>OVBL01000649.1:0-600000 GCA_900406555.1 Pseudoturritis turrita | reverse complement strand
ATGGAAAATTTGAAATCAAATCCCCTAAACAATTAGTTCTGTCCAAGACGAAATTCAAAAGTTCATCGAGAAAAATTCAAATTCCAGAAAGATTAGTGGTAAAACTAAACATAAATCCAGATTTTCTAATTATGAAATACCGCTAACAAAAATGAAACCATCGCAACCTCTGAAAATGGATTCAACATAGAAGAACCCACGAAATCCTCTCGGAAGTTTCAAATTCTCTGAAACAGGGGAAGCTTAAGGAATAAAAAAAATTCCAAAACCGAGATCGATGATGATATCAAACCTTGAAATTCATGAAATCAGTCTCAAAACTCTTCCGACACGAACCATTGTTGATTTGGATTTGGATTCGATCCAGATCTATCACTATAAAAACCGATTATGAAGAGAAGGATTTGGATTCGGAACTTGATGATTTGAATTCAAAACCGAAATCGCCATAGATTACGATACCTCCGCCGAATCTCGCATAAGCCAATGGTGAAACCGAGCACCAACATCCATTTTTGACCTTTTTATCCACCGGAGGAATTGTCATCACTGCTCCTCCACCTTATTTATCCGTCTTGAGTCGTTTCACCAATCGGAGCTTGCGACGGAGAAAAAGATGATGACGTGGCATTTTTAGGTTTCGGTGAGCCGAAGAGCGGCGAAGTAACGTGAACAGCAGGATCGTTTGATGATCTCGCCGCATAGCTCAGGGTTAGATGAAAACGAGGAAGCGATGACACCCATAACAGATTCTCGGGTTTCAGACAAGAAGGAATGCTTTCTTTCATGGGCGGGTGAAGAAGATGAAGAAGTTGAAGAAGCCGGGTCAGGTCGGGTTTTAATTTGGTTTGATATCTAGTTTAGGTGGTTTGGAATCCGGTTTAGGTCTTAAACCGTTAGAACCGACGTCTGTGTGTTCTGAGATTTTGAAGTTTCAATTTGGGTGTAAATAGATTTAGAACTTTGTTTTAATGGAGAAATAGAGCGAGGTCCAAAGTTTGGGTAGATCTGATGCTATATGATAGTTTCGAGGGGGAGTGAGTCTCCTTAGTTGATTATGGGTGGAGTAGATTAGGATTTTGATGTGTGATTGGTGATGCTTGGTCTAGATTTGCATGATTTCCATTGATTAGAGAGAACTCATTGCTAGGATTGAAGTAATTAATTAATTCTTAGATCAAGGTCTTTTCATGTCCGAAAGGTGTTTGTGAAAATGTCTAGGCCAACTCTAATTCATGCTTTTCATATCCTAGCCAATTAACACTTGATGTTTAGGATGATTAGTAGAATTTTATGGGCATATGCGATTAATGATCTCTTCTCACTTCAATAGGGACCGAAAGGATTGTCATTTTGGGTGATTAGTATAATGGGTTAGTACTATGTGAAAATGAGCTAATCTATATCATAGGATCCATGTCTTGGAAAATGGTTATTTATATGGTCTTGCATCACTAGTCATAGTTTAAATATTCTTAATCCATGATCTCTACCCAAAGTTCATGCCTTTATCATATTTGATCATCTTTGTTTGTCCGGTTGACTTTCTTAAATTGCTTTCTTTTAAGTTTAGTTTACTTATGCATGCTTTCTTTTATGTTTTTTGTTCTTGTTTGATAATCTTACTTGCTTATTGCATCATTTGCTTAGCTTGTTAGTTGGTTACAAAACACATCTTTTGAAATTGGCTTAGCTTCTATAGTATATTGCATTCTTATTGCATTTGCATATTCCTTGTGGAAGAATGACCCTTAAATGCTACCATGATATTGACCATATACTTGTGGTTTCCACTTAAAGTTTAAAGCTAGGTTGAAGTTGCGTTTAGAGTTTGTTTGAATTCGAAATTGCACCACTTCAAATCCGACATCAAGTTTTTGGCGCCATTGCCGAGGAGTATTAGGCATTAGGATTTGGATTCTTGGGAGTCTAAGTTCATTTTTCTTTATTTCAATATTTAATCGTTCTTGTTCTTGTCTTGTTCTCTCTTTTGAGGGTGCATGATCACGAGAAGCAAAGGAACACCAAGTGATTTTAATCCTAGGATTGACATCAATCGGTTAGTGAAGCAAGCTAAGGAAACAAGGAGAGAAAAAGAACGGTTAGAACACTTAAGGCATTTAGACATGGAAAGAAACCATGCTAACCAAGGTGGTGGAAACCACCAAGAAAGAGAAGCTCATGGAGTTGGAGTAGGAAACCTTCCTAAAGCTCCCATTCATGCCCCTAGGAAAGAGAGAATGATTGGTGCCTTTTATGAACCTCTCACGAATGGAACTAGGATGGGCATTCGACCTTCTCCATGCGCCAATAACAATTGGGAGATAAAGTCTAGCCTCATCAACATGGTGTAAAATAATCGATTCTTTGGATTGCCTATGGAACATCCAATGAAACACTTGGATAACTTTGATCGCTTGTGTGGCACCGTGACGATGAATGGCATTTCGGAAGACGTAATCAAGCTCACAATCTTTCCATTCTCTCTAGGCGACAAAGCCTCTCAATGGGAGAAGAGTGTAGTTACATCCTCCATTACCACGTGGGAGGAGTGCAAGAAACAATTATTGGCCAAATTTTTCTCAAATCAACGAACCACCAAGATAAGGAATGATATTCAAAGCTTTCAACAAGGGCCGAATGAGACTTTGTATGAGGCTTGGGAAAGATTGAAGGGATATATGCGTTCATGCCCTCACCATGGGATATATATGGAAGCATTGTTGGGAATATTCCACCGGGGAATTGAGGAAAAATACCACATTGCTCTTAACACCGCGGAAAATGGAGATTTTGCTAGCTTATCGGTTGATCAAGGAGAGCAACTTGTGAAAAACCTTGCACAAAGCAACCAATTCTATAGCAAGGAGTATGATAGAAGTGTTAGGGAACCAAAAGGAGAAGATCCAAGGATCAAGGAATTGAGTGACAAGCTTGACAAACTTCTGTTGGCTAACAAGAAGCAAGTGCACTTTATTGGTGATTTTGATGGGAACAATGAGTTGGTTTGTGAAGCTAGATAAGATGGACAAGAAGAGATTTTCTATATACAAGGTCAAGGAGGCTACTACCAAAAGAGTTTCAACCCCAAATATAGGAATCACCCCAACTTATCCTATAGAAGCACTAATGTGGAAAACCCACAAGACCGATTCTACCCATCTAAACCACAAGATTTTCAACCACAACAAGGGTTTGTCACACAACAACAAGGTCAAGGATTTGTCCCTCTACAACAAGGTTTTGCTCCTAAGAAACAATACACTTTCCCCAACCAAATTGCTCCAAACTTCCAAGGACAAGCTAGTGCTTCTACTCAACCTTCATCACAAGACCATGAGATCAAGGCCTTGGTACAAAGGATCTTGGAAGGTCAACTTAAAAATAATGCGGATATTGGAAAGAAGTTCCTATAGGTCAACAATAGAATTGATAGCATGTACCAAGAGTTGGATGGTAAGATTACAAGCTTGGCATCACACGTGAAGACCATTGACCTACAAATGGCTTCAAGTTCTAAGGCTCCAAGTGGCACTCTACCGGGTCTATATGAGTCTAACCCCAAGTCATTTTGCAATGTTGTGATAATGGATGATGAAAAACATTGGAAAGTTCGTCATGGACTGTTGGGGTCGGTTTTCACCTCATCGAGATCAACTGCCGATAAGACTAAGTATGGAGAAAAGGCTAGCCAAGCAAGCGCAAACTCTTGGCTCGGCGGCAGAAGTAAGCAACGCTTGGCTAGGTAACGAGGAGAAAGGAGTGACGAGCCAACATATTGGCTAGGCAGGGAGAAATGGTGACGAGCCAACATCTTGGCTAGGAAGTAAGGAGGAGTGCTGACGAGCCCACATCTTGGCTAGGCAGTGGAAGAAGCAGGCGACGAGCCAACATCTAGGCTAGGCAGTGGAAGAAGCAGGCGACGAGCCAACATCTTGGCTAGGAAGAAGCAGGAGACGAGCCGACACTTGGCTAGGTAACAAGGAGAAAGGAGTGACGAGCCAACATCTTGGCTCGGTAGCAAGGAGAAAAGAGTGATGAGCCAACAACTTTTGGCTCGGCAGCAGGGAGAGATGGTGACGGGCCAAACTTGGCTCGGCAGTATGAAGAAACAAGTGATGAGCCAACATGTTGGCAAACCAACAAGCGGTGACGAGCCAACATGTTGGCAAACCAACTTCCTGGCTCGGCGTCAAGGGAAGTCAGGTAATGAGCCAACTACCTGGCTCGGAATTGGGAGAAGCAGGAGAGACAAACGACGAGCCAGCTCACCGATGACCCAGCGGAGCAACGAGCCCAATATTTTATTGGGCCGAGGCAACGAGCCATAAGAGATTGGTGGGCCAAGATGATAGGCCTAAGAAAGAAGCCCACATCCGAGCCAGAGAAAGGAAGTTTTCCAAATACCTTTAGGAAACAGGCCTAGCCGACTTACTCTTGTATAAATAAGACGTGTACCCCCTTTGAAAAAGGGATCCGAAATTTGACCTAGCAAAACACTTATTGCTTTTACAAAGAGCTTTCAAAACAGCTTGAATAAAATCTCCATCTTTGGATCTCTGTTCTTGGTTTCTTTACATAGAAGTTTGTCGAATCCCTAAATCTCTTTACAAGTTTTTTGGTTGTGCGAGTTTCGACTCCCACAATTTGGCACCGTCTGAGGGGAAACTAAACTTTCTGACACCAAAGAACCACCAAATACGAGATCTGAAACAATGACTACCGACGGAGATCGAAGTGGTGACGATGCAAGCAACACTGGCGTCGATCTTCTTGGAACAGGAACCAATCTGCCTCCGGCGAACGCGGAAGGAACGTCCGAAACTCTGACAGAGCTGAAAAATATGATGACCACGTTACTGAAGAGGGCCGAGGAGCAGGAAAAGCTGAACAGCTCGCTGACGGAGAGAATTGAGACACTGGCAACGGAGAGCCGAGCCAGAAACACACGATTCGGAGGCATGGGTTCGGCGGTGAACCCACCTGTCCGTGGAATCACCAGATGGCTTGGCTTAAACCCGACGGCCCTGGATTTTTCAACACCACGAGATGTACCAAGGACGTTGAGAGGATTGCCACCACCGTATCACATCAACGAGCAAACACCCGCGGCAACCAGGTCAAGTATCACCGAGCCGCCTCGACTGATGCACGAAGCAAGAGAAGCCAGCGGTGGGTACGACCAACACACCAATCATGGTTTGGCTGCAATGATCGTCCTTGACAAAGAGGACCACGTGGAAGGAGATAACAATACGGAGAATCCCGCTGACGAAGGGTTTGCGCCAACGCTGACACAAGTCCGAGCCAGCGAAGGCAACATCGATCCGAACCGAGCCAGGAGCTTAGCAGAAGAGGAAGAAAATCTCTTGTGGTTACGACAGGCACAATACGCTGACGAGCCGAGGACAACGAGCCGAGCCCAGAGAGAAGAATTGGACGAAATCCGAGCCTCATTGATTCGAACCACTGCTGAGATGAAAGCCGTCCGATCCCAGGTGCACAAGGCAACCAGTAAAGTCCCGGAGATTGACCGCGTATTGGAAGAAGTGCACAATACACCGTTTACAGCCCGAATTACCAAGGCAAGGGTCTCCGACCCAGGAAAGATCAAAGTCCCAGTCTACGAAGGGACAACCGACCCAAAGAAACACATAACGGCGTTTATCATAGCAATGGGCCGAGCCAATTTTAGAGAAAAGGAGAGAGATGCCGGTTTCTGCCTCGTATTTGTGGAACATCTAAAGGGTGCAACCCTCCAATGGTTTTCAAGATTAGAGCGGAACTCCATTGATGATTTCCAGCAGCTGTCTGCTGCCTTCTTGAAGCATTACTCCATATTTATGGATCGAGGAGCCTCAGATGCCGACCTATGGACATTGAATCAAGGGTCTACGGAGACGTTACGAAGCTTCATAGGGAGATTCAAAGCAGTGATGTCAAAAGTTGAAGACGTAAGTGACAAGGCCGCTGTGCTCGCTTTAAAAAGGGCTCTGTAGTACTAATCCGAATTCCGAAAAGAGATTGCTCTGAACACACCACTATCAATCCAGGACGCACTGCACCGAGCCTCAGATTTCATAGTCAACGAAGAAGAGATGAAGGTTTTGTCTCAGAAATATGGAGCCGCCAAAGCGACGAACCGTTCTTTCCAAATCCCGAGCCAACCTTCTCATAAGAAAAGTATTCAAGGAAACGGGTATGTACACCATGAGAAACCCAATTTTGGAGGAGCCCACAACTACCAGGTGGGAACAAGCCGAGGAAAAACACCTTGGAACACCTGGACACGAAGTCAAAGTTCGTACGACGAAAAAGCTTACTGCGAATTTCATCACATGCACGGTCATTCAACTGCCAACTGCCGAACCTTGGGAATGAAGCTTGCGGCAAAGCTGGTAGCCGGAGAACTCGGTAGCGCAGTCAGCTTAAAGGACTTCGAGCAAGAAGGCGAAAAAGATCAGTCGAACCAGATAAGTCAAAATGATGATACACCCAAGCGAGGAAGATGAGATGACGAGGCAACGCAGTCAGGTTCTCGAAGAAGAATAAATATGATAATGGGTGGGTCACAATACTGTTCGGACACGGTGTCTTCAATCAAAGCTTTCCAGCGGCGAGCCGATGCGAGTGTAAACTGGTCAGCACCTTCCAAACTTCCCAACGATGTTATCTCGTTCGAAGAAAGGGAAACCACCGGCATCGACCGACCACATAATGACCCCCTCGTGATAAAATTGATCGTTGATGATTGCGACGTCGCCCGAGTTCTGATAGACACAGGAAGCTCCGTAGATGTAATCTTCTGGGAGACTCTCAGAAGGATGAACATAGACCTGGACAAAATCACAGCCGCGCCGAAGCCTTTAACTGGATTCTTGGGAGAGACGACCATGACTCTTGGAACAATAAAACTCCCTGTCCGAGCTGAACAGGTAACCAAGATAGTGGAGTTTTCGGTTGCAGATCATCCTGCGATCTACAATGTGATCATGGGCACACCCTGGATAAACTCGATGCGAGCCGTACCATCGACCTATCACCTCTGCATCAAATTTCCGACCCCTGGGGGAATCAAAACAATTTGGGGGAACCAAAAGGAATCCCGCATTTGTTTCCTAGCCGAACACAAACTTAGGAACCCCGTCACAGAAACCACCACCAGGAGAAAGAAGATGAAGACTGACAGGGAACCCGAGAAAGAGTTGGCAAAACTCTTATAGCAATTACAGATCTCGGAGGATCGTGAGAGGGAAAGCAAACCAACTTGCGACCCCGTCGTCTCGGTGAACATAGATGACAATCACCCGGAACGCTGTGTCGAAATAGGGGCCGAGCTGAAAGATCCAATACGGGGAGAGCTGATTTCTTTCCTTAAAAAGAACTTACACACCTTCGCATGGGAAGCTGAAGACATGCCCGGCATCAGCATCAACGTAACGTGCCACGAGCTGCACGTGGACCCAACCTTTAAACCCGTCAAACAGAAAAGGCGAAAACTTGGTCCGGACATAGCACAAGCAGTGAATGACGAGGTGGAAAGATTACTACGTGTGGGATCAATAGTCGAAGCAAAGTATCCAGACTGCCTTGCTAACCCTGTGGTGGTTAAGAAGAAAAATGGGAAATGGCGTGTATGCGTGGATTTCACCGACCTGAACAAAGCCTGCCCCAAAGACAGCTTTCCACTGCCACATATTGATCGATTGGTGGAAGCGACAGCAGGCAACAAACTCCTTTCATTTATGGACGCTTTCTCCGGATACAACCAAATCCTAATGAACCCAGACGATCAAGAGAAGACGGCGTTCATCACAGACCGCGGGATATACTGCTACAAAGTCATGCCGTTCGGTCTCAAAAATGCTGGAGCCACCTACCAGCGATTAGTAAACCGAATGTTCGCTGGCCAACTGGGGAAGACAATGGAAGTTTACATAGACGACATGCTGGTGAAGTCTTTAGAGGAGGAGGATCACGTAGCTCACCTAGAAGAATGTTTCAAGCAACTGAATCTGCATAACATGAAGCTGAACCCAACCAAGTGCAGATTCGCGGTCACGTCTGGAGAATTCCTTGGATATCTGGTCACCCACCGTGGAATTGAAGCCAATCCGAAGCAGATTGACGCGCTCATACAGATGGTGTCACCGACGACAAAGCGCGAAGTCCAGAGGCTAACTGGACGGGTCGCCGCGCTGAATCGTTTCATCTCTCGGTCAACTGATAAATGTGTGCCTTTCTACGATACGCTACGTGGGAACAAGAAGTTTGAATGGACAGAGAAATGCGAACAGGCGTTTCAAAAGTTGAAAGAGTACCTAGCCAGCCCTCCAGTACTTACGAAACCGGTGGAAGGCGAGCCACTGTTTCTATTCACAGCTGTTTCGGCCACGGCGGTAAGTGGTGTACTCATCAGGGAAGAGCGCAGCGAGCAGAAGCCAATTTTCTATGTTAGTCAAACTCTCACCGACGCTGAAACATGGTATCCACAGATGGAGAAGCTGGCATTGTCTGTGGTAATGTCCGCTCGAAAACTGAGACCATACTTCCAGTCACATTCGATTGTAGTTTTGACTACCTTCCCACTGCGATCCGTCTTGCATAGCCCTAGCCAGTCTGGGAGATTGGCAAAGTGGGCAATAGAGCTGAGCGAATATGACATCGAATATCGAAGCAGAACCTGCGCAAAATCTCAAGTCCTCGCCCAATTTTTGATAGAACTCCCAGAAGAAGTGATAGAAGAACCGGCTCCGAGCACAATATGGAGGCTTCACGTAGAAGGATCATCATCAAAACAAGGATCCGGAGTGGGAATACGGTTAACCTCTCCAACAGGCGAAATCCTCGAGCAGTCATTCCGCCTGGGTTTTCGTGCATCCAATAACGAAGCAAAATATGAAGCTTTGATAGCTGGAATGAGACTTGCTCTTGGACTCAAGGTCTCGCACATCCAAGCCTACTGCGATTCACAGCTGGTGGTCAACTAAGTTAGCGGCGAGTACACAGCCAGAGACGACCGAATGGAAGCTTATCTAAAGATTGTCAAAGGACTGGCTGCACAGTTCGAAGAGTTCACATTAACACGGATACCACGCGGGGAAAACACTTCGGCAGACGCGCTAGTAGCACTCGCATCCACCTCCGATCCGAACCTGAAAAGAATAATCCCAGTGGAATTCATCAAAAACCCAAGTATCAGCCTCTCTGACACCGTGAACGCGGTCACTCGCTCCCAAACAGCCGTTCAAACCGAAGTAATATCTGGGCCAAGCCTTGCAGAAAAGGGCAGCACCGACACCGCCAATCCGGATGACCAGAACGTGACACCATCGGTGGAGGACAAGGCAATTGAGATAGGGAAAGAACCTGAAACGGAGCCTCCGGCCGAAGGTGAAGTAGTGGACATGGAGGAAGACCCACAACAAACAGAAACGGACTACGGGTGCGACAAGGAATGGATGGGAGCAATTCGCGTATACATCATGGACGGCGAGACACCATCAGATAAGTGGGCTGCTAGAAAACTCAGAGCTCAAGCTGCTCGATATGTTCTCTTAGATGGAAACATCTTCAAGTGGAGATTCTCAGGACCACTGATGGCTTGCGTCGAAGGCGCCGAAGCGAGAAACATCATGGAAGAGGTCCATAGTGGCTCGTGCGGCAATCACTCCGGCGGAAGAGCTTTGGCGGTCAAGATCAAGCGTCATGGATACTATTGGCCAACGATGGTGAAGGACTGTTAAACGTTCTCCGCCAGGTGCGAAAAATGCCAACGACATGCCCCAATGATTCATCAACCTACGGAGTTGCTATCATCAATCTCAGCGCCCTACCCTTTCATGCGCTGGTCAATGGACATCGTCGGGCCTCTGCATAGGTCCAAACAAAAGAGGTTCTTGCTGGTTTTGACAGATTACTTCTCAAAATGGGTAGAAGCAGATTCTTATGCCAACATAAAGGATGCCCAAGTCGAAAATTTTGTCTGGAAAAATATCTTATGTCGACATGGAGTTCCCTACGAAATTGTTACGGACAACGGCTCGCAATTTATCTCTACAAGGTTTGGAGCCTTCTGCGAAAAATGGAAGATACGACTCAGCAAGTCTACGCCACGCTACCCACAAGGGAATGGACAAGCAGAAGCAGTAAACAAGACTATCTTGGATGGATTGAAAAAACGCCTTAATGCAAAGAAGGGACGCTGGGCAGATGAACTCGAAGGAGTATTATGGTCGCACTGAACCACTCCGCGACGTGCTACCAGAGAAACACCCTTTGCTCTTGTCCATGGCACCGAATGTGTCATCCCAGCCGAGGTCCAATTTCCTGGAGTCCAACGCAGATTTCTTTCTGGACAGGAAGGACTGAACCACCTCATACTACTTGATGAGTTGGACTTGGTTAACGAACGAAGGGATCAGGCATTGATCAGGCAGCAGCTCGGTATTACAACACTAACGTCAGAAGTCGCAAGTTCAAAGAACGCGATCTGGTTCTCCGCAAAGTTTTTTAGAGCACAGCCGAAACAAACGCTGGCAAACTAGGAGCGAACTGGGAAGGACCCTACAAAATCACCAAGGCAGTTCGACCAGGAGTATACGAGCTCTCAAACATGTTTGATGTTCCGATACCAAGATCTTGGAACGCAATGCACCTAAAGAGGTATTACCACTAAATCACTTCACATGAACTACGGGACGACTTGATCCCTGAAAAGGGTACGTAGGCAGCTCGTCTACGGATGGGTTCAGTTGTCCTCCTCCTCAAAAAGGGGGGGGGAGTGGGTACGTATACATGTATACTCCCACACCTCGCATCATTCTTTAAAGGTAATAACTTCACATTTTTTCTAACACAACTCGTCCCACAATTAGTCTACACAAGTTATATCTTTACGTCCTTCACGGAAATTCATCACCTCGTCCGTTGCTGGCCACAACAGACGGACAACCACATCCTTTATGGATTTTAACCATTATCTCTATACGGGATTAAAGGTTCTCAACACCCTCTTACGGGTATGAAAGCGCGCTATACAAATTTCGGTTAGGTATATCCTAATCTAATATCCGAAAGGTATATCCTGAGTGAAATTCCCTCAAGTTTATCTTTGAGAGGGACCCGTAAGTCGAGAACTCGCAAGTCTTAACACTCAAACTAAACTCTAAAACCCAGTAAACGCCTCTTGGTACACTGGTCATAAACATCTCTGAAACATTATACTAGACCTAAAAAGTTAGTATGAGATTAAGTATGTTTCATTGTCAAAAGAACGGGAATGTAAGTCGGATCACCGCGAACCCTAAACTGACAACAAAAGCACTCAATACAAAGATAACCATACTTTCACTGAACAAAGATGGTTCGCAATATCACATCAGAGCAGAAGTAAGAAATTACTTAAGCGAAAGCAGATAATCTTAAACAAAAAGATGTTATGCCGACAAACAACAATCATTACAAAGCTTAGTAGTGGATAAAGCCATCCAGGCACTTGTCTTCCCAAAAATACCGAATAAAAGACAAAGGAGTTTTTAAGTTAAAGAAACAGAGAAAAAAGATCATTCGAGAGGATCTGGCTCGGAAGGTTTCTCAGCAGCGAGAGCAGAAATCCCAGGCGTACCAGCGTTCGAGCCGGAAAAATCTCCAACACCAACGTTCGCCGCCGCATTTTCCACTGATTCGCTCCCTAAGAGAGTGCCCGTGGACTCTGAAGAAACAGGAGAAAGCGTCAGATCTTTCTTCAGCTTGGCCTCAATCTTCTCGAACTCATCAGCCGCCTCGGACAGATCAGCTCTCCAGCCCGTTAGTTTCGCCACCTCGGAGTCAAGGGTAGGCACATCCTCTTTCTGCAGAATTTCGAGCAACTGAAGATTGCTATTAACCTGGGCCAGATCGAGCTCCTTCTCTTTCGCCTCTCTCAGCTCGTCAATCTTCTTCTCAATCTTAGCGAGCCGTTCCTGGAATCTCTCGGACCTCTCCCGCCTCGCTGCTTTCTGCGCCTTCTTCACATCTGCCTCGTGCAAAGCTTTTACGGCAGTGAGACTTCAAGGATTCAATTTCGGCAGCCTTTTTCTGCTTGGAGCGATCTATTCTCATAGCCAAGTCACCGGCTTTGTTCCACTCTTCCTTAAGGAACACCTTGTCCTTCTCGAGAGCTTCGATCCGAGCTGCGGCAGTCGCCAGCTCGTCCGCATGTTTGCCTTCCAGCTCGGCAACCCTGCTTCGAAGGGAAGATACGTCCTTTTGAGCATCCTCGATCTGGCGCCTATCCTTTCGCACGTCCTGCTCGAAGGCGGCGACGATCTTGTTTATGGACGCCACAAACTGGCCATAAGAAGAGACAGTCAGCATTTAAAGCGGACTGATCAACTCCTTTCGTTGCCTAGTCGGCTCGGCTAGCTGCATCTCTTGCTTCCTTCTCCTTCATTGCCTGTTTATCGCGGATCGTTAGCCTTTTTCCCATCTTTTTCTTTGGAGGACTTGGCAATGAAAATTCGGACTCCGAGCTGTCAGATACTTCAACACCGGCGAAGGTAGCTCGGGCTTTTTCAACTCTTCTTAGGGAAAAATGTTTTTCCCAATGGCACTTCCTAGCGACGAGTGTGCTCTGAAGCGTAAGCATGTCTTCTGGGTAGCGCGGGAGAATCTGCCGAACTGCAAAAGTACCCAAAAAAAAATGGTCAGCTCGCTACAAAGCAAAACTTAGCGAATCTCCTGAAGAGTCTACGGCTCGCCCACCAATATCTCCCCACTCCGACTTGACGTAATGGATGCTTTCGGCTTCTACCGTAGCATCATTGATAGGAACAAAGAAGAAATAGTGCCCCCAATCGCCGTCCTTGCTTCGGAAGCCTTCGATTATTTTTCTTTGTTTTTTATTGGAAATATAGTAGGCTCGGGAGTTCTTGATCTTTCGGAACTCAAGGAACTGCCGAAGATGGGAGATGCGAATAGTCACGTCACACTCGTAGCTCCGAACCAGGATCCCGACTAAGTGACGCATCCCACGAGGTGTAATTTGGCTCAGCACTAACCCGTGTTTGTATAGGAAACGGACGATCAAGCTGGGAATCGGAAATCAGAGTAGGCAACCGTAGAAGAAACTCTCATAGAGAGTGAAATACCCAGGTGGCGAAGATTCAGCTCGGTCAGTTGGAGCGGGGACAACCAGTTCGACGCCTTCTGAAATATGAAATCGATGCCTCAGTGCCTCCAAGGACTCCGCAGTGCACAAAGACGAACCAGGTGGGCCAGGACGTCTCTTGGGCGCTTTCCTCTTGGGTTTTCGCCTCGTCGACGTACTGGCTTGATGGCTTGCAAATAATCTCTCCAACCGTATCTTTTCTGCCTCGTCGATAACATACTCCGTCGGCTCGGCTTTGAATTCTGCGAGAGCTCTCTGAATCAAAACTGCCTCGGCATCCACCTCGGCATCAATAGCCTCGTCAACCAAAGACGGGACGACAGTTTGCAACCGACCCAACGAAGAACTAGGTTCGACCAGCTCGGAAACCTCTGGAGATAAAACCATCTTGCGACCCAGCAGTGAAGCGGAAGTCGCCGAACCAATAGAATCCTCCAGCTTGGTGATATTAGACATTGATGATTCTGGCTCGTAGTCAAGCTGATACTTAGAATTTGGAGAGATTTTTGGCTCGGAAACAGAGGATGAAGGAGAATACTTCAAGTAAACATTACTGCTGAGCCAAAAAACGAATCACTTGTTGGGATGGTTCGGCAGCATATCAGAAGAATATGGCTCGGCGGAACGGCAGTCTAAGCAATAGAAAAAGATAACGAGCCAAAGTGGCTCAGTCGTACGAATGATAAGCGGGCTCGGCAGCATGACAAAGGTGTCGGTTCGGCAGAATGAAAACAAATATATCACAGGATAGAGTGGCTCGGCAACGCAATTGAAGACGAATAAGCAGCATGTCAAGGGGTTGGTTCGGCGATAAGATACTCCAGTGTTGGCTCGGAAATAAAACACCTCGGTAACACTATCGGTTTGGCTCTGCATTTGTCAATACCCGGATGACAACTTCGCCACAAAGCTGGCTCGGTAGCCCAAAGAGAGTTGATCTCGATCTTGACTTCTCACCTCGTCACTATTATTAATAATACTACCGAGCTGGGGGGCTAACTGTTGGGGTCGGTTTTCACCTCATCGAGATCAACTGCCGATAAGACTAAGTATGGAGAAAAGGCTAGCCAAGCAAGCGCAAACTCTTGGCTCGGCGGCAGAAGTAAGCAACGCTTGGCTAGGTAACGAGGAGAAAGGAGTGACGAGCCAACATATTGGCTAGGCAGGGAGAAATGGTGACGAGCCAACATCTTGGCTAGGAAGTAAGGAGGAGTGATGACGAGCCAACATCCTGGCTAGGCAGTGGAAGAAGCAGGCGACGAGCCAACATCTTGGCTAGGCAGTGGAAGAAGCAGGCGACGAGCCAACATCTTGGCTAGGAAGAAGCAGGAGACGAGCCAACACTTGGCTAGGTAACAAGGAGAAAGGAGTGACGAGCCAACATCTTGGCTCGGTAGAAAGGAGAAAGGAGTGATGAGCCAACAACTTTTGGCTCGGCAGCAGGGAGAGATGGTGACGGGCCAAACTTGGCTCGGCAGTATGAAGAAATAAGTGAGGAGCCAACATGTTGGCAAACCAACAAGCGGTGACGAGCCAACATGTTGGCAAACCAACTTCCTGGCTCGGCGTCAAGGGAAGTCAGGTAATGAGCCAACTACCTGGCTCGGAATTGGGAGAAGCAGGCGAGACAAATGACGAGCCAGCTCACCGATGACCCAGCGGAGCAACGAGCCCAATATTTTATTGGGCCGAGGCAACGAGCCATAAGAGATTGGTGGGCCAAGATGATAGGCCTAAGAAAGAAGCCCACATCCGAGCCAGAGAAAGGAAGTTTTCCAAATACCTTTAGGAAACAGGCCTAGCCGACTTACTCTTGTATAAATAAGACGTGTACCCCCTTTGAAAAAGGGATCCGAAATTTGACCTAGCAAAACACTTATTGCTTTTACAAAGAGCTTTCAAAACAGCTTGAATAAAATCTCCATCTTTGGATCTCTGTTCTTGGTTTCTTTACATAGAAGTTTGTCGAATCCCTAAATCTCTTTACAAGTTTTTTGGTTGTGCGAGTTTCGACTCCCACATGGACCATTGACAAGGGAAGTATTTGAAGAAGATGAAATCTACTTGGATGAGTTGGCTCAGCTATTTGAATGCCCTTATGTTGATAAATTTGTTAAGAATGATGAAGAGCTCAAGGTAAAATCTCCCAAGATCATTATGAGACAGGAAACCTCTAGCTTTGAACCCTCTCTTTATGAACCGAAACTTCAATTTCCTCGCCCGGTCTTTACCAAGACCCTAAAAAGGGTTCTCACAAGGTTAAAGAATGATTTAGAGGAAGTTGGAGTAAAATTGCCCAAAGGAGATGGTATTGCTCAAATCTCCATCCATAGGAAACTTATCAAGAATGTCTTGGCTAACCATGGCAAGGTCATGGATGTTATGAAGAACTATGAGGATAAAGGTGGAGAGACACAAATACTTAAAACCCTCACTAAGCAAGAAAATCTGGGTACATTTTCTCTTCCATGCTCTCTTGGAGATTTGAAGCTCGATGATGCATTATGTGATTCCGGTTCAAGCGTCAATGTTATCTCTTATGATTTGTTCGAGACTTTGGGCGGTAAAAATTTGAAAGGTAACACTAGCTACATCACATTTGCAGATGCTTCTTCTAAGTGTCCAACTGGAATTCTCGAGAGCTATCCGGTAAAGATAAGGAATTGCATTGTACCAACCGACTTCATGGTTGTGGAAATGGACTCCGCTAAGAAGCTCCCCCTCGTCCTTGGTATGCCTTTCTTAGCTACTGCGGGAGTAACAATGAATTTTCTCAACAAGAAAGCTATTCTCCAAAATTTGAGCCCCTATATCTCTTACCCAATCTCCCCTACCTCAAGAAAGCTTTGTGGCACAATCTGCTATGGAGAAGAAGGAGTTGGTCAATTAATGAGTTTAGAGACCACATATGTGCCTCATATTGTTAAACACGAAACCCTTGCCAAAGGGAATGAAGATAATCTCCAAGAGACTTTTGATGGATTGAAGACCAAGAATAAATGGTGTCCAAGGCTATGGCACCAATTGATCTAAAGGAAGCACCAATTGTGAAGAAGAAACCCACCCTCACCCTACATCCCATTATGATGGTTGAAGGAGCAATTGAGTGCAAAGCTAAGTGTAAGGGCGATTTTAAGCCATTCTCTAAAGCCAAGATTATTCTCCCTCCCGGTATGAACAAAGAGCAAGTTGATTTGGCTAAGAAAGCCATGAAGGAGACCTTCAAGATTATTTTGACGGATTGGGAACCAAGCACTATGGATGGTTCCCACACCACTTCCAACTAGAATCTCCCCAAACCGTCAAGCTTAGAGACGTTAAACAAGCGCACTAGGGAGGCACTCCCTTGGTATCCTTGTACATATATACTTTTATTTATGTTTTAGATATTTTTCTATGTGTTTTAGTGTGTTTGAGTTTGTAGGAAGCAAAAGGATCAAGCATGGGTCAATTGGGGTGAAAACATGGCACTTTGGAGTACCATGTAGCCTGCATCGACCAAGCCAGCTCAGGAGGTCGATGTAGCAGGTCGATGGGACGAACACCAGCTCAAAAGTTTCCCTGGTTTGTGCTGCATCAACCAGCCATGCTCCCTAGGTCGATGGGACAGGTCGATGCAGCATGCATCCGCCAAGGTAAGTTTTCTTTGACTTTTTCCGAAGTGTTGACTCGGTTTACTTTGATCTAGGCCGATTTCTTTGATTTTAAACATTATTTCAAGCCGGTTTAGATCCTCTAAAATCCTCAAAACGAAATCCTCTTCCTCCTCCCTCATTTCTCATACTCTTTTGCATCTAAAGCTTTCTTTTTACACTAAAGCTCACACATTTCACACTTTTGCATACAAACTCATTTTTTAAAAAGGATAATTTGAAATCTCCACTCCCATTAGCTCTTATTCATCTTATCTCTGGCAAAGCACACGGTATGTTCTCTCTCTTTCTCTCTTAACCCATCTCCTCCATTAAAGCAAATGGAAGCTTACATTTTGTTTTCATGGAGTTGTTAGATTTGGTTCTAAGATTGCTTCCTTTTATTTTGGTTAAGGTTTATATGCTATGGGTTATTGATTTCTTATGAGTTTGAGATGATTTAATGGTTCGATTTTGAAAATTTCACCTCCTAGGGTTCTTAGTGTGAAAAGTGAAGAAATGAGTATGAAATTTGACATTTTAGAGAAAGTGTGAAATGTTTAGTGCTTTATCATTCAAATAATACCACTAAGCATGCTTATCAATTACATTCCACTACATTGGTGAGAAATTCTCAAATTGGCTTGCTTTGGATTTGAATGAAAATGCTAGTTTGATGAAAAGAAAGAACCTTGAATTGGTGTTCTTGTTATTTTAATTGATTGGTTCGTATTAGCACTTGAGTTGATAGTATAAGTGTCAATCCATTATTGCTACTTGAGCTTTTGAAATGATCATATAGATCGACACTTTGTGCTTTAAAATTGTGGACCATTCTCATTTGAGAATTGCCTCTTGTAGGATCCACTATCAAGACTATCATGGACTCCTCTTCATGGCCAAGACACCACTCTCTTCAAGGAGAACACACTTTCAATAGATGGTCTCAAGAGGCATTCAGTTACTTAACGGAGCTAGACCGTGCCACCTTCTATCCTACCATCTTTGCTTGTCGTGGCACAATGATTGAAATGGGAATCGAAGATCAAGTTAACGATCTTTTGACAAGGATGCATTTGGATGGTCTTGCTCGCATGGATTATGCGACATACGCCGAACCAACTAAGCACTTCCTTGCCATGGTTCAATACATTGAGGATGACCCTTATGGTGGAGGGCACATTGAATTCATGGTTGGTCCGAAGAAGTACTCTATCCCTTTCAAGGCATTTTGTGAGGTTTATGGTTTTCCCAAAACCAACTTCGACATGGTGGAAGAATTCAATCAAGAATCCATGGTGTGGAGGAACATAGCGGTCAACGAATCATACTCACCTATTGGTTCCCGGATGTCAAAGATAAGGAACCCTACAATCCGCTATGTCCTCTGTCTCATAGCAAACACCATCTATGCACGAACAAGACCGGTTGTCCCAACTTCCAATGAGGTAAGATTTTTGTATTGAGCCACAAGATGCTCCATCCAAGACTACCATGGATGCCCAATATACCGAGATTTAAACTTCCATGCGGATCCGGCCTCCATGTTCTTCATTTACCTATCTCAAATCCGCTTTGGTGTGTCTACTATGGATGATCCCAAGATACACATAGGAGGAATGCTCACTCCAATCTTTGACCGCGTTGGCGTGAACCTAAATCTCTACACACTTCTATTGGAGAAGCCACAAATGGACCTCAACTACATGATGCCCACTCACACAATTGCGGGTAGATTCATCCCAGATTCTCTAGTGTACCGCTGCATGGATGAGGATGGAACCTCGTTGTCTTGCTTCTTGCCTCAACCAAGATATTGCAACACACGTTGCAATCGAGACCTACGGTTCATCTTACCAAGAAGCCTCACATTTGAGCCTCCTTCTCCACGAAAGTTTAATTCCGACCACTACTAGCTCCAAGGTACCATTTCTACCATTGTAAATACCGTCTAGTTTTTAAATCTTTATTTCTGCATATCATTGTTTTCTTTCTTCCACCTTCGGTTTTGATTTCTCACCGGGACGATGAGAAGTAAGTCCGGGGGAGGAGATTGGTTGCTAATGATCATTTGAGTTGTTTTGTTTTCTTTTTGCATATTGAGTATCATCATTTGCATTGTATATATGATAAAAACCATAAAATCCTAAAAATTTGAAAAATTTCGAAAATACAAAAACATTTTCTCATTTAGTCGCATTGCATACACTTGTATGCTCATTTTAGGTTGTATTGTACATATGAGAACAATGATGAAGTTTCCTTGCAAAGGTTTTTGACTTAGCATTCAATGTGAAAATCTTGATAATGCGTTTATTACTTAAGTGAATCGTAGAAACGCTATCTTCTTTGTATCTTGACCTCTTTGCTCGAAACTCTTGGTTTTGTTGATGTTTGCTAAACTTGAAACCAATTCTACCTTATTTGACTTTAATTTGAAATTAAATGCTTGCTTAGGATCTTGAGATGCATGTTCATGGTTTTCAAAGACACATTTGGGTTTTCTTATTCATTTTTACCACTCCATGCTAACCCAAATGGCTATTCTCATATTTAGTTTGCTTTTCCCCACCTCGACCTAAACCTTTCATTTCAAACCCCTTATTGTTTGCTTGAGTGAGGCTTTTTGTGAAAATGCATATACATGCAAAATCTCGAAAGATGGAAACGACAAAGAAGGTCTTCCATTAGCTAGTCCTTTAAGCTCGATGCTAGCAAACTAGGAGGGTGTTTATGATAGAATGGTTGGGTTTGGTGAGAGACTTGTGAGAAAAAGAAAGAGAGAATGGTTGAGATACAAAGAAAATTCAATAAGGAAACCAAAGAAGAAAGAAAAAAAAAAGAGGAAAAAAACGTTACTCTAGGGAAAGGTTAAGTGTGTAAAGAAGACTCTAAGTGTTTAAGACAAAAAGCCTAGTTCCCCTCCATAAGCTTAAAATCAAACAAAAGTTAGAAAGTAAAGAAAAGAATCAAGGAGGATGAAAAGGAAAAGAAAAGAAATAGTCTAGAAAACAAAACCCCTTAAGAGTTAGACAAAACAAAATAAAGGAAGAAATTTTGGTTCTCAACCATTTGGTTTGTCTCAAAAGAAATAAAGTATGTGAAATCATGGCTAGAACATAGGTTTCAAAAGGCATAAGGGTTTGGGTAGAATGGAAGCGCTCCTTTGTATGCATCAATTGTTCTATTTCTCTCGTGCTTTTGCATGATGTTTTGCATTACTATTCTTTGAGAGTAAGTTACTAAAATGTTTTGACCCACCTTATCTTTTGTATCATGAGCTTTTTTCTTACCATGCCGATTGAACATGATTGATAGTTTCTAAGAAAGACCGCACATAAACACCTAATGAATATTAAATAATTGGTAGATAGGATGGCATGCAAAGGCTTAACCTTGAGCCTAGAGGTAAAAGATTGAATTTGCGATAGATGTGAGAAGATTGATTGAGTAGAGATTCACTTATGCGATAACTTTGTATTATCTTGAGCCTTGATGTTGAATGCTTTGTTAGTTCCTTTTGGCTTTGAGTTCTCACTTTCAAATCTCTTCTTCGAGTTTGTTCGTACTTGTTTTCTTGAGCACAAGCAAAGGACAAGTCTGGGGGAGTTGATGTGTTCATATTTAGCACTCCTTAGTATGCATTTTTCTCTTAGCTTTTACACTCATTTAAATCACTAATGCATATTTTCCTTCATTTTAGGTTCCATTTAGTTTAGGTTTAGTCTTAGAGTCCTAGGTCCATTATGTTGCATTTGCATTGCATTTTGAGTCTATTGCAGGTATTATATATGGAGGCCTAGGATCAAGGAGAATCAATTGGAGAATGAAGGAGAACCAAGGGAGTGATGAGGAGCCAAATAGCACCGGATGCACACTGAACTCTTCTGCTCACCATGTCGATGCAGCAGGTTGGTGGGAGCAGCACCAAAAATTAAGGAGTTTTAGTGCACGCTGCATCGACCAGTCCTCCTCATATGGTGTAAGTGTTTGAGGTGTGGAGGTCAAATGTAAGATGCTATGTTAAGGACTTCCAGAGAAACTGGTATAGAATAGACGATTCTGAGGTAAGAATCATGTTTTATATGCTCTTGTTGTTTTGTTTGGCTATTACGAATGGAGGTTGATGATCAAGACTTGGGGTTTATAGTCAATTTCCTTGGCATATTCATCTTCGCATTGGTAATTGCTTATCATTACGTTGCTACTGATCCTAAATACGAAGTGGCTTGAGTGTTTGTTCTTTAGATGATGGAAGAATTTTTTAGTTATATGATGATATGTTTTAAACTGAGAAGAGATAATAATAAACAATCTTTGTTGAGATGAAAATGTTGCAAGTTTTGTTTCACTGAAGTTTTAGGCTTTTAGGTAGAGAGTATTGGTTCAATTTAGGTTAATGTTGATGTGGTTCTAAATATGTACTCTGACCAATGATGCAGAGACTCCATGTGTTAAGCCTCCTTCAACCGAGGAAAAGCCTAGTTACTGCTTTTATTCATTTTGGTTTTTTCTTGATTAGTCTTCATTTGTTTGATTTTGCATTTGTGATTGTTAATCATGGTTTGAGTCATGCTCTTGTTTTGTAGCGGCTTCTCCAACAAAGGAAGTCTCAGTACGTGTTGAGGAAGCAAATGATGTTGTAGAAAAAACACAGCTCAAGGCTAGTGGTACAGTTCTATCAATTTAGAGGTTCCAACGTTTGTTGTTTGATGCTTGTATCTCCGGCTACTTTAGAGGTTTTGAGTCATAATTTGCTTGGTCCAGTGGAAGGAAATTCGAAAAGGCCGGAGGAAGGAGGAAGAGTCGTGGATGCAAGGTTTCAGAAAGGTGTCACTGCCATTGAATTTAATTTAGAGTGTTTTGCTTCTTGTCTCTGTCATAATAGGAATTTTGGTTAGGAACTCTCGTGTTTCTTTACTTGTTTAAGACATAATTGTAAGTTTGTTTATACTAGATTAAATGTGTGTTTATTACCCATTGAGCTTTAAGATTTATAAATTAATATTCAGTTTTTAATAATTTATTTTCGTTTCTATTAATTTTATAAATTTTTATAATTATATTATATTTGACAAAATATTAATATAAATAAAATAAAATATTTATTATTATTTTAATATATAAAACAAATAATAAAAAAATAAAAAAATTCTAATATAAAATAAAATAAATAAAAAAATTAACAGCAAAATAAAACTGCTATTGTCTAATTAAAGATTGCATATAAAAGAACGCTATATTAACTGATATCACAATAGCAATGCTAAAAACCGCTATCGAAAGTGCCAGACGTATTATTATGATGGGAGCAGACATAGTGCTTTCTACAACGCTATGGTATCGTTAGATAGCGGTTTTCGGCTGCTATTAATACCCACATTTCCTGTAGTGACTAGAGCTAATGATGATTTGGGTAGTCTCTCACTAATCTCAGACTTTGATTAGAATGGAGACACATATGATGACATCACTAGTTATCACCACTCACGTGACAATGAGGAGCATGCATAGTACATGCAGCATCATCACATATTTGTTGCTGATTCTGATGAGACATAAATACTTCATGACGAGTTTGATGGAGGCGAGATTCATCACCCATTCACGACTCACCAGAGTAGTCTTTATTTTAATTTTATTGAGTTTGTTCTTTTTTTCTTTAGACTACTATCACACCGAAATGGTGCGAAGTAAGTTTAGGGAGATTTTATCATTTACTAATGTATATTTTCATTTTTTCTTATGTCTTGAGCCATTTTTTTTGTTTTTCTTGAGCCGTTTTTATTGAGTCAAAACTATGAGTTGAGAATTATGATATTTTCTAGGAACAAATGTTTTGATTTCACGACTTAATGAGGGTTGTGCCAGGGTTTGTCCATGCCAGACGACTCAGAAACCCCATGACTCCCCCCAGAAAATTTCATCTTGCATTTATCTTAATGAATCTGATTTGACACTAATTTATTGGACTACTAACCTAACTAAATTTTCTCATTAAAGGTGTTAGATCAGGAAAATGAATCACACATACAAGACTTCTTATTCTTTTTTGTTGATCCTGAATGGCCAACTCATTTTTAGTTGGTATCCCACCTATAATCCTTACCTCTTTTCAGACGTCATGCACTCTTACTTTTCATTGTCATATGTGTAGATATGTGCAAAAATGTCGGAGAGTAAAAGATCGTCACAGTTTTCCAACAACTGTAGATGCATGGATTGGTGAAACCTGTTGGAGTGCTATGATGAGATTCGAGAGCTTTGATTTTCCTTGGGATTCACAAATAATGATAAAATTTCATGCCTATCATTACTCATATCAAGAAAGAACCGTTTTCCCCCTTATAAAAAACGAAAAAGAAAAGAAAAAGAAAAAAAAATCAAATGGAAAGGAAAAAGGTCTATAAAGAGTCTCATGCCAAGAAAAACCCCAAAGAATGTCATCGATCAATTTAGAGAGTTGGAGTCATTTACAGTGATTAGAAACATATAAGTCTGGGGAGTTAGGCAATGAAGTGGTTGTAAACTGTGGACATCAACATCTCCATTCTCTCTTATGGTTTTGCATGGAGCGTCTGGTAACCCTAAATACTCTAACCTCACCACTAAATTAGCCTTTCTAACTCCAAACATCGTCTACCTTGAATGACATCCTTGACGGGAAACTTCACGCAATACTTAATGAATGTAGTGAGGCAAATGATTTGTAGTTAAAGTTTTTGCAGGTTTGGGATTGAGAGTATGGACAAGACCTGCGAAAGTCATGGTGGGAGTAAGTTAAGAATTTATTTGAGCCAACTCTATTACATGTGGATGACGTGTTAAGATCTCAAGGCTACGATCCCAAGGATATGTAAGTTCCCACGTTTTCAAAGCTCTTTTCTATTCTTAGATCTTATGTTTTCCCCGAGGACAAGCAAAATAAGATGATATACTCTATATTTTGCTGTTTTAAGTATGATTTTTACTGTTTTATTTACATATTTTACTACGGTTTTATGCCTTTAGAGGTAGTTTTATCGTATTTATAGTGTTTAGAGTCTTTTCAAGTTAGTTTATCAAAAAGATACAACTATCTCCACACGTCAAAAGCATAATCCAATTCACAAAACTCACATATATGCATTTTTCCAAATTGGACAGAATAGACGCACCAGATGTTTAACCCTATTCGGAGGTCTTCCCCAACTTGGAATTTGATGAACTTTGTTGACGAGATAGCGTTTTGAGTTACCTTTCTAATGAAAGTGGTTTCAAATCATTTGGAGCAGTGTTTGGAGAGTTACACCAGATTTACTGAAGACATGTCAGTCTAGCTTGTGGAAAAAGCAAGCGCAGAAGAAACATCCACAAGGGAAGTGGCCATAATCGGTCACGGGCCTTCTACCTATGCTGACCAATGCTCCTGACCGATGCCTCTGCATTGGTCGAGGTTTCCAGCCCAGTGCAAACTTATCCAAACATGAAATTCTTTTTTTGCCCCTAACTTAACCCTAATCGACTCTACACCTATAAATACTTGTGTTTAGTCTCTTATTAGACATAAGCCTTCATAAGCAGCCTCATATCATCACAATAAACAACAGCCACATTTTTTTTATCTTTGTTCTTCATTGATTTTGAATTCTAAGAGTTTCAAGGAAAAAATCTCGCTTTATACTCGATATAGAGAATCATAAACCTTATCTCTTTTAATTCCACTTTATATATGATGATTTATATCTACTGTTACTGCGTTCTTAATCATATCAAATTTGAGTAATAATCTTGTTAGGTTTCAATGAGTTCATAATTTGATATTGATTGATGGTTATGTAGGGATATCATTAGAGTCTGCATCTTTACTTATTCTCAATGCATGATCTAATCTTAGGAGAATAGAACCTCGAAAATGCTGCATTTATTTGCATGAACCAGTATTAGTATTGTTCGACTAATTTTTTTGGTAATCGTGTCATTTTCTCTTTGGATATAATAAATAAATGTCGCGTTAGAATTTTGTTAGAAGGGAGAAAGAAGGGTATTGTAATCATTATGTATACCATAGGCTTAATAAAACAAGGGAAAGACTGCGAATTGAAATATTGAATAGTGACATACTCTTTGATGCATTTCCCTTACATTAAATCAATTTTACTTATCCTCGAAGTAAATCAATTTAAAGTAGAAGATTTCTACGGTCTGAGCGAAACAAAGCGAAACAAAGCGAAACGTTTTCTTTTACCGATACATAATTTCGCCTGTTGCGAAAACAGAAAGATATGTGTTGGAGCAAAGCTGGCCATAAAATTTTCTTGCATGTGTATTTAAAAATTTCCAACGGTGCGATATCACAATAATTGAAATAATATATTTACTGATTTAACGACAATCACATGTGAAATATAAACTAATACAATGATTAAACAGATACTAGTAGCCGTGAATTTAGCTGATTATAGATATTGGTATTAATATATTACTGTATTGTTTGACCATTAGTCGTAAAAAAGACAGATTTAGTTAATTAACGAATAATGAGATAAAGAAATTGTATTTTCACCACAAATTTAACCCAACCGACAAAATAGTGCTAAAATTTAACTAATTGAGTGTAAACCACTAGAAGGAACGATTCACAAAAATCAAGCATGCATAAAAAGAAGAGCGCACAGATAAAATAATAGTAATTCCTTATTTCTGAATAACGAGTAATCAAAATGTTAATTAACATGAAAAATTAAATACAAATTGTCGTAAAAAAAAAGTTAAAGAACAGATCGAAGAAAGTAAAAGATATTCATTTGATCCAATATCTAGTTTCCAATTTCGATGATCAAAGATATCTAAACCTTCAAAAGACTTCAGTAGATCTACCGATCTGCCACATTATTCCGATTTTCTTCTTAATTTCCCGTCCCAATCCGACGATTTTCCGTCACACTAAACAGAGAAAGACGGCGAAAAGAGCAAAGAGAAAAGAACACATAAACCGATCTGAGCCAGAACCTGACGGTGGTGGCGTATGGTAGTAAAACGGAAAATAAGGGACGATGGGATTCGGCGGAGGCGGAGTAGGATAGTTTCCAGAGTACGGCGGAGGATAGTAATAACCTTGACCGCCGTCACCGTAGGGAGGAGGGTATTTGTTGCCGCCACCGGACTGAGAGGGAGAAGGAGGAGGGTAATAGTAAGAACCGCCGCCGCCGCCGCCGGAGCTAGGAGGAGAAGGAGGCGGAGGACATGCGGTGGTTGTTGACGGTGGTGGAGGAGATGGCGGCGGCGGAGATGATTGGACTGGATTGCAAGGATTATCGCAGGAGGAACACATTGTACAGGAAACAACCTCGTCCTTAGATGTTACTGTCGGAGTCACTGACAGTAGCAGCAGCATAACAAGTGCAGACAAACCGTATAATTGGTTTGCTTCCATTGTCAGAAAAAATGGATTTACAAACTTAATTCTGTGTGAAAAATAAACAGAAGATGAGAGAGAGAGAGAGAGAGTGGGAAAGAAAGAAGAAGGAGCACGTTGAGAGGAGGAGTGTTCTTCTTTTTATCGAGGATTTTTATTTTGTTTGAGCAGAAAAAAGAAATGAATAGTGAAATTGAAGAAAAAGGTGACGCGGACACGTTAACCTTTTAACCGAAGGTCTTTGTAATAAAGCACCGGCAATACGCGGATGTCGGGGGCAAATGCGTCATGTAATCTCCTGTATTTTGGAAATTACGGTAATACCCTTGGTCCCGACTAATTTCAGAGATCTCGTGGCGGCTGCGTCGGCGAGCCAAGTAGGGTTTAGAGCCAAAAAAACAAATGCCGTAGAGGTCATTATAGTGGGGCTTGACTCTTTTGCAAGCTTTCACACGTGGACGTATTTCATTGGGTATTTCGGTTATGACGTGGCAGCTTTCGAAGAGTAGACGTGAAGATGACGGAAGTGCCAACTGACAGCTGAGTGACTTAGTGAGCGAATTTTCTTCTTCAACAATCTGTTTGAAATAATGGAGAAATATCAGTGAGTAGCTTGAAATTCAAAAGATGAATTTTTTTAGGGAAAATCGCATAAATTTTTTTAAATGTTGCATGTACTGATATTTTAAATGGATCAATGGTTGAAATGCCATTAACCGAAAAAAATGTTTTCAAATGCCACTGTTCTATTTTGCATTTTTGTTTATAATTTTTTTAATAAAAAATGAATGAAATATCGAAAAATCCTTACAAAAAATCAACAATTACAAACCCAACATAAAATATCCGATCCAAGTCCAATAAAATCGATCAATCCGACTGATGCAGCGTAGATTTAGGATAATTATGATTTATTTGTATTTTATTATATTAATTATTTTAAAATATTCTATAGATTTTTAGGGTTTTATGCTTTATTATTAATAAACCGTTTAGGGCTCATATTGTATTAAGTTTATGATTTGATTAATAAAGAACTTTTGCTTTTGAGGGAGATTATTCTCTATCTCTTGTGTTCGGTAGATCTTGAGAGATTTCAACGAGTTCATAAAGCAGGTCCCAAGCAATGATTACATTGAATCTCTTGGTTGAGCTAGCAGGTCCCAATCGATTCCTTTGAATCCATTGGTTGAGCTGTTTATCGTTGTTTCCGCTCTATCACCGACCCACACACAATTGGATTTACCCTAATTCTAAAATCAGTAAAAAGTAAAATTGAGAAACCTAAATCCGTTCCAAACCATCGCCGACTTTCTTCTTCGCCGTCGTTACTCTTGCCGCCTTTCCTCCTCCTCGCGAACTCGTCTTCTTCTTCTCCGTAAGTTCCCTCGCCTCCCTCCTCCCCGTCATCACTATTGTCGCCGCTGACTTTTCTCCTCCTCGCGAACTCGTCTTCTTCTTCTTCGTAAGTTCCTTCGCCTCCATTCTCCGTCGTTTGGTTAGTATCTATTCGAGTTCGAATTGGCATCCTCCTCGCGAAATTGAATAGTTCTTAGGGTTAGTTGCGATATTGAATAGTCTTAAATTGGATTGTTGTTGTTGTTGTTGTTGTTGTTGTTGTTGTTCTCGAGTAGTAGGGGATCCTTCTCAGTAATGGCTCGTGTAAGAGATGCTCGTGGGGTATATTATTCAACAGAAGTGGCTCCTAAGGATCCAACAGAAGGCCCAGAGGCTGCCGAGATTGATCCAACAGAACCACCAGATGCTGCCGAGATTGATCCCACAAAAGCACCACATACTGCCGAGATTGATCCAACAGAAGCTCCCATAGAAGCAACAGAAGCTCCCACAAAAGCCGAAAACGTGAATGAGGAGGAAGAAGTGAGTACCTCTTCAAATGAAGGTGATGGGGAGGAAGAAAACGTTAATGAAGAGAAAGAAGACCTTGCTGCTCAGGTATATACATTAGTTTGAGAATGAGTGCGAATGGTTTTGAAACAAATTAGAAATGGTGGTTTAGAAAAAACTAGTTCAACTAGTACAACTTAGTACTATTTTGTGGTCTTGGTACAATTATGGATAACTGGAACAACTAAGTACGTCTATGTGTTTGAATTTGCAGGATACAGATGATGATGATGATGATGATGCTGATGATGATGATGATTCCCAACCACTGCAGCCAGAGAAGATGTTCTTTGGTCCAACTGAATACACCAAGGGTTGTAAGATAGGAACTAGGTGTAGTGTGACCTAGACAGTGGAATACATAGAGAAATTTTCAGCAGAACTGAATTGGTTCAGAAAGCATTCTCAATTTAAGCATATATTCCACATGCCTAAGGAGCAAAACCACATGACTCAAGGCATGTGGATGCTTCTGCTTCTCACAGCTTGTACGGAGATGGTAAGAGAGTGCTGGTTTGTGGTGAATGGAGTGCCGATTAGGTATTCCATAAAAGAGCACGCGCTGTTAACCGGATTTGACTGCCATGAATACCCCAACAACTATGAGGAATTGGGGGATTTGAAGTTTGTTCAAAAGATGTTTTGAAGGACTAAACAAATTAAAATAAAAGATATGGAAGATAGGCTGAAGGGAATGAAGAGCAGGAGCTCTATAGATAGGAAGAAGATGATTATCTTGTATTTCTTATGCAAGGTAGTGAAAGCAAATTCTAAGGCTGATGGAAACATAGAGTCCTTCATTCTAAGTGTTGTTGATGATTTGAATGCTTGTGAGAAATTTTCCTGGGGGCGTTATTCGTTTAATGAGTGTATGAAAGAGATCCGGAGCGTGATGAAGAACTTGAAAGGCTCCGTGAAACCAAAAGCACAAACTACATTTTCTGGATTCATTCTTCCTCTGGAGGTAACTCTTTATGATTTTAAGTTTTAAAGTAATAGTTTTATGATTTTAACACTGAGATATTGTAACTCTATGTGTAGATTCTGGCATTTGAGTGGATTCCACATCTTGGACGCACATTTCGAGAAGTTGTAACCACAGAGAAGGACTGTCCGAGGATGTGCAAGCACAAGTTCACAGAAAATTGCATGAAAGGCTTCTCATTGGAAGAAATAAATGAAGCGCTTGGAAGTATTACGGTTAGAGTTTGTGAACTTACTTGTTAATATTTGTATATGTTATGATTTTGATTCTAAGTTAAATTTATTTATATTCATAGAATATTACTAGCATCTTGGAACCGGACTCGGATGAGAAATCTCTTTTGGCGCGCATCATAGACGATGATGTTGATGATGGGATAGGTTATATTGATCCAATCGTTGATAGTTGGAGAGAGCGTCTAACCGTACAGAAAAAAGATATGGTGGAAAGATCTGTATGAATTGGACATGGATTCTCGATGTATCCTTGAGAATGTTGAAGAAGTCCCTAAACCTACAAATGAAGTCTCTGAACCTGCAAATGCATCTATTCGCTCACTAAAGGAAGCGATGATCAAAAGGTTTGAGCTAATCATGGAGAAGTTTGATGCCATGGATGTGAGAGTGCAGGCTCTTGAAATGTATGTGGGACACCAATGGATTTGGTTCTTTATAGTGGAGTCCCTGACCCAATTTCTCCAAATGCCGAGGATATAAGTGAGTATTTTGGTTAATTTTTATGGAGTTATTGATTTTTCTGTTGGTCTTAAATATAGTTTGTTTTAATTTTTATGAAGATGGTGAGGAGAAGAAGAAGAAGGAGAAAGAGAAGAAGAAGAAGCAGAAAGCGAAAAAGAAGAAGGACAGTGGAACTCCAATAGAAACTGGGAAGAAGCGAATAAGAGAACCATCCAGGTTGATAAAGACACTGTATTTGGCGGGGGAGCATAAGCGACAGAGAAAGTAGGAGTAAGGTTGATGTGTTTATGTACTTTGGTGGTATTTTGGGGTGATGGTTGTTTGGTGAAAGAAACCTGTTTTTAGTGGTACCTGTTTATTTTCTACTATTCCTATTTCGGTTGTATGGTGAAAGAAACCTGTTTGTCTTTACTAATCTCAGTATTAGATACAACTGGGTTTAAATTAGGTACAACTGGGTTTAAATTATTCGGTACAACTGGGTTTAAATTAGGTACAACTGGGTTCAAACACAGAGACAAATTTTGGAAATAAACATAAACCGGTTTTAGACTGTAGAATACATAATTAGAAGATCATCAAGAAAAAGAATACAACATGATCTTCAACCGCATATTGTTTCTAAACAGAGAAAACACGAAGAGCCAATTTCTTAAACCCACATACTACCCCTTAGCAAGTAACTCCTTCAGCCTACCAATCTCAGCCTCTTTATGTGCTAAGCGCTCCTTAAGGTCATCAATTTCAATACGTATTAGACGCATTGACTCACGAATTGACTCCAAAGCAGGATTAGCACCACCTCCATATCGGAAAGCGTTTAGAACCGATTTTTTATGCTCTTCAAAGGTGTGCCTTATGATTGAAAGCTCCTCCTCAACTGCATCATCCCACCACTTAAATATGTGTTCTCCACGCTCACCATCCTACGCATAGTTCCTCACACAATTATATCGACAAACAATACAAATACATTCTTCACACAATTGTATCACAAACCTTACCTCACTCATTGGACATGTGTAGTATTTTCTTCCTTGATTCTCCACAGTAGTACGCACTTCAATTTTGACACCTTTACCACATAAACAACGTGGCGGAATACCATAATTACCATCCGCTCTTCGGCAGCCACTATCAAAACTTGCTTCCGATTCTGAACTTTGAGTGTAACTGATTGGCATTATGACTGGTTCAACAAAAATGAAATTAAAAATTACAAATGATTTCAGAAATCCAGAAAACTTTGCGAAATTATAAAGATTTAAAAATCGCGAATTCCTAAACCCATAGTGAACCATAGATCTAAAAATCGCGAATTCTTAAACCCATAGTGAACTCTAGATCTAAAAAAAATTGCGAAATTATAAACCCTAGGAGTAGAGATTTACCTTGCTCTTGTCGAACCCAGAAATCGCCGCCGCTATGTCTCCCTTCTCTCTCTCTCTCAAACCCTAGATCTCGTTTCTCTCTCTCTCTCTCTCTCTTGAGAAAAGGGAAAAGGAAGAAAAGAAATGAATTAGCCCAAATATGTGGTATAGTGGGCCCCGGGAGGAAGGTGTTCCTTTGGCTTTGGCGGCGGGATATTAATAAAAATGGTGTGTTATAAACATAGTTGTCCCTAAGTGTACAATTGTATGTTTATCCTCATAGTTGTACTTTGGCGATTTTTGCGTATTTGTAGTTGGACTTTGATGTAAATTAGTATGTTGTAGTTGGCCACGTGATTTTCCACTATTAATTATCATTTATGAGGTTTTCATAACACAATGTGTACCAAATCATAGTTTTCTTTTTGCATCATAAGAGGGTGACCACTTACAAGTCTTCCTTATACTATAAGGAGTGTTTTATGTGAAAACAAGAATGTGTTAGGAAAATGATAAATTATTATTAAATTGATTTGAAATTTTTTATATATATATTTCAAGATGTTTTTTTGGGAATCCTTATAAGCCTTATTTATCGTTTTTTCAAATTTGTCGAATATAATTGAAGTTGTACAAATACAGACATGTTCTCAGTTGAACCTGGTTTTACAAATCTGAAAAATACAAATACAAATACAAACACACAAATTAAGTTTTCTCATCAGGACATTCGGGCTGCAACCACCTCTCCAAGTCTATGCCAGGCACATACTTGTTAGTCGTCTTTCGGCGATGTTCTCCGTTGGATGTAATCCGGCGGTAAGATGAACAATTCTTGTATATCATCAGGAATACTCCAATTAGACTCATGCGGCACTAGATAAATCGTCCTACAATATGCCAATGTCCACGTCTCAATCAAGTAATATTTCGAGAAGAGATCGTAGATTTGGATATTCGCTGTTCTCTCTTTCTTCCTCATTAGTGCCATGTTTGCGGCTATTGCATGGACACAAGGATACTTGTCTATATCAAAACATCTACAACAATAACTTTTCCATAACAAGTCCACCAAATAAGTCTTTCCATTGAGTCCAATAACGCTGTATTCAAGTTGGAAGCTGTTTAGCTCAGTCACCAATAAGAGCATTGCAATTGCACATCGTGTGTGCAATTCGTTCTCCACATAAGGCACCACTTTCTTTGTGTTCCGTGCAGCAGCAGATTCATTCCTATGTATGTTAAACCATTAAGATTATTTGTCAAGAATCGCATCAATCATTGGTAATAGGAAGTACTTCCTCGCTTTCTTAAACACACTGTTCAGAGATTCTGCGGAATTGCTGGTGTCTATGTTGTACTTTTCTCCTCGAGAATGGCACCTTGCCCATTTATCCACCTCTACATTCTTATCCAGATACTCAGCGGCTTTAGAAAACCTACTCCTGAAATCACCATACTCTCTGTTGAACTCACTCTCAGTATAAATATGAGCGCACTCCCTGAATTTCAATGCAACTAGATCTTTGTTGATGTTATGAACTTTTCCTCTCACGTTTTGAGACAAATGCCATATACAATGTCCATGGTGGGAGCTCGGATACACCTGACATACTGCCTTTATGATGCTCGCATGTCTGTCACTCATAAAAACCAATTCAGGACCATCCGGTATAACGGTTTTCAGCGTTTCGAAAAATCACTTCCAACTAGCATATTTCTCACTATCAATTACACCAAACACAATTGGGTAATGGTGACGATTAGGATACTGAGCTGTGGCGAAAACAAGCATACCACCATATACAGTCTTCAAAAATGTTGCGTCCACAACTATCACTTTCCTCATTGCTTTAAACCCTTCAATACTAGCGCCCAAAGAAATGAATAGGTGCTTGAAATTTTTATCTGCATCCAATTTCACACTTGTTACTGTACCAGGATTGACCTTCTCTAGCATGTAAAGATAAGAATACAACATCTTATAGCCTTTTTCAAGACTGCCACACACATCATTAACAGCTAGTTTATTCCCTCTCAAAGCGGTAGAATAGGACGGTACCACGCCAAGTCTACCTTGAACAATACTCATGATATTTTTAGGAGTTGGGGTATCGAATTGACCTAGATAGTCTTCATGCAGAATTGATGCTACTAGTCATGGTGTGCCTTTCCTTTTATTACTGCTTGTACTCGTAACAGCTCGAGAGCATGTATGCATCTTTATGTATACTCTGTAACACTGAAATAACCTGATTTCTTAATTTTCGCAACTCGTACATACCATTTACAACCTTGTTCTGCTTGATGGCATCGTAGCATAAGTCGCTCCGTATCCGATTTAATAGTAGCGACGCCAAAACAGTTCTTATGTGAAGCTCTGTCAATCAAATCTTGCACTGCCTCCTTAGAACTAAATTCAAGACCCGTACCATCTTCCCATTCTTCAACAGACTGACTTTCTTCTACAGGACGTGGAAGGTCAACATATTCATGCATACCATCCAAACCGTTATCCACATGGTTGTCCACAGCCGCGAAATTGTCACGTGATACATTCTCACAATCGTTATTAACCTCAGTCTCCATAGGTTCGTTATGTTGTTCACCTACGTCCGCTCTGTACATAGTAAGGATACCAACATTAACTACATCATCAGCTCTGCCATTTGAAACCAGCTCCCCATAATTCACACCAAATGAACTTCCTCGCTCCGTTCTTGAAAGTTGCTCACCCCTCTGATTTATTTCCAAATCTTTGAGTACCTCCACATGCAAAACAGATCTACGTAGCGCTTTATCCAATGTCGTTAGATAAACAAAAATGTCCTCATCATATAAAATATATGACTCTCTTTGAGGATTAACTACCAACGGAATGTAACTCAATTTCAGGCTCATCGTAGTTTCATCTATCGCAATCTTTCTGCATATCTTATCTACTACCACTGAATAAGTTATCTCCTCCAAAGATGAGGTCTTAAATGATATACCGCAGATGGAATTTCTTGAATTCCATCTATACTCCTCTCCGTTCTGTGAATAGTATCCTCCATAATCAAAATGTATGTTTGTGTGGTTGATGCTCATTGTCTCCTGAAAATAGAATAAAAAACTCAATTAGCAATTACACAATGTGTCACAGTAATACCATTTGTACCAGTTGTCCTCTATCGCTCAGTTATACCATTTGTATCAGTTGTCCTATATCTCTCAGTATTACCATTTGTACCAGTTGTCCTCTATCTCTCAATTATACCATTTGTACTAGTTGTCCAATACCTCTCATTTATACCATTTGTACCAGCTGTCCTATATCTCTCAGTTATACAATTTGTACCAGTTGTCATATATCTCTCAGTTAGATTATTTGTACCAGTTGTCCTAGATCTGTAGATTTGGTGAACTCGAGTTCTAATCTAACTAACAATCACTACGATTCAACAACTACAATCGATTAATTACCGATGCAAAGACCTAATCAACCCATAAAATATGGTTACTAATTCAATGTGCATACCGAAACAAGCAATTTTCAAATCCAATCCCTAAATTGTGAAATCCCCAAGAAGAACAACTCACCTTGAAGCTTCACCAATGGTGGAGAAGAGAGGAGGTAAGAACAAGAAACCAGTTGCAGAAGGACGACGAGGCGGAGGCGGGAGCCGGCGAGAGATCTCGATTGCGCTCTCCGGTATGTCAAAAAAGAGGAAGGGAATCGATCGAGGGTTTGTGTGGATCCAGTTTGTGTCGATGGAGATTTTTTTTTTTTATATATATTTATGTTTTAATTTTTAAATTTAATGAAAATAATTTAAAATTAAATTATTTTGATAAGTTTTAATTATGGCAAAAATGGTATATCACATGAGAGTAAATGAGATAGTGGTATTCAGATTATGAGATGGCACATGAGATCATTTTTTTTACAGATAAGGGCTGCCCATTTTAAACCTCCAAATTTTATTCCTAGTATTTTAAATTTTCAACTTAACAGCAATCACAATATAAACCACCAAAGTGATATTTTTGTACGCGCTGTCAAAATTTTAAACAGAATAGTAAACACTGTTAACGGAAAAATAACTCCGTTTAAAACCAGTTAACTCTATTTTATTGTAATTAAAAACGTGTATGATTTATTTAAATAAAAAACATGTTTTACTAAAATAATAAAACATGTATTTTTTAAAAAAAACATGAAGAGGAGATCTATAACATATTCAATCTCCATCAAAAATTTTTTTATCTCTTGAATCCTTCTAAACCTAGCCGCCATCGTCGTCTTATCTAGTTTGGACCGACGGTCGGCGGCTCCTCCAACGCCGTCACCGGTCTCCTCTTTCTTTGGCCTCTCTCGTTTTAGTCTCGTCCTGTTTATAGTTTGTCGGAGTGAGACCTTCAATCGTTGTGGATCTTGTTCGGTGGTAGTCGGTGAGAAGTGGTCGTGGTGTAGTATTGCCGGATCGAGATCTATCGGAAGGGAGGCACCGGTTTCAGGTAGAACGACAATGCATCTTCAGCGGCAAACGCATCTCTTTCCGGTTGTTTCAGATCTAGATCCATAGTTGGATCTGGGTTTCGCCGTGTGGTGACTGCTTTTCTCGCCGATGTAGTTTGTTTCCTTCCATCCTTGGTCTCAGATGGTTGGATTTGCCTTGTTTCCTTTGCCATGTCGAGTTCTTTATTTGGGCTTCACTCGTCTGGTTTAGGGGTTCGATGGAGCAGATCTTCTGTCGAGTTTTTCTTGCTTCATTTTTAGATGCTAAAGGGTGTGTCTTTCCTATCCGAAGCAGGGACTTCGCTTTGGTGGATTTAATTGTTTCATTTCTTGTTGAAATTGCATTTTTGTTTCTGGTGGTTGGTTAAGTATCTTTCTGGTTCGAATATCAAATTTATGTATAAACACTGAATCGAAACAAACAAAAACAAGAGATGCAGAGTAATCGAATTATACAAAAATAAAATGTATTCCAAATTTATTCAATGAGGTTTTCGGAACGTATCAATAAGCTAGACCCATGCTTCGAGTTGTTTTATGCCATAAATAAACTCGAACGCTCAAAAAATTCGTTGGACAGACAGATTCACATCCCTTACAACCAACACAGTCCTCAATTCTTGGAGCGGAAGCTATTTGCTTAGCTTTAAACCCATCCCAAGGTATCATTTCTAATACGTTTGTAGGGCATGTTCGAACACATTGAGTACATTCTATACAGATATCATAATTTTTTACTGAATGTGAGATAGGATCTATAGTTTTTTTAATGTCATAAATTTTTAATCTAGTAATAAATGATATATTAAAATACTATATAAAGCAATGATTTCCTTTAATAGAATTTTTTTAATTAATTCTGGCTCAATGGTTCAAAAAATGGGGTTAAATACTTTGATTTCTTAGATTTTCACAAATATAATCTAGTAAGTCATAACCTATTATATGTGCAAATTTCAACCTATCATTTTTTTATTTATGCTACTTATTTAATAAGGTCGATTGGTTGATGCGAGTGGATTTTCTGTTATGATAAATTAACGAGACTATAGCTAATCCAATAGATGCTTCAGCGGATGAAATTGCTATAACAAAAAATGCATAAAATATTCTCTTTTAGTTGAGAATTATAAAAAAAAGAGAAAATGTTACTAAATTCATATTAACTTGCATTGAGTATTTCGACTCGTGATCAATCCATAAAGACCAATCAAAAATAAATAGGCACTTAAAACAAGTACATGTTCGAGTATCATTCGGTAACTCCTTATCAATTCTGATTCATTTCAATTATGAATAATTAAAAAAAATTACTAGATTCAATCAACTAGAATATAACACAAAAGTACAAATACAAACTATATTAAGGGAAAAAAATTTCAAATATATATCAAATATAAAAATTGATATTTAAAATATGAAATAGTATTCAATCAAATTGAATTGAATGAACGGAAAAAAATATCATAACATACACAAAGTTTTCTTTGGTCTTTACTAATTAGATCGTTTTTTATTGACGACCCACATCGTTTTTTATTGACGACCCACAGAAATTGCACCTATCAAAGCAACTAAAAGAATTATTGAAATGAGTTCAAATGGAAGAAAAAAATATGTTGATAAATGAATTCCTATTTGTTGACTATTACTTATTAAATATTGCTCTAAAATCTGGTTTAATCTTGTAGTCCAAATAACCCCGTACCATGACATATCGAGAATAGTAAAAATTAATGAAAAAAAATAGTTGTACAAACCAATGGAGTATTCCCATCTCCAACGGTTCACAGATTGAAATATGTAGAATATTATGAATCATTCATGAATATCACAGCAAATATGATTAAAATATTTATGGCCCCATGTAAATAAGGAGTTGTGTCGCAGCTACAAAATGGGAATTTGATAGAATATACAATATAAATATACAAATAAGAACAAATCCTAAGGAAAAGGCTGAAAATATTGGGTTGGGAAGTAATACCATCCCCAAACCTCCTACTAGAAGACTGAATCCCAGAAAAAAAACGAAAAAAAAAAATCATGTATTGGTCCAGAAATTCATGACCTTATTAATTTAACCAGAGAATTTATTTTTAATATGTTTCTAATCGAGTGAAATTAGAATCTAATGTATATGAATTGATGTAGATATAATTATTAGACAGTTTTTCTTTTTTATTCTAAAGTATATTTTCAACCTATCTATTTCAAAAAAATAATTACGAATATGTTATATTAAAAGAATGAGCCTTAATACTTATTATTATTATATAAATAAAATACAAGTTTTTAATTAAATTCTTTATATAATTCAAAAGGTTTGAATTCTTTTTTTAATAAAATTATTGGGTTTACCCATTTTTGTTTGAGGTTAATTCAAAATTTCCATTATTTTCATTTCATACCCGTAATAGTGCTAAAGGAAAGCCGGCTCCAATCCAATTCGAATAGTGTAATCGTCAATTACTGACATTGGTAAATGACCCAAAGATATTTGATTATAATTCAATTCGTGACGATCATAAGTTGAAAATTCATATTCTTCAGTCATTGAAAAACAATTTATTGGACAATATTCAACACAATTACCACAAAATATACAAATTCCAAAATCAATACTGTAATTAAGCGATCGTTTTTCTTTCTAATATTAGTTCCAATTTCCAATCAACAACAGGCAGATCTATAGGACATACTCGAACACATACTTCACAAGCAATGCATTTATCAAATTCGAAATGGATTTGACCGCGGAAACGTTCCGACGTTATTAATTTTTCATAGGGATATTGAATAGTTACAGGTAAACGATTTGTGTGCGATAAGGTAATCATGAAACCTTGACCAATATACCTTGCAGCCCGTAGGGTTTGTTGACCATAATTCATGAACCCGGTTATCATAGGAAGCATATTGTAATTATCTATGAATAATTTTATCTTTGTTTGTTTCTCTTGTTTAAATCAAGTAATGAATATGTTGGATTCATTTTCAATTTAGAGTGAAAAGAGTTGGAAAGAAGTTGTTAATAATAGATTACCGAAGGAAATCGGTTAAAGAAATTTCCATCCAAGATTTAATAATTGATCCATTCTTAGCCTAGGTAAAGTCCATCTTGTTGCGATTGAAATGAATAAGAACAATTAAGTTTTAGCTAATGTAATAAATATACCAATTGTTGTTCCAAATTTTTTATCCCTTTCAGATAGCTCCATAATAGATTTATACAGAATAGAAATATTCCAACCGCCTAAGTATAGAATTGTTATAAATAATGAAGAAATTAATAGATTTAGATAAGAAGCAACGTAAAATAAACCAAATTTGATACCTGATTATCCAGTTTGATAACCTACTATTAATTCTTCTTCCGCTTCTGGTAAATCAAACGGTAATCTCTCGCATTATGCTAGGGAAGAAATTAGAAAAATGATAAAACCTATAGGTTGGCGCCACAAATTTCATCCCCAAAAACCATATTTTGATTGTGCCTTAACTATGTCAACTGTACCTCAACTATATCAACTGTACTTAAACTATTAGATAATCCTAGTCGGTGATAACATTGCTATTCTCACCGCTATTACAAACCGTACGTGAGGTCTTCGCCTCATACGGCTCCTCGGGGGCCATAAATAAATCTAACGACCATATTAGTATTATTTAGATGGATATGATGTGTTCTAAAATAGATTAAATATAAATATATCTCGGATCCCGAATTAGACCAATGGAATTCTGTCTACTCAAATTCTAAGCATAAAAAAGCGCTCCGGAATTCATCTCATCCTTTACAAATTTTAATTTCTATTTGTTGAGTAATAACTTAATCCTTTAATTAAATACTCTTTGGAAAAATCAAAATAGGTATTGAAGCCCGTCGTGGTTTTCAATTACGAAAAAGAATTAGACATCCTATTAGTTTATTATTCATGACAAAAATTCTATTTGATTTCCGAAATATTAAATATCCTTGTTTCGTTCCTATTCTTCTTTCTTTTTTAGAAACAAAAGTTGATGGACTTAAAAAATAAAGGATTATTTCGTTTATGATAGTCATTACATTTATCGGTGGATATAAGCATACTCTGAATCGGAATCCTGGGGGAGTACTGTCTGATCATTTCTACTAACTTGAAGCCCCAATTAACCTTTTTTTGTTATCTTATATTATGCATAAATATCCTTTTCAATTTGGTTAATCTCTATTATAAATTCTTTGTGTATTTTGGTGTTTCTAACCATCCACTCATTTTTACCTAATTGCCGCTCACTTTGTAATACATGTATGTTAATCTATATAACTGATAGTGAAAACGTCATACGGTTAATATTTTTAACCCGCTTCAAGCTTGGATGACTAACCAACCAACTTTGGGGTAAAGTGATTCTTACGCTTATGTTTATTTATGTTTAACCTTTGTACATAGGAAATGAGACTCAATTTTTCTTTTTACTGCTAATTTTTGAGCAGTTTTTTTCACTCATATATAACTATCAAATTCCTTTTATTAAGATTAACCCGAAAGATAAATATATATATATATATATATTCATTTTTTTTAACTTATTCGTTTAGAAGAAACGGAATAGTAAAAATAAATGTTTATGTTTCAACGAATCGCACGTAGAGATATTGATAAAACACATAGAGTTAATGGTATTTCATAACTAATGGATTGGGCAAAGCCCGCAGACCACCTAAAAAGAATATTTATTATTTGATCCATATCCTGACATAAGAAGTCCAATCGGAGCAATACTTGAGATAACAATCCATAAAAAAAATACCATTGAGATCCGCTAAAACAAGGTGATTGCTAAAGGGAATTACTAAATAACTTAGTAAAATTGAGATAACTGCTATAGATGGTCCAATACTAAATAAAGGAGTATTTCCTCTAGATGGACGAAGATCTTCTTTGAAAAGTAGTTTTGTTCCGTCGGCTAGAGCTTGAAGAATTCCCAACGGTTCGGCGTATTCAGGTCCAATACGTTGTTGTATCCCTGTAGACATTTCTCTTTCTAACCACACAAGACTAATACACCTTTTAAAGATTCCAATCTAACAAAAGATTTTATAGTTTGTACTTATGTTGCATAAATTATCATTTTAACGATCAACTTCTCCCATAATTATATCTATGCTACCGAGTATCGTCATAATATCAGCCAATTTCATTCTTTTAACTAGTTCAGGAAAAATTTGCAAACTAATAAAACCCAGTGGTCAGATTTTCCATCTCCAAGGAAAACCACATTGATCTCCTATGAGAAAAATTTCCAATTCCCCTTTTGGAGTTTCAACTCTTACATAAAGTTCTTGTTTCGATAATTCAAAAGTAGAAGAAGATTTTTTACTAATGAATCGATATTCAAAATCATTCCATTCTGGATGCCTTTTTCTATCAAAGCCTCTGTGGGAGTCGAAACTCAAACAACTAAATTTGGTAAGGGAAAATTAGAGATTCGAAAAACTTCTATGTAAAGAAACCAAGAACAGAGATCCAAAGATGCTTTTTATTATCTTAGCTGTTTTGAAAGTTGTTGCAAAGAATAACAAGTGTTTTGCTAGGTCAATTTTTTGGATCCCTTTCTCAAAAGGGGTACATGTCTATTTATACACAAATAAGTCGGCTAGGTCTTTTTTCTAAAGGAATAAGGAAAACTTCCTTATTCTTCGGGATTTCCTTTCTTCTCTGGTTGGTTCGGATGTGGGCTTCTTACTTTGTCTCGCTAACTTGGCCCACCAAACTCTTGAGGCTCGTTGCCTCGGCATGTTAAGATATTGGGCTCGTTGTTTCACTGGGTCATCGGTGAGCTGGCTCGTCGCCTATCTCGCCTGCTTCTCCCAATGCCGAACTGGAGGATTTGTTGTTGTCGGCTCGTCATATCCTCACCTTAACACCAAGCCAGAGAAGTGTCAGCTCATCACATTTCCTCAATGCCGAGCCAAAGAAGAGTTGGCTCGTTGCTTCTCCTCATCGCCGAGCCAGAGAAGTGTCAGCTCATCACCTTTCCTCAATGCCGAGCCAAAGAAAAATTGGCTCGTCGCCGAGCCAGAGAGAGGTTGGTTCGTGACCGTGTTTGGCTCGTCACTAAATTGTGGTTCGCCAATCATGTTGGCTTGTTACTTCTTCATGATGTCTAGCCAAGAGTTGGTTCGCCAACATGTTGGCTCGTCACCGTTTGTTGGTTTTCCAACATGTTTGGTTTGTTCCCTTGCCTCTGTCGCCGAGCCAAGTTTGGCTCATCTCCTCCTTTCCTTTGTCGCCGAGCCAAGTTTGGCTCGTCTCCTCCTTTCCTTTGTCGCCGAGCCAAGTTTGGCTCGTCTCCTCCTTTCCTTTGTCGCCGAGCCAAGTTTGGCTCGTCTCCTCCTTTCCTTTGTCGCCGAGCCAAGTTTGGCTCGTCTCCTCCCTTCTTTTGTCGCCAAGCCAAGTTTGGCTCATCACCAAGTGTTTGGCTCGTCTTTTAATGTTTGGCTCGTCGCCAAACTCTTGTTCAGCTAGGCTCTCCATTCGTATTGCTAGGCTTTTTCTCCATACTTAGTATTTTTAGCAGTTTATCTCGATGGGGTGGAAACTGACCCCAACAGTTAGCCCCCCAGTTCGGTAGTATTATTAATAATAGTGACGAGGTGAAGAGTCAAAATTGAGATCAACGTTCTTTGGGTTGCCGAGCCAAACAGAAGTTCTACCGAAGCTGCTTTTTCGAACTAGATGGCATTTCACAGAGCCATCCTTGGCAATCATGTTGCGGAGGCATACTGTCTCGGCTCGGCATTTTGCCTGATTATTTTTGTTTGCCGAGCCACGCCAGCATGTCATGTCGCCGAACCGTTTGGCCTGTAATATTTTTAAGCAGTCATGATGCCGAGCCATCTTTTCTTTGACGTTGTCGAAACATTGCGCTGTTTGATTTATCTTTGGCTCGGCAGCAATGTTGGCTTGGAGTATTTCTCTTATCATGACCATAACTTTATTGGGAACTGCAAACGTTTTCGTATGTTCCCGAGGCCGCGTGGCATCACGCGCTGTGCTTTCATGTGCCTTGATATTCAGATCCTTGTCTCACTCCTCATAACTCACTTCTCCACATTTCCGAAAAAACAGGTAGCTCTCTTCTCTCTCTTCTTTTCTCTCATTTTATTTTCGAGTTTCGGCTAGGTTTTTATCGATTCTTCTCTTCCGCCGCCGTCACTTTGAAATTTCCAATCCATCTTCAAGCATGGCTCGGCAATTCCTTGCATTTTTCGATCCATCTTCAAGCGTGGCTCGGCAATTCCTTGCATTTTCCGATCCATCTTCATAAATCTACTGCGAGTGCTTGAATTTTCTGATCCATCATCAACCGGGTCGCGTTGCTGCTTTGATCTTCTCTGCTTCCGAGCCGAAATTCTTTGTATCAAGTGTGTCTCCGAGCCAAGACTTCTCCAATTCCTACTAAGTATCAGTTTGATTCCGAGCCAAAATCCCCAATGTCTCATATCGCAGAGTTGGAAGATTCTGTGGGCTCGGCAAATCCTGCCTCGTTGCTTGGACGCAAGATGGTGTTATCCCCGCAGAGTACCGAACCAGCGGAAGCCAATTCTTCACCAGGTCAGTTGCAGATTGTCGTCCCATCTCTGATAGACGAAGCATTTGATGCCGAGGCGGATGCTGAGGCAGCCTTGATACAAAAGGCTCTTGAAGAATTTAAAGCCGAACCAGAAGAGTACATCATTGACGAGGTAGAAAAAATACAGTTGGAGAGATTGTTTGCGAGCCACCAAGCTAGCACATCGACTAGGCGAAAGCGTAAGAGAAAGGCTCCTAAGAGACGACCTGATCCACCCGGTTCATCCTTGTGCACCGCCGAATCCTTGGAGGCACTGAGGCATCGATTCCATATTTCAGAGAACATAGATCTGATTGCTCCTGCCTCAACAGACCGAGCTGAGTCTCCACCACCTGGGTACTTATCTCTTTATGAGAGCTTCTTTTACCAAAGCCTGCTATGGTTCCCAATCTCCGGGTTGATCATCCATTTTCTGTCGAAGCATGGGTTAGCCCCGAGCCAAATTACTCTCCGAGGTATGCGCCACTTGGTTGGAATTCTGGTTCGGAGCTACGAATGTGATGTGACCGTCCGCATCTCCCATCTTTGGCAGTTCCTTGAATTTCGAAAGATCAAAAACTCCAACGCCTACTACATTTCCAATAAGAAGTAAAGAAAAATAATTGAGGGTTTTCCAAGCAAAGACGGTGATTGGGGGCACTATTTCTACTTTGTTCCTATTAATGATGCTACGGTAGAAGCCGAAAGCATCCATTACGTCAAGTCGGAGTGAGGAAATATTGGTGGGCGAGCCGTAGACCCTTCAGAAGATTGGTTAAAGTTTCACTTTGTAGCGAGCTGACAAATGCATTTTTCTTTTGTTTTTGCAGTTCGACAGATCTCCCTCGTTACCCAGAAGATACACTAACGCTTCGGAACACGCTTGCTGCCGGAAAGTGCCACTGGGAAAATCATTTCTCCCTAAGGAGAGTTGAAAAAGCCCGAGCCATCTTCGCCGGTGTTGAAGTATCAGATAGCTCGGAGTCTGAATTCCCACCTCCAAACTTCCAAGAAAAAGCTATGGGAAAGAGGCTGACGATCCGCGATAAGCAAGCTTTAAAGGAGAAGAAAGACAAGGAAACTACCAGCCGAGCCGTTGACGGGGCTGAACCAGCTGCCGAGCCAACTTCTGAAATGGTTGGTGAGATCGAAGCAGGAACAGAGCATCAAACTCTTACCGAGCCTCCAACTCTTGAAGACGAGGCTAGGGAGGTGGTTTCAGTTCTTGTTCCGGTAGCCAGGCCTTCTAGCTCGGTGATATCTCAACACAGAGTGGGAGAGAAAAAGACTTCCGGTAAACGCTCCGAGCCGGACAAGGAGAAAACTAAGGAGAAGCAGGAGAAAAGAAAACGCCACAAGCCTGCCGATCCAACTACTACCGAGCCATTGCCATCGTCGTTTAGGCACGAGGGATCTGAGCCAGTATGCAATGACGAAGCAGCCTCAGCGACTCTCTTCTCACAAGTACATTGCTCGGGGATAGGCTGCTACCTCTTGATGTGCTTTTTCATGGGGATTTATACGCTGACATGTCGTTCCGAGGCAAGAAGGTACGTTTGGAGATTATCCGTTTCGATGAGTAAAAAACGACTAAGTATTGACTTTGGTTCTTTTTTTTTACGATCAGTTTGTCACCTCTATCAATAAGATCGTCGCCGCCTTCGAACATGACATAAGGAAAGACAGGCGCCGGGTCGAAGATGCCCGCAAGGATGCATCTTTCTTTAAAGAGAAGGTCACCGAACTGGAGGGAAAACATGCTGCCGAACTGGCAACTGCTTCAGCTCGGATTGAAGCTCTTGAGAAGGAGAAGGCATATCTCAAGGATGAGTGGAATAAGGCTGGCGATTTAGCTATGAGGTTGGACCGCTCCAAGCAGAAAAAGGCTGCCGAAATTGAATCCCTTAAGAGGTAGCTCAATGCTGTAAAGGCCTTGCACGAGGCCAATGTTAAAAAGGCCCAGAAGGCTGCGAGGCGAGAGATATCGGAAAGGTTTCAAGAGCGGCTTGCCAAGATTGAGAAGAGCATCGACGAGCTGAAGGCGGCGAAAGAAAAGGAGCTCGATCTAGCCCAGGTCGACAGCAACCTACAGCTGCTCGAGATCTTTCAAAAAGAAAACGCGCCTGCTCTTGACTCTGAGGTGACGAAATTGGCAGGGTGGAGACTTGATCTGGCCGACGCGACTGACGAGTTTGAGAGGATTGAGGCCGAGCTGAAGAAAGATCTGACGCTTTCACCCGTTTCCTCAGATTCTACAGGCACTCTCCTGGGAACCGAACCAACGGAGAATGCGGCAGCGACAGCCGGAGTCACAGATTTCGCCGGCTCGAACGTCGGTACACCCGGAGTTGCTGAACTTGTTGTTGAGAAGCCTTCCGAGCTGGATCCTCTCGAATGATCTTTTCCTCTATGTTTCTTTAACTTAAAACTCTTTTCTTTTGTTCGGTATTTTTTCAAGACAAGTACCTGGATGGCTTTATCCCCCCTTTTTTGTAATGACTGCCGTTCGTAAGCGTAACTCCTTTTCTTTTTGTTTGGATTCTCTGCTTATGTTTTTGCTTAAGTAATCTTTCACTTGTGCTCTGATGTGATATTGCAAACCATCTTTGTTTAGTGAAAGTATGGTTGTCTTTGTATTGAGTGCTTTGTTGTCAGTTTAGGGTTCGCGGTGTTCTGACTTACATTCCCGTTCTTATGACAATGAAACATATTTAAAATCTCATACTAACCGGTAGGTTTAGTATCATGTTTCAGAGATGTTTACGACCAGTGTACCAAGAAGTGTTTACTGGGTTTAAGATTTTACTTCGAGTTTTAAGACTTGCGAGCTTTCGACTTACGGGTCCCTCTCGAAGATAAACTTGTAAGAATATCGTCCAGGATATACCTTTCGGATATTAGACCAGGATATACCCAATTAGAATTTGTATAGCGCGCTTTTATACCCGTAAGAGGGTGTTGAGAACCCTATCCCATATAGAGATAGTGGTTAAAATCCGTAAAGGATGTGGTTGTCCGTATGTTATGGCCAGCAACAGACGAGGTGATAGAATATCCGTGAAGGATGTAAAGTTGTGATTCATGTAGGCTAAGTTACACGAGTTTTGTGTTTGAAAGAGTTTGAAGTTATTCTCTTTGAAGAGTGAGGCGAGATATGGGAGTATACATGTATACGTACCCACTCCCCCCCCCCCCCCCACCCCCCTTTTTCAAGGAGAGGGACAACTGAACCCATCTGAAGATGAGCTGCCTACGTACCCTTTTCAGGGATCAAGTCATCCCATAGTTTATGTGAAATGTTTTAGTGATAATACCTCTTCAGGTGCATTGCGTTCCAAGATCTTGGTATCGGAGCATCAGACATGTTTAAGAGCTCGTATACTCCTAATCGAACTGTCTTGGTGATTTTGTAGGGTCCTTCCCAGTTTGCTCCTAATTTGCCAGCGTTTGTTTCGGCTGTGTTCTGAAAAACTTTGCGGAGAACCAAATAACCTTCTTTGAACTTGCGACTTCTGACGTTGGTGTTGTAATACTTAGCTGCCGCCTGTTGGTAATTTTGAATCCGAACCAGCGCTTGATCTCTCCGTTCGTTAACCAAGTCTAACTCGTCGAGCAACATAAGGTGATTCAGTCCTTCCTGCCCTGAAAGAAGTCTGCGGTGGACTCCAGGAAATTGGACTTCGGCTGGAATGACACATTCTGCACCGTAGACAAGGGCGAAAGGTGTTTCACCGGTGGCTCGCCATGGAGTGGTTCGGTGTGACCATAATACTCCTTCGAGTTCATCTGCCCAGCATCCCTTCTTTGCATCAAGGCATTTTTTCAGACCGTCCAGGATAGTCTTGTTCACTGCTTCTGCTTGCCCATTCCCTTGTGGATAGCGTGGTGTAGACTTGCTGAGTCGTATCTTCCATTTTTCACAGAAGGCGTCAAACCTTGTAGAGATAAACTGTGAGCCGTTGTCTGTGACAATTTCGTATGGAACCCCATGTCGGCATAAGATGTTTTTCCAAACGAAGTGCTCGACCTGGGCGTCCTTTATGTTGGCGTAAGAGTCTGCATCGACCCATTTGGAGAAGTAATCCGTCAAGACTAACAGAAATCTCTTTTGCTTGGATTTATGTAGGGGTCCGACTATATCCATTGACCAGCGCATGAAGGGGTAGGGTGCTGAGATTGAGGACAGCAACTCCGTGGGTTGGTGAATCATTGGGGCATGTCGTTGGCATTTTTTGCACCTAGCAAAGAATTTCTCGCAGTCCTTCACCATAGTCGGCCAGTAATAACCATGATGCTTGATCTTGATTGCCAAAGCTCTTCCGCCAGAGTGGTTGCCACACGAACCGATGTGAACTTCTGCCATGATTTCTCTAGTTTCGGTGCCTTCAACACAGGCCATCAGTGGACCTGAGAATCTCCACTTGAAGACGTTTCCATCTAAGAGAACATATCGAGCAGCTTGAGCTTTGAGTTTCCTGGCAGCCCACTTATCTAATGGTGCCTCTCCGTCCATGATATATACTCGGATTGCTCCCAACCATTCTTTGTCACATCCATAGTCCGTTTCTGTTTGTTGTGGGTCTTCCTCCATCTCCAATGCTTCACCTTCGGCCGGAGGTTCTATTTTAGGCTCTACCTCCATCTCAATTGCCTCGTCTTCCACTGATGGTGTCATGTTCTGGTCATCTAGAGCGGTGGTGTTGGTGCTGCCCTTTTCTGTGAGATTTTGCCCAGATTCACCTTCGGCATGTGTGGCTGTTTGGGAGCGAGTGACTGCGTTCACGGTGTCAGAAAGGTTGATACTTGGGTTTTTGATGAATTCTACTGGGATTATCCTTTTCAAATCCAGATTGGAGGTCGATGCGAGTGCTGCTAGCGCGTCTGCCGAAGTGTTTTCCCCCTGTGGTATCCGTATTAATGTGAACTCTTCGAACTGTGCGGCCATCTCTTTGACGACCTTCAGATAAGCTTCCATTCGGTCATCTCTGGCCGTATACTCGCCGCTGACTTGGTTGACCACCAGCTGTGAATCACAGTAGGTCTGGATGTGCGAAATTTTAAGTCCAAGAGCAATTCTCATTCCAGCAATCAAAGTTCCGTACTCTGCTTCGTTATTGAATGCGCAAAAACCCAAGCGGAATGACTGTTCGAGGATTTCGCCTGTTGGAGAGGTTAACCTTATTCCTACTCCGGATCCTTGCTTCGATGATGATCCATCTGCGTGGAGCTTCCACATTGGGCTTGGAGCCGTCTCTTCTATCGTTTCTTCTGGGAGTTCTATTAGAAAGCCTGCAAAGACTTGAGACTTCGTGCAGGTTCTGCTCCGATACTCGATGTCGTATTCGCTCAGCTCTATTGCCCACTTTGCCAATCTCCCAAACTGGCTAGGGCTATGTAGGATGGATCGCAGGGGGAAAGTAGTCAAAACCACAATTGAATGTGACTGGAAGTATGGTCTCAGTTTTCGAGCGGACATTATCACAGACAATGCCTGCTTCTCCATCTGTGGGTACCGGGTTTCAGCGTCGGTGAGAGTTTGCCTGACATAGAAAATAGGCTTTTGCTCGCTGCGCTCTTCGCTGATGAGTACTCCACTCACTGCTGTTGCCGAAACGGCCGTGTATAGAAAAAGTGGCTCGCCTTCCACTGGTTTCGTAAGTATTGGAGGGCTGGCTAGGTATTCTTTCAGTTGTTGAAACGCCTGCTCGTATTTTTCTGTCCATTCAAACTTCTTGTTCCCACGTAGTGTGTCATAGAAAGGCAAATATTTATCAGTTGACCGAGAGATGAAACGATTCAGTGCGGCGACCCGTCCTGTTAGCCTCTAGACTTCGCGCTTTGCTTTCGGTGACACCATCTGTATGAGCGCATCAATCTGCTTCGGGTTAGCTTCAATTCCACGGTGGGTGACCAGATATCCAAGAAATTCTCCGAACGTGGCCGCAAATCTGCACTTGGTCGGGTTCAGCTTCATGTTATGTAGATTCAGTTGCTTGAAACATTCTTCTAGGTGAGCTACGTGATCCTTCTCCTCTAAAAAATTTACCAGCATGTCGTCTATGTATACTTCTATCGTCTTCCCAGTAGGCCAGCGAACATTCGGTTAACTAGTCGCTGGTAAGTTGCTCCGGCATTTTTGAGACCGAACGGCATCACTTTGTAGCAATATATCCAGCGATCTGTGATGAACGCGTCTTCTCTTTATCGTCTGGGTTCATTAGGATTTGGTTGTATCCGGAGAAACCATCCATAAACGAAAGGAGTTTGTTTCCTGCTGTTGCTTCCACCAATCGATCAATATGTGGTAGTGGAAAGCTGTCTTTTGGGCAGGCTTTGTTCAGGTCGGTGAAGTCCACGCATACATGCCACTTCCCATTCTTCTTCTTGACCACTACTGGATTGGCGAGCCAAACAGGATGTTTTGCTTCGACTATTGATCCCACGCGTAGTAACCTTTCCACCTCGTCATTCACTGCTTGTGCTCTTTCTGGTCCAAGTTTTCGCCTTTTCTGTTTGACTGGTTTGAAGGTCGGGTCCATGTTTAGCTCGTGGCATGTCATGTTGATGCTGATGCCGGGCATGTCTTCTGCTTCCCTTGCGAAGGTGTTTACGTTCTTTTTAAGGAAGGAAATCAGCTCTCCTCTTTTCGGATGTTTCAGCTCGGCCCCTATCTCAATGCAGCGTTCTGGGTGATCGTCATCAATGTTTACTGAAATAATGGGATCGCAGGTGGGTTTGCTCTTCCTCTCACGATCCTCTGCAATCTGTAATTGGTATAAGAGTTTTGCCAACTCCTACTCGGGTTTCCTGTCAGTCTTCATCTTCTTTCTCTTGGTGGTGGTCTCTGTGACGGGGTTCCTGAGTTTATGCTCGGCTAGGAAATAAATGCGGGACTCTTTTTGGTTTCCCCAAATTGTTTTGACTCCTCCGGGGGTCGGATATTTGATACAGAGGTGATAGGTCGATGGTACGGCTCGCATTGAGTTTATCCAAGGTGTACCCATAATCACATTGTAGATTGCAGGATGATCTGCAACCGAAAACTCCACTATCTTGGTTACTTGTTCAGCTCGGACAGGAAGTTTTATTGTTCCGAGGGTCATGGTCGTTTCTCCCGAGAATCCAGTTAAAGGCTTCGGCGCAGCTGTGATTTTGGATAGGTCTATGTTCATCCTTCTGAGAGTTTCTCGGAAGATCACATCTACGGAGCTTCCTGTGTCAATCAGAACTCGGGCTACGTCGCAATCGTCTATGATCAATTCTATCACGAGGGGGTCGTTATGTGGTCGGTCAATGCCGGTGGTTTCCCTTTCTTCGAACGAGATAACATCGTTAGGAAGCTTGGAAGGTGCTAACCAGTTGACACTTGCATCGGCTCGCCGCTGGAAGGCTTTGATTGAAGACATCGTGTCCGAACAGTATTGTGATCCTCCCATTATCATATTTATTCTTCTTCAAGAACCTGACTGCGTCGCCTCGTCATCTCGCCTTCCTCGCTTGGGGGTATCATCATTTTGATTTGTCTGGTTCGGTTGATCCTTTTTGCCTTCTTGCTCGAAGTCCTTCAGGCTGACTGCGTTACCGAGTTCTCCGGCTACTAGCTTCGCCGCAAGCTTCATTCCCAAGGTTCGGCAGTTGGCAGTTGAATGACCGTGCATGTGATGATACTCGCAATAAGCTTTTTCGTCGTACGAACTTTGACTTCATGTCCAGGTGTTCCATGGTGTTTTCCCTCGGCCTGTTCCCACCTGGTAGTTGTGGGCTCCTCCAAAATTGGGTTTCTCGTGATGTACATATCCATTTCCTTGAATACTCTTCTTATGAGGCGGTTGGTTCGAAGTTTGGAAGGAACGGTTCGTCGCTTTGGCGACTCCATATTTCTCAGACAAAACCTTCATCTCTTCTTCGTTGACTATGAAATCCGAGGCTCGATGCAGAGCGTCTTGGATTGATAGTGGTGTGTTCAGAGCAATCTCTTTTCGGAACTCCGACTCATACCACAACGGCCTCTTCAATGCGAGCATGGCAGCCTTGTCACTTACGCCCTCAACCTTTCACATGACCGCTTTGAATCTTCCCATGAAGCTTTGTAATGTCTCCGTAGGGCCTTGAGTTAATGTCCAGAGATCAGCATCAGAGGCTCCTCGATCCATCAACATGGAGTAATGTTTCAGAAAGGCAACAGATAGTTGCTGGAAATTGTCAATGGAGTTCCGCTCAAGCCTGGAAAACCATTGGAGTACTGTGCCTTTTAGATGTTCCACAAACAGCAGACAGAAGCCGACATCTCTCTCTTTTTACCTGAAATTGGCTCGGCCCATTGCTATGATGAACGCCGTTATATGCTCCTTTGGATCGGTGCTTCCTTCGTAAACTGGGGCCTTGATCTTTCCTGGGTCGGAAATTCTTATTTTGGTAATCCGAGCTGTAAACGGCGTGTTGTGTGCTTTTTCTAGTATGCGATCGATCTCTGGAACTTTACTGGTTGCCTTGTGCACCTGGGATCGGACGGCTTTCATCTCAGAAGTGGCACGATCCAATGAGGCTCGGATTTGATCCAACTCTTCTCTCTGGCTCGGCTCATTGTCCTCGGCTCGTCAGCGTATTGCGCCTGTTGGACCCAGAGGAGATTTTCTTCTTCCTCTGCCAAATTCCTGGCTCGGTGTAGGTTAGTCCTCCCAAAGTCCTTGGTGCATCGCGTGGTGTTGAGAAATCCAGGGATGTTGGGTTTAAGCCGAGCCGTCTAGTTATTCCGCTAACAGGTGGGTTCGAAGTCGAACCAATTCCTCCGGATCGTGTGTTTCTGGCTCGGCTCTCCGTCGCCAGTGTCTCAATTCTCTCCGTCAGCGAGCTATTCAACTTATCCTGCTCCTCGGCCTTCTTCAGCAACGTGGTCATCATATTTTTCAACTCTGTGAGCGTTTGGGACGTTCCTTCTGTGTTTGCTGGTGGTGGGTTGATTCTCGCTCCAAGAAGATCTCCACCTACGTTGCTTGCATCTTCACCGCTTCGGTCTCCGTCGGTAGTCATTGTTTCAGATCTCGTATTCGGTGGTTCTTAAGTGTCAGAAAGCTTGAGAGTCCCCACAGACGGCGCCAAATTGTGGGAGTCGAAACTCAAACAACTAAATTTGGTAAGGGAAAATTAGGGATTCGACAAACTTCTATGTAAAGAAACCAAGAACAGAGATCCAAAGATGGTTTTTATTATCTTAGCTGTTTTGAAAACTGTTGCAAAGAATAACAAGTGTTTTGCTAGGTCAATTTTTTGGATCCCTTTCTCAAAAGGGGTACATGTCTATTTATACGCAAATAAGTCGGCTAGGTCTTTTTTCTAAAGGAATAAGGAAAACTTCCTTATTCTTCGGGATTTCCTTTCTTCTCTGGTTGGTTCGGATGTGGGCTTCTTACTTTGTCTCGCTAACTTGGCCCACCAAACTCTTGCGGCTCATTGCCTCGGCATGTTAAGATATTGGGCTCGTTGTTTCACTGGGTCATCGGGGAGCTGGCTCGTCGCCTATCTCGCCTGCTTCTCCCAATGTCGAACTGGAGGAGTTGTTGTTGTCGGCTCGTCATATCCTCACCTTAACACCGAGCCAGAGAAGTGTCAGCTCGTCACCTTTCCTCAATGCCGAGCCAAAGAAGAGTTGGCCCGTTGCCTCTCCTCATTGCTGAGCCAGAGAAGTGTCAGCTCGTCACCTTTCCTCAATGCCGAGCCAAAGAAAAGTTGGCTCGTCGCCTCTCCTCGTCGCCGAGCCAGAGAGAGGTTGGTTCGTGACCGTGTTTGGCTCGTCACTAAATTGTGGTTCGTCAACATGTTGGCTCGTCGCCGTTCGTTGGCTTTCGAACATGTTTGGCTCGTCGCTGCTCAACAATGCCTAGCCAATCATGTTGGCTTGTTACTTCTTCATGATGCCTAGCTAAGAGTTGGTTCGCCAACATGTTGCCTCGTCACCGTTTGTTGGTTTCCCAACATGTTTGGTTTGTTCCCTTGCCTCTGTCGCCGAAGCAAGTTTGGCTCATCTCCTCTTTTCCTTTGTCGCCGAGCCAAGTTTGGCTCGTCTCCTCCTTTTCTTTGTCGCCGAGCCAAGTTTGGTTCGTCTCCTCCTTTCCTTTGTCGCCGAGCCAAGTTTAGCTCGTCTCCTCCCTTCCTTTGTCGCCGAGCCAAGTTTGGCTCGTCACCAAGTGTTTGGCTCGTCTTTTAATGTTTGGCTCGTCACCAAACACTTTTTCAGCTAGGCTCTCCTTTCGTCTGGCTAGGCTTTTTCTCCATACTTAGTATTTTCAGCAGTTGATCTCGATGGGGTGGAAACTGACCCCAACAGCCTCTGCAATCTAAATTCTCATAGGGACCCCCCGGAAGTCCTTCCAGAGCCTGTTGACTAATTTTGATGGATTCTATCATTTCGCTAAGTCATATTAAATAACGAGCTAATGAATCTCCTTGTTTTTGCCACTGAATTTCCCATTCAAATTCATCGTAAGACTCATAACGATCAACTTTACGAAGATCCTATGGTATTCCGGATGCGCTTAGCATTGGTCCGGATAAACCCCAATTTATTGCTTCTTCCCCACCAATAATCCCAATTCCTTCAACCCGTTTTAAAAAAATGGGATTTCGTGTTATCAGTTTTTGATATTCAACAACCTCTGTTAAAAAATAATCACAAGAATCCAAGCATTTATCTTTCCAACCATAAGGTAAATCAACTGTTATTCCTCCAATACGAAAAAATTATGCATCATTCTCATACTGGTGGCAGCTTCGAATAGATCATATATATTTTCGCGTTCTCTGAAAATATAGAAAAGGGGGTATGGGCCCCAATATCAGCCATAAAAGGGTCGAGCCATAACAGATGAGAAGCTATACGACTCAACTCCAGCATAATTACTCTATTATAGCTGGCCCTTTTAGGAACTTGAATATTTTCCAATTGTTCTGGTCCATTTACTATTATTGCTTCTGTAAACATAGTAGGTAAATAATCTCATCGCGTTACATAAGGTAAATATTGTATAATTGCTCGGTTTTCTGCAATTTTTTCCATTCCTCTGTGTAAATAACCCAATATGGGTTCACAGTCAACAACATCCTCACCGTCTAGAGTAACAATTAAGCGAAGAACACCATGCATGGATGGGTGGTGAGGCCCCATATTGACTATCATAAGATCTTTTCATGTAACCGGTTTCTTCATAAGTTTTTCCTTGATTCGTTCTGACATGAATTAGATTGTTGAAAAAGAAGTTTATCGAAAAATTCCATATCTAAAAAATAAACCAATTCACAATTTTGGAATTTTAACGAGTTTTTAATTTCCGAATATTCAACTGATTAATTAATTCTATAACGTACTCTATTTTTGTTTTTGACAAATAAGCCAGCAGTCGTTAACGTTTTCTTAGATTTTTTCATAGACCCCTCTGAGATAAATAATATTTTATGTGTAATTTCAAATGTGAAGTAAGTCTTCGTATCTTATTAGTGAAACTGAATACTTGAAATTCAACCGATCTCCTGTTTTCTTCTTTTTTCTTGAAATGAAATGAATGCATTTTTTATCATAAAAAGAAATCCTTCCCTTTTTAATTTTTAATATGAATTGAAAATATATGAATTTTACTGATCAGTAATAATGGTAGTTTTTTGTACAAGGATCTGAATTGAATTATCAATTTCTTACTTCTTAATTTTATCTAAATTTAGATCTAAACAAGGAGGATTCTGTTAATTTTTTTATGGATCTGCTCTGATTGGTATCTATGTCATTGATTAAATGAATCTCATGTATAAAGATTGAATTTAAAACAATCCCTCATATTTGTGCATACAATTGTTTTCATATACCGTAACTTATATATTATATAAGAAAAATGATTGCCAGCTACACCAAGTATAGTCTAACACATAGCTACACATCCAAACTAAATTAATGTATCAAAACCTACACCAAGAATTGAATTGGCATGGTGACATACACAAACAAACATAAGTTATGCGACTAACATCATAACCATCATTTTTGGCACTGTTCCGCACGACGGAATCTGGTACAATCTGGATTGACCCATAAAAAATATCTGACCCGGTTAGTACTTATAATCGACCCGACCCAAAACTCAAATGAATCGGCCCAGATCCAACCCACCTATAACCGATTTGACCTGACATCAAACTAAAAATAATTCTTTCAATATGGATTTCTAAAAATAGAAGAAGCGATGTCAATGTTGTGTTCTTCGTGACGGTTTTGATGTCGTCACGAACCCTAACCTAACGAAACCCCTTCTCTTCTTATTCGAACTCTACTGGTCACGAAGAATACAAAATTAACATCGCTTCTTATGTTTTTAGAAGTCCAAATCGAAAGATTTTTTTTAGTTTGATGTCAGGTCGGGTCGATTATAGGTGAGTTGGGTCTGGGCCGATTAACTTGAGCTTTGGTTTAGTTACTAACCGGGACATATATTTTTATGGGTCGATTCGTGTCTAACCGGACGGTACCAGATTCCGTCGTGCGGTATACCGGAACAGTGCAAAAAATGATGATTATGGTGTTAGTCACATAACCTATGTTTGTCTGTGTATGTCACCATGCAAATTCAATTCTTAATGTAGGTTTTGATACATTAATTTAATCTGGATGTATAGCCATGTGTTGGACTATACTTGGTGTAGCTGACAATCATTTTTCCTATTATATATAGTAAAAAGGATCCATCATTAATGAATTTGAAATTGCGTATACATATGTATTCTTATCATACTGAAAAGATTTACGAGCTAAATCTTCTAATCTAAAATTGGGCCAAAGAAAGGATTTGAATTTAATTCGGTTATTTTTATCCTTATCAAGATCTTTTTTATATGCAAAATTGTGGTCAACTTTTGAATATTCTTATCAAATCTTGAATTTCTATCCCTCGCATTTGTTTTATTATTTTGAAACAATTAGAATTCGAAATTCTCTACGTCGTTTAGGGGATATAATATTTTCAGGGATTAAAAAATCATAATTATTATTTTATCAATATAACTGTTTGTATCTTTTAGTTATTTTGTGTTTATTTTTATGAACCAATGAAATACATATGGTTTTATATATAATAAGTTGTCCTTTAGAGACAAACGGACATGTTCAATAATCAATATTCCTTTTTTCATTAATTTTGCAAAAGTGAAATTATTCTCAATCATTAGAATATCTAGGCTCATCTCTCCTCTTTCAATAGAAAATATCGCTATCTCGTTTTGATTTTTTAGTCTAACCAAGAGACGGTGTACTTTTATATTATTGAGAATTTTTTTATTAAAAAAACAATTTCATCGCAACTGAAAACACGAATACCTTGTCAGAAATAAATCAAGTTCCGCTTCGGTATTGCTTTTTATTGTTTTTTATTTTTACGTTTTTTTATCTTCGATTCTGCATAATTTTTACTGGCGGTTTTTCCTCTGGTAGTGTAGCACTTAGCATTAGAAGCTTCGGAGGCGGGTCACGAAGCAATTCGAGAACATAAGATTTGCCAAGACAAAGCTCAGCTGCCAGGTTTTTAATCTGCTCAGAACAAAACCATCCTTTAACAATGATGCATTCGAATCATAGGATTTACCCACATAATAACCCATCAACTATGCTAAAGTATGATATAAAACGACGAATTCAACATCTATACTCAACACTGAACTTGGCAAGCAATGAAATGTACACTAGTTTTACGTTTCCTAGCTTTCAATGCATAAGCTAATCTTCTAAGCTGCCAATTTTTCAGCTTAGTCGGTCTTTCATCATCATCATCATCGCCATCCTCTTCGCTATCAACAACATCTTCAGTGGCTGAACCAAACAATTCAATATCGTCATCATCATCACCACCACCACCTAATGCTTCAACTAACTCTGCTGCTAATGCATCTAGGTCTTCCTCGCTTATCTCCTCGTCATCTATTGAAGATTTATCATTCTTCAAATCTTCTTCCAGTAAATTAAACAGTGCTTCTAATGGATCATCCTCCTCCTCACCTCCTCCATTATCATTGATAAGCCAATGAAGAGCTATGTATACAGGAAAAGGAAGGTTAGATGAGCTGGCAAGTCAACGGATGAGCTCGCACTTATGGATTGGATCAAGGAGTAGTTAAGTGTCAGTTAGGAAGTTTGTTAAAGTTGTTGGTGAATGGATGAAGTTTATAATGAGAAAGCCTCTGGTATATAAAGAGGGTCTCATAGACTTGTTTAAATCATTCGATCAATTAGCATCTCAGCCTTACACTTGTAAATATTTGATTGCTCAATAAAGAGTTTTCTGTTTGCTTTTACAACGAATCTCTATCAAATTGGTGCGGTGCAGCTGTCTTGAGATCCCGCCGAAGAGAGGACCAAATCAATCCACCGGAAGGAGATCTCACCGTTAGAGTCGAAGAACTCGCCAGAAAGTTGGATTCATCGACGACAGAGACGACGCAGCGTCTAAACTCGATGGAATCGCAAATCAAGGAGATTCGACAACTCTTAATGGCCAGAAATCGAATATCGGAGGCACCGGAGGTGCAGGCGAGAGACAAAGAGATATCATCGGAACAAAATCACCAGGTACATGCTTTTAATCTGGAACAAAACCGCCCTAGTTCTAGAGCTGCGAATCAGGTGGATAGCTCAACAATTAGATCTAGAGAAAACTGGTTAAAGAAGCTAGAAATGCCTGTGTGATGGCGATGATGTATATGGATGGATATCGAAGGCTGAAAGGTTCCTTAAGATGGGACTGTATGAAGAAGAAGAGAAGATGAATGCAGTGTCAGTGAACCTAGTGGGAAAAGTCTCGAAATGGTATAATTGGGAAGTCAGAAAAGTACCATTTCAGAGTTGGAAAGAGTTTAAGACGAAACTGCTGAAACGATTTGGTGCACCAAGAAATCTAATACCTTCAGAAAGACTGTTTGCTCTAAAGCAGGAAGGTTCAGTGGATGAATTTGCGGAAAACTTTGAATGATTTGTCAGCTCATGTTGATAATGTGGCTGATGAAAATTTGGAATCCATTTTAAAAAATGGACTGAAACTAGAAATAAGAGCATAAGTGAGAATGTTGAAACCACATGGATTGACTGAGTTGATAGAAACAACCCTTGAAATGGAAGCTAGTGTGATATCCAGAATGGTTGGAGGTGCTCTAATGCAAGAAAAGAGTGGTTTTAAGAACATAGGTACTTTCCCAACAAAGAATGAAAGCAGCTGGAAAGGGAGAAATGAGGGAAGTGGAAAACCTTGGAATAAAAATCAGTTATCATCGGATTCCAGAGGACAGAGACCAAAGCTACGCTTGTCTCTAGCTGAATACAAAGAGAAAAAGAGAAAGGGCTTATGTTTTAAATGTGATGACAAATATTTTGTTGGTCATGAGTGTGTCAACAAGGAGTTGAGGGTGTTATTGGTGATCAATGGTTGTGAGATAGAATTGAATGAAGATGGTGAGGAATCAGTTGTGGGGGATGAAGTAGAGGAAGAAAAAAAAGAGCTCATGGAGTTATCTCTGAATTCCTTCTTGGGAATTAGTTCACCAACAACAACAAAGGTGAAGGGTTTCATTGGTAAAACTGAGATAATAATCATGCTTGGCAATGGTGCCACCCATAATTTCATGTCACCAAGAGTCATCAAGAGAACCAAACTAAGACCAAAACATAACGACAACTATGAAGTGTTGTTAGGTACATGCATTACAGTTAAAGGATTGGGGTCTTGTCGAGATGTGAAGTTCACAATCAATGAGTTAAGAGTTTAAAGCAGATTTTATCAGCTTGGAGCTGGAAAATGCAGATATCATATTAGGGATTCAATGGTTGAGGACATTAGGAAAATGTCAGGTTGATTGGGAAACACATGAATTATCATTCATGTATCAAAGCAGACAAGTGACAATCTGTGGAGATCCTTCTCTTCACTCTAAAAAGATGTCTCTGAAATCTTTCTCCACTAACACAGATAATGTATTAGACGGATGTGAGAGAGTAGTTTGTGGTGACATGGGAACAAAAACACAAATCCCAGAGATTCCTTAGATTATAGAGCTGCTGTTAGAAGAATACTCATTAGTTTTTGAGAACCTAAAGGCTTACCACCTATAAGGGGCAGAGAGCATGCCATAAACTTGGTTGCACGAGCAGGACCCATAAGTGTGCGACCATATAGATATCTACATCGTCACAAAGAAGAAATGGAGAAACTGGTGAAACAAATGTTAAGCCTCTGGTGTAATCCGACCAAGTCATAGTCCATTCTCAAGTCCAGTACTCTTAGTCAAGAAAAAGGACAATAGTTGGAGGTTCTGTGTGGACTATAGAGCTCTGAATCGAGTGACAGTTTTGGACAAATTTCCTATTCCAGTAATTGATCAGTTGCTTGATGAGTTGCATGGTGCCAAAGTATTCTCTAAACTGTATTTAAGATCTGGATACCATCAAATTAGAATGTAAGAGAAGTATATTGAGAAAACCGCATTCCGTACTCATGATGATTTGTATGAATTCTTAGTCATGTCGTTTGGTTTGACTAATGCCCCAGTTACATTTCAAGCACTAATGAATGAGCTCTTTCGACCTTATCTGAGGAAATTCATCTTGGTCTTTTTTGATGATATATTAGTTTACAGCCCTTCTCTTGAGGATTATGTCTCTGAATGCAAGATTTGTCAGACTCATAAATACTCTACTCTCTCTCCAGCTGGTTTGTTGCAACCACTTCCTATTCCAGACCAAATTTGGGAAGACCTATCCATGGATTTTATTGAAGGACTTCCCACTTATTAAGGCATCAATGTTATAATGGTGGTTGTGGACAGATTGAGTAAATATGCCCATTTTGTGGGGTTGAGACACCCTTTTAATGCAGCAGATGTGGCTTTGAAGTTTGCTCAAGACATCATCCGTTTGCATGGTTATCCAGCTTCTATTGTCTCGGATAGGGACAAGGTTTTTCAAAGCAAATTTTGGAGAAATTGCTTTCGTTTGGCTGGCACAAGGCTCATGTATAGGCCTGTCAATTTGACTCTTTACCCGCGGGTCCCGCCCCGTTTGACCCGCCGCGGGGCGGGTGCGGGTCAGGGAAATAAAAATAAATCGAATTCGCGGGTCAAGCGGGTCTCATTAGTGTAAGGCGGGGCGGGTGCGGGTCAGAGGAATTTAATAGGCGGGTTAGGCGGGTACCCGCATAAAATCAGACCTGTATAGAGTTTTAATTAAAACTGTGTCGTTTGACACAATTAAAACCTAATCTCACTTCACTTTCACTTCTTTATCAAACCTAATATCTACGCCGTTCTTCGTCTCTCTCTCTCAGACTCCCAAACTGAAACCTAATCTCACACTTTCACTTCTTTATCAAATCGCTTTGTCAAATCCCAAATCGACCCTCCTCTATGCAAATCAACCATCTTCATCTCTGGAAATCGACTCTTCCACTCTCTGCAAGTCGATCCTCTTCGTCTTCATCTCCAAAAATCTCCATCTCTCTGCAACTCATGACAGTCTCGACTCTCGCTCTCCATGTTTCCCTCTCTCAAATCTATCAGTCTCGACTCTCTATGACTCTATCTCCCTGTTTCCCTCTCTCAACTCTCACTCTCGACTCTCTCTCTCTGTCCCGACTCTCTCTCTCTCTCTCTCTCGACTCTCTCTCTCTCTCTCTCTCTCTCTCTCTCTCTCTCTCTGTTTTCCTCTCTCAACTCTCTCAGTCTCTCTCTCAACTCTCTCGGTCTCGACTCTCTCTCTCCTTGTTTCTCTGTCCCGACTCTCTCCCTCGACTCTCTCCCTCGACTCTCTGGTTTTGTAACCAGAAGGTTCTAACTCTCAGGTTATTTGCTCTCTCTATTTTTGTGCATCATCGTCACTCATGCATTTCTTTATATCTCTCTTGTTTTGTGCTTCATCATCACTCATCAGTTTTCTTATTTCCTATGTTTTTTTTGTTGTTAACAGTGACTGGAAATGGAATCCGACAAGCAGAATCCAGATGGTGGGAATTTGCCGAAGTAACCGGCTGCTCCTAGCGAGGGGTCAAGTTTACCACATTCAAATGCGAAGGAGTCTCTTGCTAGTAAGAGCAAGAGGAAAAAAAACTCACCTGCGTGGGATAACTTCACTGTCATCAGTAAGGTCAATAGTGAAGGTGTCTCTGAACTCAGAGCGAAGTGCAAACACTGCACAAAAGACTATGCTTATGAATCACACAAGCAAGGTACTTCTAATTTTAACCGGCATTCACTAGTGTGCAATAGAACGCCTAGAGATAATGATGTAGGAAAGTTGATCAAAGTGTTTTCCGTGAAATGGTAGCAAAGTGCATAATTGAGCATGATCTCCCCTTCTCTTATGTTGAATATGCGAGAGTTAGGTTGATCTGGAAGTATTTGAATGCTAATGTGAAGTTTATAAGTAGAAATACAGCTGCAGCAGACGTGTATAAGTTTTATGAGATTGAAAGGTCTAAGTTGAAGGTAGAATTGTCTGAAATTCCTGGTAGGATTTCCTTCACATCTGATCTGTGGTCTGCTATAACTGTGGAGGGCTATATCTGTTTGACTGCCCATTACATTGATAAAAATTGGAAGTTAAGGAATAAGATTTTGTCATTTTGTGATATGCCTCCTCCACATACTGGAATAGATTTAGCTATGAAGATATTAGAAGTGTGGAAAGAGTGGGGAATTGAGAGAAAGGTTTTCTCTTTGACCCTAGATAACGCTAGTAATAATGACAGCATGCAAAACATTTTAAAGAAGCAGTTAGTGATACAAAACGATTTGCTGTGTGGTGGAGAGTTCTTCCATGTAAGATGTTGTGCCCACATTCTAAATCTAATCGTTCAAGTGGGGTTAAAGGTTATGGGTGATGCTTTAGGAAAAATCAGAGATAGCATCAAATTTGTTCAAGCTTCAGAAGCGCGGGGTAAACTGTTTGCAAGTTGTGTGGAATCGGCTGGGATTAAACTTAGGGCTGGATTGGATTTAGATGTGCCAACTCGTTGGAACTCAACATTTAAAATGCTTGATGGAGCCATCAAATACCGTTTTGCATTTGATAGTTATCAAGGCATTGATCCAAGCTACATGTTTCTTCCCACAAGAACAAAGTGGAAACTAGGGATACAAATATGTGAGCTGCTGCAACCATTTGATGAGATAACCAACCTGATGTCATGTTCAACTTATCCCACCTCAAACTTGTATTTTATGCAAGTGTACAAGATTGAGCATTGGCTGAAAGTACATGAGAGTAGTGAAGAAAAAGTTATTGTTGAGATGGTGGAGGCAATGAAAGGTAAATTTGATAAGTATTGGCATGACTATAGTGGGATTCTTGCAATGGCGGCTGTTTGTGATCCTAGGTTTAAGTTATCACTACTAGAGTATTGTTTCACAAATTTGGATGAAAGTACCTGTAAACAAAAGGTGGAGCATGTGCAGTCAAAACTGAATCTGCTTTTTAAAGCTTATTCCAAATCATCAACTACCCAAAGTGCTCCATCATCCGAGGAAAACCTGCCAGAATCAGTGGTTGGAGTTGCTGGTTTTCAAACGCATGGAAAAGGTGGCATCAATTGTGATGTAAGTCTATGTAATTATCTATAGATATTTATTTTTTTGCTAAAATGATCTTACACGTTAGACTGTTTGCATTGATGTAGGATTTTCACAACTTTCGCAAAAAGAATGTTAGTGCTAGTGGGAAATCTGCATTGGATATGTACTTGGAAGAACCACCAGTAGACATGAAGATGTTTGCAAGTTAAATGTCTTGGATTATTGGAAAGACAACTCACATCGGTTCGAGGAGCTATCTAGGATGGCTTGTGATCTTCTCAGCATTCCTATCACAACGGTAGCATCTGAATCCTCCTTTAGCATTGGATCCCGAGTCTTAAACAAGTATAGAAGTTGTCTTCTCCCACAAAATGTTCAAGCCTTGATATGTGCTCGTAATTGGCTTCGAGGTTTCGAAGCATATGACAATGGTAACACATCATTTGTGATATTTTAGTTCTGATTTAATAGTTAGTAGCGTGGTACTAAGCTCACTGCTTTGTTGGACAGAATCAGAAATTGGTGAATCTCATGGTGAAGATGATAGTTTGCCTTCATAGAAGTCTTTTGCTTCAACTTCGTAAGGTATACTTACTACATTTTTTAGGAATACTTAGTGCTTCTTATGTTGTAATTACTCACTGCCTTTGTTATGAATATCATTGTCTATTTTGATTGTTGAATACTAACTGAATTTCTCACAGAATAATGATGATTTTGTTATGTTTGTTGAAGTTATATGCTTCTGCTTACTTGTTTTCTTGTTGTTATGGTCTAAAGCGGGTGAGATGAGATGAGATGTTGCACCAAACTGGAACAAAAAGAAGCTAAAGTTGGGAGACAAAGTGAATTCACATTTTGACTCTTTGTAATTTTTCTTTTTTTGCTTAAATTTGAATTATGTTTGGAGAATCAATGTTTTAAGCAGGTTTTTGATTTTTTCCCCATGAAGCGGGTCACCCGTCTGACCCGCTTGATTAGTGCGGGGCGGGTGCGGGTATCAAATTTGTGACTTGCGGGTCAAGCGGGTTTTTTTCGCGGGTAAATTTTATCCGAACCCGCGGCGGGGCGGGTCAGGCGGGGCGGGGCGGGTCAGGCGGGGCGGGTCCGACCCGGATGACAGGCATACTCATGTATAGTACTGCCTTCCACCCTCAAACTGATGGTCAGACGGAGGTGGTTAATCGATGCCTGGAAACATATCTTAGATGCTTTGCTTCTGCACAACCAAAACAATGGGCAAAATACTTGAGTTGAGCTGAATTGTGGTATAACATCTCATTTCACACTGCTGTACAAGCAACTCCTTTTCGAACAGTTTATGGCAGGGATCCTCCATCTTTACTGAAATTTGAGAAAGGCTCAACAACTAATTTGGAATTAGAGGCTGTTCTGAAACAGAGAGATGAGATGTTGCTGCAGATTAAGGAAAATTTGGGCAAACCTCAGCAGTTGATGACGAATAATGCTGATAAGCATCGAAGAGATTTACAATTAGAGGTTGGCTCTCATGTGTTTCTAAAGCTCAGACCATACATGCAACAAACAGTGGCAAAGAGAGTTTTTCAAAAACTAGCCGCCAAGTAATATGGTTCCTTTGAAGTACTAGAGAAGATTGGAAAAGCAGCATATCGATTGAAGTTGCCTGAGGAATCCAAAATCCACCCGGTTTTTCACATTTCTCAATTGAAATCGGTTTTGGGGAAACATCATGAGGTCTCACGGTTGCATAACCAATGGAGTGCACAAGGAGAATTGGTGGTTGAACCAACTGATGTGTTGGATACACGTTATAATATGGATGGAGATTTAGAGGTTCTCCTCAAATGGACCAATCTTCCTGTCCATGAACATACTTGGATGCATGCAAAGGATGTTAAGACACAGTTTCCTTCAAACCAGCTTGAGGACAAGCTGTCTTGTCCAGCCGGGGTATTGATAAGCCAATGAAGAGCTATGTATACAAAAAGAGGAAGGTTAGATGAGCTGGCACTTATGGATTGGATCAAGGAGGAGTTAAGTGTCAGTTAGGAAGTTTGTTAAAGTTGTTAGTGAATTGATAAGGTTTGTAATGAGAAAACCTCTGGTATATAAAGAGGGTCTCATAGACTTGTTTAGATCATTGGGTCAATTAGCATCTCAGCTTTGCACTTGTAAAGATTTGATTTTCTGTTTGCTTTTACAACGAATCTCTATTCATCTACCTCGAAACTTTTCTGCCAAACAAAAATGAAATCGAGGCTGATACAAAATCAAAAAGAGGCATTCACCCATTCAAAGCGATTTTCGCTCACAGTGTATCAAACATTCCGGGAAAAAATTCGGCAAAAGCAGCAGGTAAAAAGCAACTGCCAAAACTCTCAATTTCTCACAAGCAAATGATTATGAGTTTGTGTGATTTTCTTACCTTTTTGTTCTTCTTCGGAGACGAAGAAGACGATGACGCGAATCCCTTTCGGTTCTTCCCACGAGCAAAAACAAGTACAGAGCGAGAAGGACGATGAATTGGAAGAGCTACACCAGATGGACTAGTGTTCCGATTCCAAAACAGAAAACTGTTGCCGGATAATCGTGACGACGACGGAGATTGAAGACGAAAGGCGACGCCGGAGGAACCGCCATAGCCTTTTGGATCGTCAAAACTGTTTGCTGTTTTCAGCAGATCTTATATGAAATCGTATAGCTCCTTTTAAACGACTTCTTTCTCCGTAATGTTCTAAAAACACTCGTGCTCTTTTGTGTTTACAATATAGCAAAGCGTGTCGTTTTTTTTTTCCTTCTTCGTCGTTATCTTCTGGTTATACAACGGGTCCACTCTGTCTCTCTCTCTCTACAGAAGGAAGAAACTGATCTCTCTCTCTCTCTAGAATCAAGTCATTACGGAGCTTGTTAATGGCGAATCCAGCACAATCAAAGGGATGGATTAAGAACTTGTCTTCAATAGCTTCACGGGTTTACTTCCTCTTGATTATCCTCCAAATCCCTCTCTTCAGGTAAATTGATACTAAAACCCTGCGTAATTGGAACCCTAACTTTCGTTTTTTAAACGAGAGATGCGTCAATGAATCAGAGATTTGAGGTTGGCGAGTCTTTCTCTTGAATGGGTTTTGATGAAAACTTGATTTCCGATTCACTTTCAAGTTTCCGGATTTAGTATGTATTAACTACTTCTGGATCTCTTGCTAGATTAAGAAACTATAAGCTAGTTTTCATTGCTTAATCGACTTGAATCAAGCGTAAAGTAATGAAATTGACCGTAATCTATTTGTTTTGGGTTTGAAGCTCTTAATTCTATGAGGAGTGAATTCTTGATATATATCATATGCACCTCTATAACTTATGTTTACAGAACTGAGAGGCTTATAACAGTCACCACAAGAGATTCAGATGACTTGGTTAAGCATCCACCAGTGGTATTGGTTAACGTGTGGTACCGCAAATTGAAGAGTATTTGTGAGAGGCAGTCAAGATTTGGCGTTGACATATTAATTTATGCCCGTAATTCTTTATTTTTCTCCAGCAGTGCTAGAAAGAAGCTGTCTCTCATTTTTACACAATTCAACGCTCTGGTTCACTTGAAAGTCATATGAGAAATGGATCAGAATCAGGCAATTACGGAGCGTCCAGGTGATCCCCTTGTAGATTCCATCAAAGAGAAGTTGGAGGCTTTGTCTTCTCTTTCACCCTACTGTTGTATCTATAAGGTACCTGAGAGGCTGCGGCGATTGAACCCAGATGCATATTCGCCTCGGGTTATATCCATTGGGCCCTTGCATCACCGTAAAAAAAAACTTCAAGCCATGGAAGATCATAAACTGAGGTATCTGCAGAGTTTTATTCCTAGAACAGCCTTAAGTTTAGAGGACCTGGTTAGAGCTGCTAGGACATGGGAAGAAAGCGCTCGTTTCTGTTATGCCGAAGATATAAGACTTAGTAGCAATGAATTTGTGAAGATGTTAATCGTTGATGCCAGCTTCCTAGTAGAACTTCTTTTAAGGTCTCAATTTGATGTAGACAGAGGTATGCTGGATAGAATATATGGGACGCAAAAGATGATTGTCGATGTGAACCACGACATTATGTTACTTGGAAATCAGCTTCCGTATTTTGTTGTGGAGGGGATGTTTGGATTGCTACATGGTGACTACCGACGGGGACGTCCCCCTCTTACTCGAATCATTCACGGCCACTTCAAGATATTCTGGATGAGCATCCCTTCATTTTCGACAAGCATTTCTGATTCAGAGACCTGCCATTTTGTTGACCTTCTGAGGTCTATTCACCTGCCTTCGGTTTTGAGTTTCCCGGGAGGAAGCATGAGGATGATGGAGTCTACACTAAGTGCAAAAGAGATTCGAAATGCAGGCGTGATGCTCAAGCATGCAGACAACAACACGCGCCCACTCGACATAAGCTTTGCCAACGGAGTCCTCACGATTCCCAAAATCAAGATCAGCGACATCACAGAAGCTCTATACAGGAACATCATCTTGTTTGAGCAATGCCATCGTTTAGATGCTTACTTCATCCACTATATGAGGTTCCTCAGTTGCTACGTAAGATCCCCTATGGATGCTGAATTGTTCATTGACCACGGGATCATCGTGAACAGGCGTGGAAATGCAGAAGACGTTTCAAGGTTGTTCAATAGCATATTGAAGGAGACAAGTTACAGCGGGTTTTACTATCAAACAGTCTACAGCGGGTTGTTACTTCTCGGAGGTCCTCCATGATTTCTTCAGTAGTTATAGGAGGAGGAATATGAGGGAAACCATCCCGGTCTAGATTTCTTTCAAGAGGAGGTCGGCGTTGACGGGGTGATTGAGAGCTAACACGCGGAGTACTCTCTGCCTCTGTTTCATTTTCTCTCCATTGAAAGGATGGGGACCTTGGTACTTGTTGCTATCGAGTCGAGGAGGAATGGTGCCTCGTATTCCTTTCAAACCCTGTAGAGGCTCTGCCCCGCTCTGTGTGCCTATCTCTTTGGTAGGAATGTGAGTCATCTATGGTATGGTCCAGAGGCTTGGTTGATCGATGATCTGAATGTGGTGTAGGTTTCCTTTTCTCGCCTGGTAATCATACGTTCCGAGATTCTCTCGCCAAACGGTCGTCCATGTCTGTCTTGTCTCTTAGGGAAAGACAGGTATTCAGATTTGTCGCTATATCTTGTTGTAGAAGAGGACCTGTGAGCATCTTGGTTTCTGGAAGCAGGGGACTCATGGCTCGTAGGATTTGAGTTTTGACTCTTATGAATTAAGATTTGTCTCTTCTTGGGACAGTCAGGTTCATCATGAGTTAAGCAAAAGCAGAGTTTACAACAGCTTTTGAGTCTCTCATAAACCAGCACCACAGTAGCCTCATCGCCATTCTCAAAATCAATAATAGTTTCCTGTATGAGAGGTTGGAGTCCGTTAAAGCACACACGGATCCTAGCTGATGAAGTTGTTAGTTCATATTCTTCTAGTTTACCGAGGGCTTTCCCAATAACGACTACCATCTCCCTTTTCCAATAGTGGAGAGGGATACCTTTGAGTTGTATCCAAAAAGGAATTTGACAAGGGAAATCCGAAGAGATGATGGGTTCCCATTTCTGAAGTATAACCATCCAGTTTGAGAAATGGTAAGGTCTATTATCGAGCACCTTTTTCATGTCTTCTTCCTGGGTGAATCTGTATTAGAAGACTCCATTACCCAGATCTCAACCCGTAGCCCTGCCTTGGAGTTCCCTTGTTGTTAGAATATAAGAATATATAATATTTCCTTATTGTTGATAATGACAAATATGTAAAGAGATTACTTGTAGAGCATTCTTCTTATGCCTATATAAGACTTGTGTTAATAACAAAACTCTCCACAGAAATTCATAAATTTACATGGTATCAGAGCTAACCCTAGCAAACTCTAAATTCGGCTGCTAGACTCGATCCATCTCCGCTCTTTTCTTCTTTTTTTTCTTTCTTCTCTCGATCTCTCACTCTTCTTCTTTTATCAACATCTTCTCTTTAAAACACGATGACTGATGAGACTGTTGCCCCTAGCAATAGCGACAAGCTCTGGAGTATCGCTCAGATCAGAGCATACGTCTCCATTGTGCTCAACATGGACAAGCTCAACTACGATATGTGGCGCGAACTCTTTGAGACCCACTGTCTCTGTTTTGGTGTCTCGGGACACCTCGATGGCACATCCATTCTAACGCAACCGACCCCTCCAAGTAGAAAGAACGTAAGGGCCTAGTCAAGATGTGGATCTATGGAACAATTTCCGAATCTCTCCTTGATTCGGTCCTCAAAAAAAATTGTTCTGCTCGTGAGCTATGGATCTCAATTGAAAACTTGTTCCGCGACAACAGAGAAGGTCATGCCTTGCAACTTGAAAACGACCTCCGCACCATGATGATTGAAGATTTGAGAATTCACGAATATTGCCGAAAATTGAAAAATATCGCTAATCTTCTCTCCAACATTGATTCTCCGGTGCCTGAGCGTGCTTTGGTCATGCACATGTTGAACGATTTCTCCGAGAAATTTGACAATATTGTCAATATCATCATGCACAAGACACCGTTCTCCTATTTAGGGGTGTCAATACGGGGTAACCCGCTTCGTTTAACCCGCCCCGCTGCGGGTCAAGTTTTTTTGTAACCCGCCCCAATTTATGACCATTGCGGTATGTCCGCGGATCTTTTACTATGCATATAAAATTATAATTTTTCACATTTTTAAATACAAACAATTCGATCATATATATATTTTATTAAATAAAACAAATCATATTAAACATATTATATTGATAAATTATCATTGCCATAAAAATGAATAGTCTTTAAATAAATTTGAAAAAAATAACCTTCTAAAACAATAAAATCCATCGTCACGAGAAACATTCTCAATCATTTAAAAAAAAAGTTAATATAAGTGTTCTATTAATTTTTATAGTAGCCGACTTCTTTAGTTATTATATTTTAATAGGATTTGATTTTGTTATTTTAACGTGCCGCGGTCAAAGCCCGCTGACCGCGCGGTCATGCCCGTAATGATCCGTTGTCCGTGATGGGAACCCGCAATGCCCGCTTTTTTTTTTGGCATAAAAATATATAGCCCTAATCCGCCCCATAGCGGAGCGAGTTAAGCCCAGCCCGCGGATTTCATACCCGCATTGACACCCCTACCCCTATTTCTCTGAAGTTCGGTCCATGTTATTCATGGAGGAAGATCGTCTCAAGAAGCACGTACAGGTCTCTCCAAATCAACTGTCTTAGCAACAACACGACAACAGCAACTTAGACCGTGGCTATCGTAACAATTCTGATCGTGGTGGACGCAGTTATCGAGGTCGTGGCAGAGGTCGCAACAACAACACCTACTGGCCACCTAATTCTCCTCAACAGCTGTCGTGGTTTCAACATGGAATAAGAGAGGGACAAGGATGAAGTAGAACATTTTTGTTTCTTCTACCTTTAGTGGAGGATTATTGCATAATGGTTTGATTGGTTTTGTAACTTTATATATAGAGAAACTATACTCTCTACTTGATCAAAGTATTGATTTGTTTATTTTGTTATTCTGTTTTTATATGTTAACCAAAAAACGAATAAAACGTGCGGAAGATAGTAAGTGGGGTTAAGTTAATCTATTATATTATTAGAGAGGTAACTATGCACCAGAATGAAAGTTGATTTTTTATTACATCGTAATTTAATGTTGTCTTTATATGGTTTATATTTTTATGGATATATTCGATAATTGATTTATACTTTTTATTGATTATGGATAATATATATACTCCCCTCTAATTGGTTTAAACAATTTCGATTATTTTAGAATTTTTTAATTATATGGATTTATTATATTCGATTGTTATATTTCATATATTCGATTGGTTAGTTTTATGAAAACCCTAGCCCCTATCAATTGTTTTAGAATTTTTTAATTATATGGATTTATTATTTTCGATTGTTATATTCCATATATTCGATTGGTCCGTTTTATGGAAAATCCTAGCCGCTACTTTTATGATTATATATATATATCGTGTGTTGTTGTTCGGTCATGGCTATTCTGAGATCATTATATTTTAATTTTTTAGCAAAAATTTCTTGAGTTTGAAGTTTTGGATCAGTTTGATAATTTTCGATTTTGATTTCGCTTCTCTGGAGCCATTGATAGTGATACGATACTCTGGAGCCATGTTTTCGTCTCTCTTAGCTCCTTACTCACTTTCTTCTTCGTTGATTTCATCTTTCGTCGCCGTTAAAGCGCCTCCGGTCGCCGGACTTCTGGTTATTCGCCGCAATATTCTTTCGAACATGGCTAGCTCTAATCGGAATGATTCGGATTATTGTTTTCCCGATAAGCTTAAATCTTTTGCCAAATCATGGAATAAATTCGGTTTAGCATACGGAAATTTTTTTTTTTATTAAAATGATAAAAACCATAAATAAAATGGTTGTTATACTGTTAGAGTTTTTTTATAAAACCGAAAGACTGACAGTAAACAAGAATACCCATTCTAATTTAGGCCCTATTTTGTGTTTAAGAGGCCCAGTCATAAACATTAAAAAGGTTTAACCTATTAGTTGCGAAATGCATTTCCTCGGCTTTTCCTTTGGATCCATCCATTCTTAACTGTATTAAGGATGTCGTCAAACCGATTCTTAATCCAAGACAAAGGAAAATGGTCCATTGTTTCTAGGTCTGAGACGGTATGACCCGGATTTTATGTGGAGAGCTTTACAGCTGCGGATGATCATGATGCTTTAGCTTATGGGGAAGCATATGAGCGAAGGATGACTATTCCTACTGATAGATATACGCTGTTGAGTCAGATGGATAGGGTTTTTTCAACTCCGCTTAGGGTCCGAGCATGTGAAGGATGTGGTGAGGAGTTTTTAAACATCCATTATATTCAATTAGGTTATATTGAGAAAGATCAGTTTTCTAGATTTACTGATGTTGGGGATGCCATTTTAGCTAGAGAAATGAAGTATTTACAACTTGTGCATGATTCTCCGGGTGTTATTCTCTTAATATCAAAAAATAAATATTTTATGCTTCTTTTACGGTTTTTAGAACAACATGGTTGGACAATTTTAAATCCAGATTGTATCATTCTCTCTAAACATTTTGATGCCATCCAATCTTGGCTTATTTGTTTCTAGCTTATGGAGGGTTTTTTTCTGGTTGATGCCCAGATTTTGCACCTCATCCTTACGGAACAAAGGCGTTTTTGGACAGTTGCTTTGTTCATGCAGTAGACTAAAACATTTGAAACAATGTTTGTCCGTTTCAAATACAACAAACATAGATAATTTTAAAGTTTCGTAAAACATATACTTAATATGATACTGTTTGATTCTAAGAAACTTCAAGATAAAGGTGTCGAAGAAAAGGATCAACAAAGAAAAATAATTCCAGAGCTTTACTTGCAGTCTCAACATGCTAAAAACAATACAAGGTGGCCTGAGAAGCATGTTTCCATTGTAAATCAACCAGAAACAGGTTTCTAGCTTTTGGCTATTCGAGAATTTGGGATTTCCATTAACATTGAAAATTTGATAGCTAGGTAAAACATATGCTTGATATTATATTGTTGAATCATGCATTCATTGATTCTAAGACGCTTCAAGAGAAAGATGTCAGATAAAATGATCAACCAAGATAAATGAATGCATGAGAAGCATGTTGTCATGGTGAACCAATCAGAGGCAAGTTTCTAACTTTTGGTTTCTTGAAAATTTGGAATTTTATCAACATTGAAAAATTTATAGTTTAGTAAAACATACACAGAGTATGAGAGTCACACATGTGATAAAACAAAGAATGAGTTAAGCCTTATATAACAAAGTCGTTGGATCATGCACTCACTAATTCTAGAGAGTTTGAAGAAAAAGTTGTCCGAGTAAAAGCTCAACCAATAGAAACACTCACAGAGAATTAGTGGCAGTCTTAGTCTCAAAACACTTAAGAGAATACCAACTGCTTTGAAAAAGCAAAATGAGGAGTTCGTAAAGATATGTGGCACTTCAGAAAGCAATATAAAGAACTTCTTCCAAGCATTAAAGATCGATTAGAGACTGTTAACAAACAACTTCCAAATGGAGAATTTTTTTTCGGTGACCCGAGATGCGATTTTGAAGTACAGAGAAGCAACTTAAATTTTACAGACTAGCTAGGAGTTGTTTAGTATGTCAAAAATGAAGAATGCCTATCTTTGATTATATTCTGCAACGTGTCATAGAGAATGTTAGTTTCATTTCTTTTTGATGAAATAGCCATATAGTGCTATTAGTTAATGAGTGCTCGAATGGTATTTATAATGTGTTTCTTTTATTTTCTTTCTGATGATTGTTAGATCTTTATACGTTCTTGAATGTGATCTTTGAAATGGACGATTAGTTTTTATTTTTAAATTACGATAGATTCGTTCGTGTTTCTAATTAAAAAAGAAATCTATAATACTGCAATTTGTGTTATTTGTTCGAGTTGATTATGAGTAACAATATGAAACTATTGGGTTCAACATGCAAGAAGTATAGAAACTAAGATTAACATGGATACAAATTTGACGTGGACAACAAAATTACAATTTTGCGGATACAAAAGTGTAATTATAAAATCATTAATATAGTAATATTGTCAAATGAAGACGGAAACAATTTTAAATAACATAGTTTCTAAATAACAATTTTAATTATTTACATTGACTCACAATTTTAAAATATGTGGAAAATACAAAATTCGCGCGTTGCGCGGGCTCCCACCTAGTTATTATTATTATAAAGTGTTATGTACTTGTTTAATTAGATTTACTATAATTTGATTCTTGGGTAGTTGGAAAATTTAGAAGTTTGTGATTTTCGAATAGTCGTTCAATTTGTTTTTATTCACAATAAATAAGAACGTACATCTTTTGAATTAATCCAAAAGCCATACTGCTAATAAAATTTGTATTCACTTTTAAATATCTGAAATTATTTATTTTTATATTATAAATCTCAAGAGTGACAAAACTGTCGTTTTTCTATAAACCTCTTATGTTCATCAAGACACCATTTTGAAGAAGCGTAGTTCCTAGAGAGGAAGATAATTGCGATCTTAGACCCTCTAATCCCCCGAATGAGTTTGGGACCGATGGATTCTCCTCTTTTGATCACATAATCAATAAACGGAGTGATTCCCTTTCTTTGAAACTCCATCTGAGAAAGTCATCTTCCCCGCGGAAGCTGGGAAAGACATGGTGTGTCCAAATGCGAGAAGAAGAAGGTGGAGGAACAGATGAAGGAGACAAAGAAGATGAAGAAGAAGAATCCTTTTCTTTGTTTTCTCAAAAGGGTGAAGAATCCTATTGCAGCAGCAACAGTGGTAAGGAAAAACGAAGAATCCATTACTTAGTATGAATGGAAAGAGGATCATCAATATCACAGAGCTTTAAAGAGAGCTACAATGTCTAAGAAGAAAGTACAAAAGAGGCAAACATTCCTGGAAATTTCCTCACTGAAAATGCCAATAATGGGGTCCTAGCAAACCCTTTTTCTTGTAAAAGGAAAGATAAAGTAGAAATGTAGAATCATACGAATTTTGCCATGAAATCAATCCGATTCTAAGAAAAACACAAGCAATTTGAAGGAAGCAGTGATCAAAATCTGAGTTTTCTGGAATTAGAAAGGAACGCAGAAAGTTGTCAAAACACTTACATGGTTATTCATCACCCAAGCTGGGATCTTAAAGATCAACCCTCTTTGTCCGATTTGCATATGGAAACCCATTGATCTTCGTTTACAAATTTACAAATCCATGGCGATTATAATCGATTCAGGAATTAGTTTCGGGCTTTGAGCCCTACGAGAATCGAACACACAACCTTGTACAGTCATACCATACAACAAAATTAGCTCTAAATTATGAAAATCTAAATACTACTACAACAACAATAGAATAACTCTGTCTCCACTTGCGATTTTAGAGACCTTTAAACTTTAATAATGAAACTCACTCAAGCTTATAATAGGCCCTTAGTCCCTTAACTTACTAAACTACTTGGTGAATCCTTTTAGTCAAACATATTGATATCTTAAAACAATGATCAAAGCTTTGTTTCTAAAGTTCCAATAACAATTAAATATTACAGAGCAAACAAAACTTTTTTTTATTTGTACTCTGGTTTCACCTAACCTGACCCCAACAACTCATCTTACCGAAGATGTGGAATCCTCGAGATTTTCTCTCATGTTTGTTTTATTAAACAAGTATGGATTTTTTTCGCACTTTAAATGCCACTAATAACTCAGTAAAATTTAGTTTTGGTTTTCCTTCACAAAGTAAAGAGAAGCGTATCTTAAGCTGTCACAACAAAGAGATAGGGTGAGATTTGAGTGTACCTGCGTATTTTATAGGCTTGGCATCGGAAGAAGATGTTGGGAGATGCATAGGTTCATGTCAGAATTGCATATGGTTTTTACTATCGGAAAACTATCAAAGGGTTAGGGTTTGTCATCATCTCGAGTGTCTGCATGTTAGATAAGCTTCAATAGCTTAAAACCCAAGACATCTCTAACAAGTTTGTTAGGATAAGATAGGCTTAAAGGTTTCCTAATAGAAATAGGAGTTATCTATTATTAGGAAATAGGTTTAGGAAAAGGAAGTTCTAAACTATATATATACATGATCATTGAGTTGTGATGATTCATGAGAGAGCATAAGAGCTTGTGTTTAGTTTTGAGTTAAGTTTCTAAACATCAATAAAGAGAGTCATTCTTTATAATCTAAAGCTAAGTTTTGTTCTTTCTATACTTTATTTGGTATCAGAGCGGTTACGATCTTGAGACAACACGAAGATCATTCGCGCAGAGAGTCGTCACCGAGCTATGGGAGACGACATCGCTGCAAACCCACCACGTCCAAAGGACCTGTCACCACCATCGATTCAATGTCCCATATTAAGCTCAACTAACTATACGGTACGGGCCATAAGGATGAAAGTTTTGTTGAAAATATACAAAGTATGGGATACAATCGAACCCGGAACAGAGGATCTGATAAAAACAATATCGCGACTGGATTATTGTTTCAAGCTATCCCGGAGATACTTATTCTGCAAGTAGGCGAACAAGAAACTTCAAAGGGAGTATGGGAAGCGATTAAATCTAGACACCTTGGAGCTGATTGTGTCAAGGAAGCACGATTACAAACCCTTATGTCTGAGTTTGAAAGAATCAAGATGAAAGATTCGGACACAATAGATGGCTTTGCGGGAAAACTATCAGAGATTGCATCGAAATCAGTTTCACTTGGAAAATCTATTGAGGAATCCAAACTTGTAAAGAAATTTCTAAATAGCTTAGCAAGAAGCAAATTTATTCATATAATAGCCTCTCTTGAGCAAGTTTTGGATTTAAACACAATAAGCTTTGAAGACATCATAGGAAGGTTGAAAGCTTATGAAGAAAGAATTCTAGATGGGGAGGTTAGCGGAGAGACACAAGGAAACCTACTATTTACAACCTCAGTACCACATGGAAAACAAACAAACTTCGACAACTCAAGAGGACGAGGAAGAAGTCGAGGTCGTGGAAGAGGGTTTCGTGGAGAGGACATGGAAAGTTCAATGCACAAGACCAAAACAAAGATAAGAAGGAGAAGATGGATATTGTATGTTTTCGATGTGATAAAGCGGGTCACTTTGCTTCGGCTTGTCCTGAAAGAAGACAGAAGCTCCAAGAATTAAACAAAGTTGAGACACAAGAGGCAGATATTGCACTTTATATGCATGAGACCGTGTTTCTTAATGAAGAAAATCTAATACCGAAGAAGTACGAGACAGATAAAAGGGAAGATGAAATTTGGTGCTTAGACAACGGTGCAAGCAATCATATGACCGGTGTAAGATCATTTTTTTCAGAGTTGAATGAAAGCATCAAAGGAAAAGTAAAGTTTGGAGATGGATCATGTGTTGATATTGGTGGAAAGGGATCAATTCTCTTTCAAGGAAAAACTGGAGATCAACAACTTCTATCAGATATCTATTGGATCCCCGAGCTAAAGAGCAATATATTGAGCTTAGGACAAGCTACCGAGTATGGTTGTGATGTTAGAATGAGGAAAGATCATCTAACATTACGTGATCCTAAGGGCAGACTCTTGGTGAAAGTAACAAGATCTCCAAATCGGCTCTACAAGATTGATCTTAAAATCGGAAAACCAATATGCTTACACTAAAAAATTGAAGAAGAAACATGGAGATGGCATGCGCGGCTAGGACATATCAGTTTTAACACCATAAAATCGATGTCAACACTTGATATGGTTCAAGGGTTACCAAACATAGAATGCAAGAAGGAACTTTGCGAGTCATGTTTGGTTGGCAAACAAACACGTCAAGTGTTTCCACGGGAGACACAATACCGATCCACACGGCCATTGGAGCTTCTTCATGCCGACTTATGTGGACCTATAACTCCAGCCACTCTTGTTCGGAATAAGTACATCTTTGTAATCATTGATGATTACACAAGATACATGTGGACGATTCTATTGAAAGAAAAAGGTGAAGCATTCGAAAAATTGAAGACATTTAAAATCTTGGTAGAAAAGGACTTTGAGAAGATGATCGTAACATTACGTACTGATAGAGGTGGAGAGTTTACCTCAAGGGAGTTTCAAGAGTTTTGCGACAAGAGTGGAATCAAACGCCATCTAATAGCACCATACACCCCACAGCAAAACGGTGTAGTGGAAAAGAGAAATCGGACGCTAATGGAGATGACTAGAAGCATTCTCAAAGCAATGAGGGTTCCAAACTTCTTGTAGAGAGAAGCCATTCGTCATTCTACCTATTTGATAAATCGTGTTCCCACAAGAGCATTGAAAAATCAAACACCTTACGAATGCTTGAGAAACAAGAAACCGAACGTGAGTCATCTTAGGGTTTTCGGTTGCATTGCTTATGTCAAGATCGAGTATACTTACTTAAGAAAACTCGATGATCGTTCTCAAACATTAGTTCATCTCGGAATAGAACCTGGGTCTAAAGCATATAGACTCTACAATCCAGTGACAAGGAAAGTCATTGTAAGTCGAAATGTAGTCTTTAATGAGAAAGCTAGCTGGAATTAGAAGGGAGCTGATGCAGATGAGAACCACGAACCAGAAATGTTTCATCTGACTTGGGGAGAAGTAATGGACGAAGGACAAGGCCCATATGTAATCAGTAATGATGAAACCGATCACAATCCCAACAATGAAGCACAACATGATGAGGTAGATGCAGCCGATGATGGACCAGAAGAGGAAGCAGAAGAACAACCTCAACCACGAAGGTCGGGTCGCCCTGTAAATCATCCTAAACATCTTGAAGATTACGTTTTGTTGGCTGATATAAAATGTGAGATACTTCTTCTATCACTCAACAACGAACCGATCAACTTTCAAGAAGCAAAAGGCCTCATTGAATGGAAGAATGCATGTGCAGAGGAGATCGACTCGATTAACAAGAACAAGACGTGGACATTAGTTGAGTTACCAATGGGAGCTAAAATTATTGGTCTTAAGTGGATATTCAAGATCAAAAGGAATGCAGATGGCTCAATAAACAAGCACAAAGCTAGACTTGTAGCAAAATGATATGTACAAGAATCTGGAATTGACTTTGATGAAGTTTTTGCGCCGGTAGCACGCATTAAAACGATTAGGCTACTCGTTGCTTTAGCTACTTCTCATGCATGGGAGATTCATCATCTTGATGTTAAGACCACATTCTTGCATGGTGAGCTAAATGAAGAGGTATATGTGTCTCAACCCGAAGGATTTGAAAAAAAGAGAGAAGAACATAAGGTTTTCAAACTCTCAAAAGCTATATGGGTTGAGACAAGCTCCAAGAGCATGGAATACAAAACTGGATCAGATTTTAAAAGGTATGAAGTTCAAAAAATGTTCAAAAGAGAGCTCCGTGTATCGAAAGGAGGAAGGAGGAAATCTTCTTGTAGTTGCCGTGTATGTGGATGACCTTTTTGTAACTGGAACCATGTTGAAGATCATCAAAGATTTCAAGGAAGGAATGTCATCAAAGTTCGAGATGTCTGATCTTGGAAAGCTCACATACTACCTTGGTATAGAAGTCAACCAAAGCAATGAAGGAATCAAGATCAAGCAAGAGGCTTATGCTCGTCGAATCTTAAAGGAGGCTGGCCTAGAAACGTGTAACCCTACTCACATTCCCATGGAGTTCAGTTTAAAGATATCAAAAGGTCAAAAAGGAGAAAGCGAGATAGATGCTACTATGTATCGAAGACAAATTGGTTGCTTAAGGATATCTCTTACATACTAGACCTGATCTTGCGTTTTCAGTTGGTGTGCTAAGTAGGTATATGCAAGATCCAAGAGAATCACATGGTAACGCCTTGAAGCAAGTCTTGAGATATCTACAAGGAACATTTAGTCACAGCTTAATGTTCAAACAAGGAAGATCAAAGAAGCTCATTGGATATAGCGACAGTAGTCATAATGTAGATCCTGATGATGGAAGAAGTACGACCGGGCATGTGTTCTATTTTGGTGATTCACCAATCACATGGTGTTCTCAAAAGCAAGAAACAGTAGCTTTATCTTCATGTGAAGCCGAGTTTATGGCTGCAACGGAAGCTGCAAAACAAGCAATATGGCTTCAAGACTTATTGAGTGAAATAACGGGCCAAAGTTGTGAGAAGACGACCATTCGTATTGACAACAAATCCGCCATTGCACTCACCAAGAATCCGGTGTTCCATCGTCGAAGCAAACACATTCACAAGCGTTATCACTTCATTAGAGAATGCGTTGAAAATTTCAAATCGAAGTTGAGCATGTACCGGGAGAAGAACAATGCGCAGATGTGTTGACAAAGGCCCTTGCAAGAATCAAGTTCAAGAAGATGAGAAGTATGATTGGAGTTCAAGACTTCTTGAAGAATGACTTGAAGCTTAAGAGTGTGAATGTTGGATAAGCTTCAATAGCTTAAAGTCCAAGACATCTCTAACAAGGTTGTTAGGATAAGATAGGTTTAAAGGTTTCCTAATAGAAATAGGAGTTATCTATTATTAGGAAATAGGTTTAGGAAAAGGAAGTTCTAAACTATATATATACATGATCATTGAGTTGTGATGATTCATGAGAGAGCATAAGAGCTTGTTTAGTTTTGAGTTAAGTTTTTAAACATCAATAAAGAGAGTTATTCTTTATAATCTAAAGCTAAGTTTTGTTCTTTCTATACTTTACTGCAACATAAGCAAATCGCTTAAGAAGGCATTAATGACGCGATGAAGACTCCAAAGAAATATCAAGAAAAAATTGTTTTTGTTTTTCTTCACAATGCAGAAAGAAGTGTTGATCTCCCCCCTTCCCTTCTTTCAAGTCTGGGTAATGGAGAAATATTTCCTTAGATATTTTAGAGTGTTTGGAAAGTTAGAAATCAATTGATCATTTCTAATCCATCTTCCATTGAAGTAGAAACGTTGTCTAAGACTATTCAAGAGGTGCGATCTTGACAAAAAGCTCAATGTCATCTGGTTAAACACCTTTATGCTCTGCCATGATGTTATTACGTCGAGTTTTCGTCGATGCTAATGGAATCCCAATCCCCCAAAGGTGGCTTGGCCGGTGGTATCAATAATCTTCTGGAATGATGATGAAATATTTTTTTAATTCACGTAGTCATATTTTCTCCCGCTAGCTGCAGAAACTTGGGTGCATCGAACAACCGTGGAAAATGCCTTAGAAATAGACATACTTGAATTACAAATCATCTCGGGCTTGCAAACGGTATTCACTCTCCTCAACACTTGTGTTTCTCGCAGCGAATTTCATAGAACTCTGCAAGATATCCGAGAGTTTAAGACAACTTTCATTTCGGTATTTTTTGTTCTGTATTTTACGTCTTGCTAAATTCTTTAGTTGACTCGATTGCTAAGAAGCATATAATTCTCTTGAAAACTTAGTTCTTATTTCTTAAGTAATGAAATCGGTTCCTAGCAAAAATAAAAATAAAAAATCATGTAAAAATTGCCTAAATCTTTTGAAAATTTTAAACCCCTTTTAGATCACATTTTTTTAAATCATTTGTCTAGATGTATCCAAATAAATCTAAATCATTGATCCCTTTTAATTGGGTTGACTAGTAGTACACATGAATAAAGAAAAACATTTTTCATGCGGGAGACCAAGATATGTGTTAGCTAATTACGGGACATGTATTAATGATATGGTTTTTATGTTGATACATTATAGTAATGTGACTATCATCAATTCATCATTGTGTACAAAAATGATAATTTCAACTATTAATGCTTCTAAAATGGTTTGGTGCCCACGGAACTGAGGGAAACAAAATTCCAATGTTGAAATTATCCTCATTTACTAAATCTAAATCTCATCGGATTGATGAGGGAAGTAAACCTACAAAGTAAAAAGTGGCTACACAATGGAAGTAGCGGGCAAACTCAAAACATGACAATTTGACGAAATTGAAACCATTTTTCAATTTTAATTTATATTATTTTTTGGACTTGACAAGATTGTGCTTAACAGATATGCAAGTCCCATTCATGTCCTAATAAAGACAAATTTCAACAGAACCAATAATTTAAAAAATAATATTTAGATATAATAGAAATAAACTACCACCGAACATATCTTTTCTTCATTCATCTTCTTACAATTCCAAAACTTTTGATGTCCAAATCGCAGCATAGAGATACCCTCAAAATTCAAAAAAAAAACAAAAAACAAAAAAAATTAACTTGCTTAAAGAACACAAAACTAAACAATTTCCGACCAAAAAAGAGGAAAATTTCACTTTCATTTGTTAGTTGTCATCATTGCTCTTGGAATTCAAGAAAACCCTACTAATGATTTAGTCACCACCGTCTTCAACAATGGTGGGATCTAGAAAACCACTAAGCGTAGACAGAGCCATACGAGAGTGCCATGAGAAGCACGGCTGCTTGTTCTTCCTCGCCGAGCTTCCGCCGGTGCTTCTCCACCGTTGATCTCTTCGTCATCCCCAAATCCAGAAGCCTCTGTTTCAACGAGTCACCTAATTTAGGGTTTCTTTTGAGATCGACGCCGCCTGAAACCGATTTCTTCGGCTTCTTATCTTCTACTCCTCGTCTTTTCTTCCTGTTTCTGATCCCGCACGCGTTACACAGCGACTGTATAGAAAAAACCAAACAGATCAGATCAAATGAGATGATCAAACTCGGTTTCCCCCAAATGAGGGATTAGGTCTTGACCTTGGGACCGGCGGGACCACCACGCCAAAGAGGGGTTTTGCTAGTACCACAATCGGCACAAGTCTTCTTGTCGTTACCACTGCTTCTGTTCTGTTCGATCATATCTCCACCTCTCTTTTTCATAGCTTCCGAATCAACCAAGACCTGAAACAAGAAGAAGATCAACACAGACCGATCAGCTTAAGTAACCGATCATCAGCAGAGGAAGAAAAAGAGAGAGATCATTTACTTTCTCGCTGTGATCTAGCATTCTTCCCTTGCGATTTTCTACCTAGATCGTGAGGCGGCGTCAATCGAAATGGATTTTGAAAACAGAGATCAAAGAAAGGATCAGAATCTGGTTAGGGTTTAATCGAAGTTGGCGATCGGGAATCTAGGGTTTGAAAACAGAGATCAAAGAAGATCAGAGAGAGAAATTTGAATCAAGACAAGGAACCGACATGCAGAGGAGAGAGTGAAGAAATGAGTGTCAGAGAGAGGAGAGATTTTTTTTTTAAAAAGAACCGAACCGACAGATACAATCAAAAACCAAAGCGATTATAAATTGGTTCGATTAAACCCTAGCCTTTTTTTTCCTTAAATGACGTAAATGCCCTTGTACTCTTCCTCTATTATCAGACCGAGCCACCCGCCAAAACCTTGGAATTGTTTATTAAGAGGACTTGTGTGTGTGATTTGGTGAAAAGAAAAGGGGCGCCACTTTGACCCAAGGTGTGATCAGATACGGAACAGAGTACGGTGTCTCCACTGGTCAATGATTCACGAGTATTAGATCGTAGCCGTCGATTTGAAGAGCTACGAATTCCACTCAAAGACTCAAAGTCAAACCTCACATATCAATCCTACATTTCAATTTCCCCAAAATTAATTCTGTTGGAACAATATTGGCATTTGTACTTCAGAATAGTTGCTAACTAAGCGGGAAAATATATAAAGAAAATCCCAAAAAACTTGGTTTTATATTTGGGGATTTCCTAAAAAAAGTTGGTTGATATTTGGGGATTTTCTTTATATTTTTTTAACATTACATACAAATTGACACATGGTATAGAACTCATATGTACTCCTAAACTCCTGAAATTAGGAAGTGGTTTGAAAGCTTCATTCAGCTTGATTGGGTAGCTTTTCCACTTATAGGCATTGAAAATTTGGTAAATAAAATGTATGGATCCTTCATCAAGTAAAAAAAAAAGGTTGTTTTTCATCCGAAAAGGACAATTAGTGCAATTGGGATACTAATGAGAAGGAGTATACCCAGGTAGATAGGATTCAGACCATACATTATTCTTGCATGCTTCCAAATAAAATAGTGCTTTGTGTGTAATGTTAAATTATCAGTTTCCTGGTCAAAGTGACAACAATCGAAATAGGTTATAATAAAGGCATTAATTTTTTAAATGTAGAAAAAATAAGATTGTATACTTTTGGACAGCGTATTGGTTAGGATAATCATCTTGAGGTTTCAAAATTGGCAGAGAAGTAAGAAAGGGACTGATTGGTCTCTCCCTATGCAACCACATGCATACATGTTCCTGGACCACCACCACCAAAGGAAATTTGAGTAACTTTGTATTATAAAACCCTTTCAACTAAAAACAGAAAACATATATGCTTCGATTTTTACCATCTAATACAAAAAACAACTCTAATTATCCCAAAACTTCATAAACAAAACAAACTAAACTCCATGGTTTGAAACCCGAACAATGGAACTAAACCTTTTATATCGACAATGTACTTTCAATTGACGACAAAGTAGCTTTGAGAAAACAGCTACAGAGAAACCGAAGTGCCACCAAAAACTTGTTCCAGGGAAGATCCAATGACGTTTTTGGATTTATTCTCAATTCAAAGAACTCCATTTGAGAATGCTATGTGTGATACATGAGCATGTATGAGCTTAATGTCAAGACGGTCAAGCTCGCAAGCGCTTCAACAGCAAAAGTCCTTGGTATTGCCCATGATTTGAATGTTCAAATTGAGAATTTCTTTGTTCATACTGACTTTTTGATCTTGAACAACAACGTAGAAGGAAAAATTCTACTTAGAAGACTTTTCCTTGCAACGGTTGATACAGTCATCGACATGCCCAGAAAGAGAATATCTTTCTCTCATGTTGGCAAGAAAACTTTTTACAAAGTTGTGCCAAACAAGAAGGCTCGAGAACATCCTTGATATGACTCTTTAATCTACAACAATGAAGAGGGGGCTGGACAGAAGAGGAAGCGCGACGACAACGTACGAAGGATCTAAGAAAAGAGCGATTTCCTTAGACGATTCTCATCACGCCTAGAAAAATGCCATACAAGTCGAGCTAAACGATTTTAAATAGAAGCGCTTAGTGGGAGGCAACCCACTGGTAAATATCTAATTTAAGTTTATTTCTTTGGTTTTTAACGAATTTACCTTAGTATTTCAGAAAACAATCGAAAAAGTGAAACTGCAAGTATGCAATCGATCTCACATTCTCATAAAATCAGAAAACTACAGACCATCACCGATCGATCGAGTGCAATACAGGTACAATTTTTCGATTTTTCTGACCGGAAAAAAAAATTCACCAATTGGATTGCAATTTTCCAACGATCTTCGAGGTACCATTTTCTATCCATTCTTTGAATATTATTCAATTTGATTATGACTTTTTCCGATTTAATGTCACACCGGGACGGTGTGATTTAAGTCTGGGGGAAGGTTCCTTGGTATCTGACGATGTTTACTTTTTTTTTTTTTTGGTTTTATCGAGTAATTTAAAAATATTTCCTAAGTTAAATTGTTTTATTGAGTCAAAATTTTGTTGGGAATCATGACGTTTTGTAGGAACATATGTTTTGATTTTGGGACTTAGTGACCATTGCAGCAGAGTTATTCAGGACAGACGATACGGAAACCCCGTGACTGGACTCTCCTAGAAAATTTCAGTTTGCATTAATCTTGATGAATCTGATTTTGACTCTATTATATTAACTTCTAATCTGACTTAATTTCTCTCTTTAAAGGTGTTTGATTAGAGAAACGAATCATACATTCGAGACTTATTATTCTCTTTACCACTATCTGTTGATCCTGATTAGCCAGCTTATTTTTAGTTGGTACCCCACCTTAAACCCTACCTCTTTTCAGACCTCATGCATTCTTGTCTTCATTTTTATATGTGCAAATATATGTAAAAAACGTCGGAGAAAAAGGGACCGACACAGTTTTCCAGCCACTGCAGATGCAGGGATTGAGAAAACATGTTGGAGTAAAGGGATGGTGATTCAAGAGCCTGGCTCTTTCCTGTGATTTACAAATATCATGGTAATTTTCGTGCATATGAGAATCCCTGTTTCAATAAGATCAATTTACCCTGTAAAAAATGTGAAAAACAATAAGGGAAAATAAATTGATCAATAATATGAGTCTCAAGGCCAAGAAAAATCCGAAGGAATGACATGGATCGATTGAGAGAGACTTGGAGTGATTTGCAGTGATCACGAGAAAAAAAATCTAGGGGAGTTAGGCATCTAGTGATTGGAAAACTGTTGGAATCAACATGTCCGTTCTCTCTTGTGGTTTTACATAATATATTGCATCCTCTGGAGCGTCTGGTGATTCTAAATACTTTAACGCCACCACTAAAATGGTCTTTAAATTCCTAGCGTCGTCTACCCTGAATGACACTCTTTATAGAGAAATTTCATGCAAATCTTAATGAATGTAAAGAGCAAAAAAAATTGTGAACTTCAGGTTTTTGCAGGCTTGAGATTTAGAGTATGGACAAGGCTTACGAAGGTCATGGTGAGATAAAATGAAAATGTCTTTGAACTAACTTTGTTATATGTGGATTACAGGTTAAGGAATCAGAGTTATGATCTCAAGCATATGTGAGTTCGCGCGATTTTCAAACCTCTTTTCTGAACTTGAGCTGTTGTTTGTTTGAGGACAAACAAAGGTTTAAATCTGAGGGAGTTGATATACCTTAAAATTTACCAGTTTTTATTATGTTTTAATAATAAAATACTTTATTTTGATATTTTATGGCTTCTTTTAATGTTTTTGTGGTTTTTAGAGTTTTTACGGGAATTTGGAGCAATTATATCGTGCAAAATAAGATAAGATAGATCATGAGCATCAAATGTTTTGCTTCAGATGGAGACCTTCCTACAGTTGGATCAAGCTCAAATTTTGCCAAAATATAGATGGGAATGTTAGCTTCGATTCAAAAACTTGATAGAAAGAAAACTACTACTAAGTTTTAACCCTAAATAACCATAAGTGCATGGCAAATAGGTGTACTACTTATGGATCGAATCCACAAGAAAATTGATTAGGACAATAAGAATGCAAAGCAATCAAGAAGCTGAGCATGGGTGGTCGATGCAGTGGTCCTCAGGTGAACTAGGGTTGCTCACATCGACCACTCACATCGACCTGGTGAAGCTGGCTGGTCGATCAGCCTGATATGTCTTCACTAAATTGGCCATAACTTTTGAACCGTAACTCAAAATGAGTTGAATATAATGCCCACGTGAAGCTAACTAAATTTCATATCTCCCGACCTAATTTCAGATTAAACTGGGCATGGGAAGGCCTTCATCGGACATGATCTTCAAGTTGCTTCATCTGCATTTTTTTGCTTTTGGTGTTGGTCCCATCGACTTATGCCATCGACCTGTGGAGATAGGTTGGTCGATACAGCACACATTCTCCTCATTTTAGTATTTTCTTCACTCTCCTTCATGCCATTCCAATCCTCCTTGGTTCCCTTTGTTTCCTAGCCTCCAAATTACCTGAAGTGGACTTAAGATGCAATGCAAATGCATGGAATGAAGCCTAGGACTCTAAGACTCATCATAATCTAAATGGAACTCAAAATGAAGGGAAAGACACAAAATGCAAGTCAAAATGACTCTAAAACTAAAGAAAATGCATGCTAAGAAATGCTAAATACGAGTACATCAACTCCCCCAGACTTGTCATTTGCTTGTCCTTAAGCAAACAAGTAAGAACCAATCCGGAGAAGAGGTTTGAAAGTGAGAACTCAAAGACAATAGGAACTAACAAAGCATTCAATATCAAGGCTCAAGATAATACAAAGTTATCGCATAAGTGAATCTCTATTCAATCAATCTTTTCACATCTATCGAAATTTCAATCTTTTGCATCTAGACTCCAGGTTAAGCCTCTGCATGCCATCATATATACCAATTCTTTAACATTCAATTAGTTGTTTAGGTGCGGTATTGCTTAGGAGCTATCAATCATGTTCAATCGGGAGAAAAAGGCTCATGAAATGCAAAGATAAGGCGGTTCATATCATTTAGTAGGTTACTCTCAAAGAATAGTAATGCAAAAGATCATGCAAAAGCAAGGGAGAAATGGAACAATTGATGCATACAAAGAAGAACTTCCATTCTACCCAAACTCTTATCGTTTTGAATCCTACCCATGATCTCACATTCTCTCTTTATTTTGAGGTAAGCCAAATGGTTGAGAACCAAATCTTATTATTTTTTTTTTCTTTTTGCTAACTCTTAGGGGGTTTTCTTTTCTAGACTATTTTATTTCTTTCTTTTTCATCCTCCTCGATTCTTTCAACACTTGCTGACTTTTGATTTTAAGCTTATGGAGGGAAACTAGGCTTTTTGCCTTAAACACTTAGAGTCTTCTTTTATACTTAACCTTTCCCTTGAGTAGTCTCTTTCTTTTCTTTCCTTTTTCTTTCTTTCTTCTTTGGTTTCCTTAATGATTCCTTGAACTCAACCATTCTCTATTTATTTTTCTTTCTCAAGTCTCTAACCAAACCCAACAACAAACGAGATCAACATCAATATCTTCCTAGTTTGCTAGCCTCGAGCTTAAAAGACTAACCTAATGGAAGACCTTCTTTGTTGTTCCTATCTTTCGAGATTTTGCATATGTATGCATTTCACAAAAAGGCCTCACTCAAGCAAACAACAAGGGGTTTGAAATGAAAGGTTTAGGTTGAGGTGGGAAAAACCAAACTAAGCATGAGAATGGCCATTCAGGTTAACAAAGAGTGGTGAAAATGGAAGAAGAAAACCCGAATGTGACTTTGAAAACCATGAACATGCATCTCAATATCCTAAGCAAGAATTTAAGTCCAATTAAAGTCAAATAAGGTAGAATTGGTTTCAAGTTTAGCAAACATCAACAAAACTAAGAGTTTCGAGCGAAGAGATCAAGATGCAAAGAAGAAAACTTTTCTACAATTCACTTAAGCAATAGAAACACATTATCAAGAAATTCACATTGAATGCTAAGTCTAAAACCTTTACAAGACAATTCTATCATTTTTCTCATATGTACAATGCAAATGCAACCCAGAATGAACATATAAGTTAAATGAAATGCAACTAAATGAGAAAAATCTTTTTGTATTTTTTCGAGATTTTTCAAAAATTTTGGAGTTTTGAAGGTTTTATCATATACAATGCAATGACACTCAAAGATGCAAAAGGAAAACAAAACAAACTCAAATGAACATTAGCAACCATTGTCCCCCCGAACTAAAAACACATAGAAATAAACATGGAAAACCAAAAATCTAAATGGTATCTACAAGGGATTCGCGTGGTACCTTGGAGAGCTAGTAGTGTGGATGGTGTGGAAGTCCGATGGAAGTGCTAATTGTTGTGACCATTCCTACAATCAAAAGCACACAAACACATAAATAAAAGTAGATAAAACATGATATAAATATACAGACGATACCATGGGATTGCCTCCTAAGTGCGCTTGTTTTACGTCTCTTAGCTTGATGGTTTTAGGTTGATTTAGGCGGATGAAGCATGAGAACCATCATTGGTGGTTGGTCCCCAATCATCCAACTCAACCTTGAAATACTTCTTCATGGCTCTCTGGGCCATGTCAACTTCTTCTTTGGTCAATCCCGGGGTGATAATAATATTGGCCTTAGAGAAAGGTTTCAAACCGCCCTTGTACCTGGCCTTGCACTCAAGAGATCCATCAACCATCTTAATGGGATGTAGGGTGAGGGTGGATTTCTTCTTCACACTTGGGGCTTCATTTAGATCAATTGGTGCCATAGCCTTGGACACCATTTCTTCATGATCTTCAAAAAGAGAATTCAAGCCATATTTATCAAAAGTCTCTTGGAGATTCTCATCACACCCTATAGCAAGGGCTTCTTCTTCAATATGAGGGGTCACATCTTTGGTCTCAATACTCATCAATTGACCAACTACTTCTTCTTCAATTGAGATAATGCCTCATATCTTTGTTGGTGCAGGAGAGATTGGGTAGGACACATAAGAATCCACATTGTGGAGGATAGCTTTCATGTTGTGAAAGTCCATAGATGCTCCCGCGGTGGCCAATAATGGCGTACCAAGAATTAGAGGTAGCTTCTTTGATGGGTCCATCTCCATCACCATGAAGTCCGTTGGAACAACACAATTTCCAACTTTCAAAGGGTAATCTTCAAGGATTCTTAAGGGATACTTCGATGATGCATCCACAAATGTTATAGAGAAAGTGTTTCCCATCAGTTCTTTAATGCCAAGAGTCCTCACCATCTCGTAGGAGATCACATTTACGCTTGAACCGGAGTCACACAAAGCATCATCAACTTTCAAGTCACAAAGAGAGCATGGTATAAAAAACTTTCTGGGATCACCTTTTTTGAAAATTAACTTTGGTTCAAGTGAAGTTTCACTTGGTAGTTCATAGTTTCTCATCACCTCCATAACCTTCACTTGATTTTCTAAGACATCCTTGATGAATTTCTTTTGGAGGGGGGACTTTAGTTAATTCATCACACATTGGCAAAGGTATCCCTATGTCACTCATATCCTTCTTTAACTTGGAGAGGACCTTCTTATGAGACTTGGTGTATATTCGGCATGGGAATGGAATTGGGGGTTCATAGGGTGGAGGTTCATAAGTAGGAACATCTTCCTTTTTCTTCTTCTTGGGTGCACTTTCCTTGCGCACTTCATCATTTTTAACCAAATTTTCAACATAGGGAGTTTGTTCTTGGATAGGGGCTTCTTTCTTCTCAACCTTTATAGGTTTTTCCTCTTTAACTTTAGGTGATAATCCCATGGCCTCAACAACCTTATCATCTTCCTTAATATTAGCAAAACCAAGAAGCATAGCTAACTCTTCCACATCCTTTTCATTTTGCTATTGTTGTGACATTCCATTGGGTCTTTGATGAGCTCCTAAGACCTCCTTCTCATCCGAGAGAACCGCGCCACAAAAGGATTTTGAGTTGGGTTTGGGTTCACCCAGTAAAGTACCCATTGGTGTTTTGGAGCTAGAGGCAACTTGAGCTACTTGTAACTCTATGGTCTTCACATGGGAAGCCAAAATTTTTATCTTTCCATCCAATTCTTGGTACATCGATCACATAAATCTTATTGTTGACCTCTATGAACTTCTTCCCAATATCCGCACAATTCTTGATTTGACCTTCCAAAACTCTTTGTACCAAAGCTTTGATCTCTTGATCTTGGGATGAAGGTTGAGTGTAAGCATTACCTTGTTCCGCGGTTAAGCTTGCAAAGTCTCAATTGCTCGCGCGTATTCAAGGCGATGTGAAACTTTTCATGAACCCCTTGATGAAAGATCCCAAATAAGGCTTCCATGGGGACTCCATGATGAGGACAAGATCGAGTATACTCCTTCATCCTTTCCTACGCTTCATACAAGGTTTCACTAGCTCCTTGCTCAAACCTAGCAATCTCATTCCTAATACTTGCCGTCTTTTGAAGAGAGAAGAACTTTGGGAGAAAAATTGCTTACATTCATCCCAAGTTGATATCGATGATGACTTGACACTCTTTTCCCATTGCGATGCTCTATCTCCAAGTGAAAAAGGGAAGAGAGTAAGCTTAACAACAACCTTGGAGACTCCACTTCTCCTCACCATTGAGCATAACCTATCAAAGGTGTCCAAATTCTCAATAGGATTCTCATGTGGTAACCCCAAAAACCGGTTGTTTTGGACCATGTTTATCAAGATAGGCTTGATTTCCATTCATCATCAACGCTTGGTGGAGGCCTAATTCCCATCTTGACTCCATTTGTAGTCGGTTCATCATAATCTTCAATTCTCATCTCCATAATTTGGGATTTGGTACCTACAAACCAAAAGAGGGAAAACACACAAAAAAAAAATGCAAATAAAATAAAGGGACTTAATCTTCAAAATAACTAAAATCCTAGTGCCTAATGCAAATTTCCCCGGCAACAGTGCAAAAAACTTAATAGGAGGAAAACTACTACTAAGTTTTAACCCTAAATAACCACAAGTGCATGGCAAAGCGGTCTACTACTTAGGGATTGAATGCACAAGGAAATTGATTGGGACAATAAGAATGCAAAGCACTCAAGAACCTAAGCCAATTCAAATGATTGTGATTTGATAACCAAACTAACAACCTAAGCAAGTGAGGTAATGAGCAAAGAAATTAACTAAACAAGAATTAGAAACATAAAAGAAAGCATGCATAAACAAACCAAACTTAAAAGAAAGAAAATTAAAAGCAATTTAGAAAAGTCAACAAAAGTCAACCGGACAAGCAAAGATGATCAAATATGATAAATGCATGGACTTTGGATAGAGATCACAGACTAAGGATGATTAACTAATGGCTAATGATGCTAAATAATATGATAAACCATTTTCAAGATATGGATCCTAACAAGTAGATTAGTCCACTTTCATGAATACTAATCCATTCTACTAATCACTCAAAATGACAATCTTTCGATTCCTATTAATAGAGATTAGAGATCATTAATGCATCAGTCCATAAAATTCAAATAATCACCTTAAACATCAAGTGTTAATTAGCTAAGATGTGAAAAGCATGTTTAAAGTTCTCCTAGACATTTTCACAAACACCTTTCGGGCATGAAAAGACCATGATCAAAGAATTGATTAGCAAGTTTAATCCTAGCATTGGACACACTCTAAAAATAGAAAATCATAATACTCTAGACCTACGAATCACTAAACATGTATCAAACATCCTAATCTACTCTACCCAACATCCATTAAAGAGACTACTCACTCATGGGAAAAGTAAGAAACAAAACAAATACTAATAAAGAAGTAAACATGATTAGAAAAATGAGAAAAGCTTAAGAAAACTTTAATAAACCATTAAAGATTCAAAGAAAATCAAAGTACTAAATATTAGAGAGAAAATCCTAAAACATGTCTTCCTTAGGGTTTAAAATATGCTAAAACATATATAGTGAAAGGAGAAGGTACCAGGTCAACCCGGGTCAAACCCGAATTTGTGTAGAAAGGGGGCTCTGCATCGACCACCCACATCGACCAGTTGAGCATGGGTGGTCGATGCAGTGGTCCTCAGGTGAACTTGGGTTTCTCACATCGACCTGGTTAAGCTGGCTGGTCGATCAGCCTGATATATCTTCATTAAATTGGCCATAACTTTTGAACCGTAACTCGAAATGAGTTTCCAACGCCCACATGAAGTTAACTTAATTTCCTATCTCTCCATCAAATTTCTGATTAAACTGGGTACGGGAAGGCCTTCATCGGACATGATCTTCAAATAGCTTCATCTACATTTTTCTGCTTCTGGGATTGGTTCCATCGACTTATGGCATCGACTAGTGGAGAAAGGCTAGTCGATCCAGCACACATTCTCCTCATTTTAGTATTTTCTTCACTCTCCTTCATATCCTTCCAATCCTCCTTGGTTCCCTTTGCTTTCTAGCCTCCAAAGTACCTGAAATGGACTTAAAATGCAATGCAAATATATGGAATGAGCCTAGGACTCTAAGACTCATCCTAATCTAAATGGAACTCCAAATGAAGGGAAAGACATAAAATGCAAGTCAAATGACTATAAAACTAAAGAAAATGCATGCTAATAAATGCTAAAATACGAGTACATCATATGTTAGCTTCGATTCCCATATTATATCCTGCAAATCCAACGGTGCGATCTCAAGTTATGCTCCAATTACTGAAGACTGGTCGATTTAGACTCGAGGAGAAGTAAGTAGAGGAGTTAAAGAGCGATCGATCGAACACTACCTTAGCGATCGATCGATCGATCACTCATCCGCAATTTTGGCTAGGCATTAGATTAATCATCCATCAATCGCACCCTCACTAATCGATCGCATCCTTACCGATCGATTGATGACCCTCCTAAAATATGAGAATATTATTTTTTCGACGTTATCTCCAAATCCTTCAAGGAATATACCATAAGGTTCGATTCCTACACTGTAAAAAGACATTAGCAGCCACAAAATTATCAAGCTTTTCACCATTCTTCAAAACTATTCATCTTTACCAAAGTTTTTAGTTTATTTTATTGCTATTCTTCAAGGAGACGATTTTCACCTCTTGTATCTCTACGAAGAAGTTTTCGAACCCTTTTCTGTTTAATGGTTATGATTTATTCTACTTTTTCTATGAGTTTCATTATCATGTTTGAGTAGTTCTATTATTGGGACTAGGGGATTTTCAAAGGATTTTTTATGGTTCGATAAATAGGGTTTTATGAATATAATGGCGCTCTTGATAAGTTAAAGTAGTTCTTCATCTAAATATGATTTTAATGTATATTCTTTTACTGATCATCTAGGAATTGATTTTAGAATGATTCCGGCTTGCACACTACTTGAGGTATGGTTTTGATCTGATGTTTGATGGATCTAGCGCTTTTACCTATGAGAGTTGAGCGACTGAGGTAGATGAGAAATTGAACTTGATTATAAATGCATGTTTATCTATGTTATTGACTGCAAGAGTTTATTAATAGGATATCTTATACATAGTAGATTATCAGCCACAAGAGTGGGTTAATCTTATCACAGTGATTTGAATTCTAGGACGAAAGAACAATGATATCAATTGCCTCTAGGAGTTAACCCTGAATAATTCAAACTATGAATGCCTGAGAAATCCATGAATGCCCAACATTTTAATCTTATTACTTACATCGCTTTTAATTTACTACTTTTTTTAATTGCATCAAAACCCCAAAAGTCCTGAATTTGGTTAGCTTAATTCTTATTACTTTGTTAATTGTTCTACATTCTAAGTCTCTGTGGGATCGATTCCTCAAGTATTACAATTGATTTGCTGTGAACTTGCAGCTTACATTGTTAGTCTTAGGGTAAAACCTGACTCACATATCTTCTATATTTCAACATATTAATTCTAGTTTTTGAGATTGTAAGCTTTATGAGAAAAGAATAATCTTTATAGATAAGTTGGAGAAGATTTCTTAATCCACATGTCTTTTTCCATTAATCTAGTTATGTCTTTCATCATTTTTATCTGTTGCTTGATTTGTGTGAGCAATCTCCCAATTGCTTTTTCAAAGGGATTTTAAGAATTAATAAATCTTAGATGTGATTAATCAATTGGGTTCTTCTTTTATTTTGTTCTTAATGTTAAAATTAGATAGATCACTTAGTTCAGATTTCGAGATATTTTAGCACACCAAACATGTTATATAAAATATATGAAAGAACTTTAGATGAACAATAATTTTCTAACCAATGAAAGTTGATGTTAGGAAATATTGTTAACAATTCAAATACGAAATTGTTGCCTGTTTAATTTTATTAGAGGATATCTTTGATATTACATATTTGTATAAATTTTTTTTTGTGTAATTATCATTTTCTAGTTAGGTTAAACCTATGTACTCTTATAAATATGTCTCTTTGACTTGTGAAATAAACAACTTTCGCTAATACTTTGACATGGTATCAGAGATCTAGGTTTTCTCTTCAAAAATCGATCCTCTTTCCAACCTTCAAAGCTTTATATCATGTTATGTTCTATTTTTTTTTCTCTCTTTTTCTTCTCTTTTATACTTTGGTGGTGTTGTTTGTGAGTTATCTTTCTGTCTACGATGGGTGATGATACGAGTGGTATTCATGGATCGACTGGGAAGTCTTCGCCCATGACTGGTGGTGTGAAAGAGAGCAATATCCTCTCTAATTATTTTCTCCATGCTTCTGCAGATCCAGGACAGGTGATTTGTACCGTGTTGTTAACTGAAACAACTACGAAAGGTGGGCTAAGCTTATGAGAAACACTCTCAAAGCTAAGAATAAACTTGGGTTTATTGATGGAGTGGTGAAGAAGCCGAGAAGTGGTGATGATGAACTCAAACTGTGGGGCATGGTGAATTCGATGTTGGTGGCTTGGATTTTGAATGTGATCGAGCCAAAATTGCGGAGCAGTATTTCATGTGTGGAGACTCAGCCCATGACAAAAAATGGAATGGAGTACACTGAGTAGAGGTGTGAAAAGAGGTATTAAACCAATACTCAGCCCATGGCAAAAAATTGGCCCAAGTTTCTAAGTGTGAAGATACAAAGCAATGTAGATATGTTTCAAGGCACCTATTGATCACTTTTGTCTGACCATCAGACTGAGGGTGATAAGCAGTAATGAACTACAGTTTGGTACCATTCACTCTAAAATACTCCCTCCAAAAACTGCTGAGAAACACCTTATCTCTATCTGAAATGATAGACTTTGGAAACCCATGAAGCTTGATCACTTCCTGAATAAACTTAGTAGCAACATCCAAAGATGTGAAAGGGTGCTTCAACCCAATGAAATGGCTGTACTTGTTCAATCTATCCACAATCACCAAAATAACATTGAATTTATGAGACAGAGGTAAGCCTTCAATAAAATCCTTAGAGAGATCTTCCCAAATGTTATGAGGAATCGGAATAGGTTGCAATAGAGCAGCAAGAGACAAGGTAGAGTACTTATTATTCTGACAAACACTACATTCCGAGACATATTTTTGAATCATATGTCTCATATTCTTCCAATAAAACACAATCTGAATACGTTTCATAGTTTTCAAGACTCCAGAATGTCCTCCTAACACACTGTCATGACATTCTTGTAGAATAAAAGGAATGTGGACTGAAGTTGTTGGAATCACCAAGCTTTTTTCTGTAAAATAGTCTACCATCCACCACATAATATCCTTCCTTTACTATTTATCCAGCAACCAACTTGGTCAACACCTCTTGAATTTCAGTGTTTTCATCAATTTCTCTGTATAAATCATGCAATTGCAGTATATTAGGAGTTGTTAAAGCCATTAATAAGGCAGTAGCAGACCCTGGTTGATGATCCACAATGCGAGAAAGGCCATATGTAGCTTTGTTCTCACTCCCAACCTTATATTCAATGTCAAATTCATATCCCGAAATCCTTGTTAACCACCTCTGATAATCCAATGTTACTTCTCTTTGTTCCAACAAGTATTTGAGGCTCTTCTGATCAGTCCTCACAACAAACCTCTTCCCCAAAAGATAGTGTCTCCATTACTGAATGGCCATAAGTTCTCGTTCATAAATGGGTTTCAACTATTCTTTAGCAAAGAGACCATGACTAAAATAAGCCACATGATGATGACCCTGCATTAATACAGCTCCCAAGCCAAATCCTTATGCATCTGTTTCTACAACAAACACTTCTCCAAAATCAGGCAAGGCTAACACAGGTGCTGAAGTCATTGCCATTTTAAGTCTATCAAAGGCAGATTGAGCTGACACAGACCATTCAAACTGTTTTTTTTTTTAGCAACTCAGTTAAAGGCTTGGCTAACAACCCATTGTTCTGCAAAAATCTCCTGTAATATCCAGTCAACCCCAGAAAACCTCTGAACTCCTTAACATTTTTTGGTATAGGCCACTGTTGAACTGCCTGAATTTTAGTAGGATCAGTAGATACGCCTGCACTAGAGATGATATGACCCAAATATTCAACCTGTTGTTGAGCAAATATACACTTCTTCTGGTTGGCAAACAACTAATGCATGACAAACACCTCCAAAACCATCCTTAGATGAGTCACATGTTCTTGTAATCAAGAACTGTATATGAGTATGTCATCAAAGAAGACTGACACAAACTCCCGGAGGAAAGGCCTAAAAACTTCATTCATTAGAGCCTGAAAAGTAGTTGGGCATTACCAAAAATTCATAATGACCCTCATGTGTCCGGAAAATAGTCTTCTCAATGTCATGATCTTTCATTCTAATTTGATGGTAACCTGACCTTAAATCCAACTTAGAAAACAGTTGTGCTCCATTCAAGTCATGTTGCAGCTGGTCAATCATTGGTATAGAAAACTTGTCTGGGATGGTTGCTCTAGGCCTTATAGTCAACACATAATCTACACGTCTTGTCCTTATTCTTTACCAATAAGACATGGCTATAATAGGGGTTGTGACTTGGTCTAATAGTTCCTGCAACCAATATGTCTGCTACTAACTTCTCCATAGCTTCTTTATGTGCGTGTGGGTATCTATAGGGTCTGAGACTAATAGGACCAACACCAGCCTGTAAGTTGATAGAGTGTTCTCGGCCCCTAACAGGAGGAAGGCCTGTTGGTTCTTGAAAGATCTGAGCAAACTCAGTTAAAATCTGTCACTTCTTCTGACACCTCTTGATATACTTGCTGGTGCATCTCAGACCCATAAAATTCAACAACCATCTCATTATGTGGCCACACATATTGAGAATGGAACTGTTGTAAAGACAAATTGGAGTTGTGTAAAGACGGATCACCCTTCAAAGTAACCTGTGATCCATTATACAAAAAATAGATCTCATGACTCTCCTAATCTACTTGGTACTTTCCAAGTGTTCTCAACCATTGTACTCCCAATATTATATCTGCACTTCCCAACTCCAATGTAATAAAGTCGGCTGTGAATCCTAAGTCTTGCACACTAAACTGCACATTTTTGCCAACTCCCAATCCTTTCACAACCACTCTTATCCCAAGTAACACCTCTAAATGTATATTTTATGAGCTTAAGTGATTCCTCTGAACCACATATGGTGCTATGAAATTATGAGTAGCACCACTATCCAGCATCACCACTACATGCTGCTTCCTTACTGTTCCTCTCAACTTAGTTGTTGTAGGAGAAGAGAGACCCAAAAATGAGTTTAAGGATAACTCCATCAATTCTCCCACATGCTCAACATCTTCTTCTTGTAAATCCTCTCCATTGTATCCAAAACTTCCATCTCAAACCCATCCACTACGGTTAACACATGTAAACTCTATTTTGGACATAAGTGTGTCTTGGACCACTTGTCATCACATTTATAGCATAGCCCTAATCTCCTCTTCTCGGCCAATTTTGCAGTGGTTAACTTGTGTTGCTGTCTATTAGAGGTTGTGAGCAAATGACGATGTACATGTGTAGAGGTTTCATGAGAGACTGTTTTCATCTCCCAACCTATACAGTTTGTGGAATCAGAAGAAATCTTGGGAGTATTGTTGAAATGGCTCTTAGGAAACCTGTTTTCTTGATTCATATCTCTGCTCACCACCCTGTAAATGGAGCTGGATTCCATTTTCAAAGCTATTGATATAATCTCAGGTAAATCCACAGGCTTACACATGTTCACGACTTCCTTCATCTCAGGTTTTCCCATTCGTGAATATCCTTCTAACTGCCTGTCAGTAAATCCTGTAACCTGAGAAGATAGATCTTTAAAAGCATGCACATACTCCTCAATGAAACCCGTTTGTTTCAATGCACATAATGGTTAGCTAGGGTCTCTTATCTTTTCTCTAATGAATTTGGCCAGCAACCGTTCTTTGAAGTCTCTCCAATCCAAATATGGTATAGTTCTAATATCACTGTTAAACCAACTAGCCACATCTCCGGCAAGACTAACTGACACCAATTCCAACTTCTCTTCTTCATTATTACCCCCAATGCGAAAAAATCTCTCCACTTTAACAATCCAGCCATAAGTATCGATGCCTTCAAAGATTGGCATCTCTACTTGCTTCAACAAGCTGTCCCGATTTGCAATAAAAATGTTCCCCACACTATTCTTGACATTCTTATTACTATGACCAGATTCCAAGTTAGTGAAACATACTTGGTGAGGGTGGTTGGAATCATTACGGTTATCGCCAGAATACACTTCCTTGCTGGCTCTATGCGTTTCACCTTTTTGTAATAGCTCCATCATCGAGGCGAATTTAGACTCGATCTTCTACTCCAATTACTCGAACTTCGACTCCAGAGCCACGAGCCTTGTATTCGTCTGCTTCTCATGCTATAATTGAGCGCCAATGGTCGTCATCATCATTTTCGACAGGGATTCCAGAGTAATAGAAGACCCCGACGAAGTCTTCCGATTCCCGAACTCCGACTGATGATTCTGGTTATGATTTGTCATCGCCGACACCGAAATCTTCTCTCCACGGTGCAATTTATCGATCCAGAGCGCTCACCGGCGCCAATTTGATAAGAAAAAGCACTTTATTGATCAGAACAAGAGAATTACAATTGTAACATGCTACGAGCTTTCATCGCTTGCGCCCTAGTCTCAAATTCAACGAACCTAGACACTTCCAATATTCAACGTAGCCCTCTCTCTCAAATAACGGGTTCTATTTATTAGCATAGGCCCATTACAAAATACGCACTTATCCTATTGGCTAATGATTTGCCAGCTCAGCATGTGTATCCTCTGCTTTCAGTAATATGCCTCCGCTTGTTTGCTTCTCCATAGTAAGCTCTTAGCGGCATATCAGGTTAATCCCGTATTTCATAAGGCACAAAAATATAGAAATTGAATGTCATGTTATGCGAGATGCTGTTAAAAAGGGATTATCGAGAAAAGGACAATTGCTACCACAAAGCAATTTTGGGACATTTTTACTTGATCGGCGGGACTTTGAACTCATTATCTCCAAATTGGGAATTGCAATATTTATGCTCCAACTTGAGGAGGGGTTTTTGAACCATATATCTCGGAGTATATTTCTAGTTATATCTTGTGACACATTCTGAGTACTCGTGTACATATACTTGCACATATAAGATCGCATAGGATCAATTAGCTTAGCCATTCTGCTTATGTTCTTATTGTTGAGCTTTCCCTATATATTGTAACCGTCTCTTGTTAATGAAAAATCCATACATTCTCTCAACAGTAATTTTTTTAATAAAATAGAACATAAGTCTCAGAACCGACTGTTTTTGCATGCATATAATATATTTTCTTATAAAAAAGTAATTTCCGTAAAAAATGTCAAAACGATATTTATATTAAAAATGAGAGAATATATTGTTTTATTTACACAAGAAGAAATTTGTATAATAGGAATCATTTCGTCTTTATGCAAATATCAAGTGTGCATGGAATTAAGGATCAATATCTTTGTTCTTTTCCCTGCTGAATTAATGTTAATATTCCTTCTCAACTATACATATTACACTATACTATATATGCAAGTTGCTTTAAAGAAACAAGATATCCCAAAGACGTCGAGTCATTTCTAACAGTAGCAGGACCTTCTCGAGCTACCGTAGCCATCCGATTCGTGGGCGATCTTGGAGGAGATGCATAAAGAACTGATGCCTCGAGGATGTCTCTATGTGTATTTTCGAGATCTTTAGAAATTCTATGTGCTTGAAGAGCGGTTAGGTAAAGTCCAGTCGCTAGAAAGACGGTTAGAAGCGAGAACACTCCTGCGGCAGAGAACAAGCCTTGTCGGATTACTAGACAACTAGGTTTTGGCTTAGACCAATTCTTTAGATGTCCTGATTCCACACTAAGTCCCACAAGCAGTAGAACCTCTCCAACACCAAAGCAAAGCCTATATAGGAGCAAAATAATATAAAAATATCACTAACTTATGTTCTAAGTTCTTCTAACTAGTGGAATCTCAGAAAAAAAAAAATACAAAATGGAATAAACGAGAAAATCTTTAATTTTATAACGAACAATTTTTTTTTTTTTTTGACAACCAAAAGAAAAAAATCTTGATACGGTAAAATAAGACATTACACGATTTTGCGGTTTACCAATCAAAGCTAGAATCTTTAATGTTACTTTCAACATGAAATTAATCGTGCATGACAATAAGTTTACTAACCACGTTGAGACGAAGAAGAAGGCTGCTTGAAAAGTGAGGGTCTTCGCAGAAACAGAGTCAGGATCCCACGTAACCAAAACCAGCGGCGGCGATGCGGTGACGGCGATAAGTAAATACATGTGCAAGCCCACCATCGCCACTGCTAGTCCCACAAACGCAATCGCACCGCACAACAACGGCGTTTTCCCGTTACCGTTGTACACGCACGTGCTGCTTCCCCAAGTCGCCTACATGAAAAACCGAATCATATCATTGAGAATAATTTGGACCGACCTTGAGAAGACCGTAATGGCAATGATATGCTATAGACTAAATATAATTATCGAACCATATGGCAAAAATATATAAGTTATAGTTTTGATTAGATCAATTGCGATGTTTTCTTTTTTCTTTTTATAAAGCATGTAATTTAAGTTTGGTCTAAACATCTCTTATGGCCAGATACGAGAACGGGTTTTGGAAAAATACGTTTTTTCATGTAAAACACTGTATTCAAATTCAAATCCGATTATTCAACCAGTTGAGCTAACCGCGTTTGAACTGTGAGTTACAAATGTTTCTACTGTTATTTTCAGATGGTTTCTATAAGAATAGATATAGGTTACTAATTTATTTTGAAAATATGATCAAAGTAAAAGAGAAATTTAATATTTACATCAATAATATACCTGAGATCTCGTGGCTTCGGCATAGAGGCAGAGAACAAAGCAGGAGAGGCCAAAGATTATGGTCAAACCGACGATGAAAATACCGGTTTTGCTGCTGAGATCGGTGGTTTTAGGGTTTGGGACAAGATCTTGATGGGTCACAGCTCGTACACTTGTTCTCGACATATCTCTTGTCAATGTCTCACAGACAGATAAGATTTTATCAAAAAAAAAAGTCTCACAGATAATAATCGATGTTACATGCTCTGAAAGCTATTAATTATATTTTGATTTGTTTTACATCTATATATGAGGGGCATTGGAAGTTGGAGAAAAAGAAAAAGGCGGGTATAATTTGATAAATAAACTAGATAAAGGAAGAGGAGAATAGTAGAATCGCTTCGGCCAAAGGTTGCTTAAAGGCCAAAGATTCGAAGGTTCCTTTTCGGACTTCTTTTTAAGTTACTGTCAATTGTTTTGCCATTTTGGCATGGTGTCCATTAAACGATGATGTGTAAAATATATAATGTGACAAGAGAGTTAGTTAATGGTTCTATTTGGACAATTCTTTTCATATAATACACGATGAAACGATGATGTGTAAAATATAGAACATTGTTTTCTTCTTTTTTATTTATTTTGTGTTCATACAAGACCATCGCATGGTACATGTTCTTTATCTTGAAAGTACTAAAAAAAAATTGGGTGAAAATTGTTCTTCGGTGTTTATTTTAGAGAAATTCACACTACTAGCCAAGAAAAAAAAAATATAATTCACTATATGACCAATCAGTTGGATTGGCTATAATATGCTTTGTATTGAGTATAATACGAATAAAAATACCGATAGAGAGATGAATAACTTACAAAATGGCTTGTGTCCCTAGTTTCTTCTTTTTTGTTAATTTTTCTACCCTATTTCATTTTATTTGTTTTCAATCTTTTCAAAGACACTGATTTAAGTGTGTGATCCTACTGAAAAAAAAAACAGAGATTTTTTTCCATACATAACATTTGAACTTTTTTAAATAGATACAAATTTTTCCGGGCACAAATTTCTCAGATATGTAATTAAGTGATGCTGGTGTTAATAAGTTTTACTCAAAACTAATAATTCTAAGTTGCAAGTGCACAACGAATCTATTGCAGTATTTGAGGTATCGATTCCACAGAGACGCTGAATGCACAATAGAAATATGAATTAAGATTTAAGCTAGTCAAAACAGATTTTTTATGAATTTTTGTAAGCAAATAAATCAAAACAAGTATTAAAATCGGATGTAAGCAATAAAAGAAAACCGTTGGGTTTTCAGAGGATTCTCAGAAATTCATAATTCGAATTATTCATGCATTAACTTCTAGAGGCAATTGACATTAATCTTTCTTTCATCCTAGAAATCAATCACTATTTTAAAGTTAACCTACTCTCGCGGCGATAACTATCTATGTCAAATCTATATTATCAATCAACTCTCGCAGTCAATAACATAAATAAGCATGCAATTATTATCAAGTTCAATTGTTCATCTAACGCAGTAACTCAACTCTCTCAGGTTAAAAGGTTAGACTCATCAAACACCATGATCAAAACAATAACTCAAGTGATGTTCAAGCAGAAATCGTTCTAAGATCAGTTTCTAGATGATCAGAAAAGAAACATACAATATAATTAGATCTAGATGAAGGATTACTCTGATTTATCGAAAGCGTCACTCTAGCTATCAAAACCTACCTATCAAACTATGAAATTCTTCTTGAATTGACCCCTTGTTACCTAACTATGAAACTACTCAAACATAATTATGTTTAATTTTTATCCATTATTGTAATCAAATATAATGAATTTTTCGCTAGTATTCCCAAAAGTCGTTCTGTCGCGCCAGGTCAAGTCTGTTAAATCTGTTGAGTCATCATGGGTCTAAAGTCGTTTCTATTAATGTGAGGGATTGTTGGAGCTCGTTCTTAACAAGTAGCTCCGGTCAACTTTCTGTTCATGTTTCCAACAAATTCTTTTGGCAGAATAATTATGAGTGTGTGATGGATTGAAAAGCATATAGAATTTGAAAATTTGACTAAATGTCAAAATATGCAAATGCTCCACATTGAAAATAAGAAGAGAAAATTTTGAGTGTATATAGTGGAGAAGTCCTAACAAAACTCAAAGTCTTGGATATACTTTGATGTATTGGAGATAGGAGATTCCAACAACATGCGCACGCACACGTCGAGCTGAACCCGCGTTCGGGCTTCGGCTTGGTTCTTTGGCCTACTACACAAATATGAATTTGTGGGCCTAGTGTGTGATGATATTTTGTGATCCATTAAACACAAAATATCTTCCCTTCCCATTTGAATTCTGTAACCGATGGAATTAATGTTGGTCGACAGTTTAATGTCCACATTAACCACAAAATATGATCTTTTCTTTATCAAAAAAGAAGAAGATAGTTTGCTCTTCTCCAAGCTCGGAAGCTTCCTCTCCAAGTCTGCTGAGACTATAAAAGGAGAGCTCCTTCTCTCATTTTGAACAAATCGAAAATCAACAATCTCTTTTTCTTCTCTTATGTATATTCCTGTATGAGAGTGTAATAAAATATTAGGGTTCGTCATCTCTTGATTTCGAATGGTGCGAAACAAGAGTAACCAAAGCAGTTTTCTTGCATATATCAAATCGACACACTATAAATATTTAAAAAATTAAAAAGAGATATTAATTTCGACTCTGTTCACTTGCTTTCAAAATCCGATTACGGTAGTATATCCTTTGTTTTCAGATTTCTGTAATTTATATATATATATATATATATATATATATACCGTTGGACCAATTTTAATCACATTTTAATTAAGGTTTCGTGGGCCAAATAATTAAAAAAATTAATTTGGTAAAATGTGAATGAGAAATGAACCAATGATAAACCACTTGGGCCTAAGAGTTAATTTAACTTATAAGGTTAAGTGTGTTTTTAACGTTGTCCCACATTGATAAGATGATGAAAATTCATGCAATATATAAGAGAGGCAACACACTTCTAATATCAAAAGTGTGCACCTAGAAAGAAAGATGGATGAGCCACACCCGCGCGCCGCCGCCGCTCGCTCGGCACGGCTCGTAAGCTCTATATTTGGCACTTAGGACACTTAGGGTAGGGCACTTAGGCTCTTGGGCTCTAAGATGATCATATATTTTTGGTCAAAAGTCAACACGTTTTTCAATACAAAAGATTCAAAATATTTCTCATTTCTTCAGTTTCGTAAAGGCTCCGTATCTTGAGCTCCACGTCCTGAAAACACGCATTGCGTTTACTGCCCATGATCTTCGCTTCTCATTTATTGAGACGAAGCATCTCACCTCTCTCTCTTTGCTATATATACAAGCCTCACCGCTTCTCATTTCACATTCATTTAATCTCTGAAACATTAGAAAGAAAAACTTTAGCAATCTCTCTCTCTTTTCTCAGTAAGTCTCTATAGAGTATTCCGTAGATTCTTAGTTCGCAGATTCTATAGTCGAGTGTCGCAGCTATAGTCTCACACAGTTGTATCCTGGGATTCAGAATCTCACAGATCCGCCACACTGCGGAAGATTTTATTAATTAAGGAGAGAGATCATATCTCAACTATGTGTTCTTATTTTAAATCGTTTTATATATATCGTTTAATATTCTCCTTAATTTGCATTTCGTTAATCCAGTTTTTTTCGGTTTCTACAATCTTAATTCATAAAATTTGCTTCATACTTATCGCTTGAATCAGATCTAGAATTGCAATCTGTTTTTTAAACGATTTCAAAAAATGATTTTAAAATTTTCTTTCATTTTTTTCATCTTTGAAACAGTTATGCAAACGTTTTATAACGATTTCGCGGAAGGTTTCAAACTGATATGAAATATTTATTATTCTGTCAAATTCATAAATGATTTATGTGAAGGCCTTTGGGCGAGTTTCGTAAAACGTTTCTTGAATATTTTCTGGGAAAAACCTTATGGTTAAATTCCACAGAATTATATAGTGATTAAAATGCTTTATAAAGCTATCACTTTCACTTATCGATATTGATTCTGTTTATCTTTCTGATACAGATCATGACTACCGGTGATGACAATGTTCTCTCGGGCAATGGATCCAGTACGTTGATGCCCCAAATCGGGGATGGTCTTCCACTGTAAACCTCTGATGTGCCTTCCCTCGCTGTTATCACTCCAGATAAGTTCGATGGAACCAACTTCAAGTCGTGGCAGAAAAAGATGCATTTCTTTCTAACCACACTGAAATTAGAGAAGTATCTCACGGAGTGCAAACCTGTTTTGCCTTCGAACAATACTGATACCCGAGCTCTGGCTAGTGTCGAGGCATGGAACCATGGAGACTACTTGTGTCAAGGCTATATCCAGAACCGCCTGGTTGACCAACTGTACAACGTGTATAGTGAGTTCTCAACCTCTAAGCTCTCTGGGATGCTCTGGATAAAAAGTACAAGTCTTTCAATGTGGGCTCTGGAAAGTTCGCTGCTGCAAAATTCCTAAACTACAAAATGGTGGATTCAAAACCCATCATGGAGTAAGTTCATGAGCTTCAAATGATCATCCAAGAGATAGCCAATGAAGGAATGAAGATCTGTGAAACCTTCACAGTGAATTGTTTCATCGAAAAGTTACATCCTAATTGGGTGGACTTCAAGAACTATCTTGATCATAAGCAAAAGGCTTTGACTTTGTCAAACTTGATATCCAGGCTGCAAAATGACTCGTTCAAGCGAAAATCCATCACAGATATCACTCATGATGCTAATGTAGCAGAGTACAAGAGAAAGGGAAAAGGCAAGTTTGTTCCTAACAAACCTGTGCCAAACAAGATCCATCCTCAGACATTCACAGCCTTCAAGAAGTCGATATTTTCAAAGAAATTCGCAGGGAAGTGCACCTACTGCAACAAGAAGGGGAATTTAACTTCTGAATGTCGTGGCAAGGCAAAGGACAAAGCTCAAGCAAACCTGACATGTGTGCGGTGGTCACGGAAGCTAACATGGCTGAGGAAAACTATGGCGCCCTGACCCGGATTTCCTCACCCGCAGTAAGATCCTGGCTCGACCCCCCCGGCTTTACTAAACCATTTACAGAATTTCTCTGCGTATAACTTTGATTCAGACTAGCCCATCCCATGCATAAACGTTTACTTACGATCTAATCCATCATCTTCACTTTCCTTGCCTTAGACTCACGGGTCAAGCGTACAGATTACTTCTCGGGTAATTTATTTCCCTTGATCCGGTTCAGTTCTAACACATCTTGTCGCGAGGTTCCGTCGAACACTCAGTTCTCGATCACCCAGATTCCTTTCAGTCTCGACCACAGTACCCTTTTTCTGGCTTGACTGATCCCATCGGTACTTAGTCATTCAACCAACCATCCCCTAACCAAGTACACCCAGAGACCCAATTCATTTGTCTGTTCACACAGAACCGTCCGTCTATCCAGTCCCTCCAGAACTGTCCGTCCGTTCTATCCAGACTCACCAGTCTACTCCACTCAGAACAGTCTGTCTGTACTACCCAGACTCGTCTGTCCAACCAGTTCCTCCAGAACTGTCCGTTTGTACTACCCAGACTCGTCCGTCCACTTCACTCAGAACCGTCTGTCCATTCATAGACCAGCATATCATCCACCCACCTTGGGTTCCAGCAGATCATTCACCCACCTTGGGTTCCAATAGATCATCCACCTACCTTGGGTTCCGGCAGGTCATTCACCCACCTTGTTCAGTACTCAATCCGCTTACCAATCTTACCTTAGCTCCTCCAGCTCACTCAGCTGGTTCAGTTCTCCTTTTTCATAGTTTGTTTTAGATCATGTAGATCAGTCAGTCTATTTCCCGGTCCCAAACAGGCAGTGTGTAACGATCCCGAGACGCGGGCATTACAATTTTCCCTCACTTAAAGGGAATTTTCCCTCAAATTCAATCGTTGTTGGAGTTTTTCTCTCACTCCTGTTACCCATTTTCAGAACTTCGTTTTGTAACTTTTCTTCGGATTATGATACTTAGTACAATTCTCCTTTGTACCTTTCCAAACCCAGATTATTGGTTGCAATTCCTCCTGAACCGATCCAATCAACCCTTTCTGGCTTCCTTAAATTTACCTCCTCACATCGCATTCTCTCTAGAACCGATTCCTGATATTTCCTCTATTGAGCGCTTCTCATCACAGAGCTCTATTCCTCATCGAGTTCTACTCCTCACCGAGTTCTACTCATTATCTCGTTCTACTCTTTACCAAACTCTTCAAGTGTAGTGGTTCCACTTCCAAGCAGTTTCTTGGTTATCGAATAATCTACGGCGAGGACACTTGACTCCCAGTAGCATTATCTCGAATCACCTCAACTCATTGGCAAGCTTTACCTTACCACCTTGTTCGAGTTTTGAAGCTTTTCCTTTCTCCAACTCTTCCAAGTGCAGTGATTTTCCACTTCCAGGCAGTTTCTTGGTTACCAAATAATCCTTGGCGAGAACATTTGACTCCCAAAGCATTATCTCGAATCCCCTCAACTCCTGGTAAGCCTTATCTGACCACCCTATTTGAGTTAGACTTAACCATTTTCCCCCGGATCGTAGTCTCAACCAGACTTGATCCCAACCTTTTCTCTTCGCCTTTTTCCTTGATCATCATCTTCCGACAATACTTGGTCCTTATCACTTTCTTTAGTCCCTTTATGGATTTCCACTATCCATCTTCTTGCTTGATCACGATTACATGAATCTGATCTTCACTCCGACTAACCAATCATTTGCAACAACTTAGGACTTTCGGTAAATCTCTTGGTATTCGTACAAGTCCCACCCAATGAGAGCACTAGACTCGCGAGTGACTTATCCCGACCATACCTCAACTTCCCAGATAGCCCTAAACCATTACTCTGATTCAATTAAGCCATCTGTTCAATCCGAATATTCCCTTAGTCTATCACGGACTGCCAATCCGTTTTCCCCATCTATCTTTTCGACCAACAGAACCAATGCACCGCATGGTAAACTGCTTGGTCTAACAGAACTTTCACCATCAATCTACTTAGCTGTTTCTTCAGCTCGACCATCTCTACCAGTGCCATCCGGTAAGTAGCCTTAGATATCGAAGCCATTCTAGGCTCAATCTCGATCGTGATCCGATCACAACGACTTGGTGGTAATCCCGTAAGCACTTCCTCCAACTCATTCACCACCATAGTATCCTTAGGTTAGCATATGGCCCAACTTCCACAGTTGCGATTACAGCTAGATATGCTCTACCTCTCTTTTCCCCAGCATCCTTTACAGGATTCTTTTCCCTCACTTCTTCTTCAAGCAATCACAGACCATTTGATCCATGTTACCGCAGAGGTGACATTCTCCGGAAATAGACCAGCACAGACCAACTTGCATCTTTCTGCAATTGAGCGCACACTGCGTCCCATTGATGACTTTCCAGATGGGCATTCTTAACCCACTTATCTGCCTCAACAGGCTTCGATCCACAAGCAAGGAACTTGACCCCCCAGCTCCTGCATGTGATCATTCAGATCCGGCTGTCTCGCCAAGACCTAAGCCAACATGCCCAACACTGCCTCCAATCCAACAGGAGTCACAGCAGCAGCCACATTCACAGCGGCAGCCGCATTAACATTCTAGCATTCTGGACTTCCTTTTGGTCCACGGCCACACGCCTTGCCGCACCATTTCCAGAAGTTTCAGCAGTTTCAGTCTCAACTGTTTCTCCAGCCTTTCCTTCTCAGAATTCGGTTACTCTCGGCCATCTACAATGACTAGTTCAGGTAAGTTAGACCATCACTAACCTAATGTTTCAGACATAAACATGCTTACTGCGTCTGGCATTGGAAGAATGGATTCAGTAACCCATTTATGTTAGACTGTCCTAGAACCGTTAACGCTTTAATACCCAACTTGTGGCTCCCCGACTCGGATTACCTCACCCGCAGTAAGATCCTGGCTCGATCGCCCTGACTTTACTAAACCATTTACAGAGTTTCTCCGCATATAACTTTGATTCAGACTAGCCCATCCCATGCGTAAAAGTTTACTTACGATATAATCCACCATCTTCACTTTCCTTACCTTAGACTCGCGGGTCAAGTGTACAAATTACTTCTCGGGTAATTTATTTCCCTTTATCTGGTTCAGTTCTAACCCATCTTGTCGCGATGATCCACCGAACACTCAGTTCTCGATCATCCAGATTCCTTTTAGTCTCGACCACAATACCTTTTTTGCTTGACTGATCCTATCGGTACTTAGTCATTCAACCAACCATCCCCTAACCAAGTACAACCAGAGACCCAGTTCATTTGTCTGTTCACACAGAACCGTCCGTCTATCCAGTCCCTCCAGAACTGTCCGTCCGTTCTATCCAGACTCACCACTCTACTCCACTTAGAATAGTCTGTCTGTACTACCCAGACTCGTCCGTCCAACCAGTTCCTCCAGAACTGTTCGTCCGTACTACCCAGACTTGTCCGTCCACTTCACTCAGAACCGTCTGTCCGTTCACAGACCAGCAGATCATCCACCCACCTTGGGCTCAAGCAGATCATCCATCCACCTTGGGTTCCAATAGATCATCCACACACCTTGGGTTCCGGCAGGTCATTCACCCACCTTATTCAGTACTCAATACGCTTACCAAGCTTACCTTAGCTCCTCCAGCTCACTCAGCTGGTTCAGTTCTCCTTTGTCATAGTTTGTTTTAGATCATGTAGATCAGTCAGTCCATTTCCCGGTCCTTAACGAGCCGTGTGTAACGGTCCCGGGACACAGGCGTTACAAAAACCCTAAGGAATGGTGGTACGACACTGGTGCCACTACCCATATATGCATCGATAAGACGATGTTTAGCACCTATCAAAAGAACAAGGGTGATAATCAGCTCAGGATGAAGAACGTGTCAAAATCTAAGTTTGAAAGCACGGGCAAAATTTTGTTGAAGATGACTTCCGGCAAGGAACTCACTTTGAACAATGTGAAACACGTGTCAGACATGAGGAAGAACTTGATCTTCGGGATGGTATTGGTCAAGCATGGATTTGCGATCAACTACGAGTCCGACAAGCTGATCATGAAGAAGCATGATATTTTGTTGGAAAATGTTATAAAAAAGGAGGACTAGTCAAAATGTGTGTTCAGACAGTCCTCCGAAACAATAAAGTAACCACTTCCAAAGTTTCAATGAAAAAGAAATAAGTTGCTTATTTGACTGAGTCTGATAACATTTGGCATGAACGTTAGAACATGTGAATTATAAATCTATACAAAGATTAATTAATTTGAACCTAATTCCGAAATGCAAAATAAACAAAGACAAATATGAAATTTGTGTACAAGCAAAACTTACAAAATACCATTACCTCATGTTGAAAGAACAACCGAACCTCTTGGTCTAATACACACAGATTTGTGCGACTTAAAGTTTGTACAAACAAGAGGCGGTAAAAATTATTTTTTAACATTCATAGATAATTGTACAAGATATTGCTATGTATACTTATTACGTAGCAAAGACGAAGTCTTGGAAAAATTCAAAGAATACAAGATCGAAGTCGAAAACCAACTTGGAAAAACTATTAAAATAGTTCGAAGTGATACAGGAGGTGAATATGATGGACTTTTTAATGCATTATGTACTGAAAAAGGCATTATCCATCAAACCACTGCTCCATATTCACCAGAATCCAATGGAGTTGCGGAACGAAAGAACCGTACTCTAAAAGAAATGATGAATGCAATGTTACAGGAAACTAGGCTAGCCCAGAATCTGTGGGGGGAAGTTTTGCTCACCACAAACTATATCCTTAAAAATATTCCACACAAAGTCACTGGCAAAATGTCATATGAACTTTGGAAACGTAACGTACCTTCCTACAAATACCTCAAAGGGTGGGGGTGCCTAGAAAAAGTTGCAGTACCACCTCCTAAAAAGGTCGCAATCGGACCTAAAACCGTAGATTGTATATTCATCGGAAATGCACACAATAGTAGTGCTTATCGGTTTCTGGTTCATAAATCAGACGTACTAGATATCCATGTGAACACAATCATGGAATCAATAAATGCATCTTTATTTGAACACGTGTTTCCTTGTAAGGATAAACAAGGGTCAAAGCGAACTCGTGAAGAAAGAGATGATATTACCTCTGTCAATGAGGCAAGCACTTCTGGGACATCATTTAATGATAGAGTAGAAGTGAAAGATGAACCTAGACGTAGCAAAAGAGCTCGAAAGGAAAAAACTTTTGGTGAAGATTTCTTAATGGTCTTTCTCCTCGAGAATGAATCAAAAACATTCACTGAAGCCATGTCTACACCAGACGCACCTTATTGGAAGAAAGCAGTCACTAGTGAAATTGAATCTATTATCCAACACAATACATATGAGATAACTGATTTACCACCAGGTTTTAAACCTCTAGGGTGTAGATGGATTTTCAAAAAAAAAAATTGAAAATCAATGGCGCAATTGATAAGTACAAGGATAGACTTGTGGTGCAAGGATTCAGACAAAAAGAAGATCATGATTTCTTTGACACATATTCTCCGGTAACGAGAATAACTTCGATTCGAATGCTGATATGAATTGCAGCATTACGATATCTCGAAATCCATCAAATGGATGTAAAAACTGCTTTTTTAAACGGTGATTTAGAAGAGGAGATTTATATGAAATAACCCGAAGGTTTTGTAGTCCCCGGACAAGAACAAAAAATTTGATGACTTGTGAAGTCTTGATATGGACTTAAACAAGCCGGAAAACAATGGCATGAAAAATTTGACAATGTCATGATGTCCAATAGATTTCACATCAACGAATGTGATAAATACATATACATCAAAATTACTGCTAGTGCGTATATTTTGCTCTGTCTATATGTAGATGACATGCTCATTATTGGGAGCAACAAAGATATTATCCAACAAACTAAGAACATGCGTAGTAGACAGTTTGACATGAAAGACATGGGTCTCGCAGATATCATTCTAGGGATGAAAGTCATAAGGACTTCAGACGGCATAACTCTATCTCAAGATCATTATGCAGAAAAAATCCTAGAGAGGTTCAAGAACCACTCTACTGGACTGCAAAAACTCTGGTAGATCGTAACATATCTTGACAAAAAATTCGGGTGAAGCGATGTCACAAGTGGAGTATGCTCGGGTTATTAGTAGTCTGATGTACTTAACCAATTGTACTCGACCCGATCTGGTGCACGTAGTCAATGTACTGAGCCGCTACACAAGTAGTCCATGCAAACAACACTGGAAAGCCATAACAAGCGCTATGGTAAAGAACCGGCAGTTTTGGAAGGATACAGTGATGGAAACTGGATATCCGACTCCAAAAACTCTAAATCCACAAGTGGATATGTCTTTACTCTAGGCAGTGCAGCAGTGTCCTCAAAATCTTCCAAACAAACTATGTTGGCTAGATCAACCATGGAATCTGAATTCATAGCGTTAGATAAAGCTGCAGAAGAAGCATAATGGCTTCAAATTTTTTTGGAAGATATCCCAATGTGGGAGAAACTAGTTTTGGCACTACATATACACTGTGATAGTATCGCACGGGTACTCAATACTCTTTATAATGGTAAATCTCGTAATATCAAACGACGACATAAAACCATTAAACATTTGATCTCAACTGGTGTAATCACAGTAGAGTATATAAAATCGGCAGATAACCTAGCTGACCCATTTACTAAAGGCTTGCCACGAGATCAAGTGGTTAAATCATCGAAAGGAATGGGTTTAAAGCCTATTAATTAAGAGGAAGTTTGATGGAAACCCACCTACGTGACTGGAGATCCCAAGATGTAGGTTTAAAGGGACAACTAATTCAAACTAACTCTACTTACAAGCACTGAAAATTACCCAGTTCTTAAGATGATATACAGTGCTTCCTGTATAACAGGATAAGCGTTGCTTTTAATGATATTCACCACAGCTTTGATATATTCGTGGAGTATTATAGGATACTTCATAAAACAAAGTCTAATGAAATATCACCTAGTGAGTGAGAAAAATGCCGTTTCTAGGAGAATGAACGAAATGCTATATTCTCTGAATTCACTCATGATACCAGGCATGTTCAAGGCCATAATGAACACAATAAAGAACTAAGTTCTATGAGAAACTGAAACTGGGTTATTGCTGTTGTCTAGGTTTACATAAAATCCGGATGGTTCAAGACATCATGTTCACCATCTGGCCGAGTAAACCCAACAGATATTAACAATGAGTGGTTCAAAGCTGAAAAAATACAACCGTTTGTCTGTCTAGTCTAGTCAGTCTAGTCAGTAGAGTCCTTCGAATCTGTCAAAATTTTCATTTATTTAGAATCATTTCTATTCATGTGTGGGATTTTTGGACCAATTTTAATCACATTTTAACTAAGGCTTCATGGGCCAAATAATAAAAAGATTAATTGGTAAAATGTGAATGAGAAATGGACCAATGATAAACCACTTGGGCATAAGAGTTAATTTAACTCATAAGGTTAAGTGTGTTTTTAGCATTGTCCCACATTGCTAAGATGATGAAAAGTCATGCAATATATAAGAGAGGCAACACACTTCTAATATCAAAAGTGTGGACCTAGAAAGAGAGATGGCTGAGCCACACGCTCGCTCGGCTCGGCACGGCACATGGCACGTGGCTCGTGAGCTCGTGGGCTCATGGGCTGGAGGGCTCGTAGGCTCGTGGGCTTGTGGGCTTTATATTGGGCACTTAGGGCACTAAGATGATCAGATATTTTTTGGTCAAAAGTCAACACATTTTTCAATACAAAAGATTCAAAACATTTCTCATTTCTTCAGTTTCGTAACGGCTCCATATCTTGAGCTCCACATCCTGATATCACGCCTTGCGTTTACTGCCCACGATCTTCGCTTCTCATTTATTGAGACGAAGCATCTCACCTCTCTCTCTCTTGGCTATATATACAAGTCTCACCTCATCTCATTTCACATTCATTTCATCTCTGAAATATGAGAAAGAAAAACTCCAGCAATCTCTCTCTCTCTTTTCTCAGAAAGTGTCTTGAGAATATGGCGTAGATTCTTAGTTCACAGATTCTATAGTCGAGTGTCGTGACTATAGTCTCACACAGTTGTATCATAGGATTCATAATCTCATAGATCCGCCACACTGCGAGAGATTTTATGAATTAAGGAGAGAGATCATATCTCGACTCTGTGTTCTTATTTTAAATCATTTTATATATATATCGTTTAATATTCTCCTTAATTCGTATTTCTTTAATCCGGTTTTTGGTTCCTACATATAATAGAATATGACTTGCGCGATGCGCGAATTTCTGTTTTACAACTTTATTATTGAAAATTGATTCATTTAGTAATTTATATTATTATTTATGTTTCGTAAAATAATCAATTCATTATTTGAAATTAAAAATAAAATATAGAGTAATATTTTATTTGAAATTATATTAAACTAATTAATTTTCTTATTCCCACAACTATGAAAATGTATATTAATGTTTACCATTTGAAAATAAATTTGTTTATTTGAAACTTTGTTATCTAACTATATAAAATAATTGGATAAATTTTCTTACCTAAATAATTGATTAGGATTTTAAAAATAAAGGTTACTATTTTTTTCGCTTTCCCTTTTGCATATTAATTTTCATATTCTGATTACTTCTCTTTTCATTTTCTTTTGTATTTTTCTACTTTTTTTATTAAACCTTTTTATATGTAATTAATTTATTATTTTATCTAGGACTGGGAAAAATACTTGGAACTTAATAACCGAACCGAAACCAACCTGAAATTATCCGTACTGAATTTGAATCAATTTTTAAAATATCTGAATGGGAACTCAATATCTATTACCAAAAACACCGAACCAAACCGAGAACCTAAAGGATACCCGAAGTATCTGAAATTTAAATTAACTTGAAGATATTTATGTTCTAGTTCGGGTATGTTAAAGTAGTTCGGGTAAACTTTATAGTTTAGGTATATTATTTGAATTTTTACAAAAAATTTTAATGTTTCGGTTATTTCGGATATTTGCGTGTACTTTCGTATATGTTCGGGTAAAAAATAATGGATCCGAACCAAAACCGGAAAATTTTGGTTCTCCAAAACAAATACTCGAACCGACCTGAACCAATCCGAACCGATCTGAACCAATCAGAACCGAGACGGTACCGAATCGAACCCGAACAAAAATTTAAAATTATCCGATCGCTAACTAAATCTTTAATACCAAAATACTAAAAACCCGAAATACTCGACTCGAACCAAACTGATTATCCGAATGTCCAGCCTTAGTTTTATCATATTTTAACAAAATATTTTGATTTAAAATCACTGAAAATTAATCCTCTTACTATTATTTGGGAAGTGCAATTAGTGAAAAGGTTTAGTTGTTTTAATCTTATTGGCTTTCCAAAAAAAAAAACTATGACATGTCTTAGAAAAATTATGACATGTCTTTAAGAAAAAGATGACATGGCTTAAATCTCTAGTCAATCTTTTAACACAAGTTTTATCACAATTAAAATTATCATTAGAAATTCTAAAATTATAATTTATATTTCAAATTTTTTTTTTATAATTAACAACCATTCCGAATTAAAAAAAAATATTATTCTGAGTTTTTAAAAAACAATTAACAACCATATATTAATTTAATACTTAATTTTCAACCATTCAGAATAGGGTATTTTTCACAAATGCCACCAAATCAAGTTTTGCTTCCAAATATAGCACACATTTAAAAATGTTCTAATCTTACCACAATTTTAGAACTAAAAGACTAAAATAACCTTCTCTCATTTAAGATGATAATAACTAAAAAAGAAAAAAAAAAAGCTTCAACAAAAATTGAGAATCTGAAATCGTCCCCTCTTCGTTCCACTGCTCGTCGCCGGAAGGGAAGATCGTCGCTGGAAGGAAAGATGGTACTCTCTCTCTCTCTCTCTCTCTCTCTCTCTCTCTCTCTCTCTCTCTCTCTCTCTCTCTCTCTCTCTCTCTCTCTCTCTCTCTCTCTGTTTCAATGAATCTCGATGTCTTAGATTCTCTAACAAAGTCGGGAAGACGACGATTGAGCGATGCAGATCTGGAACCGAAACTCCCGTTCGATTACTCTACAATCTCAAGCGAGAAACACGCATTGGCAAAGTTGGTCACATATGAGTTTTCCAAAGAAAAAGCTAGGAAGAAATCGAGATTCGAGGGTTCGAATCTCAAAATCTGTCTGCGAAATTGGTTACAGTTTTCGAGTGAGGGAGGTTTTACGAAGAGTATTCAGCCAAGAGGAACGAGCAATTGAGGAGGAAGAAAGGTAAAGAAGTTGTTGTTGTTGGAGAGGGAGGATTAGCGAAAGGAACGCCTTACAATCTCGGCGTAAACTGTAAACCGATGACGACAAAAATAAGAGGAACTACTTCTACCAAGAAGCTTGAGAGCCTTAAGAAGACTGTATCAATGGTTGAGACAACAACAACTCAGATGTATTCTCTTAGGAGCGTGACAAAAGAGATAACTTGGCTTGTTCACTGTCTCTTTGTGTTGGACTGATATTTAGCTCCAATTGTTTGCTTAGAGGTTGTGTATTTGATTGTTTGAATCCGCTGAAAAATTAGTCTCTAGGAGTTTTGGAAGATTTGTGGAAATGCAGGGGTTTGTGAAGTTTACAATGTTCTATTTTCTGGATTTTGTTTCGTCATTTGTTAGTGGAGTTAAAGTCAAAGGCCAAAATGTTCTTAATTTTTGTGAAAAAATTGTCTGGTTTACTTATATTTTCCTGTTATTTGTAGATTTGTGTGATTAGGCATATTATCTTTTGATAAAACAACCAAATTTGATTTTATTTGTCTATTTAAGGGGAGGAAGATGCATATGTATATTGCTTTGTTAGCTGCATCAAAGCAATTGTTTACTATGGATGTTTATGTCAGTTATACTTGTAACGTTTTGTTATCAATGGGACAAAACTGGAGACATTATAGAACGTAAATCCATTTTGTCCTCTGTCATCTCTTTTTTCTTAATAATTTTGCATGTTTTTTGATAATTTAGGAAGACCTTCCTAAATATGTAAGAATCCTTCCTAAATAAATATTTAGGAAGCCTTCATGATTTTTCAGGAATGATTTCTATGTATTCAGGAAAGTTTTCCTAAAAAGACAAGAAATAAAGAGTTTGCTTTTTCAAATTTTGTTGTTTTTGATTCCATTCTATTTTATGTTGCAGCTGAGTGTAACATGCATCCTACCGGCACTTGATGAAGATGAGAAAGATTCTTATCATTAGAAGATGTTGAAGATGCATAAAAAGATGAGATGATTAAATTGATAGACAAAAGTTATCGAATAACTAAGTCTGATTATGATAATAGAGCAATTGACATAGGCGATGCAATGGAGGCAATTGCTCCAGCCTGTGATGCATACAAAAAATATTAAGAATTGTTAATCAAGAGATAAAGTTTGAAGTCAAGAGATAAAGTTTGGAGATACAACGACTTGACATAATTAGCTACCTCTAGCTTCTCTGCAAAACCTATGTAGGATGATCATTTTATAATTGGTTTGTCCATTTGAATATTTTGGTTTTATGAACGTATGTATGATATTTTATGAATGTATGTATGATAATCTTGTCACTTTGAGTATTTTTAGGTTTATACATATGCAAGATGTTTTATCATTTATGAATGATGGTCTTGTCACAAGAGATTCAAGTTCATCAGAATCAAAAGTGGCAATGCTTATATGATCACAAATTTTGTTGCTGTTAAGTTCAGAAACCTTTCTAAATATTTATGAAGGCTTACTACATATTTAGGAAGGCCTTCCTAATTCGGAAGGCTTTCAAAAATTTGCTGGACGCTTTTCTAAATACTTACACTTTATCGAATTAGTTTATGGAATTAGACAAAGATACAAGTTCACTCCATAATCGTTTGCCATTTAGGTGTAATCCAGAAATCAATCAATAAAATAATAAGGTGTATCCATAAAAAATGTAACCATTTGCAAACAGTAACAAATTGTAATATGGAAAATACTCACGTTTCATATATCTCTCTTGTGTGCTCATCTGCCACAGCCGTTGCACAAGATATAACTTTATCATATAGGGGTTCTGCGTGAACTCTTGTCGTGTCCTTCTTTGCCACATCTGCTGCACTTGTGCCTCTAAAATTTTGAACCTAGCACTCCAAACTCTCCAACTGATCTCTTTATCTTTTTAGGCAGTCTCCCACTACTTTGCTTAGTACGTGGAGGTCCACACAATAATCCAGCTTTTCCTAAATCATCAAAGAGTTAGGAATGTACATCATGAAAATTTGTGTAAGAAGAATATTACTTTTTTTTTGCATGCACATTGGATTCATTTACATATGAATCACCATCTAAAACTTGCAACATATGTCTTTTCTCCACATCACAAATCTGTTGAGTGTGTATGGTCTTTGATTAAATGCTGCTACCAACAATCTCAAGAGCAACGTCGTTACATTTGTCACTCACCTAAATAAAAAAAAAAAGAAATTTAGTATTGAAAGAGTAGTAAGTGCAGGGTAAAACAAATGTGACATATGATTTAGGAAGACCTTCCTAAATGTTTAGGAATGCTTCCTGAAAAACCAAGAATGCTTCCTAAATTTGTATTTTGGAAGGGTTTCTAAATGATTTGGAAGGATTTCCTAAATAGTTAATAAACAAAGAATACACACTGAAACTATGCAAGCTATGTTACAGTAGTCAATTAGTTGCATTTGCGACTTACCGTTACACACAAATGAATCAGTCCAGGAGCTTCTTGTATCCTCTTGATGAAAGTTCTTACTTGGCGATTATTTCAGAGATAAAAGTGGAAAAACCTCTACCATCAATTTAATATTACCGGCTAGATTAGAACTATGAATGTAAGGATCTTGTTGGTTAGACATTAATCTCTAAGGAACCCTCTATGTGGTCGAGTTTAAAACGGAGACATATGAAACACAAATCAAGTGAACTAAGAACTAACAATTAGCTATTTCCACAGTTAATAATTTTCACGAAAATTCAAGCCAATAAAACATCATCAGAGCAAAAACGAATTAAACAATATCATATTAGAGGTTGTTTGGGAAATTCAGACATAAACCAAAGGTGAAAGTGTTAGGTCGAGTGTTTTCCCCAAATCAATATAAAAAACGAGAATATGGTTTTGTTTTCCCCAAATCGATCCCAAAAAAGAGAAGAAGGAGAATACATACCAAATCTATTAGAGATCCAGATAAGGGATTCGAATCACGATCTCGATTTGATGTCATCGTGATGATTTGTGAAGAACGTGACTCGATTCCCAGATTTGATGAAATCACCGCCGATTACAGAGATCAACGCCGATTATAGAGTCGATCCGAGATCGCCGTCAGATTTAATCCGCCGTCGTAAGCGATCCTAGATCGCCGTCGTACCCGATCTGAGATCGCTGATTATAGATTCAGTTATGTCGATCGTTTTTTTGTTTTTTATTTTAACAATTAAAATGTCTCTTTTTAATATTAATTAAATAAGGAAATTAATGTCTTTTGTCCTCTAAACTAATGGTACTTGTGGAAAATTTCAAATTTGGTGGTAGATTTGCAAGCAAAACTTGGTTTAGTGGTATGATAGGGAATTTCTCTTCAGAATATTTGTTGGTATATCAAATCAAGTCATCTTTTTATTTTAATTAGATATTCAATACTTTCTTTCCGTTGATAACTATACCATGATCTTAATAAAAATCATTCTGTTTCAAAATATTATTTACTAATTAATTTTTATTTTAATTAAATATTCAATATTGTTGAAAAAATATACTACAATCTGAATAAGTACGAAGACTGAATAATTTAATACATCCTATTACTATTATTTTGGAAAGTGCAATTAGTGAAAAGGTTTAGTTATTTTAATTTTATTGGCTTTCCAAAAAAAAATGATGACATGTCTTAGAAAAATGATGACATGTCTTTAAGAAAAAGATAACATGACTTAAATCTCTAATCAATATTTTAACACAAGTTTTATCACAACTAAAATTATCATTAGAAATTTTCAAAATTATAATTTATATTTCAAAATTCTTTTTATAACTAACAACCATTCCGAATTAAAAAAAAAACCTATTATTCTGAATTTTTTAAAAAAATTAACAACCATATACATATATTAATTTAGTACTTAATTTTTAACCATTCGGAATATTTGTTGATATATCAAATCAAGTCATCTTTTTATTTTAATTAAATATTCAATACTTCATTTTCGTTGATAACTATACCACGATCTTAGTAAAAAATATTCCGTTTCAAAATATTATTTAATAAAAAAATTATTTTAATTAAATATTCAATATTTTTGGAAAAATATACTACAATCTGAATAAGTAAGAGGATTGAATAATTTAATACAAATTAAAAACATACAAAATCTTTTACAAAGTAATTGATAACTGTTCAATTTTTATATTTGATGCCTTACACGGATCTCTTGCATATATATCCACATAATTAGACCGAATAATATATATATATATATATATATATATCTTTAAATATTTAAAATATTTTCATTTATAAGAAATTAAATATTATAAATACTTTAAATTTATCAATTAAACATTAAAAATATTTTAATTTGGAAAACAAATTAGAGTATTATCACTTTTCTAGGTTTGAGAGTTTTGCGGGTCAATCCAGGTTTTCTTAAAATTGTTTTTGTCTTCTGTACTTGAAACAAAAGAAATTTAAAAAATATATCATAAATTAATATGATAAATGTTAAATATATTATATATAAATTTTATAGACTAAAACAAATATATATCTATTCTATTAAGTTTTATATTATTATAAATACTTTCAGTTTACCAAAAAGTTTAAACATCAAAAATATTTTAGTTTGGTAAAAAAATTTGAATATTATAACTTTTTCCGGATCTGCAGATTCTGCGGGTCAATCTGCGTGCTCTTAAAGTCGTTTTGTCTTCTCTACTTCAAAAAAATAAAAATATATATCATAAATTCATAGCATAAGTGTTAAATATATTATTCAGAGAGTTTATAGACAATATATATATATTCGATTAAGTTTTATATTTTCGATATCATGAGATTATGTTTTTTAAACAATAAGATAAGAAGAAGACGATGAAAAGAAAAAGGAAAAACAAAGAAGTCAAATATGATGAAGAAGAAGAAGGAAAAGAAGATAAAGAAGAAGAAGAAGAAAAATCGGAAGAAAAGACGAAAAAAACGGGAAGGAGAAGAAGAAGACGGTCAAGAAGAAAACACATAACGACTTCGGCCGCAAGTAACAACCCAATAAATAAGAAACAGAATAAGAACGAATAAGAAAAGTGAAGGGGAAGACGAGGACGAGGAAAACAACAAAGACAAAGACAAATAAAAACTTGAAGAAGAAGTCGGATAAGTCAAAGATAATGAAGAAGAATAAGGAAAGAAGAGGAATAAGAAGAAAAAATCAAAGAAAAAAAAACGAAAGAAGAAGATAAAGACGATGAGGAAAAATAAGGAAAAAAATGGAACGGATAAAAATTGGACGAACAAGGAAGAGAAGACGAATACAAAACCAAAAGAAGAAGCCAGAGAAGAATGGAGAAATCGCAAAGAAAAAAACTATGGCGACTTTGACCACAAGTAATAATTCTAGAAGCTACTAAAGAATAAGTAGAAGAACAAGAAAGAAGAAAAATGAAGAAGAACAAAGAAGAAATCGAAGAAGAGCACGCATACTAGGAAGAAAAAAAAAAGCAGAAGCAGGAAAAGAAAAATAAGTTGGATAAGAAAAAGAAAAAGAAGAAGATGAAAAGAAGAAGAACTTTACCAATAAGCTTTTGTAAGGAAAGAAAGAGACCAACAAGAGCAAACAGTTATCTTACCTTATCATGGTGTCCACTTTTTTCCTTCTTTCTGTCTCTATCCTTGGTCATGTTAAATTACTTAGCTTTACATACAAATATGTATTGCTCACCATTTTCAGTTAATCAGGAAACTCACATCTTCATCAAGAGCTTTCGGTGGTCCTTGCAATTCAAAGAAAAGGGTTAACAACTCTCTTCTTCAATGAAGCCATTTATGAAAAGGTGCAAACCAAAATTTGTGATTTCGGAAAGGAGAATTAAACCAAAGATCTAGCTAACTACAAGGTCTTGACATGAGAACCGTTCACATCTAGGTGTGCGAAAAGTAGTGACTCACTATGCTTGAGTCATTCTTTATACTCAGAAGCCTTATTGTCTTTGTTCTCTTTTTAAAACTACAATTGATAGGTACAAGTGAAGAAAAATAAAACGAAGCATTTTGGTCATGGTCTTCTGAATGCAAAATTCACAATCCCCACGTAACTTGGACAATATGATTAACAATTAAAGAGCATCGAGTAACGGCTACGCATGGGAGAGAGAAAAAGCACAAGTACAAACCATATAGACTGTGATTGTGTCATACATGATAGTTGGGGTTGTCTGCATTCTCCATATAAACTGGGATCTCGGTCTGGCTTTGCATCAAAAATCTAAACACATAACAGGATTAAGAGAAAGTGAAATAAGAAATAATCTCTTTATTTTGGACGGTTGTATCCGTGCATGAAATCTTGAATTTTGAATTGAAATCAATGTAGATCAACAGTCTTTCACCTCTGATTATCACATCCACATACTCGTATTCCCCTGTTTCATTTCACAAACAGCCATTGTACAATGTAAGACTCTCTGCAAGAGGCTTTAAAAATGGCTTACAGGTTTCTTCTTCTGTCCCCTTTTGTTTTTCATACCATGCGGCCAAAGCAGAACCAAAAAACCTGAGTTTTAGCAAAATAGAGATTTCTAGATTATAGCAGCTGAAAAAGAAGTCGATTTCTCCCAGCGAGATTTGCGTAGAGCGGTATCATAGCGTAATATCACCAAACCATTGGCCACACTTTTCAAGCATGACTTGTCGCAACGTCCATCAAATTCCTCTCGCAAACACTCGTACAAAGGACCAAACTCTACAACTTAAATATGCATATATATGAATACCCTTGATCGAACAAACCTTGAGTCGAGAAAAAATTGATGAATTCTTCATGATTTTCGGAGCACCGATTCCATTCAGATTCTTCATGAGAGCTCTCTATGCCGCTTCTCGCTAAATCAATTGGAAGGGACACACCCCTGTTTCTCGCCGTTGTTATCCTCGATGAAGTTCAGAACCATCTTCGTCGGGCTAAGCGAGCTAGTCGCGAAATCTCCCGGGTCACCTCTTGAAATCAGTGTCGCAACGTTGGCGAGGCGAATTTTTTTAAGAGACGCTTCAGCCACAATTTTGGCATTTGGCTCATCGTCTGCGGTGAATCAAACGCAAAGAGAGGCACCAAGGGAATTAATAATTCCAACGGAGTTTTTTTATAGAGGACCTCTTCGTTACAAAAATCCTCAAACATTCTCGTGATAACTATAATTTTTTTTTTTCATTTAATTTTAAATACAAAAATGAGGAGATTACAGTAAAACCAAGACAAAAATAATAAAATTACAGATCCAACTAGTCAATATTCATCCGATTTCTGACCCAATCGAATCCAATCCAGATCAAAATCACATAGAATAAAAAATTCTCTCTCTTCTTCTTCATAAAATCTAGATATAAAATTCTCTTTAACGATTTTTTTATTCTTCTTCTTCACAAAACCTAGAATTTGATTTCTCCCAAATTCCTTTTGCTGTTTTCAAATATATTCTTCTTCGTCGTTTCCAGATCTATTCTCCTTCGTCTTTCTTCCTTCATCATCACCGATTCCATCTCCTAATCTCGAATCTGGGTTTGAATTCTCCCAAATTACCTTTGCAGCCCCTTTTAGATCTATTCATCTATTCTCATTCGCTTTTCTCCCTTCATCTCCTCATCTCGAATATGGGTTCATCGCGGATGTAAAGAAGGCAAGACTCTTATTTTCCAAATTGGTTTGTAAAATGTAAATTTTCTATATGAGTTTTGTTTTCCAACTCGGAATTGTCTACAATTTATGGAAAATTCATCACAAAAACAAATGCAAAAAAGTATGTTACTGTGTGTGCAACTGTAGTATAGTAATACTGTCCAAGTATAACTGGGTATGGCACGATTGCGTACAACTAAGTTTTGTTTGGTACAACTATATTTTGATTTCAGGATACCGATGAGAATTCTAATGTATGCTCTAAACAAGACGGTTGACATCTTAAAGCATAGATTTTCAGCTGGAGATAAGAGGCGGTTTAGAGAGGATTACAAAGTTTTAATGAATAGTTGTACGCAATAATACTGAGTTGGACAATGTATTTTTTTTTCTAATTGTACCAAATAATATTTAGTTGTACCATGTATTGCAGTTATACCAAATTATACTAAGTTGTACCGTGTCTTTTGCAGTTGTACCAAATAATGTGAATTTTATGTTGTACAAAATAATACCTAGTTGTACAATTTTTCATTATATCGTATACAAAATCGAATTTTTAATTATTATTATTAAAATTATAATTAATTAAAAAATAGAGAAATAGCAAAATCGACAAAACACATTTCATTCAAAGGGAGGAGTACATCAGATTAGAAAGAAGTATGACAGGAGATACTATAGATGGATTGGAGTCTATTAGACGATCGTCCTTGTATAGACAACACGAAAACCTGAAACTGAAATCAAAACTTTGAAAAGTAAATGGTTGTAAAGGTTTTGGGATTACGTTTCAGAAGTGCAAAAGATATTTTTTTTAGAATTTTTTTTGTGGACACATGTCAATCATATAAGTGATGATATGTCACAAAATGTTGGTCTTTTTTATATAGTAGGGTAGATGTACTAAGCACTCTCCAACTGACTGCCACGTGGATCACCTAATACTCCGCCACATGTCCCAGTGAGTTCTATAGCTTCGTCCGTTTTCGAAGCTTCTCGTCTTCTTTTTTAGGGTTTTCAAATCTCAGTGTCTTTACAACAGTTTTTGCAAATACATGAAATCTCAACTCTTAACGCCATCAGATTCCCTCTCTAAAGAAATTCCCCGCTTGCTCAAATCAAAGTCGCCAAGCAAGCGTAGTCTCCAATTTTCCGATAGCTTCAAATGTAACACGCTTCCATAATTTCTGATTCAGAGGTTAGACGAACATACTCTCTTTACTCTTCATATATTCTGTGTTGGGAAATTTATATATTTTGGCAGAGCTTGGTAAGAGAGAGATTGGGAGATGGAAGAGAAACAAGACAAATAAGAGGGAGTAATATGAAGTTAACTTGGATTAAGTACTTGACAACTACTATCCTCAATCTAATGTGGATTACCATCTCCGCTTTAGTTCTTTTACATGAAAGTTGGTATATTTGTGTTGGAAAAAGATTGAAACATTCTTTGTACTAGACGAGATTTCTATTTAGTAAATTGATTAAATTGTGTCGCTATTTTCCTTCTGTTATTAGATATTACAGCATGGATAACCGGATAAAACTTTCAAAAAATCGAAAAGAGAGGATGTTCTTCGGAGGAAAATGACGGCCCCAGTCAAGTTTCTGGCAAAAGATTTTGATGATATTGTCTCCAGTGGCCTTGACGTCAATGCTCATAGTACGGTAACTTTTCTGATTTTGTAATGCATCCTCCCAACATTTGAAACATTTAACTCGATCGTTTTCTTTAAAACCTCATTTAAGATATGTTCCTTGAGTATGAGGGCTTCTTGATGAATAAAAGCATCTCTGGAATCTTCACTTTGCTGAAAACAACTGTGATTTGGTATATAAGCATCTCTCTATGATGCAAAAGACGGCGTAAGTGTCAATGGTTTTGGTATGGGATTTCGATTTTAACAAATCTTTATTTGCATTAATTGTAAACGTTTTTCCCCCATTTTTCCAAATTTGTAATATCGTAATTGATGATATTTGATTGTAGTAATCATGAGTAGGTGTAGCATACTCTGAGTAGATACATAAATTCTTAGCACATTCTCTGCCACATCAACATGTTAGGTTTAAAATTGAAGATCAAGTTCCCTAATGATTTGTCATTAGTGTTGGTTTCTCTTTTATTTCACAAATTTTTTTTGTTATCTATCTTAAGATTTGGCTACTTTTTCCTATTGCAATCCTAGGCTGAAGTAGGAGACTCTCAGGCTGAAGTAGGAGGTTCACCTGCTCTAATTGCAAGCGAGGTCTCATAACAGGTAGAAATTAAAGTTCCAAATGAAAAGGTATGCCCTGGTTTTTGTTCTGTTTGGTGGTGTGATTGTTGGCCTTAGTGGGGAGACTATCGAACATCCAGACCAAATCTAGATCATGCATTCAGGTGGTTACTTCTATTGAATGTATTTAAGAATATTGAGAAAGATACCAAGTTTATTACTTTGTGACAATATTGCTTATCATGTGTAACACCTGATTAATATAGATTTCATAGAGTTAACTTGCAGAAGCTGATAGGTCTAAGGAAAGGACTAATTCTATTTACGGTGATGAAAGACAGATTGATATAGCCACCACGTTGATAAAGGATTTGATGTATCAGGTTTGTCTTTTGAATTATTTCTTGAACGATATATTTGCTTTTTTCATTGATCTTGGTGCACAATATATCTGGTATGCTGGTATGTTCGATAATCATATCTTGATGTTCATTTTGGACTAATGTCATGGTCCATGCAATCACCTATAAAACTAGCTTCTTATCTATGGTTACCTATAGGTGACATTGGACTCACGTTTTTCAGGGCATAATGACTTTAGTTATAGAAATTGCTAATGCTCTATAACTATTTGCTAATGCTCTGCAGTCATAATTAAAAATTCAGTGCAAATCTGGCTTCTCGATTTAGTAAATAGCTCCATGATCTTTGAAGCCGTTTCCATGTCCTAAATGAGGACATGGTTCGTGTTGCTACAATAAGTTGGATAGCTTCAGAAAATATGTACATATTGTAAGAAAGATGTTTATTTAATCTTGTAAAGAAGATCATATATACCGCATTCGATGCTGCTTGCCAGGAATTATTAAAGGCGGAGGAGTTGATCTCGAATTTTTTTTTTTGGCTTTAAAAATGCAGATTTGACTATTACCTTACTCACGGGGCCATCATTGCTTTGTTGATCTACAGTAAACATCACCCAAGTGTACTAAGGTATTTGGCATTGACGAAGAAGACTATAAACAGCTAAACATGTATGATTTCCCATCATTTTCTATATGTTCAGATTTTTTGCTTTAGAAAACATGCTGGGATATATTTCTATGTTTATTTATGTTGCTTCGCTCATGATTATTCTGCTTCTTATCCTTTTTACTTTTAAATTTTAATACCCAATTGTTTAAAATCATCCCATTGTTTCTGTCTCTTTCCACCACCACTATAAAGTCTGCAACCCAGTCTCAAAACTCCGACACCACTCGACCTCCAGATCAGGATCGGAACAACATTGCCACACATGGAGAAAATATTAATACAACTTGCTCTTGTATATATTAGATCCCTCACCTTGGCCATACTATACTTTTGACACGCGTATAATTTTGAGCATGAGAAATAAATGTACTGTTGAGTCCTCAAATTTCAATGTAGTTGAATTGCTATATCTATGTCATTCAGAATTTACAAGTGTACACAATACTTAAATTACATAATGGGTTGGCTGCGTATTTCCTTCCCCACTAAAACGATTTTTCCCCAGACTTTTTATCTCTTCGTTTTACTACACAAACTATGTAAACCGATCAAAAACTACATGAACTAATTTTCTCTTCAAACTTGACCAAATGAAATTGGTTTAACTAATTTCATAATTAAACTATAACCACGGTTAAGTAAACCAAAATCGCATTTTGAAAATCACTTCGTATTCCTCCCCTAGAAGTGCAACTATAACGATTTCTCCCCAAATTTTTACCTCTTTGTTTTACTACCCGAACAATTTAAATCGATCATAAAACTACATGAACTTATTTATCTCTTTATGAAATAAAATTGGTTTAGCTAATTTCAAAATTATGTTAAGTAAACCGTAATCGCGTTTTAGGAATCACGATTAGCCTAGCCGAAATATACCATTTTTGCCATGAAGGTCTTCGGGAGGACAAGATGGGGCATCGCACGAAAGAGGATTTAATCAGGAGGTAAGTGTAGTTTTAGTTTAATGCCACTGCTAATGAAGGTTTGTCCAATAAAGTATGCACATCTTTAGCATATCTTCAATTGCCCTGATCGTTCTTTCTGTCTGTCCATCCGTCTCTGGATGAAATGATATACTCATGTTTAAATACGTGCCCAAGGCATTCTGTAAAGCCCTCCAAAATATCGAAGTAAATCTTGGGTCTGGATCGGACACGATGTTCCCTGGAACCCCGTGAAGCCTCACTATCTCGTTAATAAATATTTCTGCTAGTATCTCCACCTTATCTGTATCTTTCATGGGTATCATATGAGCCATTTTGGTCAATCTATCCACTATTACCCATATGGAGTTATTTTGCCTTCCTCGCGCTGTAGGCAATCCTGTGACAAAGTCCATGGCTATTGAATCCCACTTCCACTCTGGAATAGGTAAGCTCTGAAGTAACCCTCCTGGTACTTAATACTCTGCTTTGACTTGCTGACAAGTCTGATATTGTGCCACCCATTGTGCCACCGACTTTTTCATTCCTGGCCAATGAAAATATCTTTTGATATCCTGGTACATTTTAGTACTCCCTGGATGAATACTTAACACTGAATGATGCGCCAATCCTAGAATTTATTCTCGCAGTCCTTGTCTTTTAGGAACTGTGATCCTCCCGTTTAGTAATAAAGTTCCGTCTGCTGCTACATTATATCCACTAGCATTATGTTCGTCTTGGCCTCTAAGTTCTTCAGTAATCTTTTGTAGCTTCTCGTCCTTTTCTTGCTCTTCTCAAATTCTTTGTATATTTGCTTCTGTCCTTCTTTGACTCAAAGCATCCGCTACCACATTCGCCTTACCCGGTTGATACTGAATCTTGAGGTCATAATCCGCTATAAACTCCATCCATCTTCTTTGTCGCAAGTTAAGATCAGGTTGGGTGAAAAGGTACTTAAGGCTTTTGTGATCCGTAAATACCTGAACACTTTCTCCGTATAAATAGGATCTCCATATCCTAAGTGCGAAAACCATCTCGTCCTCCCGAAGACCTTCATGGAAAAAATAATATATTTCGGTTAGGCTAATCGTGATTCCCAAAACACGATTACGGTTTACTTAACATAATTTCGAAATTAGCTAAACCAATTTTATTTCGTAAAGAGATAAATAAGTTCATGTAGTTTTATGATCGATTTAAATTATTCGTTTAGTAAAACAAAGAGGTAAAAGTCTGGGGGGAAATTGTTCTAGTTGCACTTCTAGAGGGGGAATACGAAGTGATTTTCAAAACGCGATTTTGGTTTACTTAACTGTGGTTACGGTTTAATTACGAAATTAGCTAAATCAATTTCATTTGGTCAAATTTTAAGAGAAAATTAGTTCGTGTAGTTTTTTTATCGGTTTACATAGTCTGTGTAGTAAAACGAAGAGATAAAACGTCTGGGGGAAAATCGTTTTAGTGGCACTTCTGGGGGGTGGGGGGAATACGTAGCCAACTCTTACATAATCACTGACTAAATTTTTATGTCATTAACCTACAAGTTTCTTTTTCATGGGGTGAAAATTTAAATTTTAACCTACAAAACCTAACAATACCAAACCAAACTGAAAACACTTTACCAATAGAAAAGTGACAATGTTATAAAAAACGAACTTAATCACAAAATAATCGACTGAAAACGATTGTAACTCATTGTATACCTTGAACTTTACGAAATAAGCAAACGATTATAAACGTTGTACAAGTCACAACAGGTTTATGGAAAAATGTATACACCATGGAAGTAGGTTTATGAAAAATGTATATACCATGGAAGTATGTTAAAATTTCCTATGTAAATGATAAAAAAGCCTAACGTACAATAAATCAATAATATGCCGTTACATAAAAACACACAAAATTGAACATAACTAAAGGTAAAAACATACAAAATGGTTTTTCTATTAAAAAAAAAATCAAAACAAAAGTCTAAATATATTAATTTATTTGAAAAACCAATACAAGCACATAAATGTTGTTCCCATAATTTATTTTCCGTTTAGTTTTTTTTTTCTTCTTTGGTGAAGATAGTTAACGTTATAACTTTTTCTGGGTTTTTAAAACGTCTGACATTTCTTATAAATTCACATCTAAACAGTTTTGTATTAAAATCTTCATTTTTCAAAGACAGGAAGGATGAGTGTTGGAGTTTGAATTGGTCGTTGGTCTTTGGTTGATTGAGTTGTTGGGTCCGAGTCTTAAAGAGTTTAGTAGTGGAATCATATAGTTGAGTCAGTTCTTGTAGTGGAGTTTGTTTCCTAAGTTTTAGCCTGTTTCTGTTTGCACGTTTGTTTCCTGTAAGGCTATATAAGCCAGCTTTATTGAATTAATGAAGCATCACTTTCAGTTTATTATTTCACAATTGGTATCGGAGCCTTGTGAAAAAGAGAGAGAGAGAAATACAACTTGTGATTGTGAGTGATCGAGAGAGAGAGAGATGTCGACGTCTGAGAAATTCGTGCAGCCAGCTATTCCGAGGTTTGATGGCTATTACGATTTTTGGTCCATGACCATGGAGAATTTTCTGAGAAGCAGAGAATTATGGAGCCTTGTGGAGGATGGAGCTCTGGCGGCGGTCGTCAGATCAACACCAGGCAATGAGACGCAGAGAAAAGTAGTGGACGAGGCAAAACTTAAGAACTTGAAGGTCAAGAATTTCTTGTTCCAGGCCATTGATAGAGAGATCCTGGAAACGATTCTTGACAAAAGCTCCTCTAAGGCGATTTGAGATTCCATGAAGAAGAAATACCAAGGTTCTACAAAGGTGAGAAGGGCGCAACTACAGGCATTGAGAAAGGAGTTCGAATTGCTGGCCATGAAAGAAAGAGAGAAGATTGATGTCTTTCTGGGAAGAACTTTGACGGTCGTAAACAAGATGAACACGAATGGTCAGATGATGGAACAAAGCACGATTGTAAGCAAGATCCTTAGATCGTTGACTCCAAAGTTTAACTATGTGGTGTGTTCGATTGAGGAATCAAACGATTTGAGCGTAATGAGCATTGATGATTTGCACAGGAGTTTATTGTGCCATGAGAGGAGAATGATTGGTCATGTACAAGAAGAGCAGGCACTAAAAGTGTCTCAAGATGAAAGACCAAGTAGAGGAAGAGGTCGTGGTGCGTTTCGAGGAATCCGTGGCAGGGGAAGAGGAAGAAATGGGATTGATCGTGCCATTGTTAAGTGTTACAAGTGTCACAAATTGGGACACTTTCAGTTTGAATGTCCATAATGGGAGAAGAAAGCTAGCTATGCTGAGCTAGAAGAAGAAGAGGAATTGCTCCTGATTTCGTATGTGGAGCATCATCAGGCGCATAGAGAAGAAGCTTGGTTCCTAGACTCATGATGCAGCAATCATATGACTGGGAACAAGGAGTGGTTCTTCAGTCTAGAAGAAGGATTCAATAACACAGTAAAGCTTGGAAACGACACAAGGATGTCTGTGGTGGGAAAAGGCTGTGTGAAAGTGCAAGTTAATGGTGTCACACAAGTCATACCTGAAGTTTACTATGTTCCAGAGCTTAGGAACAATTTGCTTAGTCCTGGACAGCTACAGGAGAGGGGCTTAGCGATCTTGATTCGTGATGGAACCTGCAAGGTTTATCATCCAAGTAGAGGTGCAATCATGGAGACGAGTATGAGTGGCAATAGAATGTTCTTTCTTCTAGCCTCAAAACCGCAGAAGAATTCATTATGCTTGCAGACTGAAGAAGTGGTTGAAAAGTAGAATCATCTGTGGCATTGTCGTTTTGGACACCTAAACCAAGAAGGGTTGAAACTGCTTGCACAAAAGAAGATGGTTATTGGGTTGCCAACATTGAAGCCCACCAAGGAGATTTGTGCTGTTTGTCTGACCGAAAAGCAACATAGAGAGTCGATGTCAAAGAAAAGCTCTTGGTGTGGATCAAGACAGCTTGAGCTCGTGCACTCCGACATATGTGGACCGATCACACCAGTTTTGCATAGTGGCAAGAGGTACATACTGACCTTCATTGATGATTTTAATCGGAAAACATGGGTTTACTTTCTCCATGAGAAATCTGAAGCATTCACCACCTTTTAAGTTCTTCAAAATAAGTGTTGAGAAGGAGATTGGAGCATTCATCACTTGCTTAAGAACAGATCGAGGTGGAGAATTTACCTCTAATGAGTTTGGAGAGTTTTGTAGAGCTCATGGCATCACTCGACAATTGACAGCAGCATTCACACCGCAACAGAACGGAGTCGCTGAAAGGAAGAATAGAACGATCATGAACGCGGTTCGATCGATGTTGAATGAGAGATAAGTTTCAAAAAAATTTTGGTCCGAAGCTACCAGATGGAGTGTTCACATTCAAAATCGATCGCCAACGGCGGCAGTAGAAGGAATGACACCTGAAGAAGCTTGGAGTGGTGTTAAACCTATTGTGGAGTACTTTCGTGTCTTCGGGTGTATAGGGTTTGTGCACATTCTTGACCAAAGAAGAAGAAAATTAGATGACAAAAGCAAGAAGTGTGTGTTTCTAGGAGTGAGTGAAGAATCAAAAGCGTGGAGATTATACGATCCGATGGTGAACAAAATTGTGACAAGTAAAGACGTGGTGTTTGCTGAGGGCAAAAGCTGGGATTGGGATCAAGCTTTTGCAGAAGGAAAAGAGATAACATTGGAGTGTGGAGACGAAGAAGTAGATCAAAACACAGAGGAGAGAGGAGAAGCAACAACGATACCTGAGGTAACTCCTGAGGCAAATCCCACTGCCTCAGGTGGTAACTCAGTGGGTGGTTCTCTAATTTTCTCTCCGTCGAAATCGGTTTCACCATCAACAAGTCCAGTTGGAGGAGCAGTTGTTACAAGAAGGGTAACACGTGACCGGAAAGCACCGGGATGGATGTCAGATTATGATACAGGAGAAGGAGAAGACGTAGAAGAAAATCTGTCTGTTATGTTATTGATGATGATGACAGAAAGTGATCATGTTCGGTTTAATGAGGAGGTGAAAGATAAGGTCTGGAGAGAAGCAATGGAACGGGAAATCGAATCAATTGTAAGAACAACACTTGGGAGCTAACTACTTTACCAGGAGGATTTACGCCAATTGGTGTAAAATGGGTTTATAAAACCAAGTTGAATGAAGACGGCGAAGTTGATAAGCACAAGGCGAGGTTAGTAGCGAAAGGTTACGCTCAATGCTATGGCATAGATTACACCGAAGTCTTTGCTCCAGTTGCGAGGCTCGACACTATTCATACCATACTTGCTGTCGCATCTCAATTTAATTGGGAGATCTTTCAATTGGATGTTAAAAGCGCGTTTCTACATGGAGAACTCAAGGAGGATGTATATGTGAGACAACCAGAAGGATTTGTCAAGCAAGGAGAAGAAGAGAAAGTTTACAAGTTAAAAAAAGCGTTGTACGGGCTAAAACAGACACCGAGAGCTTGGTACAGCCGAATTGAAGGATAGTTTTTGAAGGAGAAGTTCGAGAGATGTCCAAATGAACATACTCTGTTCACAAAGACAAAAGGAGGTAATATTCTCATTGTTAGCTTATATGTTGATGATTTGATATTTACCGGGAATGATAGAATTATGTGTGATGAGTTTAAGAAGTCAATGATGATGGAATTTGAGATGTCGGATTTGGGAAAAATGAAACATTTTCTTGGCGTAGAAGTGAAACAGAGTGATGCTGGGTTTTTTATTTTTCAAAGAAGATATGCTCGAGAGGTTTTAGCAAGGTTTGGAATGGAGGAAACTAATGCTGTGAGGAATCCAATTGTGTCGGGAACGAAGCTTAAGAAGGATGAACATGGCGAGAGGGTTGATGAAACCATGTTCAAACAGTTGGTTGGAAGTCTCATGTATCTCACAGTGACCAAGCCGGACTTAATGTATGGAGTGTGCTTGATAAGTCGATTCATGGCAAATCCAAGGATGTCGCATTGGCTCGCAGCAAAAAGGATTCTAAGATATTTGAAAGGTACGACTGAATTTGGAATCTTTTAAAAGAGAAGCGAAAGCAACAGTATGAAGCTTACGACATTCATGGACAGTGACTATGCCGGTGATTTGGATGATCGGAGGAGCACGTCGGGTTATGTATTCTTGATGGCTAACGGGGCAATCTCTTGGGCATCGAAGAAACAGCCGATCGTCGCGCTCTCCACTACTGAGGCTGAATATATAGCTGCTGCGTTTTGTGCTTGTCAGTGCGTGTGGATTAGAAGGATATTGGAGAAGATTGGAGCTAGAGAAAGGTCTGCAACTGTGGTTAATTGTGACAACAGTTCAACCATTCAATTATCAAAGCATCCGGTTCTTCATGGAAAGAGTAAGCATATCGAGGTGAGATTTCATTATCTTAGAGAACTAGTGAATGGAGACATTGTCAAGCTGGAGTATTGTCAAACAGAGAATCAAGTTGCTGACATCTTTACTAAGCCGTTGAAGCTGGAGCAGTTCGAAAAGCTACGTGCATTACTTGGAATGGTTCACTTGTCTGAATAAAGCTGAATTCAAGAGAATTAGCTTAAGGGAGGGTATGTTGGAGTTTGAATTGGTCGTTGGTCTTTAATTGGTTGATTGAGTTGTTGGGTCCGAGTCTTAAGGAGTTTAGTAGTGGAATCATGCATGTAGTTGAGTCAGTTCTTGTAGTGGAGTTTGTTTCCTAAGTTTTAGCCTGTTTCTGTTTGCACGTTTGTTTCCTGTAAGGCTATATAAGCCAGCTTTATTAAATTAACGAAGCATCACTTTCAGTTTATTATTTCACAATGAGATCTCGAACCGGGCAGAGAGATTGATCTGTAGCAATGCGGCGATAATCATGATAAAGATAGTGATACCATAAACGCCGCCAATTCCCGGTGCTTGAATTTGGATGGTTTCCTTCACTTGTCCTCGGATTTCTCGCATTTCAATGGCTTCTAGAGTTTACCCGCCCACAATACCAGAAAACCCCTAATCTTCATGAGGTTAAACACTAAAAACACACCTGGTGCAAATCGACGTAGCTTTATATGTGATTTCAACAGCTTTATTTGGTTTCACTCCACTCGGTTTGTTCCGTAGAGCTTCGCTTCCGTCAGAGCTGGTGGGGTTTTGGGTGATGAAGGCTTGTCGTTGAATGGGATTAAATCTGATAAGCCGAAGAAAGTGTTGATTTTGATGACTGATATTGGTGATGGCCACAAAGTTTTAGCTGAATCCATCAAAGCTACATTCAACTTATAATCTGGGAATGAACATCATGTTGGTTCCAAATCCTATCTTGAACATAAATTATCTTTGGTAGAATCATGATGATTGGTATTTCAATTTTGCTTTGAGATTTATGATCCTTTCTATGAACTAATTATATAAGGAGAGCTGACCTCGATTAAACTCTCTTCTTGATGAGACTGGGTGGTTTGAGAATTTTTTTTTATTTGTTAAATTAGATTCGTGGAAAAACTAACAGGTTAATTATCTGTTATAGAGTTGTTGAATCATAGGAAAAAAAATATTTCTTCGCATATTTTAGATATTTGGAGTTGGAAGATGATAACATTATGGCATTACAAACTAATTATAAGAACTTGTGCATTAGTAATTTAAACTCCATTGTCTCTTGGACTAAGGGTCCGATTTTTGCTTCAAATGCTATCAAATCAACCAAAAGACAATTAAATAAGTTGTCTTTATTATATTGCTTGGTAGAACTTTTGCTGATTGTGTTCTGTATAATAACATATTTATGGACATACCACACGCCTTGTTTGTTTACCCAGTTTCCAAGGAGCTATAACTGGTGAAAGATGGAACTCTGTGGAAGATGATATATTAGGTATGGCTCCACGTGTTATTCACTAATCTAATAGCGCTGTTGCAAGTTCCATGTTTATTGTCAGTTGAGATACAGAGGTCTTTTGGGGAGTTTCTCTAAACTCATTTACACATTGGTGCGGTGACAAAATGTGAAAGTACTTAAGATAGTGACAAAGAAGAAATTTAGCTTTCTGTTATTTTTTCTTGGTTATATATAGTGTCTACCTTCTGGTGGCTTTTGCTCTTCTTTTTGAATTCTATCATCTGTTTTGGTGCTCAATTTGTTCCGATATATATGACAAACAATATACAAAAGAAGTGAAGAAATACCATTCGGACACTACAATCTATGTTCATCTGTTAATGCAATATGTCCCACTCTGCGTCCTAAGATCAAATGGCTTGTTGAAGAAAATTGTCTTCACCACAGTTGTTACAGACTTGTGCTTCTCATTGGTATTAATCCCCAAGTCAGTAAAAAAACAATTCCATGGGCTGTAAAATAGTTATGATGCTTCTATCTTTTCATCTTTGAATTAGGTTTGATAAGCTTGTGACAAGATGTTATTGCCCATCAATGGAAATGGCGAGAAGGCCACCGAAAGCTGGACTTCAAACTTCACAAATCAAAGTTTACGATTTTCCTGTTCAGCCTTTTTTTATAAGAAAAAGCCGCAAAGCTGTGTTCGGTGAGGATGTTGTGGTTAATTATAAGTATTGACTATTGAGAAGCACACTGAAGGACTGGATTAGGATATGGAGCAAGACGCTAGGGATTACTCTCGATCTCAGGGACAAGGTCACCATAAAAAATGCTGGTTGCTGAGGTTAGCAAATACTATATAATTTTTTTAATGCTCATCTCTTGTAAGACCCTTTCTAACACAATCCATGCATATTGAATCGTCGCTATTTAACCAGTAGAATCTTCAGTAAGCTACTGATGGATTTGAGAATTTTATCGAGTTTAATGTCTTGCACGCATGAGATATCATAGCTTTGTAAATTTTCTTGAACCAGAGTCTATTTAAAAACCAAAATCAATGTTTGCCAATCCTAACCATTTTGGGAATTAGATGCAGAGGAAAAAGACAAGCATGATGCAACCATTGCGTTTATGTTGCTATGTCCGAGAAGAAACGGAGGAGAAGCCTAGAAGGAGAAGAAAGCCACAAACAACATGGTTGCAGAGTTGGTTCCCATGAGTTATGTTGATGAAGGGTGGTATATGAGAAGGTTTTGAAGAAATGATGGGTGACAGACCAACAAGAGCAAGAGAGACAGAGAAACGTATTCAGAGAGAATGGAAGCATTTTCTACAACTTGGAGCAGTCTCCTTTCTTTTCTCTATCTTGTAATTGGAAAGATTATGCTTCTTTCTTCATTTCTGAGAGATATTATGGTCATTAAACAAGTTAAAATTAATGGTTGGATATCATTGTAGACTTGTAGTTACTATTATTTGATGAATTTTTGCAAAGTACTAGTTCGAGTTATCGTCTTTGTTTTAGAACAAGAAATTACCTATCTTTATCCCCGACTTGAAGAAAACATATAGAAAAAGGAAGTTAGTGTAACATGTTTCACTCACAAATCACATTGAATTCCACTGACATAGTTTATGTATATGTGATTAATTACTTACGTACAAATATTGTTTTCAGATATAAAAACAGAGAAAATATGATAAAACACTATACGATTATGCAAATGACATTCAAAATTAAAATTGTTTTCAATATAATTAAATGGTTTTGTTTAGAATATTATTAGTGGAGCAAAGCTATGTTGGAATATATACAGTTGTATCTATCAAACCAAATAAAATACATAAAATGTTTAATTTTTTAACAATTAAACAAAAATATTTACGGAACAACGCGCGGATATTCACCTATAGTCTTAATAATTGTTGATTGGATTAGATGAGAGGCGAGAGCTAACCGGATAAAAGGAAGTTGGGTAGATTGAGTATGCGTCTTCTGAGTTTGTTACGGGATTTGGATAGGCCTCCGGTTGAAATTTTAATTCTAAAACATAAAAATATAAACATATGGTTCTACATTTGATTCCAGTATATTTCATCATTATTTCACAATATCATCAATGAAACATAATAAAAACAAACAAAACACTATAAATAGCAACAAAACAGAGCAGAGTGTTACAAACTGGTCTAAACTAGAGGCTACATTTGATCCTAACTTTCTTAACACACTCCAGCAAGATACTACATCAAATCAAGATCTTCTATAACCAAACAAAACACTAGACTTTTATCATTCAAAAGATCAATGTTTTACCGGGTTACTACGCCTTCTCGTGTACGATCCATTTGCTGGTAATATTAGTCGAGTGTTATCTCTCCAATATCTGAGAGATCCCAGAGATCATCACTTTGACAAGTCACACTACCTTGAAACTCCCAATCAAGCAACTCCTCACCGATCCCAAACCCAACTTCCGAAGAATTACATAGACCAACCCACCAATCTTTATCACCATTTTCATTTGAATTCGAACTCAGAACACTTCCCTCTCTTTCTATTTCCACATTCATATCTTGATCAACCTTTGCAATTCCTATGTGACCACTTCCATGTTCTTCCTCAAACAAACCCACACAACAACTACTATTGTCCCCACTCTCACATACCTTGTTCTGAACACACTTGTCATCGTTCACTCCAACCATAGTCTCTTCACTCGTGCATTCCCAGACGAAACTACCCATGAGCCGCTCTATCTCACTATCCAACCACTCGTACGGCCCTAAAGACTCTCCTTCGAAATTACCATTTTGCCCTCCCTCGCTGATTTCACTCTCTACCTCTTTCGGTTGTGGGAAACATTGCGAGGCCGTCACCATTTGCTTGTGTTTCTTCATGGATGACCTACTAGTTCTTCCTTTCTTCTTCTTCTTTGTCTTGTTCTTGTTCTTGTTCTTGGCTTCAGAAGAAGATTTCTTTAGGACTAAATCGTCAACGAGTAGATTGTGTTCGTCTTTTGAAACGGATGTGAAGGCGTAGATTTTGCGGCTGAGATGTGAGTTCCAATAGTTTTTAATTTCGTTGTCTGTTCTTCCTGGTAGATGTGTTGCAATAAGCGACCATCTACAACAAATAAAATGTAGGCAACGCATACACATGTGAGACAATGTAAAAATTAGACACATCAATCAAATTATATTATTCGATCGCAAAAACTTTTCCACTAATTCAATACCAAATATTTTTCTTGACAAAATGAAAATCAACTTAGATATTCTTTATTGTAAACGATCAACCACTCATTGTTGCAGTGGTCAGAGAACCAGTAACAATGAGGGCCGTACACAAACACGCATGACAAATGAAACAAGATCAATTAGAGATATTAATTCAGTTAGATCTATGGCAATATACTGCCAAAACAATTTTATTGACAAAAAGACAAAAATATATATATATATATATATATATATATATATATATTCCCCAGTTATATGTATAAACCTTTTTTAGTGGATGGATTTAGAAGAAAAAATGGTTGGACCATTGAAACAGCGATCAACCGCTGCATTTTTATGATGGTCACACGACCAGGGCAGTACATTTGACAATTTTGATCACTTTGTTATTTTATTTTTTTGATAAATATTTTTTGGACGGTTGGATCGGAGTCTGACCATTTCCATATGTTTAAACACATGCAAGTAATTGTACTGTCTACACGACCCCGCCTTACAGTCCATACACAAACAGTGGCAAAATCGTAAATATAACACGAAATTTCTGAATCACATATAAATGTGTAAATTGTAGATGAACGATGTGACGTGGATTAAATGTTGGTTTTTATTACCTGTTGCCGAGAAGGGAATGCAACTTGACGATGATGTCTTCCTCTTCTGCCGTAATATTTCCTCTTTTCAAGTCTCTTCTCAAATAGTTTATCCACCTTAGTCTACAGCTCTTTCCGCATCTCAACAACCCTTCACATTTTGTTTTAATCAGAATTTTGAATGCTTATAATCAAATACAACACCACAAGTTTTCCTTTTACTTTTCGATTGACATTTTATTTGACCACATTTTTCATGTTTCCATGCATCAACAACTTCCATTTCTGTTCTTTTTGCCAAGTTGAAACGGGCGAAAATGAAGAAAGATAACATCATGATTATATTGAAGAGTTTAGTCTCTTTTTAAAACCAAGCAATGTTATATTGCAATGTATAATTATATAGACGGTAAGAAGAGAAGTCGTCAAAAAAAAAAAGATGGTAAGAAGAGAAATCTGGATAGTAAAGATATATATATATATATACCGGCTTTCTTAGGCAAAGACCGCCAAGAACCTTCACCATTGGTCTGAATGTAGTTGGTGAGAATCTCATCTTCCTCGGCGGTCCATCTCCCTCTCTTCAGCCCTATTTTCTCACAACAAGGAGCCCTTCCCATCTCTTCTCGATCTCTTCTCTCAAAAAGAGAAAGAGAAACTAAGAAAAGAAAAGAGAAAACACTTTTTAGACCCTTGAGCGAGAGAGTGAGTGAATGAAAAGGAGAAATCATCCAGGTGATTAATATAGAGAGAGGAAAAAGGGAAAGAGAGAGTGAGGTTTGAAATCGACGTCGGATAGGTGGACGAATTAACCACGTTGCGGTGGAATTAAAAGTTTCTAAGTATTGTCCATCCTCAAAACACTCGCATAAAGAGACCCTCCACGTACCTCTGCTTCTAACCTTTGGTCCCTGTTTCTACTCTTTTCCGTGCTAACAAGATATTTATTACTATGCATACTTTTATACCTACATACGCACTTGCATATACATGTACACATAATGTAGCTCTATATGTATGTACCTACTTGTATATGCATTTAATGAATATGTATTCAACATTCTTTTCTTCACTTGTTCCCCACCTCAATAGGTTTCAATTCATTTTTTTAATTGATTTGAATGGTGTGCAAGTTAGTTTTCAAAATTCCAAAGACATATAGATTAGTTGTGTATATTAATTAAGGTGGAGTATAATTAATAAATTAGCGTCTATACACTTTCTAAGACATCTGATTGAAGCGTACGCTAGAGTACAAATATAAGACCGTTTATGTATTCGGATTAATGCAACAGCGTATAAAATCAGAACAAGAGTCAATGGAACGAACACGTCTAATGAGCATTAGAGTCGGTGACAATAGCTATGTTAATATAAAGAGGTTTATGTGGAAGATCATGGACCATATTCGTAAGTGGGCATGTATTGTTCTGTGGTAGGGCCATAATTATTTGTTGGTTTAATTATCGAATAATAGTTACATGGATCGGTTAATTCTGGTGCCATCGAGAAGGTAGGTGGATTCCAACGACTTTCTTGAGCTCTTAGTCCATATGTACTGCTTATCCTTTTCAATTTGGTGTTAATTGTTCCTATATGTTTGTCCGATCTTTTTTCTTCCATTTGTTCTCTCTTTAGCGGTTCAGTTTCGTCAATCATTACACCTTACCGAATTGGAAACAAAACGTAAAATATAAGTATCTTCCGTGACATGGGAATTAAACAAAATTAGATGTCACTGTGAATGAATATCATGATATATATATATTTATATATATATATATATATATAAATAAAACACCAACAATTAAAATTTAATTTATAACAAAAATAAATTATAATGTGCATAAGAAAATTACAGCATATAACTTTGGACCATACTTATATTAAAGTGATTGGCCCTGAGACCAACCACTTATTTAACAAAATGAAAATACATAAAGTAAAAAATAAAATAAAAATGTACATAGTAAAAGATCATAACAATATTCCAAGGGAAATGAAACGTTATTTTACAGAGGACATAAGAATGGAAAACGAGAGCGGAATCTAAAACGTCTCTCCCCGTAAATTTATGTATGTTTATATAGGAGAATACAAGGATAAATTATGTAAAAAAACAAAATATTTTTAATCGTGATTTAACAGTAAAAACATTATAAGAAAGCATTGTTATAGCGTCGGATTTACGGGGAGAAACATTTGTCATAAAGACGTCGTAATATAGCGAAATAATGCACCGTAATAACCATGTTAGTTAGAGTCTGGTATAGCGAATTCTCGACGAAATTACGACGAATCTTTAAATCGTCGTTAAATTAGCGGGATGTTGGGAGACTTAACACGATCTTGTTTTACAATGCAATTGGGTGACAAAAACAAATTTAATCATGCAATGCGATTCCACAAACTCAAGAGCATACGAAAAACGAAAAACACAATAATAATAAGTAATTTAAATTTCATCTTGTTGGGATATCAACCCAAAATCCTACATCGAAAATTTAGACAAAAAGTGTCTAATATATAAGTCATAAGTAATTCCAATTAGTATGAGACATTTTGGGAAAGAGCACAATAAGAAATTCGTGCGGACTTGTCCACCTGGGCCCAAAACGGACAATATCATACTAATGGGATGGAGTTGGTGGATTTGAAATGCCCAACCATTTGTATCAGAGCTTCATGCTAGGGTTGTGATTTTAGGACGATGGCTGGAGGAGGAAGTTCTCTTAAATTCGAGATTCCGCGATTAGATGGTAAGAGAAACTTTGGGCTATGGCAACGGCGGGTGAAAGATCTGCTGACACAGCAGGGTATGAAGAAGACGATGTTAGATGCAAAACCAGAAGCGATCACACAGGAAGATTGGGATGATATGCAGGAGAGGGCAGTTTCGACGATTCGTCTGTGTTTGTCAGACGAGATTACTTATAAGGTAATGGATCTTACAACTTCGAAAGCTATGTGGGATAATTTAGAGAAGTTGTATATGTCGAAATCGCTGTCTACAAAGCTGTATCTGAAACAGTAGTTATACGGGTTGAAGATGCCTTATGGAGGTGATCTTGTACAGCACGTTAACTCGTTTAATCAAATCATTGGTGATTTGACGCTTGTGGATGTAAAGATTGAGGACGAGGATAAAGCCATGATTTTGCTGTGTGATAAGATAATGATAAAGCTGGAGACTGTCGCTGCATCGTTGTTATCTCATCACGAGCGACGACAGAACAACAGTTCAGAGAGGTCTCAAGGTGATAGTTTGTATGTAAACTACAACCAGGATAGGAGAGCCAGAAAGAGAAGTAGTTATGAGGTAATAGCAGAAGCAAATCAAAGCCAAAAGTCGGGAATAAGGCTATCTGCTACGGTTGTGGCAAAACAGGCCACTTCAAATGAGATTGTCCTGACAAGAGACATAACGGTAACAGAAATTTGCAGTATTCTACAAAGTCTGCAAACATGGTCAAGGAAACGGAAGATTAAGAGGATATTCACTTTGATATGCTCGCTGTAACATCAGGGAAAAACGTAGATTCTTGGATGCTTGATTCATGCAGTTCATTCCATATGACCTCGAACAGGGAATGGTTTGAGACGTACAAGGCTGGAAATATTGAGTCAGTTCAGTTGGCAGATGACAAGGTTTTTAATATTGTGGGCATTGGACAAGTCAAGTTTCATATGGATGATGGTATAATCATGCCGCTAACTGATGTAAGACATGCTCTAGTGGTAAAGATGAATTTGATCTCCTTGGGTACTCTTCACAGAAACGGATTCAGATTCACTGCGGATGAAGATGAAGGCGTATTGAAGGTTAGTAAAGGAGGTGTGACAGTGATGAAGGGACTGATTACAGTTGGAAACATATACAGATTGATGGGAAGCGTGGTTGTAGGCGGAACTGCAGCTGCGGAATTTGAATCTGATAAAATGGCTTCATGGCATATGCTTATGGGGCATATTGGAGAGCATGGTTTGAAAGAACTCCATAAGAGGGGTCTTCTGGATGGAATGATGAGCTACAAGATGGATTTCTGTAAGTTCTGTGTGATGGGAAAGCAGTCCAAGGTGTCTTTGAAGAAAGGTGAACACACGACAAAGAATCTTATAGACTATGTCCATTCTGATGTGTGGGGACCAACTCGGGAACAATCATTGGAAGGATCAAGATACTTTGTTTTATTCATCGATGACTTCTCCATGAAGGTTTGGGTGTACTTCTTAAGGCACAAATCTGAGGTATTCGAAAAATTTAAGACTTGGAAGGCTGAAGTAGAAAACCAGACAGGGAAAAAGGTAAAGTATCTGAGATCAGATAATGGCACATAGTATACCGATGGCGCATTCTAGAAGTTTTGTGAGGAGCATGGTATTCAGAGACACTTTACAGTGGGAAAAACACCTCAGCATAACGGTGTCAATGAGAGAATAAACCGTTCGATTGCAGAGAAAGCTAGGTATTTGATGCTGAATGCAGGGCCCTCAAAACAGTTCTGGGCAGAGGCAGTAAACATGGCGGTTTATCTCATCAATATATCACCAAGGGTTTCCCTAGTGGGTAAAGTCATTGAAGAGGTTTGGATTGGGGTAGATATTGATCTATCAAACTTAAATTTTTTTAGATGTCCAGCTTATGTGATGATTCCAAGCGACGAGAAATCTAAGTTAGAGTTTACGTCAAAAAAGTGCATCTTTCTAGGCTTTGAGAAAGGTGTGAAAGGCTTCAAGTTATGGGATCCTGAGGCTAAGAAAAGGGTGATCAGTCGAGATGTAGTATTTGATGAAGAGAGTATGGTGCAATAAGCAAGGTCAAAACGAGTGCATGTTACCATTGAGGTTGACACAGGTTCTGAAGTAGTTCAGGAGGGGTCTAGTGAAACTGGACCAACATCAGTAAGTAATGAGCATGCTATCCAAGAAAGGCAGAAGGGTAATCAAAAACGTGGAGAGGAGAGCATTGCTGCAAACAGACCAAAACGAATTTCAAAACCACCACAGATGTACGGTTTTGAAGACATGGTTGCTTATGCCCTTCTAGTTGGTACAGATGATCCATCTAGCTTTCGAGAGGCTATGTCTATTCCAGAAAGAGTGTTGGTGGATAGGTGCTACAACAGAACAGAATGAGAGTCTAGAGAAGAATCAGACTTTTGATCTTGTACCTCTATCAAAGGGCAAGAAAGCGATTGGTTGTATGTGGGTTTTCAAGGTGAAACCAGGAGGGTCTGAGAAGGAAGCAGTGAAGTACAAAGTGAGGTTAGTAGCAAAGGGTTACTCACAGAAGAAGGGGATAGACTATGACGAGATTTTCTCCCCTGTGGTCAGACACACTTCCATACGAGTTGTGTTGGGATTGGTAGCTAGCTGGGATTTTCACTTAAGAACAAATGGACGTGAAAACAACTTTCTTTCATGGAGATTTGGAGGAAGAGATCTATATGGAGCAACCTGAAGGGATTGCGATGCCAGAAATTCTTTGCGATGCCAGGACAAGAGAACCTAGTGTGCAGATTGAAGAAATCTCTGTATGGGTTGAACCAGGCTCCTAGGTAGTGGTTCAAATAGTTTGACTCATATATGTTGAAAATTAGCTATCATATATGTGAGTATAATTGTTGCATTTATGTAAGGTACCTCGAAACCATACTCCCATATTTCTCTTATTATACGTTGATGATATCTCATTGCTGGGAAAGTATGGATGATATTATGGAATTGAAAGGATTACTCGGAAGAGAGTTTGAGATGAAAGATTTTGGTGCTGCAAAGATTATTCTTGGGATGGAAGTTCGCAGGGATATAAGCTATAAGAGATTATGGCTTTTTCAAAAGAGCTACATTCAGAAGGTGTTAGAGAGATTTGATATGGCTGATTCAAAATCAGTATATACACCTTTGGCGTCTCACTTGAGGCTCTTAGCAACTCAGTGTCCTAAGTACAACAATTGGTATCAGAGACCAGGTTCAGAAAAGGTAAACCTAGAGAAGTGGATGTGGGATGGATGTTTGTTGTGGGAGGATTCCTCAATGTAATCTCGCGATTTATGGGATACCGGTGCCTTGTGTCAAAAGGTTTTCTAACTAAGCGGAAGGTTAGGCAGCGGGTTCTGTTGGTGATTACGGCGTTAAAAGATGGGTGTCAAGATGATTTCGTTAGAGGGGAGGCCAAGAGTTTGTGGTCTTTGGTCTAAGGGGAGGTTTGTTGGGATATCAGCCCAAAGTCTCACATCGAAAGTTTAGACAAGGAGTGTCTAATATATAAATCATAAGTAACTCCAATTAGTATGAGACCTTTTGGGAAGGAACCCAATAAGCAATCCGTGCGGGCTTGTCCACCTGTGCTCAAAACAGACAATATCATACTAATGGAATGGAGTTGGTGGACTTGAAAAGCCCAACACATCTGATAGTTGAGGTTTAAACTTAACATAATATAGAGAAAGGATAATAGGTTGTTTAAATTATATGACACATGTCATGTTTGGGAAAATGTTGAAGAAAAAAGGAATGTTCTAAGTGCTCAAAGCACTTGTCGCACAAGCACTCGTTGCCCAAACCGTTTGCTTTCTCTCGATTCTTACTCCGAGGTAGGGGATCTTCCAAAGCCTTATAGTACCCCAAAATAATTTATGTTGAGTCAAATGTGTCTCTCAACGGATGCGGCCAGGAAAAGAAAAATTATGAACAGCCGCTTGTTTCTTTCCTGATGCTCCGGACACCATATCTCGTCAGACACTTAATGTAGTTTTGCGATTATTCAGCCTCCTCAAGAGTTCATTGCGTCATTCCATAAACGTAGTCGTACCACTTCCCTCTGCTGCACGCTTCAGAAGATAGAGTTCCTCAGTGATTTTGTTTTATACAAAGTAATCATGGAGTCCATTGTTGTAGATCACCTATGAATTGTTCTAGGCGTAACAAGTACCGAGGATCTTCATCGCCCTTTTAAACTTTAATAGTTTCACCACTCTGTATATACAAATTTAGAAAATACTGAAATTGTTTCAAAATATTTTGTAATTTTTAAATAGAGAAAATTGGATTCTATATCCTAAATTTTACTAGTAATTTGAAATCTATACTAAATTTTCTAAGAATTTGAGATATAACTTTTATTGTTAAAATGACATTTTTGTCCCTAATCAATCTAAAATTTCAGATAAAATTTAATTTTTTTTTTTGATAATTTGATTTTTTTTAAATGTTAACTAATAATTTTAAAATTAATAAGTAATCTTGTATTTTATTTTTTAAATCTCAAAACTCATCAAAAAAAATAATGATTAACTTAAAATATTAGATAATGACTAATATAAAATATTTTGATTTTTGGTTAGATTTTGTAAAGATATTAGATATTGATTAATTTAACATATAACATATAAAATTAAGTCGATGAAAATAATAAAATAAGCCAATGGTTTAAATATGCCGACAAAATTAAAAAAATAAGTCGACCTGACTAATTTTTTTTAGTTAGTCAAAATTTATATTTTAGATAATGATTAGTTAATAATATATTTTAAATATATATATTTAACTTCGAAATGAAAATTTAGAACTGAATTTAATTAGTTTAAATATAATTTTGAATTTATATTTTATCATTTCAAATTAATTTGATGATTTAAAATTAATTTAAAATTTAATTAATTTTTGATAATAATTTGTTAAATTGACGAACATAAAAAATTATGTCAATGGTTTAAACAAGTCGAAAAAGTAAAAAATCAACCAAGTAAAATATAAATCGACAGTTTAAAATAAATCGACAAAAAAAATATTAAGTCGATGAACAAAAAAATTAAGTAAATGGTTTATTGACATATAGTATTTTTACTGTGGTAAATTTCAATCTTTTCTAAAAATTATCTCGTTTCAAAAAGTTTTTAATTATTAATGTGCCAAACAGTATTTTTAGTGATATAAAATATCCATAGTTATATACTTGTGTGTCTAGATGAAATATATTTAATCAACAAACTAGTATTTGACTCGCACATCGCATGAGGTTATATTTTCTTAAATATTTAAATAAATTTTTTAATCCAAATATTTATAAAAAAGGAATTCAGCTGATGTTAATCTATAACATACAATACATGTTAAAAATTAGTTAAAACAAATATATAGAAATAAATGGCTTTCGTGTTCTTACCAGCAATGCTATTTCCCTTGATATCATTAGTAGCTGTCTATGCATCACAAATATTCATGTAACTACAAAAAACAACATAATTTCCGATGGAATTCCGACAAATTTTTGACGGGCAATGGATCCATTGAAAATCCGTCAGAAAAATCTGAAGAATAGTATTTTCAACGGAAAAATAACCATTATATAGCCATTTGAACATTTGAAAATCCGTCAGAAATACGCGCATACTCACCTATAAATACACTTCCTCATTCACAACAATGCGAGAAAAAACCAACACAGAAATATCTTCTTCTAATCATTATGATTATTTTTGATCGTGGATGGATAAACCTCATCAGGGCCCAGTGACGAGCTTACTTACAGAGGAGTTCGTAACAGAGCATAGGCAGTTTATGGGTTTCGTAATCGTAGATTATTTTCCGTTAATGAAGTATGGAACCACCTATATAGGAGAGGGTTTATGTGGAGTTACAAAATTTGATATTCACATGGAAAAAATTATTCAATGATAAATTATGCTGGTACTAGTGCAGATATGTTAGGAGAACCAACAACGGAAGTAGAAAACAATTATATTGTTCAGATAGTGAACAATGCATTTTCTGAACATAGAACGGCGAATGTTGATGATGGAGGTAGAATATAGAACCTAATTTAGAAGATTGAAGGTTCTTTGATATGTTTAGACGCGGATAAGCAGCCGTTATATGAAGGCTATAGAGATGGTCATTCGTCTTTAACATCTGCAACTAAGTTGATGAGCATAAAGGCAGATTACAATTTGAGCGAGGAGTGTGTTCTTGCAATAGCTGAGTTTGTGAAAGATGTTTTGCATGACGACAATCTTGCACCATCTTCGTACTATGAGATATAGAAACTGGTAGCTGGTCTTCGTTTGCCGTATCAGATGATAGATGTATGCATCGCCAATTGTATGATCTACTGGAGAGAGGATGCATACCTCTCAGCATGTCGATATTGTCACAAACCTCGGTTTCAGGATACAGCTGTGCAAGTTTGAGTCCCATATAAACGGATGTAGTATTTGCCGTTAACATAGAGTTGAAGAGATTATATCAATCCGAGCGCATGGCAGGGGATATGAGATGGGATGCAGAGCATACAATAGAAGAGAGAAATTGTGCATTCCTCATATGCAAAAGCATGTTAACAATTTCACAATGTGTATCCTTGGTTTGTGTATGAGAAAAAGAACGTATACCTTGGATTGTGTACATACCGTTTTAACCATTTTGGAAAGTATGGGAGGCAATATTTACTATGGCCAGTAATCGTTACACCTTACAATGTGCCGCCATTTTTGTGCATGAGATGGGAGCTTTTGTTCCTCACCATGTTCGTTCTCGGGCCAGAGCATCCTAAGAGATCACTCGATATTTTCCTACAGCCACTGATCTATGAGTTGCAACTGTTATGGGAGAATGGTGTTTAAGCATTTGATTTTTCTTGCCACATGATTTCCATATGGGTGCGGTCTTTATGTGGACCATCAGGGATTTTTCAGCATATGGTATGCTATCTGGATGGACAACGCATGGATGGTTATCTTGTTTGTGTTACCAAGATAACACTGATACGTTCCAACTGAAGCATGGCCGAAAGACGTGTTGATTCGGTAGTCATAGAAGATTTCTACCGAGTGACCATTCGTATTGTCGGAGCACCACAAGAACAAAAAAATATTTGATTTTCCACCTCATGGGTTATATGGTTATTATCTGTTGACTCGGTTAAGTGATTATGGTACTGAGAGTACAGTTGAATGTGGTGGTAATGGGCATGCTTCTGTTGCCGGTTGTGGCGAACACCATAATTGGCAAAAGAAAAGTATTTTTGGGATTTTCCTTAATGGAAGGACCTTCTAGTGAGACATAATCTAGATGTTATGAACATTGAGAAAAACTTTTTCAACAACATCATGAATACCGTTCTAAATTTCCAAGGGAAGCCAAAATATAATTTATAATCTAGATTGGACTTGCCAGATCCTTGCTTTCCGGTTGGATGTTCTTCAAAGGAAGAGTTCTCTGACTGTATTATGCATAGTGTTAAACTCTTATACGGATATGCATCAAATTTTCGTATTTGCGTTGATAAGAGTGAAGGGAAGTTTTCTGGAATGAAAAGTCACGATTGCCATGCTGTCATGCAGCACCTCCTTCCATTTGCCTTTGCCGCACTTCTACCACGAAACGTCCACGGGTAATTGTAGGTTCAATTATGCTCATTTAGGTTATTATATTTTACGTACATACCACAATTTCATGTATGACAACATTATATATTCATATATGATCGTCTAATATGTAGGGATATGACCTATCTTTCAGGATTTATGCACGAGGCCACTCACATAGAAGGTATCAAACATCTTGAGGAGAAGATACATGTGATCCTTTGCAATTTCGAAAAGATATTTCCACTGTCATTCTTTGATGTTATTAAACATCTTCCAATTCATCTCCCCCGAGACGCAACACTTGGTTGCGTTTATACATAACTTGATTAGAAGTTATAGTATAAGGTTATAAGTATTTGTCGCTAATATCATATGCGTTTTATGATATTAGGTTGTTAGATTATAAGATTTATAAAGGAATTATGGTGATTTTGATTGTTAGATTTTGTTTTTTCCATTTTATTAATTTATGAAATGTTGTTGAAAAGTTTTGAATTATTTGAAAGTTTTGCTATATCAATTACTCATGCTAATAATTTTTAATGTTACAAAACGTTTATAATAAAATGTTATACATTTTTGTTAATGCTTTTATATATTAAATGTTTTTTTATAAAAAAAATCATTTTATAATACATTTTATAAAACGTTTTATAATAATATTTTAGAAAATACAGCTAAGATAAATTTTTGTTCCAAACATACCATCATTAGTTTTTTTCCAAAATACCACTAACGGTTTTTTCCACAAACACCACAAACACTAAAAATAATTTTTATGGGTTTCTAATTTAAATATTTGGTTTAGTATGTTAGGTTTTATGACTTGGTTTTGAAGGTTTAAAGATTATTTATAATTTTGTGGTATTTTAGAGAAAAACAAATTGTGGTATTTTTGGAAAAAAACTAGTGATGGTATGTTTGGAACAAAAACTCATTTTGTGATATTTTTAAGAATTTCCCAATATTTTATTTAAATTTGTACTATATACCATATCTTTTAAAATACATTTTATTAAATTATTATATTATAACATTTATACATTTTTATGTTTTTATATATAAAATTTTTTTAACTTTCTAATTCTTTTATATATTTTTAATGATTTTCAATATACAACACTATTTTACAAAAATTACAAATTTTTAATGCTTTCACAAATAAAACATTTTTTTAAAATTATATATTTTTGGGGCAATCTCAATAATTCCACTTTTAAATTACATGTTTTCTAACGTGCCACCTAGGAATGTGCATTTTTCATTAATGCCACTCTTTAATCTGTAAATGACTAAATTGTCATTCTGCTTAAAGAGAGAAATTTTATAACCCTAGAAATTTTTCATCTCTCTCATCAATCTCGCTCTTGCTCTCTACGACATCGCGATGACATCGAAATCGTGCTCCGACGACATCAAAACCCCTTAACAACCATATAAAGTGGCATTCAGAACAAATCTCAATTCTGAATCTTCACTTCATTCAAAACAAATCTCAGATTTGATTTTTCATCGAAGCTGACATGTGGAAGATCCAGAATCTGTGCCAGCATCACCGTGAATGGGACTTGCCGACCAAATGATTTGTGGCGGTGGATGGGAACGAGCTTGACGGGTTTTCTCTTGACTTTTCAAAATCGTCCTCCCATTTGCATCGCTCAAGTTTTTGGATTTTACTCCTCGTCACGACCTTCAGATCTTCGTTTCCCGGTGAGTTTTCTTCATCTAATTTCTTTCATTTAGTCAGTCATGTTTCGGGTTGTGAACCTCATTGATTTGCTTATAGTTTTCGGGGATTTCTCCATTTTTTCCATCTTGAGCGGACTCTATTCTGCAGAAATCTTCATATTTTCTTTCAAGTTCTTCGTAAAGTGTAAACATGACTCTATCTGAATCAATTTTATTTTCGTTTGTTTCCAGATTTTTAGGGTTTTTTTTTGGGGAGTATCATTGTACTCTACTCTAACAATGGTAAATTGTTCTGTAGTATCATTGTTATTATGAGTTTAGCCAATTCTTGGTTTGATTTTCTCTGTTTTTTTTTTTCACAATTAGGAAGAAAGAAAACGGTTTTAGATTTGGCTAAGTTTGTTGATAAGGGTGTGCAAGTTAAGCTTACTGGTGGTAGACAAGGTAAAAAAGGAGTTTTTAAGATTATGCAAAGACGATTTTTTTTTTGTTGCTTGGAGATTTGATGGTTGTTGCTGTGTGTTTAATAGCGGATAAAAAACAGACACAACCTTCTCACTCTAAAAATCTCTCTAGCTTCTCTCTAAAAAAAGAAGAAAACGAGTTTCGACGATTTGAATGTTCGAAGATTGTTGCTCGTCACAGGGCTTTCGAAGAAATGACTGGAAATTGAAGATTTCGTTGGTGCTGAGGTTGGATTTCCAATTCTTGTGAGCCACGGCGGTCCTGTGTCGGTGGCGCTCTTCTTCCCTTGACTCTTCAGATTAGACGTGTTACACACGCGTTAGATTTTTAATCAACCTTATCTTTAATGTGTAACTCATCTTGGACTTGTATCAATCAGAGTTTTGGGTTTCGAAGTCCTCTACTATGCTCATTTCGCCTTATAAGTTATTTAAAAGGTTTTATAAACTGATCTATAAAACTGTACTTATAAGGTTTTGTAAGTTTTATAAGGTGTTTAAAAGGTTTTATAAGCAACTTATAAAATATTACAATAAGTGTTTGAAACTTAAAATAAATTGTAAGACTTTTATAAGGTTTTGTAAGTTTTAAAAGGTGTTTGAAATATTTTATAAGCTGATTTATAAAAGTAATCTCATTGTTTCGTCAAACACAAGTATTTATAGGCTTTTGTAAGTTTTATAAGGTATTTTAAAGGTTTTATAAACAGATTTATAAAACTGTATTTATAAGATTTTGTAAGTTTTATAAGGTGTTTAAAATGTTTTATAAGCTTATTTATAAAATTAACTTCATTGTTTTGTCAAACACAAGTATTTATAAACTTTTGTAAGTTTTATAAGGTATTTAAAAGGTTTTATAAGCTATCAACTATTTAATACGAATACTAGGGTATGGTGACTTTTCTGATCCAAACACATTATTGGTTTAGTCCAATCTCCGTTACACAACAAAAATAAGCACCTTTTAAAAAATAAAAGGGAAATTACTTATAATAACCTTGAAAAGTTGGGTTATTACTATAATGACTTTGATGAGCAAGGTCTAACTAAAAAGACCTTAATATTTTGCCAAAAGACTTATAACCCAAGTTTAAACTTAATAATTACAGTCTATGCCATTATGAATTAATTTTCTTAAAAAAATAACATTAGAATAATATAAAAGAAAAAAAACAACATAGAAAAAAAAATTCTCGCGTCTCTTCATCTCTCTCTGTCTCTTATTCTCTCTCGTCTCTTTCATCTCCCCTCTGTCGTGGAAAAAAAATTCCGGCGAAGATTTGCTATTTTCCGGCGGCATTAAGGTGAAGATTTACGATTTTCTTTCATCTCTATCGTCTCTTTCATCTATCCATAGTTTTCTGATTTATCTTCCTCTATTTTCTGGGTTTTAAAGTAAAAACGATTCATCTTCCCATCGAGGCAAAGACGAAGCAACATCGAGGCATTAGGTTAGGGATCGACGACGACTGTTCCGGCGTAGCTTTCGACGCGATTTTCGTCGGGTAAGTGTTGTTTAACACTTGATTTCATTTTCAGGTATTAAAACTGTGGGAAAAATAAACCAAAAACCCTAACTCTATTTTTGCAGATATCTTCGATTTCATCTTTCCGGTGGAAAGTGAGAAGTCGCCGAGAACGATATTGAGATTTGCGGTGAGTTTTGTTTTTTTCTTAATTGGGCGCGTATGTATATGGATGTGGTGGTAGATTTGTTATACGTCAGATTTATTTCGTTCATTTGTTGATTGTGGCAGACTTATTTCATTTGATGTGTCATTGTGGCAGATTTATTTCGTGTATATGTTTATTGTGGTAGATTTATTTCGTCGTGCAATGTTTATTGTAGCATAAATGTTTGGAGGTTGTGATAGATTTATTTCGTTTGTTTGAGTAATGCCTTGTCTTATGGCAGAGTTATTGTATGTGTGGGTGTTGTTATATCAGACTTTTGTAATGTGATTAAAGACTGTTTTGTTCCTAACTTATATTACATCTTTTGCAGATATGGGATCATCTAGTGAGAAGAAGGACTATCCTCTGCCACTGTATCCTCCAGGAAAATCACCATTGCAAAATAGAAGTATGAATCACAGTTGCAGTTTGGGTGATTTTGGAAATTTGAGAGATCAAGTAGAGGATCATGTTTATGAGGACATTGAGACTAATTCTCAAGTTGGAGTCATTCTAAAGCTTGCATCAAATGGTTTCATATGGGCTGGTAAAACTGTTCATCATTTTCTAACCAACCAATTGTACATCAAGAGGAGATATGAGATGTGGTCACTGATTGATGGTCGTCCAATACGGTTTTCCTTGCATGAATTTGCTGAGATTACAGGGCTAAACTTTGATCTGATTGACGATGGAAACAATGTGGACATTGATCACACTAAATTTTGGGAAGAGATGGGTATCGAAGAAGGCAATGGACCTTGTTGGATGAGTTGGTTGATGTCTTGGCAAGATGCAGGACATTGCCATATGAGAAGAGGAAAATGGTGGCATTGCTGTTTATATTGGGAGTTGGGATTTTTGGGATACATCGGGCTACTAGAATCTCTTTGGTGTATGCCAAAAGAGTAATGGATCCAGTTGCTTTTGAAAGCTTTCCATGGGGCCGTGTTGGTTTTCGGAGATTAATGGACTCCATAAAAGTAGTTGGTTTCCAAAAAAACACTTACACAATGCATGGTTGTGGTCATGTCTTGCTCGTATGGGATACGAGTCAGTTCAGATTTTAAGAGAAACTTATGGGAATCATAAAGATGGAAATGAAGTTCCTCTTTTACGATGGGGTTCAAGGCGCAAGCGCTTCAACTTTGAGAATCTATTGGCAAAGGATAAAAAGGAAAACGGGAAGGTAAGATTACTATAACACATTAACCTATTGGCAGCAGATTTATATAACATTATCTTATAGTAGTAGTTTTCATACAGCAGACTTATGTAAACTATTCGCAGCAGATTATGTAACATTATGGCAGACTTATTGTTTATTGTGGCAGATTTATTTAAAACTTTTTTTATGTTGTTGATTGTAGGTTCTAGTTAGACACTTGGTAGAGAAGTCTCTTGAGGAGATATATCCAGTTTGGCCAGACGAAACCGGTGAAAACATTGATAATTCTCTTGATATTATGTTACAAGATATTATTCAAGGCTGCTTAGATGAAACTGTATGGGAAAACTCCCTAGATGAAAAAAGATGATGGGGAACAAAGAAAAAAATGAGGAAAGTCATGAGGATAAGAAAAAGAAGAAGAAGATGGACAAGAAAAGTGAGGACGCAAGTCCTGAAGAGAAGAAGTATAAGAAGGAAAAAAGAAGAAGAATAAGAGGGACACGAAAATTGAAGAGGGAAGCCATGAGGAGAAGGAGAAAAAGAAGAATAAGAGGGACAGAGAAATTAAAGAGGGAAGCTCTGAGGAGAAAGAGAAAAATAAGAAGAAGAGGGAGAAGGAAAATCTGGAGGCAAGTGATAAGGAATTGGAGGAGGATGTGTTCGTTGATATGAGTATTCCCTTAAAAGACATTCGTAAGAAGAAGAAAAAGAAGAAAAAAATACTCGATGAATGTGGTGAGAAGAAAAGCATGGGCCAAAAAAGTGACAGTGGTACTGAGAGTGGGCTAATGAAATTGATCAAAGTGTTGACCAGTTAAGTGGACAATGGACAAAAATATTGTTGCTCGTCTAGATGTCATGGAGAAGAAGATTGGTACTATTGAAGATGAAGTGAATGAGATGAAACAAGACCCTGATTTGAACATGGCAAACGTAGAATCTAATGGTGGTACTGATGATGAGTCTACTACAAATAAAGCTACGGTACGTAAGAGACATTTATGAAGTGAATGTAGCCTATGAATCTGTTTGTTTTTGGTTGTACATTAATACTTTGTTGTTTACTGCATATCTTTTGTGGCAGACTTGTTTGTGTGTTTCAATAGCTTTGTGGCAGACTTGTTTGTGTGTTTTGATAGCTTTGTGCAGACTTGTTTGTGTGTTTGGATAGCCTTGTGTCAGACTTGTTTGGATAGCTTTGTGGCAGACGTGTTTGTGTGTTTGGTTATGCTTTGTGACAGGCTTTTAATTTTTATGTAATTTTGACAGTCCTGGATATTAAAGATGAAGCAAACATCGTATGATGAGTTCCCAATAGCATGTGCCGTCAGAAACCCAAAAATCAAAGCAAAGGTTCTTCGCAAAGTAAAAAAGGAGGCTCAAGCTGATGATCCAGCAGGAAAGCAGCAAAATATTGTCATGAAGCAAAATCTTGTTAAAAAGGTAAAGGCGGACAATGACTGTATGGATATCACTCATGAAGTGATACAACGTGGACCAAAGAAACAATCATCACCACTTCATCAACTGTCTGATGACCAAGATTATGTGATGATGAAAACATTGAATGGTGCATTAGACAAGCTTGTGGACTTGGCAAAGAATGAGGACGAAGACGGCCGACCTTGTCGCACGTTAACTCTCGCACCTAACCAAGTTGATCCATACATAGCAAGCTCAGTAGTTAAACGCTTTATGTTTGGTGTTGTCCCCTCAGATGCTTACTACGATCCATTTGAAAAGGCCGAAAATAAAAAAGTTGATCGTTTGATGGCCTACGTGTAGACAGATTTGTAAGTCACCTTTCTTGTTTATTTCATGCATACCATGTAAAAATACATCTTACTATCTTCATTGGTTACCATTTGTAGGGAGAATCCTTTAGACGATAGCATTGCAGGGGTTGAATTCTATCTGACAATAATGACACCAAAACAATATTGGCCTGCAGATGATAACCAGTACGGCTGGTTGGGTGATAAGGTAAAACACTTTAGCACAGTTATTAATGTTTTAATGGCAGACTTATTTATATTGTAATGGCAGACTTATTTATATTGTAATGGCAGACTTATTAATATTTTAATGGCTGACTGATTACTCTTCATTTTATTAATATTTGATGTTTTGCAGCACATGGTAGCTGCATTTCATATGTTACGAAAAAGATCTTTGCGAAATCCAACGCCATTTCAAAGTGAAAGGATTGCTTTCATTGACCCGTGGTTCACGAGCCCCTGGTGTCATGACTACAAGAGGGACTTTATTGGGAAGGAGAAGAATTGGGTGTTTCCAAAAGGCTATTTTGAAGTCTACAATGGTAAATCTCCTGCATTCGCTGTGACAAACAAGCAATGGGTAGATGATATCGATATCTTGTACATTGCACACAATGTAAATGGGGATCATTGGGTTGCTGTTGAGGTGAACTTATTAAAGTGTAAACTGAAGATATACGATAGCATCTGCTCAGTCAATGTAGACAGCGTAGTCATCGACTCATGCAAGCCATATGCAAGAATGATTCCACTGTTGATGAAGCAGGTTACACCACCAATGAAGAGGAAGAAAATGAGTGTAGCTGCCTTCAATAGTTACAGGGTCAAAAGTATTCCACAAAACTATCAAGTTTGTGATTGTGGTGTCTATACTTTGAAGTACATCGAGTGTTTGGCTCTTGGGTATACTATGGATGGCCTTTGTGATGCTAACATGCCTGCCATTCGACTGAAACTTGCAGCAGAGATTCTCGACAAGGTACCTATGTCGGAGACGCATCAATTTTCTGATCCAATTCTTGTAGGAGAAGAGCTTAACCGCTTACCTTTGGATACAGCTTCTGAAAAGTAATTTTATTTTGTGTTGTGGCAGACTTATTTTATTTTGGCAGACTTGTTTTATTGTTATTTAAACATATGGCGGCAGACTTGTTATTTTGTTATGACAACAATATTGTGGCAGACTTATTATTTTGTTATGACAACCATATTGTGGCAGACTTGTTGAATTATTTTCATATGCGCAATTATGGCAGACTTATGTATTGTGGTAGACTTATTTAATTTTATTTGCAGACTTATCAACTAATTTAAAACTGTGTAGACAACGAAGTTTTAAAAATACACAAAATGCAAATGTTACAAAAAGAAAGTTCAATGTATGAAAAAGTGTTTAATTTGCAAATACAAGCTTATTTAAGCTTTACATGTTGCTCGGTTATGTCCAGGGTGATGGCAGTTTGAATAATGGTATTCTTTTCTAGGATGTTTCTTCTCCATTGCGACCTCCAGTGCACTTTTTATTCGTGAGTTCTTTGGCCTACCAGGCGGTTGGCGAACTAAAGGAGGCTTGCAAATTTGTTTAGCTACATTTTTCGGTACCGGTAGAGCAATATCTCTTGGCATTATCGGCTTTGTGTAACCGTTGTATAAGTAGTTCTTATAGTAGTACGGATGGCAAAGGGAGATCTGTGAACTCTTAGCGGCCTCTGCTGTTGCAATAGCATGTACACAAGGAATCTTATCTAAGTCAAACCTACGGTATGAACACTTTTTAGCTTTCAAATTGACGACATGTAAAGATGGACCGCCTGTGACCTGCGATTGATGAGCATCTATCTCTTGCACCGTCAGTAGCTTAGCATTTTTGACGCGCTCCTGGTGGTTTCAAGTTAAGAAAACACAGTAATTACTGTTAATTATGACAGACTTATTTGGAATATATGACATGGCATACTTAATGTGTTGATTTCGTACACATGGCAGATTTAATTTATATACATAGCAGTCATTACCTGTAGCAGTTTTTCGACTCCACGTGTAAGAGTTGTGTTCATTAGACCTGCATTTTTTCTCCTCGTAGCGAACCACCTTGTTAGCATCGACCTAATAGCATCCAAAAATTGCACTATTGGGTAACTTCTTGCAGGCAAAAGCACTTTATTAATTGATTCCGCTATGTTTCTTGTCGTGAAGTTGTACCTATCTCCAGGAAAATGAACACGAGTCCACATACGTACATCCGCTCTTTTGCAAGTAACTATGAAGTTCAGGATTTAGAGCTTCAATCTGCTCAAACAATTCATCGAACTCTGCAATCTTATAAGCAGTAGTGGCTTTTTTCACAAGTCGAAAAGCATCCGCGCCTTTGAAATTCAAAAGAATGTTCTTATGCAAATGAAATGATGGCAAGTCCTTCGTCATCGGGGATAACATTGTTTAGCTGTCTGAAGAACCATTCCCAAGACTCATCATTTTCTGTGTCAACCACGGCGAAAGCTATTGGAAATATATTAAAATTCCCATCTTGTGTTGTGGCGATTAGTAGCGTTCCTTTATATTTCCCTTGCAAAAATGTACCATCAACAATAACAACTTTCCTCATAAAAGGAAATCCGTGAATGCTTCCAGCAAATGCAATGAACAAAAATTTGAACCTATCTTCCTTGACTACTTGAAGCCTTGCAAACGTCCCTGGATTAACTCTCCTTATCATGTATAAGTACGAAGACAGTTCCTCATAACCATTCTCTGAAGTGCCCCTCACTAAAAGTCGAGCACACTTTAATGTACGATGTGCCTTCCAATACTCTACCTGCCATGAAAACAGTTATTAAGTCTGCCATGAAAACAGTTATTAAATCTGCCATGAAAACAGTTATTAAGTCTACCTTGAAAACAGTTATTAAGTGTGCCATGAAAATAGTTTTTAAGTCTGCCATGAAAACAGTTATTAAGTCTGCCATGTAAAGCGTACCTTCAATCCGAATCGTTTATTCAGAATATCAGCGACATGATTTGGCAAAACCTTTGGTCCAACACGACCTAAAAAATCCTTGTAAATTTGTCCCAGAATCTCAGGAGTAGCTTGCCTGCTACGACATGAACGCTCAGTCACAGAACATGTATGCTCATCAACGAGTACTTTGATATGAAATTTCGTACAATCTCCAACAGTTGTTGCTCGAAGTCTCCATTTACATCCTTGCACCCAGCACCTAACTGTTAACAACGTCGTCGTTGATTTATCCACATCAAAGTCGAATTTCTGTACAACCGAGAGAATTTTCAATCTCGTCTCCAAAGCAGTTTTTGTGTCATACCGTTGCCCAACCGCTAGATTCATCGAAGTCATTTCTAAACTAACAAACTCATCAACGACTTTTGATTCTTTTTTCTCAGATACTGAAGCCCTCTTTTTCAGTGGTAATACTTTTGTCACTTCGTCCTCTTCTTCAGGAAACCTTCCACACATAGCATAGTCTTCGTCGCCAGAGCTTGCACCGTCCGGATCATCGCAATAATCAAATCTATATTCCTCTTCTTCATCTTTTTCATCTTCTTCATCCTCTTCATAAACCGGTTCTTCCTTGCGTCCTTTTTTCTCGTTTCGCCTTTCTCCACAATTAGATTGTTGTTTTGATCATTTCATTGGTCTCACATCCTCCCTGCCATCATCTTCATCTTTACCTTTCTCTGCAATTTTTTCTGCATTTTCTCTGCATTTTTTTATTTAATCTCAACACAGAGACGAATACGATCTGCTTTAAACTGTTGCAAAAACCCATTAAATTGTCTAGAATTCCCGACAAATACAGGAGGCGTATCTTGTGGTAATTTCTGCAAAGACTTCGTCGCAAACATGTAACTCAAATCTATGTGACAAACCTGCATATCCAAACCATAATCTTCGTACACCATTTTTATAAAATCTTCATACTTCATTTCTCGATCTTCACCTAGAATCCTAGAACCGCGTTCTTTATCGACAAGGAAATACCATCAATTTTTCTGGAAACTCCATTCACCATAAACTAAAATTTTTTGCTCCATTGAAGATAACCCAGCTCATAGTGTATCGACGGCGGTTGAAGACCAGGAGCTCACAGTGTATCGACGGCGGCAAGAGGGTGAAACACTGTAAAAATTGAAAAAAAAAAATCGAGAAAGAGGTTGAAGACCAGGAGCTCACAGTGTATCGACGGCGGCAACCCTAGATATGTTATGTCTATGTTGGTTGTCTTGCAATTCTGGGTTTTTTTCTGGGGCAAAACTGTAATTTCACGAAATCGCTTGATTTTGGTTAATAAGTCTGCCATAACAGATATAAATAAGTCTGCCAAAAAAAAGTTATTCTAGTAAGACATAAGTCTGCTGTTAAAAAACAGCATAACTCTGCCACCAGAATAAATCTACCGTGAAAATAAAAAATCTGATATCACTAAAAGTAAATCTGCTGCCACTATAAGGCTAGTCTAGTAAAAAATAAGTTTGTATTAGTCTGTCGCCAATAGTAAAAAGTCTGCGACGATTTCTTAAATCTGCTACCAAAAACCTCAATAACTTTTCCAATATCCGACAAATCTGTCATCATTACTAACAAGTCTGCCAAATAAATCTGTCATACACTATAAATCTGCCAGACAAGAAAATATCTACCATGTCGTAGAATAAGTCTGCAAAACAAATCTGCCACTCGAGGAACAAGTCTGCCAATCAAAAAATATATCTGCGCCGAAAGATAAGTCTGCTATCGAAGAAAATAAATTTGCGAAACCAATCTACCATTCTTAAATAAATCTGCATATTTTACATAAGTATGCCACCATTGCAACGGCAGACATAACTCGCAGACTTGTTGTAATCCGAATATTCTAGTGGCACGCTCGTAATTAAATGGCTGGTTTTTCGTATTAAATGCAACTTCTGCTGACGTGGAAAAAAATAGTAATGGCAGTTTCGTAAATACGTTTTTCCTAACAAAGGGTTATAAGGGTATAATAGGCACGAAAAACATTCTAGTAATTTTATAAAATAGTGTTCAATTTATAACTTATTAGGTTTTATCTCAACTTTTTTTCTCACTTTTGTGGTTGATTTATAGTTTGAGTTTAATACTGTTATTTTGTAATATACTTTTTTCACATCATAACTTAATTCCTTTATAAACCAAAGTCAAGAATCACATTAAAAGAGATAAAAAAATAAAGCAAAATGCCATAATGATAGTCTTGCACCTCAGAAAGAGACTAGCAGATCTATACACAATCATGAAAAATACAGTTCCACCAGTTTTCATACCAACAAGCAACAAATGTGCATAGGAAAATCTAGTCTAGCGTGTAGGTTCCGAATACTACAAGAAAAAACCCAGTATTCTTCCTTCCCAATCACATCCTTCACAATAGGGAAAATAGCATAACTCAACACACAACAACACACAAACACAACTACATATGAAAATTTAATAACCATACTGTATTTGCTCACCTACATTATCTCAGCTAAACTCCTAGAAAAACTTCATATCATGCCCGATTAAAAAGGCTACACAATCCATGACACATGAAATTGAGCACTAACGATCATTAAAATTGCTTCTTACTCTTTCCTTCTTCTCCCACAAGAAGCTTTTGGCACTCCAGACTTTTCTTGTCCTTGGTTGATCTATGGACCAAGATTGTTATGGTTAGATTGGCAAGGATCAAACTTGTCCAAATATAACTAGCTCCATAAACACTCCACACATGTGTTTTCACTTCTCAAATGCTGCATCACTCCTCTGAGGCTGCAAAAGCAAAAGAGATAAAGACAGGGTAAGAACCTCTTCAAAAACACTTGGAAATCTCCAAATTTGAAAGAAACACAATTGTTATAGTTCCAAATTGAAACAATTCCAAGAGTTTTACAATTGATTTTGGCATTATAGGATTCATGGTCACATTGATGCTTTACTGTCGACCCAAAAATGTGCATTGCAATTTGCAAAATCTAACCTAACGACATAGAAGCTAACACTGATGATATCTGATGAGAGATCAAAGAAACAGCTCAGCCTCAATTAACGAATCCTCCGGACAAAAAAATAACGACTTCGATTTGCTTCTCATTTTGTTTTGCACACGCACTTAAGATACAAAAAATATGGATTGCAATTAACAATCTAACCTAACGACATAGAAGCTAGCACTGATGAGATTATACTTGAAGCATCGAGCAAAAGAAGAAGATTAAACTTGAAGCATCTAGAAAATGAGGGTACTTCGAGAATAGTATTTAATTGGAATGGCACGCTTGTAAACCTTTTTAAACAATGACATTTTTGTAAAGTGGCAGTTGAGGAGTTGCATTTCTCAAAAAAATTCTATATTTTTTTAGATTTTAATATAATACATTTCTTATAAACATTTTCTAAATTTGTTTATTATTAAATACAAAATATTGCTTCATAAAAATAATTTAAAAAAATTATTTTAGATTTTACGTAATTGTTTAATCATTAAATAAATTTAGAACATTTTTTCATTTTGTAAATAACACATTTTTATTTCCTTTTTTTATTTTGTAGGGCGTCGTACAAAATTTTTCACGTAGCTCGTGGATTCCGCCTCAGAAACCCTGTATGGATCTCAGGTTCCGAAGTCACAGAAGTCCGCCGTTTGGACACAAATTTCGATGGAGGAGTATGTCCAGCAACAAGGGCAGAAACTTCTGAAAAAACTCCACCCACGATGCGAGGATGTAAATACTCTATATAATATCCTTATTTCATTTTTCAATTATAATTTACTTGTGGAATTATTTTAACTAATACTTGTAATTTTTCACATTTGTAGGTTTCCCCTCAGAAATAACAGCATCAAAACCACTGCACATGTTGCATATGATGTTGATGTATCTGTATCCGAGGTACAAAGACATGCCGAGCGAGATGCAAGAGATGTGGTTCCAGTATTTTGCGGTAAGTTTACTTCTTTAAAAAAAATCATTTACCTTTTTAATAAACTGAGTGTAATTTTTTAACTTCTTTCCTTTTCCGCAGTAAGTTTTCACATAGAACCCAGAACATACGACCCTCGTTTGTATGGAATTCCACAAACAGGTGGGAACTTCGTACACCAAACACATGAATGAGTGGAAACAATTCTGAATTAAGGGCAAAGAAAAGCTATAGGGCTTGAACGTGGATGTCTGGGAAGGCTTCAAGAAATATGGGAGTTGGAATCGACGAAAGCGATTTCAGCAACAAACTCGAGGAACCGGAGGAGTGACCATGGCAATAAGGGGATAATGACGCACAATGTGGGTGCGACGACCTTCGAAGCATGCGAAGTCAAAGCTAGTAAGTTATTTACTTTTTGCTTCTTTGTTTAATTTTCAGTTTTTTGTTTTCTTATTTAACATCTGAATCAAGTTGGAGGGGTGCATCCCGATTATTTAATAGATGACTCAAGTCGAAGGGGTGCGTTCCGATTATCTACTCCTGATGGAGGATACCTTCACCAACAATAAAAAGGGGCTTGGTTCAGGACGCGAGGGTGTATGAGGTCCTCGAGAAGGCAAAGAAGAAGAAGATGGACCACCTGATGCAACTCTCTTAAGATGCCTCTAGGTCTTCTAGCAAGTTATCTTTAACCGATATAAACCGTTTGGTACACGAAGTAAGTATATAACTTTTTTTAAATTACTTAAATTCGTTTAAATTTTTTAAAATATATAGTACATATGTTTCATCATCTCACAGGAAACTCCGGTTACCAAGAGTTTATGATGGTGGAGCTGATCCATATAACGTTTGATTACTGTCCATGATCTGCGCCCTCCATTTATGATGGTGGAGCTGATCCACTCTCTTGCTCGGCTATATAAACAGCCTCCCTTACTTCTCATTTTACTCATTCATTTCTGAAACAAACAGAAAGAAAACACATCAATCTCTCTCTCACTTTTCTCAGTAAGTGTCTCGAGAATATAGCGTAGATTCTTAGTTCATAGATTTTATAGTCGAGTGCCACGACTATAGTCTCAACACAGTTGTCTCTTGGAATTCAGAATCTCACAAATCCGCCACACTGCGGGAGATTTTATGAATTAAGGATAGAGATCATATCTCGCCTCTGTGTCTGTTTTCAAAAATAGTTTTCATATATATCGTTTAATCTTTATCTTAATTCGCATTTTTTTAATCTGGTTTTTGCGGTTCCTACAATCTTAATTCATACAAGATCTACGATGGGATGACTTCTTCTTCTTTATATTCGGCCCCTAAGATCTACGACCAACTGAAGGAGCAAGTTAAGGAGAAGGACGCTGGATTTCAGGCCCTAAAGAAAGATAATATTGATATCAAAGCCTTTCCGGGGAACCAGTTCCCAGATTCTTTTCATTAATCGCTTCGCCGGTTTCGATCGAATAATCATTTTTTATATATTTAATTTTATGTTTTAAACTATGTTTTAAATTATGTTTCAAACTTTTATTTATAATTTTAATTATTCTATATTTTTTTGTTTTATAATTTTAATTTTTAAAAGTATTTCATTAATGTAAATAATAAAATTAATATATATTTTTAAAATTCCTCGATTCCGTCGGAAATCCGTCAAAAATATTCCGACGAAGTTCTGACGATTTTTTAAAATTTTTTTTTTTTTTAATTTATCAATAGCTGTCGGAATTCCGTCGGAACCCTTACCAACCAAAAACCGTCAGAAATGGTCCGTCGGAAATCCGTCGAAATTTTTTTCGACGGATACATTTCGTTGTTAATCCGTCGGAAAAGGCCGTCGAAAATCTGTCACAAAATTTCTACAGACATGCAATTTCCAACGACTTAATACCGACGACCTAGCACTGACGACCTAAATCCATCGAAAATGATAATTTCTAACGGCATTCCGACATGTTTAATTGTCGGAATTAGGGTCCTTTCTTGTAATGTGTGTTGAACTTATCCATATGTGTTCAATTACACCAAAGGATTTTGGTTGCTTATTATGTTCTTCACATGAATATCTATGAATTATTCTACACTTAATTTATTAGCCAGTGATCACTAGCACAATAATCTTCAAAATGGAAATAAAATTAATTGTTTGGTCATTGACACGAACAACACCAAACTAAAGCAATTTAATTTTAATTTAAAGGAGATTAAGCATTTCAGTATCCTGAAGGTGGTGCCTGGTTATGAATCCAAGTGCTAATAATTTTTTTAAACCACCCAAATAAGTCAAGAACATCGATTATATTTGATTGTCATCAAAAGCACCCAAATTCAGCTACAAAATAAGTGGAGATGAACTCATATATAAATTGAACTCGTTCATTTTTGAAATTGAATCTACTTATTACAGAATCGAATAAACAAAATTATCTATCTTCCAAAATTGAAGAAGAAAAATCAGATTTCGATGAATTTTATCCATATGTGTTCAATTACACCAAGCTCTGCCAAAGCAATATGAAATATTTTCATAGACATCAAAGACCCTTCCCCAATTTTTTCCAGATCCCATCTGACGCATACCAAAAACAATAACCCATCTCCACACGAATAAAACCTCCAATCCAATCCATTATTTTATGAAAAAAACCAAATCTGGGAAAACCCTGAAGCTTTTCTCCTTGTCGTTTCTCACTATCGATATCATCTCTTTCTTGCTTATCTTTTCTAAGAGGGTAAAAAAAACCGGTTATGAAAAACGGACCCATGGACAGTCCACTGTAGCTCTTCCGTAGAGTATTAAACACGCGGATCAGTTGCTACAGTTTTGGGTCGAAAAAATCAGAAAGATGGATCCTATCTTTATCATACCAAAAACCACCCAGGATGACTTTGATTCACAAGATCAGTATCGGACATGATTCCTTAATTTTCGCTGGACTGTCGGGTCAGTGGGATTTGTGTTGTCATATACACTTCTACCTAAGCCATCGGTTCGCCAATTGTCCAAAAATGGGCGCCATTTGTCAAAGAAGATCGACGCATGGGCAGTATAGGTGTCACCAAGCAGTGACACCTGCTGGGCTTTATGATGACCCGACTCCTCTTTAAATATTGACCCTTAGCAGCAGATCTTGCACCAAAAACTTGACCCAGCAAAGCTCTGCTCAACCCGTGACACAAAACCCAGTTCGAACCCTTAGAAAATCCTTACCGAAATGTTGCGCCAGTCCGTATATCTCCCAGTTTCAACCCAAAATGCTTATAATGGGTGATTTCGGGTAGATCTCGGGAAAATTCCAGTGAGTGTTGTGGGTAGAGGGAGTGAATCCGAGTGATAGAGGTAGGATAACTCGAGGAAAGCTAAGGCGAAGCTCTGGCCAAATCTTAGGAATATTTTCCTTAAGAATAATACTTGCAGTGGGTAAGATTTTGTGTTAACCGAACCTCTACTTAATTCTACATAAAAATATCATAAGAGACGATTTGTTTTAGTCAAGGTTCGGTGAGATCGTGGAGGAAATCAGTCTAGAAACCGTAAGCCATAAGCTGGTGAGTCTCGGGGTGAAAGCTTATTGATCTATAAAACGTAAAATGCTAGGCTAAAACGCATAGTTCACTAAATGCTTTCTAGTAAATCTGTTGCATGTGCTAGATTTGAGAAAATATTAAATGCATGTCCATAATCCGGATGAGAAATATGCTGCATACTAAAATTCTGGGCAAATAATTAGTACATGAATATGATCCGGGTAGATTAAATTGCATGTGGGCAAATCGGATATGGTTCATGTATGAATATAAATCGGATAAAAATTAATGTCATTCGTTAAAACTAGATGATGCATGGTAAAGATTTGGTTGGAATGAGTGCATATTTATGACCCGCGGTTAGAATACTATGCATGTCGGTAAAACGGGTGGGAATTTATGCATGAAAATAATATGGGTAGAGATTATTAAAACAGCTAAGTCTTAACGAATTGGGGTACATATGGACTTTAAGTATAAACGGCTAAGTCATTTAAATAAATATCATGTGTATTTATGTTATTATTTTGGGTCGAGGTTCCAAGTATTTTTCATTGATTTTTACAAAGTAAAATTATGTGATTCTATACTTGAGTGTTTTGATATTAAGTTTAATATTATGTATGTGAGACTTATAGTCCGTATATAAATGAGTAAATTAATCGGTAAAAATTGATGTATGTTGCATTCAGTCTTATGAGATCGAAAGATTCATATCGACTAGATTGATTGTTGCATAAATATGGGGAGTACGAAATCCGTACATCCTTAAGCATATAGATGGGCGTATTCGATGCTTCCTATTGATCTCGCTTTAGTGAATCCAAGAAATCCTTGGGTTCACGACAGTGGGAAGACTCAGATGGATTGGATTAGCGACCCTAGCCGAGTGTGACATGACGATATAACCCGATGTTCTATCATGTTATGGACTCGGATAGAGATATTTTGCGGCTTGGGTGTCTTTGTGACTATCAAGTGCAAGTGTTCTCTCGGAGAATATGGAGGAAGTATTCATCGCGCAGGGTCCTAGATTTTGAGTTGCATGTTTTCATTAGTCGCATAAATGCTTTAATGATTAATGCTTAGTAATGTTTGTGTGTTGCATGGTAGCTAAGTTTGCTTGATATAACTAGTAGCTAAGCGTTATGTATAACCTGATAACAAGGTGTTGTTTGTTATATCTTAATAGCTATATGTTAATTGCTTGATTTGCTTCCGCTATGCATGTTGCTTTAATTGTTGGATCTATTATTCTCTAATTAGTATTGCATGTTTGTCGTCATGTTATTATCAGGGTGGGTTGGGACTAACGCACGTTTAGAGGGATCCGAGCTCACTAAGTAATCTTAGATTACTTACGACTCTACTTGTTTTGCAGGAAACCGTAGAAAGTGGGAGCCTTAGTGGGACGGTTCGGACGTTAGGTCAATCAGGAGTAGCTTGCGCGTGCCTTTTGTAAGATAATCTTGTGTGTGTGTGTGTGTTTGACTCGTTTTTATTTTGGTTTTCCTTTGAACTATGGATCCAACCCTTGGTTTTGTATGATAAATAAGCGGATTTCTTTTGTAAAATATAATATAAAAATTGAAATATGTTTATTTAAAATTTTCAAGTACTTGTTGGGGTCAAATCCCACCTCACTAAGATTTATAGGCGAAAATGGCTAAGTATGGACATAAATCTAGTTAAGCCGTTAAAAAGCCCAGGACAGAGATGAGGCAACGACGTCGTATAAATATTCATTCATGTCGGCGATGTAGATCAACGGATTCAAGATACAATGGGCCAAGCCAAATTGAGAAACCCATAACTTTCTGCTGACCTCGGAGATTTATGAAAAAAGAAAGGATAATCATGAAGAAAGGAAATGAGCGAAGAAAAAGGAAAGCTTCCTTATAAATTTAAGGCAAAACCTACCGACTTATCATGCATATAAATATACATGTACTTACACCCTAAAAAGGGATCCGCAACTGTAACCTAGTGAGGGATACATGCGATTTCTTTAAACAATCTTTGTATTCTGAGCTCAAAAGCAAATCAATAAACAAAAACCATTGGATCTTTCGTGTTTGTTTCTTTCTCTTAGAAGTTTCGGTTCCCTAAATTTTTTCTTGGCAAATTTAGTATTATGATATTTGACTCCCACAATTTGGCGCCGTCTATGGGGACACTGGAAACTTTTTGACTCTAAAGAACAAACAAGCACAAGATCCGGAGAGATGATTACTGACGGAGAGAAGAACGGCGAATACGCAAGCGATATCACCAGAACGGGTCTTGCCCCCAGCAAACACGGAAGTCGTTCCAGCAGCGATAGCGGAGATCAAAGACATGCTGGTTACGTTACTGAAGAAGGTGGGAGAGCAGGATGAGAACAAATCGGTAGCGGAGAATCTCGAAACACTGACAACGGAGAGCCGAACCAGATATCTCCGAGCTATAAGCATGAGGTCAAGAACGAACCCTTCCAGAAGAACGAGGCGACTTGTGCTCAATCTGACGGCACTCGATTTCTCAACACCTCAGGACGCATCGAGGACGGCAGGAGGACTGCCACCATTATGTTCGACTAGCAAACAAACACCTGCGGCAACCAGATCAAACATAACGGAGCCGCCCCCACTGATCCGAAGAGCAAGAGATGCCAACGAAACCGACCTAGGTGACGGACGCGACAAATTGGCTGCTACAATCGTCCTCGATGAAGATGAGGAGAGGGGAATAAGAGCTAGTACCGACCTAACGAAAGAAGAAGAAAACTTCCTGTTAGACCAACGGGCGCAGTTTACTGACAAACCACAGAGAGCGAGCCGAGACGACATTCGAAACGAACTGCAAAGAGGAAACCCTGACCACCACCAACAGATGGATGAAATCCGAGCTTCCCTAGCTCAGGCCATCGCCGAGATGCGAGCTGTCCGCTCCCAAATGCACAAGGCCACTAGCGCAGCTCCAGAGATAGACCTTATGCTAGAGGAAGCGCAACTAACGCTGTTTACAGCTCGGGTCACCAGCACCAGAATCTCCGATCCGGAAAAAATCAAGATTCTAGTCTATAATGGCACAACCGACCCCAAAGACTATATCACAGCTTTCTGCATAGCAATGAGATGAGCCGACCTTAGGGAAAGCGAAAAGCATACTGGCTACTGTTTCCTATTCGTAGAGCATCTGAAAGGTGCAGCCCTTCAATGGTTTTCTAGGCTGGAGCAAAGATCCATCGCCAGTTTCCAATAGCTCTCAACTATATTTCTGAAGCATTACTCCATGTTCATGGATATAAAAGCTTCCGATGCCAATCTATGGGCCTTAGTACAAGGAGCAACGAAGACCTTGCGTAGCTTCATGGAGCGATTCAAGGCAGTAATATCAAAAATCGAAGGAGTAAGTGACAAAGCCGCTCTTACGGTACTGAAGAATTCACTATAGTACGAATCGGACTTCTGGACAAAATTTGCGCTGAACGCACCCCAATCAATCCAAGATGTGCTGCATCGGGTGTCAAGCTTTATAGACAACAAGGAGGAGATAAAAGTCATGTCCAAAAAGTACGAAGCTATGGGATCGGCAAACAAAAATCCTCCTTAGAATCAGAGTACATCAAACCCTCGTAAGAACAATTAGGGAGACTATTTCTTCAAATGGGTTGAAGCAGATTCCTACGTCAACATAAAGAATGATCAAGTGGAAAGCTTTGTATGGAAAAAAATCATCTGCCGACATGGAGTTCCATACGAGATCGTCACCGATAATGGTTGACGGTTTATCTCGAAGAGCTCGTCGTCAGAAAGCCTAGCTCGTCGTCAGACAGCCTAGCTCGTCGTCAGAAAGCCTAGCTCGTCGTCAGACAGCCTACCTCATCATCAGATAGCCTAGCTCATCGTCAGAAAGCCTAGCTCGCCATCCAGACAGTGTAGCTCGCTCATCAGCTCGCCACTCCGGTGACCTAACTCATACGGCCTTAGTCGATGGCCTAACTTGTCACTCCGGTGGCCTAACTCATACGGCCTTACTCGACGTCCTAACTCGTCACTCCGGTGACCTAACTTATACGGCCTTACCCGTCACTCCGGTGATCTAACTCATACGGCTTTACTCGACGGCCTAACTTGTCACTCCGGTGACCTAACTCATACGACCTTACTCGACGGCCTAACTCGGCACTCCGGTGATCTAACTCGTACGGCCTTACTTGATGGCCTAACTCGTCACTTTGATGACCTAACTCACTCGTCCGCCGAAGTACAATAAAATTCAATCAACAAACTACGAACTACGGTGGCTTGATCCCCGAAAGGGGTACTTAGGTAACTCATCTCAGAATGGGTTCAGCTGTGCCCCTTATTAAAAAAAGGGGGGAGTGGGTACGTATACATGTATACTCCCATCTCTTGAAAGTCGATTTTCGTAAACGTTAATCAAGACAAGTCCTTTGATTTATTTACTATCTCACGAAACATCAAGTCTTAACCAAAACAGACTCTTCGATTTAATTATCTAACTCGTTGTTGCTGGCCACAACAACGAACTACTTCATCCTAAATGGATCTTTTCTATTACATCCTTAATGGATATTTAAGAACGCTATGTTTATTATCGGAGTGGACATGTTGAAGGAAAACATGTTCGTAATCCCGAAGTAAACATCTATAATCAGCAGGCATGTCTATTCTCAGAGCGGACATGTTAAAAGAAAACATACTCGTAACCGAAGTAAACATCAAAATCCAGCAAACATTCACTGGTAATAACTTCTCAAAAACCTATGTTTATTATCGGAGCTGGCCTGTTGAAAGAAAATGAGCTCGTAAACTAAAGTAAACATCTAAACCCGGCAAACATACGCTGGTCATAACATCTTAAAATATAATAAGTAAGGTATCTCATTCAATATGAAATACTTGAATATGTTCAAATTTATTATCGGAATGGGCATGTTAAAGAAAAACATGCTCATCAACCAAAGTAAACATCTAAACCCAGCAAACGTTCGCTGGTCGTGACATCTCAAAAATCGCAACAAGTATGGTATAAAATACATGAATATGTTCTGATTCAAAACCTAGCAAACAGATCGCTAGTCGAAACATCTTGAAAGCATAAGTACTACTCGCATGTCAGATACGAGATACTTTAAAATGCTAAGATTCAAACATATCAAAACGACTAAGTACCAAGCGTATATCACCTCGGTATAAGATTAGTCAAATATGTGTCAAGACAATACGACGCAAGAAAGCAAGCTTCGTAAAACAATATGATCTAAATCAGTCATCTCGGCCTTACGATATGATCTGAATCAGCCATCTCGGCCTTACGATATGATCTAAATCAGCCATCTCAGCTTTACAATACGATCTGAATCAGCTATCTTGGTCTTATATATGGAAAAAGATAAAATAATCAATACAAAACAGCTCGAAGTACCGCAACATAAAAGCATAAACAAAAAGCTCGGCCTCTTCTGCAGCTTGACAATCTCAAAGCTCGGCCTAACATTTTTGTCGAACTAGCTAGTTATGATAATCCCAGTATCGATCACTTTTACCTCGTCACTATCAAAACAGAAACTGGCGAGCTGGAGGGGATAACTGTTGGGTCAGATCCCACCTCACTGGAATCTATAGGCGAAAATACCTAAGTATGGACATAGACCTAGTTAAGCCGTTAAAAGCGCATTACCGAGATGAGGCAACTACGTCGTATAAATCTTCATGCATGTCGGCGATGTAGATCGACGGATTCGAGATACAATGGGCCAAGACTAAGTGAGAAGCCCATAACTTTCTGCCGGCCTCTGAGATTTATGAAAAAAAGATGGATAATCATGAAGAAAGGAAATGAGCGAAGACAAAGAAAAGCTTCCTTATCAGTTTAAGGCAAAACCCTATCGACTTATCATGCATATAAATATACATGTACTTACACCCTAAAAAGGGATCCACAACTCTTACCTAGTGAGGGATACATGTGATTTCTCTAAACAACCTTTGTATTCTGAGCTCAAAAGAAAATCAATACACAAAAACCATCTTTGGATCTTTCGTATTTGTTTTTTTCTCATAGAAGTTTCGGTTCCCTAAATTTTTCCTTGACAAATTTAGTATTGTGATATTCGACAGCCACAGTACTTACTGATTTTTAGCTTTGTCCAAGCTAAACACAACTTTTGGCTTCAGTACGGGTTCACAAGCCTTAGGCCGGGGTCGAGAGGGATGGTTAGAAGAATGGTCGGATCAGAACCTCGGATTAGTTCTCAGGATCTGGTCTGGCCGTTTATCTAATCCGTCATATTGTGACACTTACGGGATGTCCTATGTCTAGAATGTTCGGGGGTATTACAGCCAGCACAGGAAAGGTGTGTCTGGTGGTGCCTCCGGCGGATATTGCGACTCATAAACCAGAGATTTCGTCGTTATTTACGGATTGAGACAAAGGAATTTGGAGAAAGAAAGAGAGAGATCAGGGAATTGGACCAGAGTTGGATATATTAACTTGAATTTTAAAATTTAAAAGGAATCTTGCAAAAAAAAAATTGTGGAGGGTTTTTTTACAGAAAACACATGAAATAACTATAATAAAATAATATATAGAAGTATCATTTCAAGGAAAAAAAATTAAATCCTTCTCACAATGACAGAAAAAATAAAATTATGTTTTAATATATAAAAGATAGTAAATTATAGACAATATTGTTAATTTATAACTCTCATATAATGATTGTTTCTGTGGGAGCCGAAATCAACACAATTAGATTTGTCGAAGGTTTGCTAAGAGGGATGAAATTTCTGCGTATGAACCACGAAAGCGAAGATCTAAAGATGGTTTTTATTTAGCTGTTTGAAAAGCTTTTCGTACAAGTGTTTGTAGAGCAAAAAGTCTAGGGTTTTACTCAGTAAATTCCTGATCCCTTTTTCGAGAAACGTACATAGATATATATACTAGTTTGAGTTGGCCAGGTTAATCCCAAAGGGATTAGGAAAACTTCCTAATCCTTCGGGATTTTCCTTTTAGCTAAGCCGGCTTGACTTCATGGGCCTTTGTATCGTTACACGCCGAAGATGGGCTTGTTGACGTCGTACAAAATTGACTACGGCCAGACGGCTTCGTGTAGAAATGACTTCGGACAGTCAGCTTCGTATGGAATTGACTTCGACCAGACAACTTCGTATAGAATTGACTTCGGCCAGACAGCCTCGTATGGAATTGACTTCGGCCAGACAGTTTCGTATAGAATTGACTTCGGCCAGACAGCCTCGTATGGAATTGATTTTGGCCAGACAGTTTCGTAGAGAATTGACTTCTGCCAGACAACCTCGTATGGAATTGACTTCGGCCAGACAGTTTCTTATAAAATTGACTTCGGCCAGACAGCTTTGTATAGAATTGACTTCGGGTCGTTTGATATTAGAATTCTAAACAAGCATTAACGAGCAGGTTTGATATGTTCACAAATTGCCTTAACATCAGCTTTCGTTGGCTAAGGACAATTTGCTCACCTATGTTCTATCAAGCAATCTATAACACTTTTGATGAATAGATTAAACATAAAATCAGAGATTAAGTGATCAATTTAATCTAAGCAATGAGAACAACGATAGGTGAAGACAAGATGATAAAACCCTATCTATGTCTGATTCAATGATTCATAAATTCTCTTGAAACCCTAAACCTAACTATGAAACTACTCAAACATGGATGCAGAGAAACAAGAAAGAGATGAAGAAAAACTCATAATAAAATAAATAGAAATCCAAAGGGGTTCAGAAATCTTCTCAAGAGATGTAGAGTCAGAGTTTCGTCTCCCCCAAAACTTACAAATTGCAGAAAACTAAAAATCTGAATAGAAAAGAAAGTGTGTGTAAAACCTTGTGCAGAAAATAAAAGTGTAGCCTAAACAATGGCTAAAAATAACATATAAATAGGTCTAATAATTTTCTGGTCGAAATCTCTGGCAAAGCCAAGCCTAATAAGGAAAAACTGAAATTTTGTTTTTTTCTACACATGTTTCTTTTGCTCGTCACACGGACATATCTTCTCTAAAACTTACATAACTTTCGATCGTACCGTTGGAATGACCTCAAATTACTTCCAAACGATAGATAACTCGACGTTCTATCCTGTGTCAAAATTTCAGGTCGATCCATTGGTGGAAACGTATTAAACGAGTGCCGAACTTATGACCTTTCCGCAAGATAATGCATCTTCACATATCCGTTTGCAACCATTCCTTACTCCTTATGCCTTATACTCCATCCAAACATGTTTCAACCTATAAAGACTCTAAAACATAGAAAAGACTCGATAAAACGATGAATATCATGGTTGAAAACCGGTAAAAACCATGATATATTAACTCCCCCAGACTTAGCCTTTGCTTGTCCTCAAGCAAAAGAAAGAACTTAGTTTGTGAAAGAAGTTTAAAAACGCGGAAACTCACCTTCTCTTTAGAGTGTTGTAATGACCATTCATCTCATAATCCACACACTGCAAAACCAATCTCAATCGAACCACTATGTACTTCTCTGCAGACATTCGCAGCTTTCCAGATTCAACCCACAATTTCACAATGTCGTCCATAAGCCTTTCATTGCTGGGTCTCATCAGTGATCTCAATGCCAAGAACCTTATAGACTCATTCTCGTCCTTTGCCATGACAACTATCCATACAATCCTTGGTACTCTTTCTCTCCCCCCAGACTTATTCTTTGTTCTCATCTTCTTCTTTTTTTTTTTTTTTTTCAAAGGTGTAGGCGAATAATGGTATCAAGGGAAATTTTCCTAACCTCGCTTCCAATTTTTGTGTGATCATTCCTCTCAAAGTAAAATAATGGGATCACAGGAAATTTTCCTAGTCCTTTACTCGAAAGAAAATCCTTTCATCTTTTCTGCTTTTATTTAACTTAGAATAAGGGAGAGGAGTACCATTATGTTTCACACATGATGCATTTGTCAGGCAACGAACGAGGAGTCAAACCCTATGAACATCAATCACGTCTGATGAGGCAAAAGGAAGAGCTCATAAATTAGCTCAGGCTTAGTGGATTCCATTGGAAATCTGGATGTCTCTAGTTAGCTGGTCAGTCAAACCCTATGAACATCAATCGCGTCTGAAGAGGCAAAAGGAAGAGCTCAGAAATTAGCTCAGGCTTAGTGGATTCCGTTGGAAATTTGGATGTCTCTAGTTAGCTGGTCAGTCTTTGGATTTTTCATTAGTCAAATCTGAATGGATTCTGCAATAATGGTTACTAAGATAGAAAAATCAAACAATAAACCAAGAGAAAAGTCATCATTCCCAATAAATTTGACTCAATAAATCGATAAACTGAGTCAAAGAGAAAACAAAAAAAAATAGTGTTAGTAAACGATGAACAACCTCGCCCAGACTTACTTCACACCGTCCCGGTGTGAAAATGAATCAAGAGAAATTTTTTTTTTTTTTGGTACAGAAAACGTACCTTGGCCTGGATCGATCGATCCACCCTTAGATCGATCGATCTGAAAACATACGGTGGTTTGGCGCCCACGTGGATCGATCGATCTGCAAATATTTTTTTTTTGCACGGATCGATCGATCAACGTCCGGATCGATCGATCCACATGTAGATCGATCGATCTGATGCTGGGAGGTCGATCCAAAAACTTTCGGCAAGATGATAAAACCCTATCTATGTCTGATTCAATGATTCATAAATTCTCTTGAAACCCTAAACCTGACTATGAAACTACTCAGACATGGATGCAGAGAAACAAGAAAGAGATGAAGAAAAACTCATAATCAAATAAATAAAAATCCAAAGGGGTTCAGAAATCTTCTCAAGAGATGTAGAGTCAGAGCTTCGTCTCCCCCCAAAGCTTACAAATTGCAAAAAACCAAAAATCTGAATAGAAAAGAAAGTGTGTGTAAAAACTTGTGGAGAAAATAAAAGTGTAGCCTAACCAATGGCTAAAAATAACATATAAATAGGTCTAATGATGTTCTGGTCGAAATCTCTGGCAAAGCCAAGCCCAATAAGGAAAAACTGAAATTTTTTTTTTTCTACACATGTTTCTTTTGCTCGTCAGACGGATATGACTTCACTAAAACTTGCATAACTTTCGATCGCACCGTTGGAATGACCTCAAATTACTTCCAAACAAAAGATAACTCGACGCTCTATCCTGTGTCAAAACTTCAGGTCGATCCATTGGTGGAAACGTATTAAACGAGTGCCGAACTTCTGACTTTTCCGCAAGATCATGCATCTTCACATATCCGTTTGCAACCATTCCTTGCTCCTTATGCCTTATACTCCATCCAAACATGTTTCAACCTGTAAAGACTCTAAAACATAGAAAAAACTCGATAAAACGATGAATATCATGGTTGAAAACGGGTAAAAACCATGATATATCAGCCTCTATCAACAAAATGACGCTCGGCTACGAGGTGGATGCCCGAAAGAACGCGAGGAGGGCTAAGCGTGCGCGGAAAGCGGCCGAAGAGCTTTGAACCAAGCTTGATGAAGCTGAATGCGAGCGTGATGCTGCAACGGAGAGAGCATCGAAGCAGAAGGAAGACTTGGAGGCCGAGGTGGAACTCCACAAGGAGAGGCGCGGTCGAGCCGATGACAGGATTCTTTATCTAGAGTCTTCTCGGGTTCGGCAGGATGCTCAGGTTGTCGAGCTTCGACGGATGTTAAGCTCAGAGAAGGCCATGACTGACAAGAAGGTCGGACGGGCTGAGAAGGTGGCGATGCGCAGAATGGCCAAGAAATTTCAAGCTAAAGTTGATCGAGCCAAGGAGAAGGTTAAGAGTTTGGGCGGGTCGTCGAAAAATAATGTGGTTGACCTTGCCCAAGTTGACGGCAATCTTGAACTCCTTGCACTGCTTCGTGGTGATGAACCACCTTCGTTGGATGCCGAAATCGAGAAGCTCCAGGGATGGAGAGAAAGGTACGCTGGCACCGATGACGAGTTTGACAGGTTGGTTGCTTCATTGGGAAACGACTTAGTGGTCTCTCCAATTTCTGAAGATTCAGCCGACGTTACGCTTGGCAACAAGTCTGTTGAAGCGTTAGCGGTGGATGTCGGTGTTCGCGTATTCTCTGGATCTAATAGGGGTAATCCTGGTTTGCCTTTGCTTGGTTTGAATGAAGCCTCGAAATCCAAGATGACAACCGACTTCTCCGATGATGATGATGGTGTATCTCCAAGGGGTAAGATATGATGATGATGGGGATACGCCCAAGATTGTGGCTTGGTCTATTATATTTATGCTTGATCTTATTTGGACATAGTGCCTGGATGGCTTTATCCGTATCAACTTATTATGTATGCCTTTGTGGCTTTTTGTTTTTGTTGTGTTGTTTCCTTGTTTTCGAAACTCATTGCTTGAATGCTTTTTATCCAAGGAGGATTGATTTGTTTCCCTATATCTTGTGTTAATGCCAACGATTCGTTTGTTGGGCTTTAAGATGGTCATTCCGATTCAAGGATATGTTAATGTAAACATATCCGCTCCGATAATTAGAATAGGTGTTTCGACCAATGATTTGTTTGCTGGGTTTTCAGATGAACATTTCAGTTTATGGGTACGCTACCGTAAGCATATCCGCTCCGACAATGAACACGAAGTACTGTTGCGACCAATGATTCATTTGTTGGGTTTATGATGAATATTTCGGTTTACGGATACGCTACAATGGACATGTAGTGCTGTTATGACCAACGATTTGGTTGTCGGGTTTAGGATGAATATTTCGGTTCACGGATACGCTACCGTAAGCATATCCGCTCCGACAATGAGCACAGACATTTGTATAGAGCGCGCTTTTAATCTGCTAGGATGTAATAGTTTGATCCGTAAAGGATGTAGTAGTTCATTGATGTGGCCAGCAGCAACGAGGATGAGATGAGATGTCTGTTTAGTTAAGACTTCGAGTAATCAGCAAAAGATTTGAATGTGATGCATGTTTCTGTTAATGCTTTAGTAACCCGTGAAGGGTGTGATATGATGAACATAGCTTCTCGAAGCTTGCGTTAAGTAGACGTAGAGCCTATTACGAAGGTGGGAGTATAAGAGTATACGTACCCACTCCCCCTCCTTTTTTTAAAGAGGAGCAGTTGAACCCATCCGAAGACGAGCTGTCTACGTATCTTTTGTAGGGATCAAGCCGCCCCGTAGTTCGTGTGAAGTACCTTAAGGATAGTACTTCTTGAGATGCATCGCGTTCCACGATCTTGGTATTGGAACGTCAGTCATGTTGGTGAGTTCGTAAACTCCGGGTCTTCATACTTTCGTGATTTTGTAAGGTCTTTCCCAGTTTGCTCCAAGTTTGCCAGCGTTTCGTTCTACTGTATTATGAAAAACCTTCCGTAAGACTAGGTCTCTTTTGTAGAACTGTCGATTTCGAACGTGAGAGTTATAGAATTTTGCCGCTGCATTCTGGTAGTTCTGAATTCGTATCAAGGCTAGGTCTCTCCTTTCGTTGATTAAGTCCAACTCATCAAGCATTAACAAGTGGTTGATCCCTTCTTTTTCTGGGAGTAGTCTTCGGCGGACTCCTGGAAAATGTACTTCCAGTGGAATGACGCATTCTGTCCCATAGACGAGAGCGAATGGAGTTTCGTTGGTTGCTCGTCGTGGTGTCTTCCTATGGGACCATAATACTCCTTCTAGTTCTTCAGCCCACTGTCCTTTCTTTTCGTCAAGACGTTTTTTGAGACCGTCGAGAATTGTCTTGTTGACTGCTTCCGCCCGGCCGTTTCCTTGTGGATATCTCGGGGTGGATTTGCTTAGTCGAATCTTCCACTTCTCGCAAAAAGCTTCGAACCTTGTGGAGATGAACTGCGAGCCATTATCGGTGACGATTTTGTATGGGACTCCATGTTGGCATATGATGTTCTTCCATACGAAACTTTCGACTTGTGCGTCCTTGATGCTGGCATACGAATCAGCCTCCACCCACTTCGAAAAATAGTCTGTCAAAACCAGTAAGAATCTTTTCTGCTTCGAAGGATGCAAAGGTCCAACAATGTCTATGGACCATCGCATGAATGGATCAGGTGACGATATCGAGAAGAGCATCTCGGTTGGCTGATGAATAATTGGTGCAATGACGCTGACATTTCTCACATCTGGATGAGTGCTTCTCGGAATCTTGTATCATGGTTGGCCAGTAATAGCCATGTCGTTTAATTTTTATCGCCAAGGCTCGTCCTCCCGAATGGTTACCACATGACCCGCTATGGACTTCCTCCATGATTGTTCTGGCCTCCTTTCCTTCAACGCAGGCGAGTAATGGCCTTGAGAATCTCCATTTGAAAACATTCCCATCGAGCAAGAGGTAACGAGCCGCTTCTACCCGAAGCTTTCGAGCCGCTCATTTGTCAGAAGGTAAGATACCATCGCAGATGTATCCACGGTTGTCGTCAAGCCACCCTTTGTCGCAACCGTATGTAATTTTCGTACATGCTTCATCCATCTCGACAACTTCAGTTTCGTGATGTGGGTCGACATTGGAAGGGAGGAGTTTAAATCCTCGTCCATAGCTGTTGCTTCTTCTTCAACATCTACGAAATTTTTGTCCACGTTGATTGCGGCTTTTTCCATTGAGATCCGGATCCCTTATCTGTCGCGTATGCCTCATCCTGGACCATTGAGTCGTTGATTATTGTTTTTTGTTCATCAGCGTCGTCCTCAGCGTTGTCCGATGCACAGACAGTCTCCCTTGCATTCCTGGCTGCTTGAGATCGCGTAACTACACTCACTGTTTCCAAAAGAGTGATACTCGAGCGTTCGATGAATTCCACCGGAATAACTCGCTTCAAGTCTGGATTAGAAGCAGTGCATCAGCCGAAGTGTTTTCTCCCCGCGGAATGCGTATGAGCGTGAATTCTTTGAACTGCGCCGCCAAGTCTTTGACGACCTTTAGATATGCTTCAATAGGATCATCTTTAGCTGCATATTCTCCGTTGAACTGGTTTGCAACCAACTGTGAATCGCAGAACGCACGAATGTTGTCAATCTTGAGTCCTTGCGCGAGCTTCATTCCGGCAATGAGGGCTTCGTACTCTGCTTCGTTTTTGGAGGCACGAAAGCCTAGGCAGAAAGATTGTTCAAGTATCTCGCCCGTCGGTGACGTCAGACGTATCCCAACTCCCGAGCCATTTTTGGATGATGAGCCGTCAACGTGGAGCTGCCAAGTCGAATTCGGGTTTCCTTCAGTGAGGCTCTCCTCCGGAAGTTCGATCAAAAAATCGGCGAGCACCTGCGACTTTACGTAAGTCCGGCCGCGATACTCGATGCCGTATTCGCTGAGCTCGATAGCCCACTTGGCCAATCTTCCGGATTGACTTGGACTATGCAAAACGGACCGTAGAGGGAAAGTGCTTAGGACTACGATGGAGTGTGATTGAAAGTATGGCCTTAGTTTTCTGGCGGACATGACAACTGACAAAGCCAACTTCTCTATTTGTGGGTATCTTGTCTTAGCGTCGGTGAGAGTCTTGTTGTTCATCCCGTTCGTCTCGAATGAGTACTCTGCTTACTGCAGTGGTGGAGATTGAGGTGTACAAGAAGAGCGGCTCTCCCACGACTGGCTTTGCAAGCACCGGGGGGCTGGCAAGGTATTTCTTCAACTGCTGGAAGGCTTCTTCGCACTTCTCTGTCCATTCAAATTTTTTGTTTCCTCGCAAAGTGTCGTAGAATGGCAAACATTTATCGGTGGATCGCGAAATAAATTTGTTGATTGCGGCCACCCTTCCAGTCAGTCTCTACACTTCGCGTTTCGATTTTGGAGAAGCCATCTGGATAAGCGCGTTAATCTGCTTGGGATTTGCTTCGATACCTCGATGAGTAACCAAGTAACCAAGAAACTCTCCGGATGTGACTGCCAACCTACACTTTGTCGGGTTCAGCTTCATGTTGTGTGAGTTGAGCTGTTGGAAACACTCCTCCAAATGTGCTATGTGATCCTTTGCTTCCAGCGATTTTACCAGCATGTCGTCTATGTAAACCTCCATCGTCTTTCCGAGTTGATTAGCAAACATCTTGTTCACCAAACGCTGGTACGTGGCTCCAGCATTTTTAAGCCCGAAAGGCATCACCTTGTAGCAGTATATTCTGCGATCTGTAATGAAGGCTGTCTTCTCTCGATCGTCGGGATTCATCAAAATTTGGTTATACCCAGAAAATGCGTCCATGAATGATAGGAGCTTGTTGCCTGCCGTCGCTTCGACCAATCGATCAATGTGTGGGAGCGGAAAGCTGTCTTTCGGACACGCCTTGTTTAAGTCGGTGAAATCTACACACACCCGCCATTTTTCGTTCTTCTTTTTCACTACTACAGGATTCGCTAGCCAATCTGGGTACTTGGCTTCCATGATTGAACCGACTCGTAAGAGTTTTTCCACCTCGTCGTTCACTTCTTTCGCTCTGTTGGGATCTAACTTCCTCCGTTTCTACTTCACTGGTTTGAAAGTTGGGTCGACATTCAACTCGTGACTGGTTACGCTGATATCGATTCTGGGCATATCCTCTGCTGCCCATGCGAAGGTGTCCACGTTTTCCTTTAAGAATGAAACAAGCTCTTCCTTGATTGTTTGAAAGTTGGGTCGTCATCGATGCAGACTGATATTACGAGGTCGCAGGTCGGTTTGGCCGATTCTTCTTTGCGATCCTCCGCAATATGTAGTTGCTATAAGAGTTTGGAGAGGTCTTTCATCAGCTCTTTGTCCATCTTCATCTTCTTGCATTCTGACTTGGCTATCGGATCTGTGACGGGGTTCCTGAGTTTGTGCGCAGCTATGAAACACACGCGCGACTCCTTTTGGCTCCCCAAGATCGTTTTCACTCTGCTAGGTGTTGGGAACTTCACGCAGAGATGATAGGTCGAGGCTACGGCGCGCATTGAATTCAGCCAGGGTGTGCCGATGATGACGTTGTAGATTGCTGGGTGCTCGGCGACAGAGAATTCGATGATCTTGACGACCCTCCAGCTTGTCGGTCATTGTCGTGTTCAGCTTATCCTGCTCCTCCGCCTTTTTGAGCAGCGTCTCTAGCATCGTCTTTATCTGAGTCAGGGCCTCCGGGCTCGTCTCCAAAGCTGCAAGCACTGGTGCATATTTCTCTCTGGATCCATCGGCCACGATGTCCTGAGGATCGTCAGTTCGTCTTGCTCCGTCATCGATCATCTTCTTCGGATCATTCGTACGGTAGTTCCTTGGAGTAAGAAAGTTTCAAATCCCCTCCTTCTAGCGCAAAATTGTGGGAGCCGAAATCAACACAATTAGATTTGTCGAAAGTTTGTTAAGAGGGATGAAATTTCTGCGTATGAACCATGAAAGCGAAGATCCAAAGATGGTTTTTATTTAGCTGTTTGAAAAGCTTTTCGTACAAGTATTTGTAGAGCAAAAACTCTAAGGTTTTACTCAATAAATTGCGGATCCCTTTTTTGAGAGACATACATAGATATATATACTAGTTTGAGTCGGCCAGGTTAATCCCAAAGGGATTAGGAAAATTTTCTAATCCTTCGGGATTTTCCTTTTAGCTAAGCCGGCTTGACTTCATGGGCCTTTGCATCGTTACAGGCTGAAGATGGGCTTGTTGACGTCATACAAAAATGACTTCGGCCAGACGGCTTCGTGTAGAAATGACTTCGGACAGTCAGCTTCGTATGAAATTGACTTTGGCCAGACAACTTCGTATAGAATTGACTTCGGCCAGACAGCCTCATATGGAATTGACTTCGGCCAAACAGTTTCGTATAGAATTGACTTCGGCCAGACAGCCTCGTATGGAATTGACTTCGGCCAGACAGCCTCGTATAGAATTGACTTCGGCCAGACAGTTTCGTATGGAATTGACTTCGGCCAGACAGTTTCGTATAGAACTGACTTCGGCCAGACAGCTTTGTATAGAATTGACTTCAGCCAGACAGTTTCGTATAGAAATGACTTCGGCCAAAATTGGCTTCGGCCGTGATTTGCCTTCGGCCGAAGTGGCTTTGTTGCCGAAGTGAACCTGTTGGCCGAAATGCCCTTTGGCCGAAGTGGCTTTTGGCCGAAGTGGACTCGCTCGCCGAAGTGCTCTATTGGCCGAAGTGGCTCGTCGCCGAAGTGGCCTCGTTGGCCGAAGTCTCCTTGCCGATGTGGAGCTGTGCCGAAATATCCCCTTGCCGAACTGGAGCCTCTTAGGCCGAAGTCTCCCCTGGCCGAAGTGGAGGCATTGCCAAAGTGCCTTTGTTCCTGGCCGAAGTGGAGATGTCTTGGCCGAAGTTGCCTTGCCGAAGTCTCCCCTCTTGCCGAAGTCTCCCTTTGCCAAAATGGGGCTTCCTTGGCGGAAGTGGAGCTGTCTTGCCGAAGTCTCCCCTTGCCAAAGTCTCCCTTTACCGAAGTGGAGCTTCCTTGGCCGAAGTCTCCCCTTGCCGAAGTGGAGCTTCCTTGGCGGAAGTGGAGATGCCTTGGCCGAAGTGGCCTTGCCGATGTCTCCTCCTGCCGAAGTCTCCCATTGCCGAAGTGGAGCTTCCTTGGCCGAAGTGGAGCTGCCTTGGCCGAAGTGGCCTTGCCGATGTCTCCCCCTTGCCGAAGTCTCCCTTTGCCGAGGTGGAGCTTCCTTGGCCGAAGTGGACTCTCCGTGCCGAGGTCTCTATTGCCGATGTCTCCTCCTACCGAAGTCTCCCTTTGCCGAAGTGGAGCTTCCTTGGCCGAAAGTGGAGCTGCCTTGGCCAAAGTGGCCTTGCCGATGTCTCCTCCTTGCCGAAGTCTCCCTTTGCCGAGGTGGAGCTTCCTTGGCCGAAGTGGACTCTCCGTGCCAAAGTCTCTGTTGCCGAAGTGAAGAGCTTGGCCAAGCTAGACAGCTTGGCCGAGGTAGACAGCTTGGCCGAAGTGGACTCTCCGTGCCGAAGTAGATTCGTATCACGGTCACAGCAAGCTCGTATCGTGCCCAAATAGATTCGTATAGAAACGACTTAGGCCACAACTTCGGCCTTGTGCAATTTCTCGTATTTCCATACTTAGCCATTTTCCCATTGATCACAGTTGAGTGGGTTTTGACCCCAACAGTTTCAATACATAAACTTTCTATTACATGTATTATTTGTATAGTGCAATTGAGTAGTTCATTTAAATTATGATCTCGATGCATTTACAGATCCCATTTTCATTTTAGTTTACACTGCCCATTTTCATATTTTTATAAACTCATAATAATTATATATAAAAATGGAAAAATAAAATTGTTGTATTGGGTGTTTAGGAGATTTTTCATCAGTGGGTCTAACCATTAGGAGACAAGTTTTCTACACAAACAATAGACGCGTTGAGGCCGAGAAAACACGATGGTGAGGTGTTTTCCGATGACTCTCTGACGCTTAAGTCAGCAAACAGAGAGAGAAAAGACAGAAAGACCACGGAATAAAACGTGGAGAGACTGAAAAGAAGTCGAAAATTAAAGAAAAATAAATTAAATGACATCGGGTCGAAGAGGGTTGATCCTCGATGTATCAGCACATTTTTGGAAGAAATATAGATGGCGTGACAGGGAAAATCATAGTATTTTGAGTGAAGAAGATTCAAGAATAGTTGAAAAAGTGACCAAGGATGGTCGAAAAAGTGACCATGAGAGGTCGGAAAGAAACTTGGTCTCGTAGAAACAAGGGAAGCTCAAGTGTTTAAGGAGATTAGTATTTCTTAAAAGACTTAAGGTAGAAGTTAAGAGATTATGATCCTCTTTCTTGTAGAAGATAAGGGTATTTATAGTGTTTTACCTACCGGACAAGAATATCGGGTCACGCGTCCTAAAGGGTTCGGGTCCATCGGTTTGAACCTGTACGAAACACTCGAGTATTTTTCACCTACCACCTTTGTCTTTATGGGCCAGCTGCCCAACAACATAGTCTTGAGACATAGAACGATGTCATTGCCGTACGAGGAACAACATATAGTGTGGCGGGTCAAAGTTCGAGAGGTTCCTCGGAATCAGCCTTGTCTACTTTAATCTTTTTGTTGAGCATATGCTAGTTGTTTTACCTATCACATGCGCAAGATAAATAATATTAACCCATAATCAAAAACGTGGCCGCGGAGGCCGCCGAAGCGCCGGTTATACGCTCGCCGGCGGAGCTCCGCCGCGATTAAGCTATAATCGGACTAAAAACGGAAAAAGTTAAAAAAGCTTCGAAATCTTTTGATTTTTTTCTCGAAAGAGGATATTTGATGTTAGATCTATCATCTTACGGATAAATCCGACTGAAAACGAGTTAAAAGTGAAAATCAAGCAAAAAAAAAAGGAACTGCGGCCATAGGTAGGGTTTGAGAAGAGAATATTTCGTAGGAAGAAGATGATAGTGGATATTACAATTTTGCCACTCATTTAAATAAATGAGGAAAAAAGATAAGAAAAAGATTCGGAGTGTCGAACCCATCACCTCAATGCCTACACCGAAGAGAATAACCAACTGAGTTATGATCATATTTAAAAATCATTCGCAAACATATTATTTAACTACTAAAAAACTAGGCCCCGATTAATCTCCAATTTATTTGTTAGGCGCTAAGCCCAACCCGAGCGCTCGATTAGCGCCTAGCGAATTTTTGAAGATGGATATTAACCGTTTGACCGAAGACTAATTCAAATGTATTTGAATAATTGAAGTTCGTGCCTATAAAAGAATGGAAATTTATACTTATCCCAGGTTTTTGATACATAAAATCGGGCTCCGTGTTTAGCTTCCCATTTGCTTCTTTACATGTACATTTTACCACTCAGTTTCCAACCCGATTCATCCTTCGCGGTGTGGCTACAACGTTCGAGATGAGAGGTGGAGACAGGTGGAGACAGGTGGCCCAACCCATCGAGTTATCCGGACCATTGTAGATCAGGCGCATATACCCTTAGGGCTGGCTCAATAGACCAACTACACAAATGGCGCTTAGAGATTCGCTTAAACTAGCTAAACGTGGCTCTAAGAGTTTCGCCTAAGTTAAGAGAGTAAATTTATCCCAAACACTAGCATTGTTGAAACGCATGATTAAGAAAAATAAGATTAAATAAGACACGTAATATACTAAGGTGTATGTATATAGGAAAAATGACTAAAAGAACCTCTACTTTTTAAAAGTGTACATTTAATACCCATATTTTTTTAGAAATCGTTTTATTCCTCGAAAAATATAAAATTTCAGAAATAAATATCAAACTTTTTTAAAAAGTGTTCATTTACAACCTTAGATGTTAGTTCCGTCAAATGATCAAAATATCGTTTTAATCTATTAACGGAGGATGACGTGACATATGCAATTAATGGAAGGGAATAAAATCGATATGTTTTACTTATCGAATCAACCAGAAAAACTTAAAATTAATCTTAAACTAAATAGAAAACGACTTTTGGAGAAAAAACCTTTAAACATGTTTTCGATTTTATCTGTAATCAAAGCAATTTGTCGTTTATATGTCAAGCTATGGCGAGAGCAATTTGTCCGTTTAGATGTAAAGTTATGATGAGAGAAATTTATCCGTTTAGATGTCAAGCTATGACGAGAACATGTTGGATTGACATGAAGAAATATCATACTTTACCAATATTGAGATTAGAGCAAAAGTGATAATGAAGACATATGTAATGTGACGTTGTAATTTCCCGGTTCTTGTAAAGAAAGTTTGGAGAAATTCAAATCCAGGATGACGATTTTATGGCTGCCAGATGTATGGTGAGGAAAATCGTGCGAATTTTTAGATGGAAAGTTATTGGTTATATTTATGGATGGCAAAAAGCAACAATGATAAAAGCATGATACGAGATTCAGAGGATATATGCTAGAAACAGAGAGCTGGAGAAGGATAATGAACATATGCATTTGAATATCTTTGAGTATGAAGCATTAAAGAAACAACTCAGGAAATCTAAATCTAAGAACTCTCTTTATCGCAATTTGCTATGCACTTTCATTGGAATGTGTATTGTCATTCTGAGACTCATAAGTCCAGGAAGTTAATAAATATTGGTCATATGGAGCATTCGATCACCCGAGCCGTGAACACTTTTTTCTCCATTACATGCCTCTGTTGTCGATACCTAGGTTTTCTTTTTATTCCCAAAATCAAAATGAGACAAGAAGAGAACGACATTTACCTCTTTTGATATATCACACAAATTCTTAATTTGGAGTCATCATGGTTTATGGTTTATTTGGTTAAATGAAAAAGATCAGTTTTATTAAATTTCATCAATTACATATGCCACATCATCATCAGTTAACATATTAAAAATATTGTTTTGACCATTTAACGAAATTAACATATGAGGTTTTAAACGAAGATTTAAAAAAAAAGTTTAGTATTTATTTGTGGAGTATTATATTTTTAGACGAATAAAATAATTTAAAAAATATCTAAAAATTAAATTACCACTTTAAAAAAATAAAGGTACCACTTTTAAAAATTAGAGGTTTTTTTAATCATTTTTTCATGTATATATTCATATAATAAAAAGAAATATTGAATGTAGAAAGAGTGAAGGGAAAAAGGATGATGACATTAGGTACGAGCCAATCACGTAGACATCACGAGTCACTTTAGTAACAACGAGCAAAAAGCTCTGCCATTAAAGGCATTGCTCTAAATTCTTTTTGTCCTTGTCTCCACGCCTTTGCTTCTCTCTTCCCCTTCACCTATTCATTGTTAAAAATTCATACAATTGAATGTACACTGATTCTTAACTCATTAAAAAAAAAATATATATATATATATATATATATATATTTATTTATTATTTCGCACGATTACATACCTACGATGTATATATATATATGCATTACATTTTATTCCTACATGAAAACCAAAGTAATATATATATATATATATATATATATATATATATATATCTCTTTTATATATATATATATATATATATATATATATATATATATAAACGTAATGATACTTGACGATTTAAGTTTCTTAAACGAGATGACACATATATTTTTAGCACAACTAGAGACTATTTCTCGTTTTATTGCTTCATCTAACCATATACATTTTTTTTCAACAACAATACATTATATCGAGTTTGAATTCAAATGATGACGTATCGAAAGCATTAACACAAATCATTAAATTATATATGTGTTATTTTTATTCCTTTTTTTAGATAATATTCTAACTACATTCGGATACCAGCTGCGAATAAATTCTAGTTTAACATAATATAATCTTTGGTCCAAATATACTATGGCAAATAAGGGTTACAGAAAGAAAAAAATGAAAGCTTAACTGAAAGTCAATTATCCAAATTTTTGTATGAAAATAAGAACATATTAGTCAAAGGAACTAACAACTTCTATTAACCCCACAAAAAAAACTATATATTGTCTAGTTAATATAATAAATTTTTATTGTCTTAATTCAGCTTGATACACATGAGAAGCTCGGATCCTTAGGGATTTGAAAATTGTCATTACAAATGAACATCGAGGGATATATACCATCAACCATCTATTTATTGTCAATTGATTTTGAGTTGGAAATTCATGAAACTTAACATGGTATCAGAATCCGAAGACATGCTGTCCTATCCAAACCGAAATCGATCTGATCCGAAATTAATCTGACCGATCTAACCCGAAATTAATTATATAATGGATATTGTCGAGATTAATGGCTAGATGGTCATTATCTCGAGAGAGCGCGTGAAGAATATATACCATATCGGAAGGTTGATGGGGCGTTGAACGATATATAATTAAGAGACATGTGTCAATCCACTTATTGTCAATTAATTTTGAGTTGGAAACCCATGAAACCTAACACCCACTCGATAAATGAGTGCTATTAACAGAATGCACAGATCACGTAATGTTAAAGCATGATTGGTAGACAACCTTAGATAAAGGCAAAGCAGGAAAATCGCTAATCGAGAACTTTACTGCTTAGGATGTTGAAGATGCGCCATAACATTGATGAATACAGATGGATAACAATATGTATTGAAAAATGTGAGATACGGTCCTACAATGATAAGAAATTCTATCTCAGTTGCAAGTCTTGAGACTAAAAGATGTTGTTTCACAATTTTTTTATAAAAAAAAAAAAAAACTTTGTGATGACAGTCATTAGGAAGGACACAAACAAAGTAGTGTTGATGGACAACTACAAAGATGGTATCTATATACTTCAAAGAATACATTTGGAATGTAAAGCTCAAGTCACGAAGAAGATTAATGATAAGAAATCTCTTTGGCATAGTAGACCATGACATATGCCACACATGTCATGGAAATTCTGGTAAAAAATAGTCTGCTAGAAATAATAATTATCAGAAAACATAGCTTCTTTGAAGACTGTGTTTACGATAAAGCTCATTTTTTTAGTACTGCAAAGCACACCTCAAATAGAACTTTAGACTACATTGATTCTGATCTTTGGGATCTCCACGGGTGACTCTCTCATATGCTTTGTCTCAATATTTCCTTGCCTTCATAAATGGTTTTTCTAGGAAAGTACGAATATACTTCCTGAAGACCAAAGATGAAGCATTTTTTTAGGTTTGTTAAATGGAAAAATTCTTGTTGAAAAGCAATTGGAGATAAATGTAAATGATTTGAGAACTGACACTGGTTATAGAACTTTGTAACTCGTTGTTTGATAAGAAGGAATGAACCCAAAGGCATGAGACATTTCCATACACTGCATAACAAAATGGAGTTGTTCGAAGAATTAATCGAATAGTGATGGACAAAATCAGAAGTGTGTTGAGTGTATCATGTTTATCAAAGAAATTTTGGACAGATGCAGCCTCAACTTTTGTGTTTTCGTTAAAAAAAGTGCATCCACACCTATAGGATTCAAAATTCTTGAGGAAATTTGGTCAGATGTAAGACAATCTTACTTTCACCTTATAAATTTTTGTTGCATATGGGTTATGTTCATACAATTCAAGGAAAGTTATATAAAAAAAGGCAAGAATAGTTTGTTTATGGGATACCCTTATGCAGGGGCGGATCTACATATGGTAAGTAGGGGACAGTTGCCCCCATTAAAATTTCCAATTTTCTTTTGAATTTTAAAGCCTCCATTTATTTGTCCCCAAATAAAAACGTTTTTTTGCCCCCATAAAAGATAATCCACTCTCCAAACTCAATTTATTGGTCATTTATTTCCTTTTATTTTTTACTAGCCCATTTATTTCCTTTCTTTTAGCAATATCATGTTTCTTTTTTTAACTGCAAAGATTAAGCACTTATTTCTTTAATATACAAAATCATTTTATTTGCTTCAACATAAGTCTTTAAACATGATTAAAACATATTTATGCTTCAAACACACATATATATATATATATATATTTTTTTTTTTTTTTTTTTTTTTTGTATTGCTCATTCCATGGGAAAAATACGATTATTTGTGTTTTGTTATAATTTGTATTTAAAATTCATAAATTATCTTAGAAATTTCTAATTATAAATTGTTCAATAATAATAATGTTATAGATTTTATTTTGACAATATATATATATATATATATATATATAATGATTATTATTTTTTCCAGTAAAATAATATATATTCTGGATCCACCACTGCTCTTATGGAGTTAAGTGATATCAAATATGGTTTATGCTCGCAAGTGTACCACCAATAAATATGTGATATATCAGGAAGATGCCATGCTAAAAAATCTTTAGAAGTCAACTAATCCAAATACTGAGGAGAGAACAAACATTATTAGTATAAGTGTCAAGTAAAAATCATTGGGAGATGAACCAAGTTCGAATTCAGGTGGAGCCATGGAAAGTCTACTAGAGTATGCATCTCACAGTGAAGATCAAGACTCTGAGAATGAAATGGAGAATTTCACAAAATCATCGGATCAACGAATTTATCTCTTTGCACGAGACAAGGCATAAAGGATCATAAAGGCTCCCACTAAATCATCAGTTGTTAGGCATAGATGTTTAGACACTGATTAAGGGGGGAGGTTTCAGCAAAAAAAAAAATGGTTCAAAAGAATCGAATATTAAAGTAGAGATTTTTTTTAATGTTGATGCTAACTTTTTATTACAAAATTTGCATGCACCATAAATTTTACGCAGCAAAATCCAAACCACTAGAATATCTTGGTATTTATATATATTATAAAAGAATTTGTTGAAATGTACGTGTATATATATGTGTATGTATAATTTGTTGAAAGGTTTTATTTGGGTCCACGCGTAAGGGTCCGTTGGTATAAAGAAAATGTATAAAGATGGAGGTTATAATGGCCATGCAGCTCCATAAGGATCCTGCGATCCTCTCACCAACTTACATAAATCTGACCTTTGATATTAATACGCTTTGTTTTCCATATGAGCACTTGAGCAATAAATAACCCAACCTATCTCATCGACATGTCTTGCATGTAACCATATACATATACACTAATGCCACGTAGCTCTATAATGTGAAATGATCTCGTCTTGAATAAACTAAAAACTATTTAGCATAATACATGAATATTGTATGACGTATTTATAATAAATCTCTTAGCCAAAAAAGTAAAATAATAAGTCACTTAATAATGAGCGGGCTGCTAAAAAACAAATTTTATTTTTAATGCGTGATACGCGGAGAAAACAAAATTATTGTTGTAAATATCTATATTATAATGGGAAAGTGATTAAATACTTTTTAAAAATATTTATTGAATATCTAAATTTTTTCAGAAATCATTTTATTTTAAAAAAAATATAAAACTCCACAAATAAATATCAAACTTTTTAAAAGGTGTTCGTTTTGGACATCGGATGTTATTTCCGTCAAATTGTCAAAACATCATTTTTAATCTGTTAACGGAAGATGATGTGGCATATGCAATTGACAAAATAGAATAAATGAATATGTTTCACTTAACTGAATCTACCATAAACCTTGATGAATTATGATTAAACATTTGGGTGATAAATTAAAAGATATAAATATTATTCTCTTCTTGTCTCATTTTGATTTTGGAAATAAAAATAAAACCTAGGTATCAATAATAGAGGCATGTAATGGAGAAAAAGAGTGTTCACTGCGAAGGTGATCGAATGCTCCATATGACCAATACTTATTTACTTTTCAAACTTATGAGAATCAGAATGACAATATGCATTTTGATGAAAACGAGTAACAAATTGTGATAAATAGAGTGCTTAGATTTACATTTCCTGGATCATTTTTTCGATATTTCATACTCGAAGATATTCAAACGCAGTTGTTCATTAACTTTTTCCAACTCTCTATTTCTAACATATCCTCTGAAGCTCGTCTCATGCTTCTATCATTGTTGCTTTTTGCCATCCATAAATATAACCAATATATTTCCACCTAAAAATCCATACGATATTCTTTAAAAAGTAGATTTGAGGAGCTGATAAAGAGACATTTTCTCCACGTGACTCATAGTGTTCTCAGGCTTAAAAGCCTTCTTTTGTTTTTTCTCAATTTCTTACATTCTACGTGGGCATAATGGTAAGGTAGACGTTCAGCACGCAACGCTACTTCTCGCTCCTTAGAGTTTATGTATGTAAACTATGTCTCACATGTTTGGTTAACCTAACTTTTTGTTTAACTGAAATTCATAAGTTGACAAAAAAATAGTTTGGTATTTATTTGTGGAGCTTTTCTGTTTTTAGAGGAATAAAATGATTTCTAAAAAATATGGATATTAAACGAACACTTTTTAAAAAGTTTGGTATGAAGTTTTATATTTTTAGATGAATAGAATGATTTCTAAAAAAGTTTAGATATTAAATTAATACTTTTAAAAAGTAGAGGTTTTTTAGTCATTTTCTCATTATAAATTGATAATCCATGTAATTATAACATGTGTAATTTGATTCTAAATTATTACCCGCTAATATAAAAATATATATTAAATATGCAGATAGTTAAATTATAATTGGTAACCCATTATATTTCTATCAATAAAAAGTTTCAAAGATCTTAGTGAGCTAAAAATTTGTATATGATCATTGCTTTAATATGTAGATCAAACCCCAAGCAAACCAAAAAATAATAATGAATTATTTTAAGCATATGATACAATATATCTTAGAAAAATAAGGAAAACTCGATCATATCAGGAAATCTTCCTAAATCTTCAGAAATTGACACTAGCCGATCTATGCACCTATAAAAACACAAAGAGGAGCCACGAAATTGGTGTGCCTCAATCACCCTAGATACACATTTTTTTAGGGAGAGCCTCACGCTCAAACTCCATAGTTTTATATTTTATTTTTAGTTTTTACATATTGTTTCAAGGGGGTCTAACCTCAATCTTTGTACTACAAGAGAGAAGAATTTTGAACCCTTTTTACTTATGAGATTTATTCATTCTATTTTTATTATGATTTTTCTTTCCATGATTGAGTAGTTTGTTTGTTGGGTTTAAGGGTTTCGAATGTGTTTTCATTGCTCGATGAATAAGAATTGTTTAGGTTCAAGAATTTAGAAAGAGTTCTTTGTCTTTGCTTTTGTCTACTACATATTTCTTGTTTGGCCCACTTGTAATTGAATTAAAACTGATAATGCTTGAACATGACTTGGTTGATCGTTTGGACCTAGTATTAGATGAGCATAACACCATATCCTGCGAGAGTTGAGTTATGGAGTTAGGTTAATATATCGAATATTGATTTGAAATATTGCATATTTATCTATCTATTTGCCTGCGAGAGTTGAGTGCTTAGGTTGTTTATATATAGTTAGTCATCGCTACGAGAGTATGTTGATTATCTCATCAAGTGTATTTTAGTTTGGAATCATACTCCGTTGAATTTACCTGCCTAAACACCTGAATAAATTGATCCATGAACCCTGTAGATTTTTCTGATGCCCAGCATTTGTTTTAGTTGATTTTTTATCATTATTTAATTACTTAATTTTAGTTTTAGTGAAAAAAAACAAAACCAATATTCTATTTCGTCCTAACTTAATTCTTCTCGAATATTATCTACAGCGTAACCTTTCAGTCTTCAGTGGATTCGACCCCTAAATACTACTACGTTTGCTGTGCACTTGCAGAAATATTTCAGGGTTAAAACTCTGAGCACATCAAGTTTTTGGCGCCATTGTCGGAGACTAATAACGTTGCCTATAAGTTTAAGACACGAGTTTAGTCTAGGATTTTATTTTATTTTGATTTTTAACTTTTATCTTTGTTTGTCTATTTTTGTGTGTTTCAGGTTTTGAACCTAAGAGAGAATATGAAATCTCAATGGGTGAAAAATTCGTCATTTATCCAGTTGAGTATTTTAGGGATAGAGATGTGACGAGAAACCAGTCTCAATTTCCACAGGAATCTCGCGGTGGTATGCAAATACCAGCACCCGTGGATCAACGAAGGCAATTCCAGCCTCATATTCAGAGAAGGATTTTGATCCATGCATTCCACCAGCTGCTTTAGTGTTTGGACGAAGTCGTAGTTCTATTTATCCCCCTCAACAATACTTTGGAGAAAAAGATGTCTATATACCTCCACCACAATCACAACCTAGTCTTGAAGAAAGATGCATAGCCATGATAAACGAATACCGTGAAGCTCAAAGGATAGCCGCAATAGAGGTTGATGCAAGGTTAGAGAAGCTCACGGTTGATTTTACTAACACAATAAACACTCTTAGATGTCAACATATGAAGTTAAGCAGCAACCTTCGAAAACTCAAGGAATACCAAAGATGGCAAAAGATTGACATTGAGAAAAACCGAGTCGACATTAAGAGGTTACGCAATGGACAGCGTCTCTGTTCACATGACTGGAGGATTAAAAAATCAAGAGAAAAACTTCTGGAGTTCAAAACTCGTGTCGATTCCCTAGATGTTCAAGTCGTTCAAATCTCAGAGATTAAAGATCCACCATACGAGGTCAATGAAAACAGGGAGTTTTTCACAGAAAACCTAATCATTTTCCTTATAGGAAACCTAATCATTATTTTTGTGATGCAATTTCTCATACTTATTTTGGAAGCAATGGCGCTAGAAGAAAAGACGAAAAATATTTCATAAAGCGAGACATAGGAGGCCAGCAAGGAAACATCATTTTGGAAAACAAAATAATGATAATGAAACCGTTGAAATTCAAAATGTTCATCTAAATTTGCAGGAAAAAGAGAACACAAAAAGAAATTCACAATTTAGTCAAAGTCTTATAACCCTCATAATCAACAAGAAAAGGATAATCAAACCAAAGGACATACAGAAAAAGATGAGCCCATTGAAGTATTAGACGGGACCTGATTTTACCACTAGAGGAGAACATCTAAAAAAACTCATGCTTGATCAGAAAGCTCCTGATCTGCACTTGAACAATGATGAAAAGACCAAGGAAGCTACATGAAATCTAATTTTCCTAGCATCTATTTTGCACACCTAAAAATGGCAAACCAAATCAAGGTAAACGACTCTTAAAGAAGCATTTAGTGGAAGATAATCCGCTCGTAGGGATTTTGGTTTATTTATTTTCCTTTTTAAAACGTTTTTATCTTAGTGGCGTAGGAAGTTATCGAAAAGCATATCGGCATAAAGCTGATCAATCGATCAGAGAGGTGATTGATCGATGGGACAACATGCAATCAATCGATTCCTATACTGGTCGATCGAATGCCCCCTTTCTGGAAAATCAGAAGATTTAGAATTTTACTGATCGATCGATAAGGCATACCTCGAACAATCGATCGCCCTTCACGTAAGTTTTCAATTTTCTGAGATATATAAAATAAAATTTAATAGATTTAATCAAATAAAATGCAAGAAAAAATAAAAATATAATTCTTTATTATTTTAGAATTTCTTTTTAGATTTTTTAATTTATTTTTCGCCTAAAAACCAAACCTGAATGATCGATCCCCTTGGGTCGATCGATCAATCGGCAACGGAAAATTTTGCGGGTTAAGACTCGCGAAAAACTCTTTTCTTTTCCCCCATTTGCGATTTTAAGATCAAAACATAAACAAAACAGAATTAGTTCTTCAAAACTTTTTCTCCAAAAACTTCAAATCAACACAACTTTTTTGAGTCTTAACGAAATCAAACAATTTTTGTGTCCATTCCATCCGGATTTTTGTGCCCAGTCGATATGTTCAACTTTTATTTTCGATCTGCAAAGGTATGACCCTCTTTAACCCCTTTTACAGTCACAAATTTTAGAAAAAATAGTGATTTATGTGTTCAATTTGCATTGTGATACGAATTTTACTTGGTTTAATTGTTCTAAGCTAGTTAGTGTGTTGATTTAAGCTTGATTGTGACTGTGAATGCACGAATTTAGGAAGAAATTTGGATTTTATATTTTAAGATAGATATTTTTGAGCGAATAACGTTAACTTAGAACGGATTTTAGAAGAATTTAGAAGTTGTTCCGATAAATGGATTCTTTATTACTGTCGTTGGGTTGATTTTTAAAATAATCCATACCAAAAGTTCACTTGTTTCTATGAATTTTAAAATTTCATATTTCGAGATTACCGATATTGCTAGAACGATGAATTTTGAGCATAAATTGTAGAAATTGGTATTGTTTGAGGATGGATTGATGTTTGCTTGAGCTTATTACATATTCTGAAATATTCAATTATTTGGTTGGTGATGATTTTGGATCAAAATGCTTATTTTGCAATTTTACTCGATTTTTACAGGAAATGGCACGAACGAGACAGAGCACCAACATCTTTTAGGGTGAGCCAGCAACACCGGTTTGGACCAAGCCAGAGGGGAAACCATTCCATGCTATGAGGATGAGGTACCAGACGAATCTTAAAAAGACGAGCGGTACAAGCGCAGAAGAATCAGGAAATGGGACGACTATTGCTCTATGTTCTATAATGGATTGCTGGATATTAATATGAAGAGTATCATGAAATTCTTCCAGGAAGATTTGGATAAGCTAAGAGTACAGGAGTGTGTTGCTGCTATGAGCAACAGTATGGGTATTGGCACCATCGCGACCACGTTATATCCATACTTTACGAATTTAACACGCTAGTTCTTTGCGTTCATAGAGCTGCGCTTCTCAGACAACGGGTCTGGCCTTCAGCTCGCTAGCAAGGGTACACTCTCATATCTAGCTTATGGGATCTACCATAAGATCTCGATCCCTGAGATATGCAGTCTTTATAGGTTCAACTACACTCCAGAGTGCATCAACTTCCCTGACACTATAACCCATGACGACTTCATCTAGGATTTGATTGCATTTGGATCATACTCGTCAGGTACAGCCAAGCAATCCATGTTCAGGAACTCAGTGATCAGGATCATGGCCAGAGCCCTTAGCAATAACTTGTTTCCTAAGAAGGTGTCGGGAGCGATTAGACATAATGAGCTTATGCTTATACATCGTGTCATTAGTACCCTCATTCCAGAGGAGTTTCCCACACCGTATAAGCCTCTAGCAGAGGTAAACATGGGGCATGTTTGCTGTTGTGTTGACCATAGCGCTGTTAAACTCGAGGAATCCAAGGTGGAGCGCATCGGGAGTCTGCTCACTCCCAGCTTTGATTACCATGGGTAGTCGCTCCTCCAATGATAAGAGGAAGAGTCCGACCTCATGGACATCTAGTACTTCATTAACTGTATGTTCTTCATGAAGGATCGGATCTACACTTTCTTTAACTGCAGCGATCGACCTTTCCACTACAGACAGCCACGGGAAGGATTCACACTTCTCACCAGGGCTGACATTGAGTTTCTTCCCAAGAGAGTGCAGCTATGCGATGCTCCACCACCTGTTCATAGGCATAGAGGAGCTGCCTCCAGAGCACAACCTGGACCACGGGAGGACGAGCCAGTCTTCGATTTCGCCACCCAAGGCGAGACTCAGGGGCAGTTTGAGACGATAATGCATGCAGTCACTGGAGAATATGAGCTCATCCCTCCTCCGGACATCACATATGAGATGGAATACCATTGCTGGACAGTGGAGAGCCATCAGAAGATTAGTGGACTGATGCATATGATTTAGCATTCACTTGCCAGGATCAGAGTCACCACCCAAGCTTCATGTTTCTGCTCCCCAACTACATATGAGCACCATGATGAGCTCTTTCTGAGGCACCAGGCAGATGAGGCAGGCATTAGCGGCACACGTGCATTCATTGATGACAGGCTAGGACGAGCAACAAGGAGCTGCATCTATGATCGAAGCGCTAGTCTAGAGGATCATTAAGCGCAATACCATTTTATTTTTTATGGATCTGACTTTGAATCTATTTTACTTGACTACTAACACGACGTAATTCTTTCTCATTAAAGGTATTAGATAAAGGAAATAAACCATACATTCAGGAATTCTTATCCATTTAACCACTCTCTGTTGATCATGAATGGCCTACTCATTTTTAGTTGGTACCCCACTTTAACTTTTAACTCTTTCCAGACTTCATGCACTCTTGTTTTCATTGTTATATGTACCGATATGTGCAAAAACGTCGGGGAAAAAAGGATCGACACAGTTTCCCAACCACTGCAGATGTAGTGATTAAGACGATGAGATGTAGTACGGTGATTTAATTCGAGTATCTGGTTTTTCCTTGAAATTCATAAAATAAAGGTAAATATTTTGTGCCTTATGAGACTCATATTCGAAAAGGACGGTTCCCCTCTTAAAAACGAGGGAAAAGAAACCGAGTACTTATAAAAAAATTCTCATGGAACATAAAACCCTCAAGGAATGCCATGGATCAATCTAAATAGAGTTGGAGTGATTTCAAATCACTGATTTGCAGTTGTTCGTATGAAAAGATCTAAGTTAGAGGGATTAGGCATCGAGTGGTTGGAAAATGTGGACATCAACATGTATATTTTTTCTTGTGATTTTGCATAATATCTTGCATCCTATGGAGTGTCTCGTAACTCTAAACACTTTTGAGCTCACCACCAAAGCAACCTTTTTAACTTCTAGCACCGTCTATCCTCAATGATATCATTTGATGAAAAATGTAGAGGGTTAAACGATTTGAAGTTGAGAATTTTTCAGGATTGGAATTCTAGACAGCTTTGTGAAAGTCAGTGGCGGGAGTATATGGAGTATGCTCTAACCGATGTTATGTAATATGTGGATTACAGGTTAAGATTTTAAGCACTATCTCTAGGGAGTTTTCGAGTCTCCGTGATTTCCAAACCTATTTGTACTTGGATTGATGTTTTTTTTAGGACAACAAAGGTCTAAGTCTGGAGAAGTTGATATACATCATATTTTACCGGTTTTACGTATGGTTTTTTTTCGTTTTTATCAACTATTTTTATTGGTTTTGACATTTTATTGGCTTTTCAGTTTTTTGTTAGTTTTTAGACTCTTTACAGAAATTTGGAGCAATTTGGGCTAGACAGGATGCAAAACAAGCATTTTGGAGATTGGACAGTTTCTGAGCATCAAACGTTTGACATCAGATGAAGACCTCCCCACCATTGGATCAAGCTCAAATTTTATAAAAGGGTAGCTATGAGTGTTACCTTTCATTTCCCAGTCACTTCATGCAAATCCAAAGATTAGATCTCACGGTATGCTTGATTTACTGAAGACTGGTCACTCTGGGTACAAGCTAAAGCATGCAGAGGAAAGAAGAATTTTCTGACCCCGAGGATAAGAGAAATTGATCGATCATTAAGAGCGCGAAAGAATCAGAGTTTGAAAAAAGAGGCAATCGATCGATCACCCCCTTTGTGATCGATCAATCGCTTCGGAAAAAAATAAGGAAAATTCGATCTTATCAGGAAATCTTCCTAAATCTTCGGAGATTCACCCCCTAGTTGACCTATGCACCTATAAAAACAAAATGAGGAGCCAAGAAATTAGTGTCCCTCCATCATCATAGATACACTTTTCTTGAGGGACCCTCACACTCAAACTCCATAGTTTTAGGTTTTATTTTCAGTTTTTACGTATTGTTTTAAGGGACATAAACTCCAATATTTGTACCAGAAGAGAGAAGCATTTTAAACTCTTTTACTTATGAGATTTATTCATTCTATCTTTTTGTGGTTTCACTTTCCATGATTAAGTAGTTTGTTTGTTAGGTTTAAGGGTTTTGAAGAGGTTTTCATGGCTCGATGAATAGGAATTGTTTAGGTTCGAGAATTTAGAAAGAGTTCTTTGTCTTTGCTTTTATCTACTGCATATTGCTTGTTTAGCCAACTTGTGATTGAATTCAAACTGAGTATCGCTTGCACACAAATTGGTTAATCGGTTGGACCTAATATTAAATTAGCTTAGCTCCATAACCTGCGAAAGTTGATGTGGGAGTGTAAATCCACACCAATTGAATTTGTCGAGGATTTGTTAAGGGTGATGAAATTTCTGAGCAAAAACCACTAAAAACACAAACAGAGATCCAAAGATGGTGTTTTATTAAGCTGCTTAGAAAGCTTTTCGTATGAGAGCAAAAGTACAGAGTTCTGCTAGGTTAAATTGCGGATCCCCTTTTCAGAGAGTATACATGAGTATATATACAAGTTTAAATCGGCTAGGTCAATATCTAAAGAGATAAGGAAGACTTCCTAATTCTTCGGGATTTCGTTTTAGCAAAGCCTGCCACCGCCATGGGCTTTAATTCATGGGCTCATTGTCTCGGCCCACCCGTTCATTTGCTCAGTTCGGCCCAACTTCTTATCCTTTGGCTCGGATGGCAGTGGCTGAGCAGCTCGGGTGACACCATGGTTCATGGCTCGGGTGACATCATGGTTCACAGCTCGGGTGACATCATTGTTAACGGCTCGTGTGCACCATGATTCACGGCTCGGATGACACCATGGTTCACGGCTCGGGTGACACCATGGTTCACGGTTAGGATGATACCATGGTTCACGGCTCGGATGACATCATGGTTCACGGCTCGGGTGACACCATGATTCAAGGCTCAGGTGAACCCATGGTTCACGGCTCGGGTGACACCATGGTTCACGGCTCCGATGACACCATGGTTCACGGCTAGGGTGACACCATGATTCACGGCTCGGATGACACCATGGTTCACGGCTCGGGTGACACCATGGTTCACGATGCTGTACTATGGGTCGTGACACCCGATCTGTTTTTTGTACCATGGATCGGGGTACACGACCCAGCTTCTTCACCATGGGTCGTGACACCCGGTCCGTTTGTTGTACGATGGATCGGGGTACACGACCCAGCTTCTTCACTGTGGGTCGTGACACCCGATCCGTTTGCTGTACCATGGATCGGGGTACACGACCCAGCTTCTTGACCGTGGGTCGTGACACCCGATCCGTTTGTTGTACCATGGATCGGGGTACGTGACCCAGCTTCTTCACCATGGGTCGTGACTCCTGATCCGTTTGTTGTACGATGGATCGGGGTATACGACCCAGTTTCTTCACCGTGGGTCGTGACATCCGATCCACTCTGCCGTACCGTGGGTCGTGACACCTGATACACTCTGCCGTACCGTGTCTCGTGACACCCGATCCAATCTACCATACCATGGGTCGTGACACCCGATCGACTCTGCTGTACCGTGGGTCGTGACACCCGATCCACTCTGCTGTAACGTGGGTCGTGACACCCGATCCACTCTGCCGTACCATGGATCGGGGATGCGCGGGCCAAAATTGATACATCTCCACGATAATTGGTGTAACTTTCTGATCGTTGATCCAAATGACTTCAAACTTCTTTTGGATGAAAGATAACTCAATTATCTATCCTGTGACCAAATTTTGGCTCGGATTGCCTTCTGCTCGGGTGACATCGAGCCCTTTATATATCGGGGATGCGCGGTCCAAAATTGATACATCTCCACAATAATTGGTGTAATTTTCTGATCATTGATCCAAATGACTTCAAACATTTGGATGAAAGCTAACTCAATCATCTATCTTCTGACCAAATTTTGGCTCGGGTTACCTTTTGCTCGGGTGACACCAAGCCCTTTTTGGATTGGGGATGCGCCGGCCGAAATTGATACATCTCCACGATAATTAGTGTAACTTTCTGATCGTTGATCCAAATGACTTCAAACTTCTTTTGGATGAAAGCTAACTCAATCATATATCTTCTGACCAAATTTCAGCTCAGTTTGCCTTCTTCTGTGGGAAACCGAGCCCCTTCTTCTACGGCTCGGGTACGACGAGCACATTGATATGTCTTCAGTAAATCGGGTGTATCTTGCCAACCTCAGCTCCAAATGATATGATTCCAACTCCATTGGAAATCTGACTCAAAGATCTTATTTTTCATCACCATACTGATCTCTTTAGTATGTTTCCAAACCGATCCGAGCTCTTTACCTCAACGGCTCGGTTTTCCAAATCTTTTATGGGTTTGGTCCATCAAGGCTTCTTGGGCTCGGTTCGTGATAAGTTGAGCTTGTAATGGTCGTCCATTTTCTATACTTAGTTAAATTTCTGTTGATCTCAGTGGGGTGAAAACCGACCCTAACAGTTGAGTTATGGAATTATGTTAACAAATTGAATCTTGATCTGATATATTGCATATGGAATTAGGTATATATACCTATCTATCTATTTTTCTGCTAGAGTTAAGTACTTAGGTTGTTTAGATATAGTTAGTCATCGTTACGAGAGTAGGTTGATTATATCATCAAGTGTATTTGAGTTTCGAATCATACTCCGCTGAATTTACCTGCCTAAAAATCTTAATAAATTGACCCATGAACCCTGGAGATTTCTCTAATGCCCAACGCTTGTTTTAATTGATTTCTTATCATTATTTAATTACTTGCTTTTTAATTTTAGTGAAACCAAAAAATCAGTATTCTATTTTTCCCTAGCTTAATTCTTCTCGAATATACCTATAGTGTAACCTTTCGGTGTTCAGTGGATTTTCGATCCCTAAATACTACTGTATTTGGTATGCATTTGCAGAAATATTTTAGGGTTGTCAATATAGTGTGAATTAGGATTTCTCCGCTATGGATATTCTTCCTTTCTTATCCTCAACAACAATCTTATGTGCGAAGTTTTTATTTACCTTCACTTCGACCATAATCTTTGCCTCATCCATTAGAATGAGATCAAGTCTTGATATATTAGTGAGCATAAGGGCACCTAGTCTAAAAGCAATCAAATTAATCCCCTAGGATTGAGTAAAGATGGAATGGGATGTTTTCTAGAGAAACCCAAACTAGAGTTATGGAGAATCCATGTAGAGCTAGTGAGGGTGTAGAAATCTATGGTGCTACAAACATAAGCAGTTATGAGCATGCAACATTCCGCTTTATATGATCTAAAACCGAGTTGATTCATCCTAGATGTAAAAGAAAAAATTCACCTATTCTACAGATAAATATCTTGCAATTCCTTTCCCAAATCTTATTCAAAACGGCATGTATAAGACTTCCAGAAGGAGTGGAGCATTGGTAAAATTGTACTATTATGAATTATTTATTGTTCTATATGCTCTAAATAATTCCCAGAGAATAAATGACTAAGTTCTCTAATCGATAAAATCAGATATAGAAACTGGAAGGCTAACTGTTGGTGCCAGATTTTGTCACCCGGATCCGGCCCATAAAGGGCCCGAAAGAAATGGGCCTTAGAAAAGTCCAATTTAGAAATTCGACGAGTGGACTCGTTATGAGATGGGTTAACTCGGGTAAGAAATAAATCAACCAAAATAAGTGGCAAATCAGTTCGCGTAAAAAGTGTTAAAAAGAGCTAGTGGATCGTTCACTTTGCGAAAGACCCCATCAAATTTAGCGGTCATTTTTCGAAGACCTAAATTTTTGAAAGTCGAACCCGAATCATAACAAGAAATATCGAAGAATTAAATGAAGAATTAAAGGCAAATACCTGGCCACCTCGCGCTAAGGAGATCGTAATGGTAGAGTCAAACGAGTTAAATGCTCATCAGTAGGGCAATAACGACGCAGTGAAGACTCTTAAGCATTATAAAAGACTAGAGAAACATCTAGAAAGAAGGGATTTTTTCCAACATTCTAATCCCTAGAGAGATCTTTTTTCCAACATTATAATCCCTAGAGAGAAATCTTTTTCTGACATTCTATTTCCTAGATAGAAAAATCTTATACATTTGTGTACACATTTTGTTCATATGATTCAATAAAACCAGCACTATACTTCTTATTTCGTACTTAGCGATTTTGCATCTCTGTCAGTTTAGCATTCTTTTTACAGGAGATTAACCAAAAAAACTTAACCCTGATTTATTTTTAGTTTAATTATTCTATTGTGAAATCAATTTTTGCATTCACACCCGTAGAATGCATATTGTTGATGTTGACAATAAATAAATAATATATATCTTCTTTTAGTTAGTGTTTTAAAATTTTTTTTTTTTTGAAGTCTTTAATTTTATGAACATTAGAGGTGGAATTATATCCAAAATCTGAGATAATGTCGAAACCGCTCCAAAATTTGGATATTCGGGACTGAATCTGGATCATGATAGTAAAATCTTGGATATACATATCATGATTTGTGGGTTTGGATATCGGATATCCGAGTCCAGATCTGTCAAAAATATATTAAAAATAGTATCTTTTAATATTTTTACTTCTATTTTTTTTACATAAGATAACATATACAACTAATTTTAGTTCTTTTTATCAATATATCAAATTTTATTTTCAAAAATATTACCTAAAAAATAATTTTAATTTTCTAGTTTTTTTAATTATTTTTAATTTTTAACTTTGTTTAATACATTCAGATTCAAATATCCACAAAATATTTTGATGTTTGAGTGGATATATGTAAATTATATATTCGGATCCGGATAGTTGTAGCTCTGATATGGCGGATCCGAATCCGGTCCACTCTATTGCACATATAGATATAAATAAGAGAACAAAAAAGCTAGGATATTTTCTAATAAAATTTTTAACACAATTAATTGAAAAGAAAACACCTTCAAAACAATTTACCAAACAAACAAAATTATCGATGTGGCTGTCTCACACATCACGGTCATATGAAAATAGAAAGCACAAGTTGGATCTTTTTAACCCATTGCCAACCAATTATGGACTTTAAATACGATTGGAGTATTTGCTCAAAATTAATACAAGAGAATATCCGTTCGAATTTTTTTTTTTTTTTTTTTTTTTTTTGCCTGGCAAACTTCATTAAAAACTCAAATGGGCTAAGGGTGATACAATTGACTGGGGCCAAATTAAACCGAACACAACATACAACCATATATCTCTACATACAACCGTACACGTGTTTGATAGATCTAAAAAACGAGACCCACGTGGCATCAAAAGGAAGACTCTGGAAACTCCTTCATTCATCGATTGCAGTACCAAGAAGCATCGCCGCCGTCACCGGAACTTCATCGCGAGCAAAGCTTCATATCTCCTTCTTCAGCTTGATGCGTCATTTGAATCACCCGATGAGATCCGTTCCTCCAACGCTACCGATGCAACTTGAACGGAAGAGCCAGAACCACCGGAATAAACCTGAAAATCCTGACAGAGGAGAAGACAAAACCTAGGCAAAACACGCCGAACTAATTTTGCTTCATAAATCGTCAAAAAATATAATCTCACAATACTCAATCCCTTAGAGATACTTCGTCCAAACCTCCTAAAGGCCCAAACTTTGGGAGACCGGAGATTTATTCTTTGGGGAAAAGAGAATCGTGCAATCGGTGGAAAAGGATCCTATACAAGACACATCGGAATAAACATAGATCAACAAAGAGGAAGGATAAGAAAACAAACTAAAAATCTGAACGTAGTCGGAACAAAATCGGTCAAATTAAGCCGAAACCTTAAATCCGAATTAGATCGGAACAAAACGCTAAAAAACAGAACATATATACAAAGCCACGACGCCGGGCATACAAAGATCAAATCTTTGGTTTCTTTTGACTCTTAAGAAGAGAGAAGGTAGAAAAAACTTTTAGAGGAGAGAGAGTACTCTATCCGTTCGAATTATAATATTGCGGAAGGAAAATCACCATGGATAACCACCAAAAATTCTATAATTTAAAAACCAACCAATTGCCCTAAATTTAATGGTTATAATTTTGTCACATAAAGCAATTTTAGTTAATTTCTTAATTTTTCTTTTTTTTGGTTATGTTGTAAATTAACCCTATTGCGAAAACGGTATATTCTTTTCTTTTTTTTGGTTATAATCGTTCTTTTTAACATCTAAGTAATTATATTATTTCAAATCAGGTTTAGAGAAATATACACAGCCGATAAATTACAAATGATTACAAATCAATAATTACAAGAAGCGATTTAATAGAAAAAGTGAATTTTAACAATATTTTCCTATGTAGAACATTATTCGCTAACGGTAAAATTTGTTATTGTCCTTTTTTGTAATCGACTTAAATCGGATGCGACATATGTGTTTAGCTAACACCTTTTTGATGAGACTTTATAATGCACGTCGCATAATCCTACAAACTATTTTTAGTGATGGCTCTAATTTTTCTTGATTTTGATAACGATTATATGATATAACCTATATTTCACTACTTTTTATATGGTTTTTAGTATTTTATCTATGCATTTTATTGTCTTTTTCTACCAAAATAGGTAGTTTTCTCGTATATGTAGGTTTCAGAGTCTTAACAGATTAAAACATCAAAAAGAACACAAAAATGATTAAAAGATGTGTAAACCAAGCTACAGCAGCTCACACAAGTCAAAGAGATCACCCAAGCCAAATAATTCACAAGTTATCACATTTTTCCGAGTTGGACAGAACAGAAGCACCTGAAGTTTAGCTACAAACGGAGGTAAAACTCAACCCAGAATCGGATGAAAATTTGTAAAAATATTTGGTTCAGATCGTGATCCACGTGAGAGCAGTTTCGCACCAAATTTCCTTTTTTTGCCCAAATCAAAATCCTAACCGACTTATGACTCTTGTAACCCTATATATACTTTCTATTAGCCTTTCTAGGAGATTAATCAGCCACATATTATCACCATGAGCACTAGAAATGTTTTTCATACTCTTTCATAGTTTTGAATATAAGAGCTTCAAGGAGAAGATCTCACCTTTGTACTTCGATATAGAGAAGATTTCTAAACCTTTACTCCGTATATGCGATCTATCTATGATGCTTTCTACTGTCTCTTATTGCTGTCTTCCTGCTTTTACTATGTATAAGTAGTTAACTTGTTAGGTTTTAGGTTTTATAATGATTACATGATTATCCATGTTTTATTATCGAAATTCTAGGGTTCATCTTAGGGTTTATCATCTAAATTCATGTTTATTGCTTTTCCTTGATTGACAATCTAGCTACTGCTATTAGGATAATATACTCACCGAAAGTGTTGTTAAATTACTTGAACTAATTTAGATCAGGAAAGCACCGTAACCTGCGAGAGTTGAGTTATGGAGCTTTGTGAACAAAGAATTATAGCCTACAGGAGTATAACTATGAAACTTTGTGAACATATTGAACTTGGATTGTTAATACTTAGTTACCTACTTGATTACCTGCGGGAGTTGTGTACTTTAGGTTGTTTAGACATAGTAATTGGCGCTACGGGAGTAGGTCAATTACTCATTCGTGATTTAAGTTCTAGAACGGTTCTTATCAAATCTTTAAATCGATATATCTCTTGTGTTTTCATGTGTTTCTGCGAATTTCCTATTACCTAACTTGTCTATCCTTTATTTTACTTGCTTTATTTATGTGCTTTTGTTTGCTTATTTCGTTTTCATAAAAAAAAAACCCAAATTATTTTTTGTCTTAGCTTAATTCGAGTCTTATACATTCAGAGGGTAACATCTTTCCAGTCCTCAGTAGTTCGACCCCTAAGTACTACTGCGTTTGCTGTGCACTTGCAGGATTATTTCAGGGTTTATAAATATTAAAACCTGAGCACATCCATTGCCAGGGACTGAGTTGTTACCTACGAATTTCGGATAAGAATTTAGTCTAAGATTTTTTTTTTATTATTTACTTTTGATTTTTTGGTTTTCTTTTGTTTTTGTGTGTTTCAATGATTCATCAATGGAACACTACGATCTTTATTCTAGAAGGATGGCGTCTCCTCATCATCATGAAACCATTCGGAATTATATCCCAATGCATCATGAGTACTTTCAACCGCCTTCCTTCAACACTTGGTACGAGCTTAGGAGACCTAAATCATGAGCTAAAGGTAATCTCATGCCTTTAGACAACCTTCCTCAAACCTAAAAACTCCAAGGAGTCGAGGTAAAAGACTTTAAACAAGCGCTTTATGGGAGACAACCCATATTTTATGTTTTCATTTTATTTAAGTCTTTAATCTAAGTTTTTTATTTTGATTTTAATTTTCTAAACATTGTTACTTACTCTTTTATCTTAATATGAATTTTTCATAATTTTACAAAAAAAAACAAAAAATACAAAAAAATTAGAGTTTTGATGAGGAACGGCAAAAAAAATGAAAAAGGTATGGTACCGACCCAAATATGGAGCATCGAATCCGGTCGCTACTCCAGTATCGAGCCAGAATGCCGACCGGTATCATGATCGATACTCGACCCACCAACTCGTCCCACAACCTCGTCCCACACCGACCACGATCTCGACACACGCCACCACTCGACGTCCCAATCCTGACCCAAATATCAACCCGGTACCAGAAGCACCCATCCCACCACTCAACCCTTGGACCACAATGGTTCAAACCATCGAACCAACCACCTAACCATGGATCCCAAAACGGTTAATTTCCTACTTTTTCTTCTTTTAATCATTCACAAACCATTTTAAATTATAATTCACAATATTTATGACCCAAAATTATTTTTAATTTTGCATTTATTATGAATTCTCTTTTAAATCTATTATACATCATAAAATTTATTCTTTTAAAAGAGATTTCTTGATTTATGAACTTATGCATATAAAAATTGAAAGTTTTGGTTATATTAATTTGGTTTATGAATGATTTCCATATTGATACGTATTTTCTACTATTGCACTTGGATTAGACATTTTAATCAATTGGGATGCATTATTTGCATTTAATTTGTCTATATTCTTTATTTTATGAAATTTTGGATTTGGACCTCAATACCCAATATTGAGAAATTCGGATCCAAGAAGTATTTAACAAGTGATTTCAAGTGTTTTTGCAAGGATATTTTGTACTTAAATAGGATTTGTAGCAAGACCATTCGTTGTGGACGCACAATTCAATCGTTTAAGCATAATCCGCCCCTTTTAAAGGAGATGTGAACCAACAAGAGGAGAAACAAGAGAGTAACCGTTGGTACTGCAGTTTAAGGGAACTCCTATGATTATTCTCAAAGAAAATTCCAGATTGCTCGAGCCAATTTCAAGATTTCTCGATCTTAGCTCACAAACGGACCACGAGGAGCACTTTTATGGGACAAACACCAAACCACTCGAGCAACAAGCTTCATACTTCACCAACTGACCTAAAAAGTCATGTTTCTGATGGATTTTCAGTGTGGCTCGAAAAATTCTCAACGGATTTCCAGATTGCTCGATGCACACCATTCCGGCGAGCTGAATCGCCTCTTTCCTGGACCATATGCAAAACCGTTCCTGGACCATATGCAAAACCGTTCGAGCAAAAGTGTTGAAATTTCACCAGCAGCCTCAAAATATCATGTTACTCGGTGAATTTTCAATATGGATCGAGTAAAATATCACGGACTGAAAGATAGTCCCACGAGCCTCTTCCGGTGACCAAAATCACTATACCATGGGACAATTCTCAAACCGTGTCGAATCATCTGTTGTAGCTCAAAGGAGAACTATTTTAATGACCTAAGGAACCATTTAGAAGCATTTATTAACCCTTTGAATCCAGCCGGTTTCAAAGATGCTCCATACACGCCATTCCGGGACAAACATTGAACTTCAAGACTTTTTGTCCAATACGATAACTTCGTTCTATTCTTCCTTTTTCAGTTTTCACTTTCATTTTTTTATTTCCAGCATACTTCCTTAATTTGATTTATTTTTACACCGGGTCAGTGTAAGGTAAGTCTAGGGGGATCGTTGTTTACTAACACGTTTATTCGTGTTTGTTTTTATGGTTTTGAGTCTTTTTGATTTTTATTTTTTAAAATTCATTTTATTGAGTCAAAATCAGTTAGAAATTATGACACTTTTCTAGGAACTAACACTTTGATTTCAAGACCAAGTGACCATTGTTGCAGGATTTGTTCAGGACAGATAATTCGGAAACCCCATGACTGGACTCCCCCAGAAAGTTTCTACTTGCACTAGTTTCAGTGGATATGATTTTGACTCTATTTTACTTGACATATAATCTGATTTTTAATTATTTCTCATTAAAGCTGTTAGATCATGGAAACGAATCACACATTCAGGACATCTTATCCTCTTTTACCACTCTTTGTTGTCCTGAATGGCCAGCTCATTTTTAGTTGGTACCCTACCTATTAGCCTTTTACATCTTTTCAAACCTCATACATTCTTGCTTTTCATCTTGCATCTGCAGATATGTGTAAAAAAATCGGAGAGAAAATGATCGACGCAGTTTTCCAACAACTGAAGATGCGAAGATTTGGTAAAGAATGGTGGAGTGCAAGAACGAGTTTCAAGAGCTTGGCTTTTCCTTGGTGTGCACAAATCATGGTAAAATTTCCTGCTTATTGTTGACTCATATCAAAGAGAGACCGTTTTTCCCCTTATCAAAAAAAAAGAAAAAAAAATACGAAAAAAGCAAAAAAAAAAGAAGAAAAAAAAGGGAAAGAAAAACGGTTGTTCAAACGAGTTTCATGGCCAAGGAATATCTCAAGGAATGTCATGGATCAATAAAGAAGAGTTGGAGATTCGCAGTGATTCCCAGAGAAAGATCTAAGTCTGGAGGAAAAAAAAAGCAAAAAGACATCAGAAGGTGGTTGGGAAATTGTGGACATCAACAGGTCCATTCTCTCTTGTGGTTTTGCATAATATCTCGCACCCGGAGTCTATGGTAATCCTAAACACTCTTAACCTCACCACTAAAATCAGCCATTCCTATTACCTAGCGCCGTCTACCCTGAGTGACAGACTTAATGAGAAATTCATGCCAATACTTAATGAATGTAGAGAGTCAAATGATTTGAAGTTAAGGTTGTTGCAGGTTCAAAATTTAGACTATGGACCAGGCTTGCGAAGGTCATGGTGGAAGAAGATGAGAATATCTACGAACTGATCTTGTTTACATGTGGTTTACAAGTTAAGATTTCAAGGCATTGATCCAAAGGATATGTGAGTTCGCGTGTTTTCAAACCTCTTTTCTATGCTTAGTTCTTTTGTTTGCTTGAGGACAAACAAGAAGCTAAGTCTGGAGGAGTTGATATACCCTATATTTCACTACTTTTTATATGGTTTTTAGTATTTTATCTATGCATTTTATTGCCCTTTTTCTACCAAAAGAGGTAGTTTTCTCGTATATGTAGGTTTCAGAGTCTTAACAGGTTAAATATCAAAAAGGATGCAAAAATGACTAAAAGAGGTGTAAACCAAGCTACAGCAGCTCACACAAGTGAAAGAGATCATCCAAGCCAAAGAATTCACAAGTTATCACATTTTCCCGAGTTGGACAGAACAGAAGCACCTAAAGTTTAGCTACAGACGGAGGTAAAAATCAACCCAAAATTGGATGAAATTTTTTGATGAGAAAGATATTTGAGTTAGCTTTCCAATGGAGTTGGAATCATGTCATTTGGAGCTGTGGATAGAAAGTTACACCCGCTTTTACTGAAAGCTGGTCATTTTGCCTCGAAGCTGAAGCAAGCCAAGAATGGAGTCCAGTACCGACCACGTCCGTGGGTCGATACTCAGGTCGATATCAGCACATCCAGGAAGATATTTTTGGAGCCCAGTACCGACCAAAATATTTGGTCCACATCGTGATCCACGCGAGAGCAATTTCGCACCAAATTTCCTTTTTTGCCCAAATCAAAATCCTAACCGACTTATGACTCTTGTAACCCTATATATACTTGGTTTTAGCCTCTCTAGAAGATTAATCAGCCACATATTATCACCATGAGCACTAGAAACATTTTTCATATATCTCTTTCATAGTTTTGAATATAAGAGCTTCAAGGAGATGATCTCACCTTTGTACTTCGATATAGAGAAGATTTCTAAACCTTTACTCCGTATATTCAATCTATCTATGATGCTTTCTACTGTCTCTTATTGCTGTCTTCCTACTTTTACTATGTATAAGTAGTTAACTTGTTAGGTTTTAGATTTTTCAATGATTCCATGATTATGCATGTTTGATTATCGAAATTCTAGAGTTCATCTTATGGTTTATCATCTAAATTCAGGTTTATTGCTTTTGCTTGATTGACAATCTAGCTACTACTATTAGGGTAATATACTCACCAAAAGTGTTGTTAAATTACTTGAACTAATTTAGATCAGAAAAGCGCTCATAACCTGCGGGAGTTGAGTTATGGAGCTTTGTGAACAAAGAATTATAGCCTACGGGAATAGAACTATGAAACTTTGTGAACATATTGAACTTAGATTATTAATGCTTGTTTAACTACTTGATTACCTGCGGGAGTTGTGTAATTTAGGTTGTTTAGACATAGTAATTGGCGCTACGGGAGTAGGTCAATTACTCATTTGTGGTTTAAGTTCTAGAACGGTTCTTATCAAATCTTTAAATAGATATATCTCTTGTGTTTTCATGAGTTTCTGCGAATTTCCCATTACCTAACTTGTCTATCCTTTATTTTACTTGCTTTATTTACGTGCTTTTGTTTGCTTATTTCGTTTTCATAAAACAAAAACCCCAAAATATATTTTGTCTTAGCTTAATTCGAGTCTTATAAATTTATAGTATAACATCTTTCCAGTCCTCAGTGGTTCGATCCCTAAGTACTACTGCGTTTGCTGTGCACTTGCAGGATTATTTCAGGGTTATAAATATTAAAACCTGAGCACATCATTATACTGTATCAAAAAATTTCTTGTGAAACATTCTCTCTCTCGTCGGAACCAGTCTTCTACATCCGGCTTCCAAAACAACTACTTCAGTATATTCCGGTGGCCAGGATTTAAATAATACCATCTTATCTTCTTTTGCCGATTGTCTTCCATGAGAAGAAGGAAAATGAATTCCCAATCAAGATGGCATCACACTAGTTTTGGACCATATAAAAGCGTATCACTTTGGATCATGACATCCAATGTGGAGATGACTGATTTGTAAAGGACAACGCCGGTTGCATAATCCACTACGATATCAAAAAATTCACAAAATCCAATGGTAGATCTCAAGATATGATCAAATTACTGAAGACTGATCGATCTGAGTTTAAGCTGAAGCAAGCGGAGAAAAGGAGCAGTGATCAATCAATTGCACCATAGGCGATCACTATCAGCAAAAAAACACTGCCCTGGAAAAGGGAGGCAATAGATCGATTGCCCCTATAGAGGGATCGATTGATTGCTTCTCCGGAAAATAAGGAAATTTTGATTTTATCGAAATCTTGCTAAATCTTTTGGAAATATACCCTAAGCCGGTCGATCCCTCTACTATATATTCACAGCAGCTGCCACGAAAATCAACAACCTTTTCACCATTCTTCAATCACTTAAGTCTTTAGTTTCTCTTTGTTCTTTTATTTTTTGTTCCATAAGGGAGACGATATGGTGTGGATGGCAGGCAGGCCTATATTTCTTGGTTTCAATAGGACTCCTTACGAGCGTTCCTTCTATCTACTATTATCTAAAAATAATCAAGTTATTAATGACTGGAAAAAACCAAGAAATAACCCCTCACGTGCGAATATCCCTCTTGTACCTCTTTAAAGAAATTTTATGAATCCTATTACTTTTAATGAATATGTTTTCTATTGGGAGTAAGGGCAAATTCAAGAGTTTTTCATTGTTCGATAGATAGGATTTAGGAATAGAGTGGCGCTCTTGAAAAGTTAGAGTAGTTCTTCATCTAGATGTATTCGTTAAAGCATGTTTCTTTACTGATCATCTAGAAATTGAACTTAGAACAATTTTGGCATACATACTACTTGAGTTATTGTTCTGATCTGATGTTTGATGGACCTAGAGTTTTAACATGCGACCTGAACATGAATGCTTGTTTATCTTGAGACCTAGTCTCTCCCATATTCTGACCATCTTCGATCATTTTCCCATAAATTATTGGTTACTTTCGACCAAAAATACTCGTTTTTCCTTACTTCTTTTACCCCCCCCCCCCAAAGTGCTTCCTTAACGTCAAGATACACCGCGGATCATGTCTCTCGACCTAGTGTCACTATACCACTATCACTATGTTTTCCGATTTCTTTCTAGACTTTTCACGTCTCAAAACTATGGTCTTTCTGTTCTCTTGTTTTCCTTTATGCCTTGAGCATCGAAAAGCCGTCAGAAAACACCACACCATCATATTTTCCCAGCCTCAACGTGTTTGTTGTCTTTGTAGGAGATATTCTCCCTAGTGGTTGGACCCACAGACGAAAAATCTCTTTAACAGTTTGGTGCTAGAAGGAAGGGGCTTTATCTTGTAAATCAAAAAAATCCAAAAGAGAGAATGGGACCGGAAGCCATGGCAAGAGCTAACGAAGACGAACCAACAACCTACTCAAGACAAGCCCTCCAGGCAAGGGATTAACGAGGGATCACGTCATCCTCAAGATAACTCCACTCTCCTTCCCCTTAGGATGAAAGAGCATAGCCATCATTGCTGCCACAACCGCAGCTTCACATGGAGCTGTTGAGAAGCATTGAGGAAAATTCTCACCTTAGGGAAAGATTGTACCACCTATCCCGCCAAGTCGCCCTCCTAGAATCACAACAACGGATCCCATCAATCCCATACATGGTACAACTGTAGCAGCGCGCCAACACCGACTCGAACTTAGTAGGTTTTCGTGGTGCATTCGCGGTGCCACTCCAGAATGGCGTCCCTCCGTTACCCCAAGCACCTTTCCAAATGTGGCAGCCTTTGTTCGAAACAGAAGAGGCGCACTCCAGACATCCCACACCTTGACCCCTCAGGCAAAGAGGACATAAAGGGCGGATAAATCTAACTCAACTCATCGGGGGGAACACAACAAGAGAATTTAGGGAGTGCCCCAATGATGCCAAGCGGACCCCATCTAGCAGAGAGAACAAATCCTCGAGGAGTGGCTAGTCAACCTAGAAGTGTTCCTGAGAAGAATCTTGGGCGTATTGCTGCCCACTAAGAAAGAAGCAAGAGACTCTTTCAATGACTCTCCATTCAGCAAAGAGATTAACACCATGGAAATACCGGGAAAGTTCAATTTTCCGGTCATACGATTCTATGACGGATTCTCATATCCTGACGATCACATATAAAATTACAAACAAAGGATGATGGCAACACCCATACTGTATCATCTGAGGGAGTCATACATATGCAAAATCTTTAAATCCAGCCTCGTAAGGTCGTCCTTCCAATGGTTCACCAACTTGCTTGGAGGAAGGATTCAGTTCTTCGCACAGTTGCATGACGCTTTTTCCCAACAATTCTCCAGTAGTAAGAAGCCTGCCAAAATCTTTAACGACATGTATGAGATTGTACATGTCCCCCAGGGAAACCCTTAAAAGATATATGACCAGATTCAACCACAAGATGATAGCCATCTACAATTGTAACGTGTCAACCACGTTGTGTGCCTTCAAACGGGGACTCCTCACCGATAGAGCCCTCTACATGTCCTTAACAAATTACGCTCCAGCGACTATGAAAGATGCTTTAACTTATACAACTTAAAGATTTCATGCTGCCTTTATCAATGTCTTCAACGATGTTTACATCTAATCGGATCTTAAATACTATATACAAAAATTAAGAGTACCTTTTTAGTTTGTACCGTTTATTTATTTTTTCTGAAATTATTTTCTTTGTTTTCGTCTCGTGTCTATATATAATATATAATAGACACATTTATAAGACGTTGGAAATTTCGCAGGAAAAAGACATTGAGTTTCTGTTTAAATATTACACTTGATGGAGACTTTTTGTATATTTTGATGTGCGTCTGAGATTGATTTCGAAATGAAATGTTTATTTTTAAACGGGAAAATATTTTTTGTCAACAATATGTATTATGCATGTTTGATTTCGGATGATGACACGACGAAAACATCAATATAAACCATGTTATGGTGCAACAGTAAGACATTTAATTAGCTTTATAAGTTTTTTTAGCTATAAGTTGTTGATAATTTTAGTATCCTTATGCTAATGTTGTCATGTATCCATACTGGCCCTGAGGAGAGCCGGATGAAACATTGGTCATGATTCCCAAATTTTAAGGAGTTAATATTTATAGATTTTATGGCTCATAAACCGTATGTATATATATAGAGAGAGAGATTATGTACCCCAAAACCGTAAAAAAAAAAATACATGTATGGATCATATGGACTTCAAATCGTATTTGGTTTGTGACCCATAAATCTCAAAACTGGCATGATGCCTATGTAGTATGTACGATCCTACATTTTCATATGTCTGTTTGCAACCTTGGTAAATTGTTGTGGTCGATTTAGGCTATTTGATAGTATTTTCATGGAGTAATCTCTGTTTTCTTAGCTTTTCATTATAATATGATAGAATCACCAAGGAACATCGAGTCCAAATGATAGTATTGGTAGCTCAAATAGACACTTCGCAAGTTGCGGAAATAAGACTTTATCTTCAAGCACATACTGCTCATCATGCAAAGATCTACAAACTTATTATGCAGTAGAAAAATCCGGGAATCTCAGCTCACACGACTCACCATACCATCAAAACAAGAGGTTTTTAATTAGTTGATTTTGTGGTGACTTTGTATCTTATAATCTCTTGACATATGTTTGGATTTTCAAAGAAAATGATGATGTGTTCTCCTTTTCAGGCGAAACAAGGTTTGGTGAAGACAGAAGAGAGAAAGGGCTGGTTTATTACAGAAGAAGCAATGGAGAGAAACCGCAAGCATCCGCGTATATCTATCTCATGAACATGATCATTGTCTTCACTTCTTGGTGGCTCTCATCGGCAACATTGTATCAGTTTAACTAATCATCAAATCTTATTAACCCTCCCAGTAAAGTTTCACGCCGAGAGGCGAAGCAGATAGATTTATGATCCTAATTTCTTCTAAATGCGTAAATAATGTAGATGTGTGTGTGAAGGAGTGATGAAACTCAATTGTTCTTAACCTTTATTGCTTACAAGCTTGGTTATATAGCCTATAGTAGTACTTTTGAAATTGGGATAAAAAAGATGTTACTTGTGCCTTAGGTTAATGCATTTTAGGATTTTTTTTTTTCAAATAACATTTTCACTGTAACAGAGCTGCTAAATCATCCAAAAATAAGTTGGATCATAAAACAAAAGTGTCTCAAGATCATACATTTATCTTTATGAACAATAAAGAAAAAAATCTCAAGACCATGAAGAAGATTATGAGATCATGAGTTTCTGAAAAGAAAAGGCAGAAGATACATCATAGATCCCAAGTGTTTGAAGGACCTTGACCCAGAGATTTGATCTGCCAAGAATCTAACCGAGTTTGCTATGAAACAGGCGGCTAAGCATCTGCTCAACGTTGATTCGGTCATCACTAGGTAAAATCATGAGAAAAACCAAAACAATACAATACGATATGTCAGGCGCAAGTTTGATAAAAATCTATGAGGCAACGCAGATTCAAAGATCTGACCTTTAAGAGCGACTGCATTTGATGTTAAGACGAGCATATCTACGATGAAGATCATAGAAACCGATAATTCCCAGACCTGTAAACAGTATTGAGAACGTGGGAGTTTTATGTTTTTGTTAACATAAAGTTGAAGCATTAATCTACAATGCTTAGAACAACCAATTTTTGTATCTCATAGTACGAAGCTGGTGCAAGGTTGTCTTCCGGCAATAGACCTTTAACAGATTAAGGATCAACTTCGTGCTTTGAGAAGAAAGAGAGTATCAGCCCCCGGAAGGATTCCATCAAGACTTCGACGCTGGAGCCCATAGCTCCTGAACACCACGAAACCACCTACATTAATCGGCTAAGTTTTCCACCTTATCTCTTTTTCATCTTTTTGCTTTTCATTTAGCCCCCAACTATGATTAGGTTGCCTTAAATACTTTGGGTAACATTATCGTCTTGCTTAAGCCATTTCATTACGATAAAAAGTATGGTAACTTCAAAAAAAATGTGTGTTCTTATTTATTTATACCAAAGCAATCCTGAGGGTGGGGTTACAAAGAGGAATCATTATAAGAAATGAAGAAAAACACAAGCCTAACTCTGAGCGATCTAGAAGAAGAATACGGTTCAAAGATATCAGGGGAATCACCCAGGTAACGGAATGGGAAACTCCGCCAAAAATGAAATGGAAAAGTTAAGGTCCAGCACCTAACCCTTGGTTGTATACGACCCCTCTTGACCAGTCAATGGAAGCAAGGGAGGTCCGAGGAAGAGAAGGAGCTGGGGATGGATGCCAGAGCCACTCTCCAGTAATGGACCTTGAGCAAACAGGAAACCTCCATAGAGAGCCTCGGGCCGTATCGCCTGCCAAGCTGGAACAATAACGAATCATGATTGGAAGAAAACGGATTCTGGAATGGATGGTCGAAGTTATCCCTTACTTACCCGTCACCATGCCGAGACACGGAGGCAGCCTTGAAAATAAGGTTAGCCACGAGAAACGGAGGGGCGATCAGGGTTAGAGCAACCGGTTTAGAAGGGCCGATCCACATGGGTTCAAGTTTCCTGCCGATCCAGAATGAGGAACGTCACTAAGATCAACAAAGTAGGAAATGAACCAAAAAGAGAGAAGAGGGGGTGTCCTTACCAACTTCCCACCAATTGAAATATTGTGGGCCATGAGCGGCAGACCCAAAGGACCTCTTCTAGAGATCCGTTTGTGGTAAAACAAAAGATTCGCACACATCGGCCCGAGGAAGAACTAAGAAGCAATCGTTTGTAGGGCATTTCCACCATCTAAAAAAACATCTTTCGGAGAAGCGCACCGCATCGGATAAAGGACATCACACACTATCGGCATGTGAGTAGAAAAATCAGAGACAACGGGAAAGCCTAAGCCCAAAAAAAATACTGTGTCGAGCCGATTTAGCATAACTGAAGCATCGAAAAGAAGACACCAGAAAAAATTTCAGCACAAGAGGAGACCGAGATAGTATCTTGAAAAAATAAAAAACCTGAAAGAGATAAAGAAGTGAGAAGAGAAGAAAAGCGACACCACCATTTATGGCCAAGGAAGAAACCCAAGGGGTGGAGCAAAAGAACATTCAATACATTCTTGGAAAAACTGCTCAAGACATTAATACTCGCAGAATGACGACTACGCAGGAAAAGAAAGATAGAATAAATGAAGTATTAACTCATCGCCTTCAAAAGGAGCAATCGATGGTTGACACGTCCCCGCTAAGGTGCGGATCTCGCGAAAGAAAACAAGCGGAAAAATTAAACTCAACAAGAAACGCATTTATTCCTCCATAAACTCGTGCGTGTACGCCACGACATGACTCTGGTCATGGGTGAAAAAATCGACTCGCTAAGGCATGATGCGCCCACAAAAAAAACATTAAAAGAGGCCCAAAGCCCAAAATGGTTACAAAAAGATTGAAAAGCGGCCCTAGATTAAGTAGTATTACGCTCAGGGTTAAGACTCTGGAATGTACAAATCTACAGGGTCATGTTTTGAACTCTTCGATACTTCCATCTAAAATGTCGGATTCCTGTCTGGTAGTCTCTATGGGGGGGCAGGTCTCCAGAATCAGGCCCTTGGTCTTCATGGAGATTTGCATACCTTCCCAAGTCTCTGAACTTAGGTTTTTGGCTTTCAGGAGGTTCTCATGATTTCCACGTCTCCGGACTCAGGCCTTTGGCCTTCAGGGGTTCTCGCGCTCCCCATGTCTCCAAACTCAGGCTCCGGCCTTTATAGAATTCTCATTCCCCAGGTCTTCGGACTCAGGCTCCGGCCTTCATGGGTTCTTATGCCCCAGGTCTCTGGACTTGGTTCACTTAGACATGGTGGACATTTCAGGGCGCACGGACAAGAGATCATGTTGGCGATTCAAACTCCATTTAAATTTTTTTCCTTAAGAGAGTTGAAGATTATCCCTCGAGAGGACACTCTTTCACTACATGAGTCTATCACACAGACATGTATAATGGGGGCAAGTTCTTTTGGATAAATTAAATTCTTTTAGTTTGGGCGAATCTCTTAGCATCACGTGTAACTAGTTTAGGCGAATCGATTAGCGTCATTTGCTTAGTTAGCCTTTTGGGCCGGCCTTTAAGGTGCTTGGACCTGATTTACAATGGTCCCGGTAATCCAACGGGTAAGGCTACTTGTGTCTGCCTCTTTTGTTTGAACGGTATGGCCACGCCGCTAGGAATGAATCGGGTAAGAGATCGAGTGGTCAGACATACAAGGGATGAACAACGGGAGGTGGACACGGAGCCCGGAATTCTATATCAGAAACACAGGGGAGGTATGATCTTTTATTTTCAATAGCGCGAATCCAAATATTCAAATTGGTCTTCTGTCAAATGGTTAATATTATTTACTTTGCGCATGTGATAGGTAAAATAGCTAGCTTCTGCTACACAGAACGATTAAGCAACAATGGTGATTCTGAGGAGCCTTGCGGCGTCTGGCCTGCTGTATCATATGTTGAGCCTTGTACGACAGTGACATCACCCTAAGCCTCGGGACTAACTTGTCGGTCAGCATGCACATAAAGACAAGGGTGGTATGTGAAAAGCACTTGAATACTTTGTACAGGTCCATACCGACATATCCGAATTGGATCCGACCCAGGACGCATGGCCCGGTATTCTAGCCTGGACAGGTTAAAATTTGTAAATACTTTTCTCTCCAACGAGAAAAAGGGAGATCTTTTTTACCACTTGCCTAAGTCTCTTATAAACATTGTTCTCTAAACACTTTGACTTCCTTGCTTCTTGAGACCTAGTCTCTCCCATATTTCCAACCATTTCCGGTCATTTTTCCGACCATCTCTGGTCATTTTTCCAATATTCTTGGTCACATTTCACCTAAAATACTCGTTTTTCTGTACTTCTTTCACCTCCAAAGTACTTCTTTAACGTCCAGATACATCGTATATCATCTCTCTCGACCCGGTGTTACTATACCTCTTTTCTCTCCGTTTTTCAATTTTTTCTAGACTTTCTACGTCTCAAAATCGTGGTCTTTCTATTCTCTTATTTTTCTTTCTGGTTTGAGCGTCGGAGAGCCATTAGAAAGCACCACAATCTTGTTTTTCCCACCTCAACGCATTTGTTGTTTGTGTAGAAGATTTGTCCCCTAATGGTTGGATCTACATATGAAAAATCCCCTAAACAATACGTCTTTTCTCTACATGCACTTGACGATATTTCTGTTTTTATGCATCAACCAGTAAGTTATTTAACAATTTTTAATTTAACAAAATTATGTGTCTTACTAGAATATTTAAAAATATTAAATCTTTAAAACTTTTTAATATATCAAAAAAAAATTAAATAGCAAAGATTATATGGTACATATAGTTAAATATATTTGACCTTACAAAAGTTAATTTGCATAACATTTGACTTGGATATAAACCGAATATGTTTGAGAATATGGGTTCTCTAAAACTTATTTATCAAAAGATCAGAGATTAGTTTGACCAATAAGATAATGCGTACAAATTTAGAAGTTTACCACAACAAAAAAATAACCCGTTAGTATGTAATCTTTTAAAATAAAAAATCAAAGAAATAATAAAAATGCGTAAACTGATAATTTTTAGAATTCAAGCATGGTTTTTCGTTTTCAATTCCTTTTGTACGAACTGTTTGGATTTCGCCAATATTGACAACTTGTATATATTATTGATAGTTTTATAAGCTCATACATTGTTATTGATAGCAAACAGAGAAATGATTCTTGTATCTCCTTAAAAAGAAAAATTATCAAAACCTTTCGATTTATATATATATATATATATATATATATCCATATATATATATATATATATCCATATATCGTATTTTCTTGAAAAAAATGTAAAAATGTTATATTTGTAAAGTTGTACGGTTATAACAAAAGATCAACGTTAATTAAAGCTAAAAAGATACAATCAAACGATATTAAAGAAAACCATTGTAGGATCAATCATATTTTCCAATACAATAAGGGATAAAATTCTATTTCTATGATATCTAAATGGACAATAATGCAATTTTTATATAGTAAATCTAAATTGACATTAGTTAAAATAATTTATCGTTAAAACATTATGTTATATTATATAACATTTTAAAATATTAAAATGTTACGTTTGTAGTTGGGTTTAAATTTGTAAGACATGTATTTGTAGGTTTCTGTTGAAAAATTAATGAGAATCTGTAGAGATTTTTACTATGACATATAAAATTAATTGTAATGTTTTGATTCGTTAATTTAATTGATATGTCTCTTAAATTCTTCTTTAATTGACACATTGGATTTTTTGCACTTATTTTTTCTTTCCATCTTTTCAATTAATATATAAAGGATTAGACTTTATTATTAAATTATCTAACAAAGTGCCCTTAATTTGTGTTCTTTAGGAATTAATTGTTTTTAAAACATATTCATAAGAACACTCTTAAATCATAATTTTGAATATATGATAATGGTCATGGTATGCGCCGTTCATTTGGTATATTGCAACTTTGCAAGACATTGTCGTAAACTTGAAATTTCGGAATAATATAATAAAAAGGTATAAGTTGGGTAGAATTTCAGCATACTAATCAGTGGAACTATATGGTTGTGTTTGTACAAAATGGAACAAAACTTAACTACGAGAAGCTTCTAACCGAGTTTGGAGAGGGTTTTAAAATAGTACAGCTTCCAAATCGTTTTACATGGGACTTTAATTTCCTCAGTGTGTTTCAACAGAACAATGGAAAGTAAAGCTTGCAAAGATCAACAAAAGAGAGAGAAAGTAAAACACCGTCTTCATCTTAGATGAGAGTTCCAAGTGACTTGTCAGGCAAGGAACCGCGTGAGAGGAGCAGAGTAGCATAGAGAAGCTGGTTCCACGAGTCAGGAACTCCAGGTAGGCACCAATGGCTACAATCTTGGAACACTCCGGCTGAAGGAGAACTTCCTCGGACCTCCACAGGCTGTCTGTAAACCGACGGATGACCATCGGTTCGGTACCAAGTCATCTTCGTTATGTTCATGTAAAACACAGGCGTTTTCATATCCGATATTACTGATTCCACCACTTTCATCATCCATGGATACCCTCCAGTGTACGCCTCGTTCTGTATCGGCCTTGTTTCTCCATCGCATTGCCCCCCCATGTTCCACGCCCCTTTTCTGCAGTTGAAGAAACCCATAAAACAAATTTAAAATAGAGATTTCTTGGGCTAAAAGAAAACCCTTCCACTCCCTAAACCCTAAACTCTGTTCCACGCCAAAGAAACTTATTTTTACCTGAAATGAGAAGAAGAGTAACCGACGAAGAAGACTCTGGTTTTGGTGCTGTTGATATTTGAATCAACCCAATCAGCCCATGTATGAAGAGCTTTAGTGTAAGCTTCTTTCACTTCTAATCTTTCGTAAACTCGATTTCCCTCTTGGAAATAACCTCTCCTGAAAATCTAAAACTGTTAAAGAGATATGAATTTAAGCATTTTCTTAATAAAATAAGAAGGTTATGTTCATACCCTTGGTAGGTTTTCTGGTGAGTCCACCAGTGACCAGTGTTGAATATAACAATGTCTGCGTTTCGGTATAGCTTCGTGATCGATCTCTGGATCATATCGAGCCTCAGTGTCTCTCTTCTCTTCCCGTTTCCATCTGAAACTTCTGATTCTTGGACAAGGAACGGTGATTTGATGAAGTCTATAGAGCATTCGAAGTCCTAACAAAATATAAATTTCATCAACAAAACTAAAACGATCCAAACCAATAATAAGTCTGTTTTTTAGAGATCTGAGATACTACTTACTTTGAATCTGAAACCGTAAAACCCCTCGTTATGGAGATTATTCTGTTTCCCGGAAACCTTATAAACTCTGTTCTTGTCTTCCAATGTTGACCTAAGTGAACAAACCAGAGACTCCCACATGTTTCTATTCAATGAATCACCAACAAAAACAAGTCTTTTCCCTCTCAGAATCTTCATCATCTTCTTCCCGTCGAATCTACAGACCCGGAAAAAAAAAAAAAAAAAAAAACATCTTACGAAAAACAGAGTCACGGTGGAATGGCAGAATCGTAATTAACTGGAAAACAAGATCTGACCTTGGAATTGAGCATCCGTGAGGTTGCCATCGATGATGGAGAAAACCCGAATCGGGTCGACCATTTTTGTAGCAATTGAATTTATCTTCAACGAAAGGACAATACCCAGGAGAATAAATCGGCTCGGAATCATCAAAGACCCAACTTCCGTCGAATATGTCGCAAGAACTAAGTTCTTCGCTCGCGGAATCAATCTTCGACTCGTTCTTGACTCTGATTCTTCTCGGAGAAACGGAATGGAGAGTAGAAGTGTCTGAAGCAGTCGAAGTCAAAGAAGATGGTGAAGAGAAAAAGTTAGCCGCCGTGAGAAGACGAGAGGTGAAGCTCGAGACGATGAGTGAAGGAGAGAAATCGGAGAGAGAAGAAGAGGAGAGGAGGAAGAGAGATAGAAAGAAAAGAGAAGTTAGGAAAATCTGTGTCTTTGATGGCTGTTTCGTGATGAGAAAGAGATTCTTCAGATCCGCCATTGATACGTCTTCGAATCTTGTTCTTCTTCTCTGTTTATTTCTTCTTCTCTGTTTATTTCTTCTCCTCTGTTTTCTGGAGAAAAGAAGAAGAAAAATCAATATGATCTGATCTCTTTGGAGGGAAAAGAGAGATCCAACGGTTGGAAATTAAAACGCTTATTATTATTATTATTATTTTCTGTGTTCTCCGTATTTAATTTTGGCTCTGCGCTCCTAAATGTAAAGTTTTAAAATTAAGTGCTTACTTATAGTAGACTAAGCTTCTTTTTCCATGATATTTGATTCTATCAACTATAGAAAATTACTGAAAATGATTTCATAATTTTTCATCTCTATATAGGAACAGAATATATTACTTTCACAACATCATATTTAACGCATCGAGATAAATATATGTTATGGGAAAATTGCAAAAAAAAATCCAAGGTAAGGGGATTTCACCTAAAAATTCTAGGAAAAATGAGGTGTAAAAAAAATCTAACTTTTCAGATCGCGCAAATTAAATTCCATATACTAACGGGGTTAATCTTTTAATAGAGACAAAAAGTATCGTTTGATTAACTATCTGATACAATTGCATTTTGCTGTTTTGAAACATAAAAATCGGTCGAGGGAAAAAAAAAGAGGACAAAGATTGATTTCTCACATTCGTCTCCGAGAGGCAAAACCCTAGTGCCATACCTTCATCAGGTACTTCTCAACGACAGTGGTATTTTATGGGGTTTAAGGTAGATTTGAACATCTATGTTTGTGAATAATCGATTTATGGTCATGGGTTTAAATTTTGGTTGTGATATTTAGGATAATTGATATGCAATTTTAGACTCCAGTTCGTTGTTAGAATTGTTGATTAAGTTTTGTAATTGAATGGTTTGATTCAGGGGTTTAATATGATATATCCAAACCTGATTTGTTCCATTGGAAATGAGTTACATCTCATCAGGTTCTAGTTCCAATTCGGTTAGAGGTATTCCGATAAGATGTGGATGCGAAGAGAAGACTGTAATACTTGTATCAATGACAACGAGGAATCATGATCGAAAATTTTATAGATGCGTTGTTGTCCAACATGTAAAATTGAATTTGGTCATGACAATGATTTGTGTTGTCCTTTTTGGTATGAGATGACACACCGTTTTGGTTTTTGGGTGACTATGGTCACATTTTCAAATGGGCTAAAAAGCTAGGCTGGAAGAGTTTGATGTTCTTGTGGAAAAATAAGATATGTTTGTTGAAGACATGAAAAAAATCATAAATTTTGAGAAGAATTTGATGGAGAAAGTAGAGAAACTCGTAGAGAAGACAAAGAAGATTGAGTATGAGTTAAAAGATCTCAAGGCAAAAGTGAAGGAAAAAAAATTGTGTGTTGCGATTGTTAGAGTTGAATGTGTGTATTATTATCGTAAGTTTCAAGAATTGGTATGTGTCTTTCCTTTGTTTTGAATTTTCAATTAAGAATATTGTGTCTCAAGGAAAAAGAGAAGAAAACTATGATGTGTGTTTGTGTTGTGTAATGAAATGAACTCTTTGTGTTGTAATGAAATGAAGGAACATTTCATGACTAACCAAAGCATTGAAGAGAAACATTGCATGACTAACATACACTTAAATATGTTTTAAATGTAGGCCAATATGTCTTTAAGACATAAACATAGTGAACAAATTACACAAAAGTGTGAATTTTGAGGTTACTAACATATTTAAAATACTAACTTCACCCAAAACCAAGATATGTGAAATACTAACTTCACCCTAAAAGGAAATAAAGAGTGAACATATCCAAGATTACTAACTTCACCAGCCACATTTCCGAGATTGCTAACTTCACAAAAACCATCGTCCTTGAGATTTTTATAAGAAAACAAGACAAGAACCAATGAGATTACAATGAAGAGGTTGATTTAGCAAAACATAATTGATGTTACCTCTGCTACATCAGGTTGACTATGAAGAATCGATTGTGAAACCTCTTATGAAGCTAGGCTAGTCTTCTTAGGCCGGTTTCTTTCCCGTTTCGGTGGTGGTTTTGGTGCTGGAGCTACCATATCTTGGTATCATCTTTGTTATATATTGAAGCACCACAATTGTTGCATGCCAATGAAGGTAAACAGAAGATTTCATGCATGAAGATAACCATCAAAATATTAGTAAATAATAAGATAACTACCTAAAGATAATAAGTTACCATGATAAATTTTGGTTTTTTGCTTTGCTATGCGCCTTCTCCCATGATTCAAGTATTCGTTTGTTACCTCTGCATCTTTCCATGGAATTTTTAGTATGTTTTTAATAAAGAAACTACTTGATTTTGGTATTTTATAGTTGTTTTTAGTGTTTTTTGGATCTTAGAGTTTTCATAGAAAATTGGATCAATTTGGACCAAAAAGATGCAAAACAAGCAATTTGAAGATTGGACAGATCTTGAGCACCAAATGTTTCGCAGCAGATGGAGGTCTTCCTACCGTTAGATCAAGTTCAAAATTTTCCACAAGATAGATGGGAGTGTTAAGTTCGATTCCCATATCAGATCGTGCAAATCCAACGCTGCGATCTCAAGTTATGCTCTGGAAACTGAATACTAGTCGATCTAGACTCTATGAGAAACAAGATGAAGATCTGAAGCCTGGTCGATCGATCAGCACCCTAGCAATCGATCGATCACTCATCCGCAATTTTGGCTGGACATGATTTTAAGAGCCGATAGATCGATCGACCCCTAGGCGATCGATCGATCGCTACCCGAGAAATATGGGAATATTCTTTTTTCGACGTTATCTCCAAATCTTTCAAGGAATATACCCTAGATGCGACCCCTACCCTATATATACTCTACAGCATCCACGAAAATACCAAGCTTGACAAAATTCTTCAAAGCTCTTCATCTTTACCAAAGTCTTTAGTTTTCTTTTATTTTGTTCTTCAAGTGAGACGATTTTCACCTCTTATACCTCTACGGAGAAGTTTCTAAACCATTTCTCTTTAATGATTATGATTTCTTCTGCTTTTGCTATGATTTTCATTATCATATCTGAGTAGTTTTATTGTTAGGACCAAGGAATTTTCAAAGGGTTTTTCATGGTTCGATGGATAGAGTTTAATGAATAGAGAGTGGCTCTTTTGATAAGTTATAGTAGTTCTTCATCTAGATCTGATTTTAATGCATGCTCCTTTACTGATCATCTAGGAATTGATTTAGAAAATTTTTGGCTTGCACACTACTTGAGTTATTGTTCTGATCTGATGTTTGATGGGTTTAACGCTTTAACCTGTGAGAGTTGAGTTACTGAGTTAGATGAACAAGAGTATGTTATTGACTGTGAGAGTTAAGTAATAGGATAATTAGGCTTAGTTTTGTTATCAGCCACGAGAGTATGTTAATTTTATTACAGTGAATTGAGTTATAAGACAAAAGAAAAACGATGTCAATTGCCTCTAGGATTTAACATTGAATAATTCAAACTGTGAATCCTTGAGAACTTCCTGAATTCCCAACGTTTTAATTTTATTGCTTACAACGTTTTACTTTTATTGCTTTTTAATATTTGCATCAAAACCCCAAAAATCATGAATTTTCTTAGCTTAATTCTTATTTCTGATTTAATTATTGTGTACTCTAAGTCTCTGTGTGATCGATTCCTCAAGTACTATAATTGATTTGATGTGCACTTGCAGCTTTACATTGTTAATCTTAGGCTAAAATATGACTCGCATCATGGAGACAATACCATAACATCTTTTCACTTCTTCCACATATTAATCTCATTCAAATGCTTTAGGACCTATTCATAATACTCATACCATTTGGAAGTGGAGAAACAATCCAAGACCAACGCTTCTGGTTTTTTTGTCTTGTCATCTTCTTATAATGCTGTGAATATGTGAGAACATGGGATTCCACTAAGTTCTAGTGGATTTCATTAAACCATAAATCCTAAACCATAATATCCTTGCACTTTTCCACATATTAATCTCATTCATAGGCTTTAGGACCTCTTCATAACATTCATACCATTTGGAAGTGGAGAAACAATCCAAGACCAACGCTTCTGGTTTTTTGTCTAATGCTTTGATTATGTGAGGACATGGGATTCCACTAAGTTCATATTTCCTACAAGAACATCCTTGTACTTTTCCACATATTAATCTCATTCATAGGCTTTAGGACCTCTTCATAACATTCATACCATTTGGAAGTGGAGAAACAATCCAAGACCAACGCTTCTGGTTTTTTATCTAATGCTTTGATTATGTGAGGACATGGGATTCCACTAAGTTCATATTTCCTACAAGAACATGAAATATTACCCCCAAATATTCACGATATACTTCCTTCTTCCATGATCTACTTCATACAACTCTCTCCCCAAAGCACAAGACTGGTATTTAGATGACTTTTTTTATGAAGATCAACCACAGCCTTAATACGAGATGGTAAGGATCCTCTATACTTTTGAATCTCTTCTAATCTTTGCTTTTTGGTTCTCATGATATACTGACGAACAAACTCCATCAAAACCACCACATGCTTGTAGTGCTCAAGTTAGATAACATTATTGAAAGACTCACTCGTGTTGTTATCCACCACATCCGATTTTTTGCATTCTTGAAAATATGCTCTGCAATACCATTAAAATATTACTTCATACAACTCTCTTCCCAAAGCACAAGACTGGTATTTAGATGACTTTTTTATGGAGATCAACCACAGCCTTAATACGAGATGGTAAGGATCCTCTATACTTCTGAATCTCTTCTAATCTTTGCTTTTTGGTTCTCATGACATACTGACGAACAAACTCCAGCAAAACCATCACATGTTTGTAGTGCTCAAGTGAGATAACATTATTGAAAGACTCACTCGTGTTGTTATCCACCACATCTGATTTTTTGCATTCTTGAAAATATGCTCTGCAATACCATTAAAACAAGCAAGAAAAACAAAGAGCAAACCCATCACAAACAAGAAAACAAACCCATGAAAACCAAATAAAAACAATCATAAAAACATACATTACTTTGAACATCCGGTCTTAGTATCTTTAGATCTTCAAGCATGTTCTCAAACTCTCTTTTTTTGTAAGCCTTAGCAAGTTTCCAGAAGACTTTGCGAAATAGAGGTGACTCATCATACTTCTTCCTTAAGTTTTCTCAAATGTGCCTTGCGCACATTCTGTGTTCAACGTCCGAAAACACCAAGCTAATGACACTTATAAGACTTTTTATTGATCTGAAACCAGTGTATGTGGGAGTCGAAATCAACACAATTAGAATTTGTCGGAGGTTTGTTAAGAGGGATGAAATTTCTGCGGATGAACCACGAACGGAGAGATCCAAAGATGGTTTTTATTAAGCTATGTCGAAAAGCTTTCGTACAAGAGTTTGAGAGCAAAAAAATCTAGGGTTTTTTGCTAAGTAAGTTGCGGATCCTTTTTTTCAAAGGATGTACATAGATATATATATATATATACTAGTTTGAGTCGGGCAGGTCAATCCTAATAAGATCCGGGCCAACTTCCTAATCCTTTGGGATTTCTTTTTTAGCTAAGTCGGCTTGACTTCGTGGGCTTTTGTATCGTTGCGGGCCGAAGATGGGCTTGTTGTCTTCGTATAGAAATGACTTCAGCCGCGCCGTCTTCTAGCTTCGTGTAGAACTGACCTTGGTAAGACAGCTCCATATGGAAATGACTTCGGCCAGACAGCTTCGTATGACTTCAACCAGACAGCTTCGTATCGCTCCAGCCAGACAGCTTCATATGATTTCGGCCAGGCAGTTTCGTATGACTTAGGCCAGGCAGCTTCGTATGACTGACTTCGGCCAGGATTTTCTTCGGCAGCTTTAACTTCGGCCAGACAGTTTCGTATAAAAATAACTTCGGCCAGACAGTTTCGTATAAAAATAACTTCGGCCAGACACTTTCGTATAGATTTGACTTTGGCCAGGATTGTCTTCGGCAGCTTTGACTTCGGCCAGACAGTTTCGTATAGATTTGACTTCGGCCAGGATTGTCTTCGGCAGCTTTGACTTCGGCCAGACAGTTTTGTATAAAAAATGACTGATAAGTGGGTCGTGGCCAAAGTGGATCGTGGCCGACGTCGTCGGCCTTGCCGATGTGAAGCTCCGTTGCCGAAGTGGCTCGCCGAAATGGAGCTCTCCCTTGTTTGCCGATGTGAGCTGTTGCCAAAGCCAGGGCTTGCCGAAGTGGAGCTCTCCCTTGTTTGCCGATGTGAAGGCCTGGCCGATGTGAGCTGTTGCCGAAGCTAGGGCTTGCCAAAGCTAGGGCTTGCCAAAGTGGGCTACTGCCGAAGCCAGGGCTTCCTTGCCTAAGTCTCCTCCGTTGGTCGAAATCTACTCCGTTGCCGATGTGGGCTTGGCCGAAATGACCGTGTCGGCCGAAGTGGTCATGTTGCCGATGTGGAGCACTTCGGCCGAAATCTCTTTGCCGATGTCTCTCCCTTCTTCGCCGAAGTGGAGACAAAGCTTGTCGATGTCTCTTTCTTGCCGATATGACCATGCCCCAAGGCTTGCCTAAGTGAAGACAAGGCTTGCCTAAGTGAAGACAAGGCTTGCCTAAGTGGAGACAAGGCTTGCCTAAGTGGAGACAAAGCTTGCCTAAGTGAAGACCAAGCCTTGCCGAAGTGACGACCAAGCTTGCCGAAGTGACGACCAAGCTTGCCGATGTTGTCATGCTTGCCGAAGTCTCCATCTTTTAGTCGAAGTCTCCACGCTTAGCCGAAGTGAAGACCAAGCCTTGCCGAAGTGACGACCAAGCTTGCCGAAGTGACGACCAAGCTTGCCGATGTTGCCATGCTTGCCGAAGTCTCCATCTTTTGCCGAAGTCTCCACACTTAGCCGAAGTGAAGACCAAACCTTGCCGAAGTGACGACCAAGCTTGCCGAAGTCTCTCCCTTCTTCGCCGAGTTGATGCATGTAGTAGCTGTGCTTTCCGTGCTGCTTTCGCTGTTTAGTAACTCCTGCTTGGAAGAAAGCTTTGCCGATGTGGGCCAAAGCTTTCCTAAGTGGAGACAGGGCTTGCCTAAGCGAAGACAAAGATTGCCTAAGCGAAGACAAGGCTTGCCTAAGCGAAGACAAGGCTTGCCTAAGTGAAGACCAAGCCTTGCCGAAGTGACGAACAAGCTTGCCGAAGTCTCCATGCCGAAGTGAAGCTTCCTTGGCCGAAAATGGAGCTGCTTTGGCCAGAATGGCCCCTCTTGTGCTTAAGTGGACTCGTACAGAAACGACTTAGGCATAATTTCGGCCTTGTCCGATTCCTCGTATGTCCATACTCAGCCATTTTCTCATTGATCACGGCTGGGCGGGTTTTGACCCCAACAGTGTAGTACCATTACCGCAGCCAAACTCCAAATCATCTCATAGTAGTTCAAGAAACCATCCCAGTTGGGTTTATTCTCCACAGTTACAATTTTCCAAGCAAGTGGATACATTCCATCATTAGCATCTCGACCAATAGCACTTAATAACTGCCCTTTCATGTGTCCTTTGAGATGTGTTCCATCAAGATGTATTATGCGCTTACACGCTTTCTTCTATCCACATTTCTGAGCATGGAAACAAGCGTAGAATCTCTCAAACACTTGTGCTTTTGTTCCAAGTATGATTGTCGATCCTGGATTAGACTCTCGCATCTCAAGCACATAATCTCACATTTAGAAAATTGCTCTACATGCTCATCTTCAAGTAATTGGTGGCAGTGCTCCCGAACTCTTTGCCATTTATCCTTCGGCAATTTAATTTGATCTCATTCCAATCTAGCCTTGATTACACGACCCTTCAATGGTTCAATCCTAAATTCATTGACGAAGGTGTTAGCAATTTTCCTTGTTGTATACAAGCGCACTTTCCCGCTCCATGAACAAGTATGTCGATCTAATAATTTCTTATAATTACCACAAATTTTCCATTAGATCTGCTATTTATAGATGCATATATCCTTTACTTGCAATATTCTTCAATACAAATAGTTGTCAATTTCTTACTTTCAGACCTCTTGTAAGCAATATTTAACTTCCTTCAAATTGCATAATTGTCAACAACCTTCTTAAAGTTGTCTTTGCTTTGAAAAATATGTCCTAAATAGAATGTTATATTCTCACAATCTAACTCTTCATTATCGAATCAAATATAATTCCCTCTTCTTCTTTCTCATAATCAGTGTCATCTCTATTATCATCTTCATTTTCAGAACCAGCACTAGAACTATCATGAACATCAGCGTTTCCAAACCCCTCAAAATTTGGATCATCGCTCCTCACAGCATATACATCTTCGATTCCACTCAAACATCTGACCATTTCATCAAGATCATTGTCATTACCCAGACATTTTCTCTCAGTACCTACTACACCCGATAGAAAATATGAGAATGAATCCATATTTTCACTATAACCTTCTGCGTTAACCACATTTTGAAGATTTGAGATCTTCAATACCGCAAAATCTTCCCGAACTATATGTGTATTCGCACCCAGATAAATCTCATCTTCAGTCCAATATCCACCTGCGTGAAGTCTTATATCATACAACCTGAAATTGAGAATTTGGTTTCATTAGTGTATCGGGGTTTTAGTATGGATTTGGTACCAAATTGATCTTTAAACAAGAACAGAAACAATTTAAGTTCTTTCTAATCTAAATCGAAACAGACTACAAATTTAAAATCAAAATCGATGAACAAAAAATTAGGTTTTGGGTCAAATCCAGTAATCAACGAAGGATAATGATTTCAAACTTACTTCATAATTCAATGATGGATTTCGAACAGAAGTCCCACGATTTCGAGTCTTTTTCTTCTCTAAATCGATGAAGAATTCTTGTTGTGAAATCGATCTTCATTCTCTCTTTTCTTTCTTGATTTTGTTTTGTCTCAAAGCCAAAAACAGCAAAACGCAAACGTATCACATAGTTAATTAAACAGTGCGTTTTGTCTCCATTAAAGAGTTAACCCATTAGCATCTGGGGTATAATTTGCGCGATTTGAAACGTTATTTTTTTTTAACACCTCATTTTCCTATGTTTTCTAGGTGAAATCTCCATCCCTTGGGTATATTTTTTTACATTTTTTTCATATATATATATATATATATAAAAGACTACTATAAACTTTAAATAAAAATTATTTTGTTTTTATATGATATTTTAGAGATTTTTTGTTTGATATAATTGATGCAAAAAATAAGTTTATTTTACAAAGTTATCCTTACAACATTATGTAGTTTTGGTCAGAAAAGTTATAAAAAGCTAAAATATGATAAAGGGCTATAATTTGTAAAATTTAATCTCTGATCATTTTTTTTTTCTTTGATCAACTTAATCTATTACCATTCAACACGCATCATATAAGAAAAGAAGACGACAAGTAGTTCTCTATCGATAAAAGACATCGGATAATAATAATAGTAATTATCAATTAAGCAATAAATATAAGAAAATTAATGGCTAAGATTACAAAATAAGAAAGGTTTTAGAGAAGCAAGGCAACGGTGAACAACACGGTCCCAAGCAACAGCCCAGATCTTGATTTCATACTCTCACTTCCATTGTCTTCTTCATCTTCGATGTGCTCAAAAACGTTGAAATCACCTGCATACAAATTTTAACCGAGCAAGATTAAACCAGAAAGGAAAAAACCGGTCTGAACCGAATAAAGAACCGGTCTTGAGAATCAAAACCTCGTTCAGGTCCGTAGCTGCAGCCGGACTTGAGGGTTTCACGGATATCACGAATGGTGGCTCTGTTGTAGAATCTGAAGTGGTGAAGAATGTTTTCAATGCAATTCAAAGCCAAATGTGTCTCGGAGAAGCATGGTCCCTCGCAGAACTCCTCCGTCCTCGCCGCCTGAATATGTAGGTCTCCGGCTAACGTTAGCCTCCATGCTTCCTCACACCCTCTGTATATCTGCATTTCATTTGGGAGTTTGAGTGAGAATTGTAATCATTTAAAATAGCCGAGGCTGAGATGTAATTATACAATATGTTAGAGAAATCACAAGTCGGAAATTGTGAGGTTAGACATAAAGTAATCAATTCATTTATTGTTAATTAGTTTTGTGTTAGACTGATATGATTCCATTCAAACTGAATTTTCAAAACCAATTTGAAAATTGCAATATGCTTTGATACCCGTATGAATGTTTCTTATTTTTAGATATCAAAAGAAATCAAATCAAATTTGAACCGATCCAGAAAAAAAGGCTGGACCGGAATTTAATTTCTTTTGCACATCAAAGATATATTTGATTGAAAAACCCGAAACCAAAACTGTATCAAAGCATTTGTTGTAGATTCAGTTTCACACTGGTTACTATTTTTATGAAACTGGATAATCCGACCAAAATCTGGACTTAACACCCCAAAATCATATGTTCGTGGTTTCTTCTGTTGCAAGCAAGTGATTTTAATTACGTGTTTCTCATTTAAGCATTCCAAAGCTTTCGCAACTATCTCCGGTGGATCATCCCCACCTAAGCCGCCGCCTAATCCTCCTCCTCCTAATCCACCGCCACCAGCACTGCCACCACCACCCAATCCTCCTCCGCCAAAACCCGTCCCTCCGCCTCCAAATCCAGTACCACTGCCTATTCCTCCGCCTCCAACACCCGTCCCACCACCTCCAAATCCAGTACCACTGCCTATTCCTCCGCCTCCCACACCCGTCCCACCACCGCCAAATCCTGGTCCGCCACCTCCACCTGCACCTCCGGCTTCTGAATCATCTTCTTCGCCATAAGTGTCCCCTGTAAAATACACATTCTTAAATAAGGTAACCAAATCTTTCAGCTCAAGTAACATATATGTGTGTAGAATGGATGACAAACCTAGAAAATAGACCAAGAGGAGGAAAAAAACGACAAGGGTGACCGATACCCTGAGCTCTCTGATGAGTGACAACGCCATTGTTAGAGTTCGCAATAATATAATTAGTAAATCATCTTATATAATTCCATTTTACGTGTTTTTGGAAATGTTCAAGTCTTGTGGTGCAAGTAAGTAGTTTCTTGTAGAGGGTAAAAAAATACAGAGGAGAATTTTGAGGTGAGAGAGCAGTTGAATACAAGTCACCAACCCCTCTGTTTTTTTACTCGTTTTTACTTTGCCTATTGTAAACCATTTATTGACTGCCATGAAATTAAACCATATTAGGAAGGTAAGAATTTTAAAAAAAAAAATCAAACCTAATTGTGATCTCAAGATTCAACACATACGAAAGAAGTTGTTTTGTTATATAGCCAAGGAAGTATCTCGAAAGCATTTAACAAATTCAAACCAAACCTAGAAGTGATCCCAGATACGGATGAAAGTGATTTTAAACAAAATCTCATCCACCACACCAACATGTTCACAAGCTGTTTATTTTCAAATGAAGCAAACAATGTAAGGAATATATAGAATGATGTGGAATTAATCGATGAAGGTATTGCTAACTAGGGCTCCCTCCAAAAACCTATGTGATTTCGAAATGGATAAGTATCACCATTTCCTTCAAACTTGAGTCTCACCATTCCATGAACTTAACTTGGGCCGCCATTTTGTCCAACTTAGAGTTGCAGTGAATTGTTTAAGGCATTATTATTTGACAGAATACCACTTTCCAAGCTTGTTATCAATATGGGACATGAATATATTACTAAACAGAGTGTTTTGTTCCGGGTTTAAAAAAAAAAAAGCAAGAATTTATGGCTAATAAACTTTCTGAATTAATTAATTTTTTTTCCTTTCTAGTTAAAATCCAGTATATATTAAACATATCATTTATTCTCATTGTTTTTAGTTTCAACATTTTACAAGGGCTCCTTGTATTCTCACTTCGGGGGAGCCACAAGTTACAGTAACTTTTGCAATTGACAGAAAAAAAAACAAATTAGAAAAATAAACACATCCAAGAAGCGACCCTTTGGTGCTTCTTTACAGATTAAAACCTTTCTTGAGTAATTTCAAAAGAAAATAACCTATATCTCTATATAGTAATATAAATAAGAGGAAACACTCTAGTTTGTTTAAACGGTTTCCTTATTTGTTTGCTTCTTTTTATATGCCTCCGTCAAAGTTGAGGTAGGACCAAAATAGTATGTTTAATGTCACCAATGTGCAATTTATGTTCACCCATTGGGATTCTCCTCTTCCCATACTCATCCACTACACCAAGATGCTTGCAAGCATCAACATCGACTTGAACGGTCCGTTTTGCCCCTGCCGTTACATGAACCTTCTCAAACGCTATCAATTGTTTGTTCACACCCAATCCTTTTATTCCGTTTGTCGGGGGCTCGGCATAGACGAACACCGTGTGGGCTCCGTCGAATTCACCCGTGTTTGCGACTTCGACGTGGAGTGGCATTTTCGGAAATGTTTCGCAGTTGGCATGAGACACTTTGATGGAGTGTGACGAGGAGTTGAGGATGGCAGAGTTGAGATTGTGAGGTGAGATCGATAGTTGGACCAATGGGCTTTGGGCCAGAGTGTGAGTGAAGGTTGTGTAACTTAAACCGAACCCAAATGGAAATACCACTGGACCTTTGTAGAATCTGTAGGTCCTTCCTGGGTAATTTCCAGAAGCTCTCATGGCCATTATCGTCATTGGCACTTTTGCCACGTACTCTTGTGGATACCATGTCATTGGTAGTTTTCCTCCTAATCATAAGATACACAAAATATTCAGTATTAGTTGACAAATTATTAAAAAACAGTCATTTTTTACAAGTATCAAATCGAATTTCTTTTTTTTTACTTTTGTCTTGAGAACATTCATTATCAAAATATGTAATTGGACCAGCGACTTACCGGGATTAGCAGCACCAAAGATGATATTGGCGATGGCAGCTCCACCAGCTTGACCCGGATACCCGGCCCATATGATGGCAGCGACACGTGGATCATTCTTAGCGAAGGATACATCGATGGGCCCACCACTCATAAGGACCAGGATGACCGGACCTCTAGAGGCCTGAGCCACACGGGTCACAAGGTCTTGTTGGTGACCCGGTAAAAGCAGCCCGGTTCGATCCCGTGTCTCTGCCTCTATCGACTGGTCCAATCCCATCACAAGAACAGTCGCGTCGGCTTCACGCGCAGCCGCCTCCGCCGCACCAAATCCTTGGTTCCCTGCGCAAGCCACGCCGGCACAACCAGCTTGGTGTAGTGTCCTCGCGTATCTTGAGATTCCCTGTAACGGCGTCGTATATGCGCATGCTTTCCCTATCAAAACCAAAAGCAATAAATAAATTTTATATTTAGTATTGATATTAGATAATAATGTATTTGTAAAAAAAAATTATAAATGGATCATCGTATCCACCTGCATAGTTTCCGATCATTGTCTCAGTGACGTCGGAGTTGGGTCCAATCACGGCGACGGTGCGGTGGCGCCTAGGGGAGAGTGGAAGAGACCGACCAGAGTTTTTGAGAAGAACAATTCCTTGATGGGCCGCTTCAAGGGCTAAATGTTTATGGGCCGGAGTACAAACATCTCTAGGCCCAAGATTAGCGTACGGCCCAAGATTGCCATCAAACATGCCAAGTCTCATCTGGACCGTTATGGTATTGGCAAGAGCTAAATTGACGTCGTTCTCCGTCAACAACCCCTTCTTCACCGCTCCTTCTGTGAAAATGGCCAAAAACGGCCCGCAGTCCAAATCCAAACCTGCAAAACGGCACGATGTTTTAGGCGTCAACAGTCCATGTGGATTGAATTTAACATCAACGGTGGAAATCAACTCACCGGCTTTAATGGAGGCGGCGGCGGCTTCCTCCGGAGTGGTAGTGTAATGTTGTTGGTTGAAGAAAACATCAACAGAGTCACAATCTGAGACAATGTACCTATAATATGCATCGATATTATTAATCTCTGAGTGAAAATCGATCTGGACCGTTGATTGTGTTGACTTTTGTAAACTTACCCGTTGAGTCGCCATTCACCACGAATAGTGTTCTTTAAGAGATTTTCATCAGCACACGTTGGCTTTCCATTTACTTGATTGTACGAGCACATTACACTCGCGACCTTTCCTTCGTAAACACAAGATTTGAATGGAACATTGTATGTGTCCTCTAAATCTTGTTTGGTCACCTAAATCCATTATAAAAAATAATTAACCCCATTCACCTATAAGCTATCTAGATTAATAAAGGCATTATTCATTAGTTCTCATTTAGTTTGTTTTGTGTAAGAGAAATAGAATTTGTTTTTTGTAATAATTTAATTTAAGTTATAGATTTGGAAGAACAAGATAAAAGGCAAGAAGGGTTGGTCCACATCTCCACATGACCAATAAGGATAAGATTCTCCACCACTATTATGTCTATAAGACACATCACTTAGTCACGCTGTGCCTATTGGCTTAGCTGTTATAAAATCTTAGGCAAGGATTTTGTTTGTGTGTGAGTACACGCATACAAATATATACTTATGTATCCACTTGTAATAAATTTCAATTCAATCGGATGAAAAATCTTTGCAAGATTAAGAAGTGACGCAAATTCTACGGAACTATAAATAACTAATGGCTAACGATTGAGAATTTTCTGATGTCAATAAAACAAAAAAAAACAATACGATTGAGATTTTTCTAAATATAAGCTGTTTTCTGAGTTTAACGAATCTAATCATGAAATGGAAAAAAAAGACGATAGGCCTTGCAAGAAAACGTATCCAGTCACATCCAATTCGTTGCGTGGAGCAATAAATAATAGAAAACGATATAAAGTAGAGCCTTCTAATTCAAGAAACGAAATTTATATGTTTCAACAGCGAATAAAAAAATTTGTTTTAATTTTTATCTCTAGAAACGGAAACACCAAAATTTGAATTTTTTTTTTTTATAATAAAAATCACCAAAATTTGAAATTTTATTTGAGTACAAAACCACTTAAATTGTAAGAAAAATAGAGACTCACGGGTTCTCTTTTATTTTTTTTTAATTTGTTTTTTTAAAAGGTTCTCTTTAATAAATACAAAATGTCTAACATCTAAAGAGCTAAGCATTTTCCGACCCCAAAAAAAAAAAATGAAGTTGAGCATTAAAATATACTTGTTAAAATATGAAATTGAAGTCAAAACTTCAAAACAAAACGTATATAAAATAAGATGTAAATATGTGTATATAGGATTTACCTTGGCGTTGAAATGAAAACGGTCGACGCCATTCCAGTTATCAAGATCATAAGCAGTGTAATGTTTGCAACATGCGGCGACTTTGAGGCGGTTTCCGGCGGCGTTCCCCTGAAGTCCTCGGACGTAGCTGGCGGCGTATTTTCCGGCGACGACAGGATCTTCTCCGGGAGTTTCCTGGCCTCGGCCCCACCGTGGGTCCCTCAGTATATTCACATTTGGGCTCCAATATGTCAGACCGGCCACGCCTCCATTGTACATTGCTCTTGCCTCATCAGACACCACCTTTTATTTATTTTAAATCATGTCAATTCTAATTATTTAATCTAATTCCATACGCCTTTGTTTTATGTTGACAAAAAGAAAGAATGAAATATTCTCCATACACCCTATGATAAAAAGGTATTGTTTTTTAATTCAATGGTCACACACTCATAGCTACTAGCTTGCCCATCATCATTTAAATTAATATATTGCAGATAATAGTACAGCATATATCAAAACTGTTTTTTTTTTTTTTTTTTTTGAAACTTATATATCAAAACTGTTACAATATCAAAGTTCGGTCTAAAACATAATATATATACTTATATAAAAAAAAATATATATATATATATATATATATATATTTGGTTTTGTATTTTTTTCATACCTACATATCTTACTTATTCGATAGACTCATGTCGTAGTTAGATAAAATTCATGTGAATTATAAATTTCCAAGAAATCTTTTAAAATATATATATAGAGGTGTCCTACTAATCAAACACTAGTGTATTGACCGCTACGATGTCGATGTCGTTTTTTCACGTAGAGAAATCATAAATTTAGCATTCTCATTTTTTAAAATTGTATTTTGTATTACTTTTTAGCATTATATTCATAATATATCCTCACCCGTCCGATCTCTTCCCAGAGAGACTGGTTGAAAGAAGCTGCGGTGGTGATGACCTGAGGGAAGCTGGTGGCGCCGGGAAACGCACCACCGAACTTAGCGCCGGGACCGACGTCGGAGACGCCGTGGAGAGCCTCGGACCACCACTCATAGCCTCCAACACCGAGGCGTGGCACGGCTGCGGCATTGTTAACGAGGAGGCGGATCTTCTCCTGCAACGTGAGCCGTCCGATCAAATCTTGAACCCTCACGTGGACCGGTACATTGACTCGACAGAACCGGAGCGTCCGGGTCAAGCCGTTAGCCGGGTCGCATGCAAACAGTGGCCGAAGAGACTCTGACGAGTGAACCAAACATAAGAGGAATAAAAGTATAACGACGACTTTGTTGCCGGTTAATAATGCTTTATTATTACAAGACATCTTTATATGTGTATGTGTGTGTGTGTGTGTGTGTAACTATGTATGTATGTATGTGATGTTTGTGTTTTCAGTTTTCATAGGAGAGAAAGTGAATGACGTATTTATAGAGAAGTTTTTCGGCGAAATTGATGACAAAGGATAAGACACTCTTGTTATGAACAAAGAATAAGATAAAGACCCTATCAAAAAAAAGAAAAAGGAATAAGATAAAGATAAAACGATCAAGTTGAATAGGTTAAGGAAAAGAGATATCTCAAACATTTAAAAATATTTGATAGTTTGTTTTTCCCTTTTCTTAAAGCGACAGATTGTTTTTCCTTTCCTCAACATAATTTCTACGTTTTCTCTGAATTTTTTTTTTTACGAGTTTGATAAGTTTAAACTCATGTCCATATGTTTCCCGGTCAGAATTAAATCTCTCCCAAGCAGTCTTGAATTCAAAAGGATATACTTCTAACTTCTTTGGAGGGGTTTGACACCTCTCTTGCCCAAAAGCTACTTGGTTCAAAACAACGTTAACTAATATAATATTATCTTTTGAACTACACAACATCTAATTATAATTTAATCGTAACTTAGAAATATGAAATTTACAAAAAACGTACGTAAAAAAAAAAAAAATCACTACAAAAGTTTTTTTTTATTTTTTATAAAGGATATTCTATTGAAAAGCAGGTTAATGTACAATGAAAATATATAAAACATAAGAACAACACTAGCATAATCGAGACAACAAGGAAACAACAACTAAAAACATAAGAATACTCTAAGTAATCATAAACCGCAACTCTAATGCGATCCCGCCACTTCAGAAGAGAAGCAACAAACTTACTGAAACCAAAGCTGCCACGGCGGTTAAGGAGGATAAAGAAGAACCAAACCGTTAGGAGACCGAATCAAACCAGCCGAGCATAGAAAATGGATCAACAAAGGAAAAGAACCAGAACCAAACCACTCCAACGAAGCGAGCTGTCTCAAGCAAAAACCAAAACCTGAAGAAACCCTTTTAGCCAGCAGCCGAAGAACCAAGCAGAACACGAGACTAAACAAGAAGTTAGCTAAGGCCATTGAAACCAACAAACCAAGCGAGAGCCAACCTTAACCTACCATGAGGAAAACAAATCGAAGCAGACAAAAGAATGTGACACAACCAACTCCTTAAGATGCAGAGAAAAGAAAGAAGACACCTAAGAGGAGAGAGAAATACCACTAATCCCAACACCACAACAGGGACCCAAAACAACACCAGCAGAGAAACGAAGCCTCATAGTGAGTGAAAAGAGCTAGGCTAGGCGGATGAAGCAAGAACAGTAGACATTTACCTCCAGGTGCAGAGAAGAGAAAGAATGTGGGCACAAAACCTGGAGATGCAAGGAGGAGAAGGCACATCAGAAGGGTAGAGGCAACATATATTGTCTCACCAACACGCTTCGAGAAACTCACTTATCCAGAGCACTAACCAAATCGAAAGTCACCAGCAACAGAGAGAACGAAGACAATCTGACACAAGACAAAACCAGACAAAGCGAGCCCAACCAAAGGATTCAACAGAGACCAGAGACGATATCTGAGACTTAACGACGCCGCAAACCCATAGAGGAGAACCTAGAGACACACCGAATGACTAACTGGAGCCGTCCTCGAGCAACAAAGAAGAACCCGCCACATCACTGAAAACCTAATCTGGGACAGTTGAAGCCCATATCTACCACACAGAGCAACTGGGGAACCTAAGCCACCGCTACCAATTGAGTCTCCAAGAGCCCAAACCCTAGCCACCGATTTCATCAAACCCCGTCCTCTAGAGATGAGAGACAATGGAATAGAGAGAGGACCTCAGAGCATCAAGATAGTAGCCTCACACCGACGTCCTAGAACAGCCACCACCAAACATCGCCAAGCCGAAGAAACCGCCGTGAACCACTGCCGTAAAAAAACTAGAGGAGACGCAGATTCGCCGAGGAGAGCCGTGAAAACTGTGTTAGAAGCCGACACATATAACAGAGGGTTGGTTCCCTCTTACGGCGAAGAGAGAAAAATGGCCGGAGAGGGAGATTGGGAAGAGTGATGGAAGCGGCGAAAATTAGGGTTGAGAGGTTTTGGGAATGATTGTCCCCTTTCTTCCACTACAAAAGTTGTGCAATGTAATCACATATTTTAATAGTAATAAATTTGTTTAATGGATTTCAACCAAAATTTGAAAATTTGATAGTCGGTGTATGTTCGATAGATTTATTACAGATCAAAATTCATATGTAGCCAAATTAAAATATACATGAGAAAATCAATAAATATATCAATCATATTCAATAAATCATAACTAATCAAAACATCGATTAACTTGTCATATATTTTCACCGTTAGGCTCATTTGTTGTTGATCAATGTTGAAACCGCCTACCGTTGCCTCCAGTCATGTCCTTGCTTGGACCCGTCCTCCAGCGCCACCACTACAGCTTCATAGTCGCTAACTTCAGTTGAAACAAAATAATAAATCTTAACTCAATTTAATGGTTATGGATTTACTTTTACAAATTTTTTAGTAATTTGTTACAAATAATATACTACAATAGTATTTTCACAAATAGTTATAAAATTGGCCACTAGATATCTATGTATGCCAAACTCATTTACTAGGAATACTTATAGTTTGATTTTCATCGTAAATCTATCGAAAATATAAAATATACTATCAATTGCTAATAATTAAGTGATTTTATTACGGTTAGTGGACAAATATGTAGCAACGGCATTAATTATTTTGTCTTATGATTTTTCTTAGTAATATTAAATTTTCAATCATAGAAAATTGACATAGTCCTGTTGAGATGCGTTGTTCGATCCGTTCCACAGCGATTAAAATTTTTATACCCATTACAAGCTTGTCGGGATTTTAAACTGTTGGAACTGGACTTCGCACCCTCCATTTAAACCTTGCCTGTATCAAAATCGATCCGAAAAACATGTGAGCTCGGCCCATAGGGATCATGAAGCCCATAAAGACAACGAAGCCTCCGAAGCATGTGAGATCGGCTCAAATTCAAAGGATCGACCCATTAAGTCAATTCAAGCCCAAGAAAGTCGGCCGAACCAAGAACTCTGAAAAAGAGGAAGATCGGCGAGGAACAAAGAAATCGCCAATAAAAAGGAAAGTTTACAAAAGAAATAGGAGTTGGCTAGCCGACAGAGAATATGTATAAATAGAGAGGCATCCTCATTAAGAGGGGCATCGATGATTAATTCTAGGAACTCGAAAAGTTTAAAACTATGAACTCTCTGGCTTTTAGATTTCTCAGTTCTTATTCTCATCAGCCAGCTCGTCCCTTCGACTACCTAACTAACATCTTTATAATTCGATGAGCCTTGAACTTTAATACAACAAAAATCTTCGAACCCCCAAATTAGGTCTATAATCTGATACTTGGTTGAATAACCAGTTCAATAATTTGGCGACATTTGTGGAGAGTCTAGATTTGTCAACCTCAAGCTCAAACGATGTTGGAGACACCGTCCCTCAGCACCTAACGATGATACCAGACAGTCGCGCAAACTGACGCCAATAGTAATACCATCATACCAACACCACCCGCAAACATCGACAATGCCGCACCGACGGGAAATCAGCTTGACGTTCACGCTCTCCTACAACCTTGCTCGCGAGAATAGATCGCCAGGATACGCTGACCCATGAAACCAATGAACGACTCGACGCTCTGTCAGCCGCTCAAGCTGTTCGTCAAGATCAACTATGAGACACCAAGCTGGAAGGCCGGCGACATCTCACACGAGCAGGACCGCGAGCTCGAAGGAATGAAAACCAGCCTTCGAGACATGAGTTCAAAGGTTCACAAAGCTATCAGCTCGGCTCCAGAGATTGAGCGTGTACTCAAGGAAACACAGAAAACATCATTCACGCCTTGGATTGCTAACATTCTGGTACGACACGCCGGGAATATCAAAATTCCAATTTACGAGGAAAACACGGATCCCCGCCAGCATATGACAAACCCAGTTCTCCTCTGAAGAACGAGATGCAGGCGCATGCTATTTATTTGTGGAAAGTCTAAGTGGAGCCGCGCTGAGCTGGTTCTCTCGCCTCGAAGCCATTTCCATCGACAACTTCCATAAACTATCTACGATGTTCCTCAAATGCTATTCCATGTTTATGCAAAAGGGAACGTCCAACGCCGACTTATGGACTTTGGCGCAAGGACAAAACGAATCTTTATGAGCTTTCATGGACATGTTTAAAGCTGTAGTTTCTCGTGTTGTAATGGCAGATGATGCGGCAGTAACCACCCTACGAAACACTTTTTGGTATGAATCTAGATTTCATGATGACCTCATGCTTAACCCTCCGGCCACATTGGAAGACGCAATGCATAGGACAACTCGCTTCATAGAAGTTGAAGAAGAGATATTGGCAAAGGCCAAAAAACATGCACCTCCAAAAATACCGATCTCAAAAGATAAGCCACAGGATGATCACTACGAGCCTCGTCAACACTATGACAAAGACTACCTAAAGGAGAACCAATGTAAACAAGCAGCTAACTACTACGTTGGCAATGCACAGCCACAACGATCATGGAAAAAATATTACCGAACTGACGACACAAAGAACTCCCAGCGGTACTACGTTTTTAACAAGCGACAAGGCCTCAATGTCGCCATCTACAAGAGTACTTTTTGTCTAAGTATCGAATAGGCGAGATCAAGAATGCAGACCAAGATCGAACAAACGAACGACGAGGAGGAAATACCAACCGACGACCCGATAACAGCAATGAAAGACATAGACAGGCATACGAAGATAATAGGTGTTGAACTGATGATGCATGTCGCGTCGATACTGACACTGAGCCACCTAAAAGAGATCGAAATAACCATGGAGGTAATACTGCACCGACATCGAGAAGAAGAATCAACATGATCATGGGTGGTCTTCAAACAGGAACATACTCAGTTTGGTCAATAAGAGAATACGAGAGGAAGGCCGTCACCGCAAAAAAATGTCCATGTGCAACAGATAAAGATGCACCAATAATCTTTGAGGAAGCTGACACCGACGAATTGGATAAACCACACAATGACGCATTAGTAATTGAATTAATAATAGGCGATTACAAAGTAACACGCATACTGGTTGACACTAGCAGCTCGGTAGATCTGATATTCAAAGAAAACTTGAAAAATGGAGATTAAAGACATCAAGATAAAATCGGTTGTCAGGCCACTCACCGGGTTCACCATCAAAGTTACCATGATGATTGGAAATATAGAGTTACCAATCTACATCGAAAGAATTACCAAGATCGTAAAATTCATGGTTGTCGACAAACTAGCTATCTACAACATGATAATGGGAATACCATGGATGCACTTGATGAAAGCAGTCCCATCCACTTACCATCAGTGCGTCAAGTTTTCCACCCCAAACGGAATCTTTACTATCAAAGGCAACTAACGAGTGTCCAGAACGTGCTTCATCACCGAACGAAAACTAAGGAATGCCTCGACTCTGCACATCCAACGGCATGACGAACTTAATCCTACCAGACCAAAACAGGACCTCATCACATAGGTAATTCTCGACCATGAAAACCCATAACTATATGTTGGAGTTAAAACCGAGCTTCCACGTATCCACATTCGCTTGATCGATCGAAGATATGAAGGGAATAAACCATAGATAACGTGTCACGAGCTGAATGTTGACCCGACATACAAACCAATGAAGCAGAAGAGGCGAAAGCTGGGACAAGAGCGAGCAAAGGTAGTCAACGATGAGATAAAATGATTATTGAGCGCGGGGTCAGTAACTGAAGTAAAATATCCAGACAGGTTGGCTAACCCGATAGTTGTGAAGAAGAAGAACGATAAATGGAGAGTTTGTGTCGATTTTACCGACCTCAACAAGGCATGCCCGAAAGATAGTTTCTCATAGATCGGTTAGTAGAAGCAACGGCGGGAAATCAACTATTGTCCTTCATGGACGCTTTTTTGGGCTACAATCAGACCATGATGCATCCATGCTACCTTTAGAAAACTGCATTCATTACGGACCGAGGTACGTACTATTATAAGGTCATGCCTTTTGGCTTGAAAAATGCGGGTGCAACGTACCAAAGACTAGTCAATCGAATGTTTGCCGAACAGCTGGGGCATTCTATGGAGGTATATATTAACGACATGTTGGTAAAATTGTTAGAAGAAAAGGATCACATCGACCATCTAAGAAAGTGCTTTGAGATTCTCAACCAGTACAAAATGAAGTTGAACCCATCAAAATAAACATTTGCCGTAACTTCTGGGGAATTTTTGAGATACATCATTACCCAGAGCAGAATCAAAACCAATCCTAAATAGATAGCAGCCATAATCGATCTTTCCTCTCCGAAAAACACTCGCAAAGTCCAACGACTAACAGGCCGAATCGCCGCACTCAACCGATTCATTTCAGGGTCAACTGACAAATGTTTGCCGTTCTACCTACTACTGGGAGGGGACAAACTTTTTGAATGGGACGAAAAAAGTGAAGAGGCATTTACGCAACTCAAGGAATATTTGTCTACACCTCTAATCTTGGAAAAACCAGAAGAGGGCGATACCTTTTATCTTTACATCTCGGTCTCCAGCTCGGCAGTAAGTGGTATTTTGGTAAGGGAAGACCGAGGAGAACAGAAGTCGATTTTTTATGTCACCAAAACTCTAGACGGAGCAGAGACGCGGTATTCAATTTGAGAAAAGCTCGCACTTGCAGTGGTTGTTTCGGCAAGAAAATTACTCCCCTACTTTCAATCTCATTCAATCGTCGTCCTGACTACTCAACCGTTACAGACAATCCTGCACAGTCCAAGTCAGTCCGAAAGAACACTACAAGAAAACATGCCGATTTGCAACTCTGCTTTTGGTCGCAAATGCCTCGCAAATGGCACTTTGCGACCAAATAAGAATCGTTGCAACCAGCTGGTCGTAAAAAAAAAGCGTCGCAAATGAGTCGTAAAATTTGCGAGGAGAGAAACTTGGTCGCAAAGACCACGCAAAATGTTTGCGACGAGATATTTGTGCGAGGAAATTGCGATGAAGTACACTTTGCGAGGAGATTGCGAGTCCTAGGTTTGCGACCTGTTTGCGACTCTTTTTGCGAGGAGTTTGCGTGTAGGCATTTGCGAGTACTAATTTGCTAGGAGTTTACTAGTAGACATTTGCTAGGAGTCTAGGAGGGTCATTTTGCGAGGAATAATTGCGACGATGTTGTATGGCACGTAAGGTCGCAAATGAGCTGTAAAAATATTTAAATTAATTTTTGAAAACTGTTTTTTTTTTGTTTTCGGAAATAAATTAATAAATAAAAAAAAATTAAAATTTAATTAATATTAAATAAAACCGAGTATTTAGTACAACGAAAATAAAACAAACTACAAGTCGTCGATATCATGATAATCCGAAGCACTACCTTCAGATGATCCAGCTGCTACTTGTTTCTTCTTCCTCGGCATCTCCCAAATCGTCGGGTTCGTATCCCCAAGTAACTCAAACATTGCATTGTAGGCGTTGTGCTCATCCTTCAGCGATATGATCTCTTGTTCCGCGATCTCTAGCTTCTTATCTCTAATCGGATCCATGGCATAGGTCAAAACCGGGCAATAGAGAACTCTCTCGTGATCCGTCGGAATAGATCTCATGAAAAAAATCTTCCTTTTTTTGTACGGGGAGCTAGTTGTAAATTAAAATTTAATAAGAAAAAAATCAACAGTTAAATCATGTATATATGAATTAGTAATTCAAGTTTGCTTGAGAATTTCGTTACCTAAGAGACGATACGGGGTCATCTCGACGAGTTAACCATCGAGAGTGGATTGCAATGTGATTTCCTCGATCCGGGCAGTCACATCACCGTGAAGTTGCTCCACCCGTCAATCAACCCAAATCCCGTCCTTGCGTCTGCGGGTCTTCTCCAAAATCTCGGACATCGTAGCCGGAGCAACTTTAACTTGTTCCTGAAAAATGGTAAAAATATGTTAATTTGTACAATACTTTAACTTAAAGAATTTTTAAAATTATAACAATATAAATTGAAATCAACTTACAATACGGCACGCTTATTCCACAAATGACAATTTTCCCAAGACATGCTTCGAAATCTCCTCCCCCGTCAACCTTGGTGTAACACGCGGCCCGACACTTGCTGATCGTAGCTTCGGAAGTCGGCAACTGCCAGTAGTCAACGAGACCCGCCCAAACCATCGGGTTAAACCAGTCGGCATCGTATGCTCGGGGTCCTCCTTCCATTTCCTTTTCCAGCAGCCGACCTGATCAGTAAGGCGATGCATCGCCTTGTCATCGAAGGCATCCCGGACCTGTCCCGTGATCTCGAGATCCCATCTGTATTTTTGCTATAAAAAAAAATTAAATTAAATTAGTATAAATTAAATATTTGTATGAATTATAAATTAAATTATTAATAGAAATAAAATTAAAAATAGAATTACCACGAAAATGTGAAACCACCTATCCCTCATCTCCCGAGGAACCTTGGTCCAGCTCGGATGCGGGGCTTTGAAATCCCGCTCGATCAACCTCCTAATAGCCTTCCCAACTTCATTTTTCTCGAACCTGAAAATAAAAATGAAAATTATGTTATAAACGATTTCAAAAAATTAATTGTTTATTAATTAATAATATATATATATATATGTATATATATATGTATATATATATATGTATATATATTTACCACAAAGTATCCGGGAAAAGATGTGGATCCAATCTCGATAGTAAAGCCCGTGCGGGACTAACGAGAAGCTGCTCTAACGTCATATGCTCGAACTGTAGAGCCTCGGGTGACTGATCATGATCTCGATCTAGTGGTTGAGAATGCTATGGCTGCGTCTCCGGAATGAAATCCGGGATAGGAGGAGTCGATGTAGGACCTCGACGTCGTGAATGAGATCCGCCATGTTGCGGGACAGGTGTACTGGAGGCGGATAGAAAACCGGTATCCTCGTTCCGCGTATCATCCATCTGCCATAAAATATTTAAAAAATTTTAAATTCTATATCAAAATACGTTTACTAATAATTTTAAAAATAATATATGTCAAAACTAATATTTTCCACTTAAATCTAAAATTTCATACTTAAACTAATATTATCCAGTTAAATATCTAAAAACTACACCAATTAATTTCATACCTAAATCTAATCCTAACCATTCTAAAGCAAAAATTTAAAAAAATTCGTAATTATCTTGATTTGTAGAGAGAGAGAGTAGAGAGATGATGGAGTGTTGATGGAATGAGCAAAGTGCAAGGAGATTTCGGGTACCTCATATAGAGTCATAGTGGGTCGCAAATGAGTCGCACTCGCGTCGCAAATCGCACCGTTTGTTTCACCCAATCGTATTTACCGCCACAATTTGCGACACGTTTGCAACGTGGTATCGTAAATGCCTCGCAAATCCTGTCAAAAATTTAACACGCGGCAACCAAAAAAGTGAATTTTTTGTTTTACCGCCAAAATTTGCGAGGCATTTGCGACGCCACGTAGCACATGCATCACAAATCTGGTCAAATTTTCAACACACGGCAAACTAAAAACAGTGAATTTTTTATTTTACCGCCATGATTTGCGACGCCTTTGCCACATGGCTTTGCAAATACCTCGTAAATGTGGCCTAATTTTGCGAGGCATTTGCGACTAACCTAATCAAATAACAAGCAAAAAGGATTTAGGGTTTAGGGTTAACTCATAGTTCATACATATAAACATGCTATAATTATACATTAGGATTTTGGATTTACGGTTTCGGGCAATTATACGACTGATTTGACAATCGTACTAAAAGTGATCGATTCATCATGCATGAAGTATATAGTTACATATTTAATCTCTATAGGTTCAACCAAAATGTAGACGTTGTCCGACAAATTAATATATCGACAACGCACGGTGTGAAAAAAATACGAACACTTACCCAAGTGTCTTAAGTGCATTGATTTATTCCACTGCACGGAGCAAGAAACGACAGTGCATCAAATTATGCTATTACAATTTGTGAATAATTTGCTTCGCCTAGTCGCAAAGACCTCACAATTCTTATATTTTTGCGACTCATTTGCGATTCGTCGAAGCAAACAATTTTCAAAAAGGGTTTAGGGTTTACTTAGGGTTTAGGGCTTACACATAGAGTTTAAGTAATATAGAAATCTGAAAACATCGTATTATTCCACTGGCCTATATAAGTAATATAAAAGCAAACGAGTTTTAAATATGAACACTTACCTAACTGGCCTAAGTAATATAGAAATATGAACAAAATATCGCATTATACCACAGCAAGAACCGGAGTGCGTGCAAATAAACTAAGTACAAATTGCGACTAGATGACGCAAACTAGTCGCAATTTGTACTTAGTTTATTTGAAAAAAACACACGATACATAATTCTACAAACGATGACTAAAACACACGATACATAAAGTTTCATCATCATCAGGATCGGAAACGTAAGTTTGTCCATTTTCGTCTTCTTCGTCATCATCCTCAACTTCGTCCTCTTCATCAAACTGTCTGACTCCGCTTGACCATCAGACTCCTCGCATATGACTTCAAGTCCCCTATAAAACGGGTCAATTTAGGTCAAATCATTGCTTGAATCGATGGGGATGGAAACTTCTTATGTCCTTTTAGGTTGAACGGGGGGTAGTTCATCATCAGCATCATCTAAGCCCCCCCCCCCCCCGACAATTTGACCCATAACAGACAACCAATTTTGATCACGTCGGACCCGAGTACGAGGGTAAGGAAAGAAAACTACTTGCTCCACCTAAGATGCTAAAATGTATGGCTCGAACTTGGCAGTGTAACTCGTGTGTCCCTGTACATCCACGACTCCGAATTTGCTTGATCTTACGCTAACCCCAATAGTGGGATCAAAACAATCACATCGAAATAGGAAGAATTTAAGATTCATCATACCAGCATACTCGACTTCTACGATTTCTTTCAAGATACCGTAGAAGTTGGTATCGCCTGGGACATGGATACCATAATTTGCAATGGTCCTTTGTTGCCCATGCGCAAATGTATGAAAATAAATCCGCGAGTACAATACATCTTAGCAGTTCTTATATATGTGATAGGTCCCATCACGAACTCATGCACCCACAGAGGCCAAGTTCCCGGCCGAGACCTCCTCTTTGTCACCTACAAGGCCAAATGCAATTAGTTGATTACTAATTAATATCAGACATATATATATAAAAGATTATGGTTAGTTACCTTCTCTCGCATCCATCCTGCGAAATTACGTTCAACGTATGATCTCACTTTTTGGTCGTCAAGTTCCAGAAATGGTTCCCGTATTTGCTGTTTGAGCATCATGTGCATATGGTCGAAAGTAGTCACAGTTTGTATATGTATATATATCAAACGAGTCATTTTCTACTATACCTCTCATACGATCGAAAGTAGTCACAGTTTAGCAAGATATATGTATGAGCTGTGTGAAAATGCTTGTAATCACACCATTCGGTTGCCTTTACTTTGCCACCCATTCATCCTACATCTGAGAAGACATCAAGTACTCCCACATCAGGATATGTTCACCCAACCCCACCATCATCGTATCGTTTACGACCCATTTTCTTTATTTTCACGGTTTGGCTAAAATAGTAATTCGAGAAATTAGATATCTGCTCGGTCAAATTTCCTGCCACAATCGATCCCTCAACCTTTGCGAGATTTTTCGCTTTTATCTTCAGATGTTTGAAGAACCTTTCGAATGGTACATCCATCGAAATTGGACTGGTCCACCAAGATCTAACTCATGCGGTAAGTGGACTACCAGATGTTCCATCACGTCAAAAAATGAGGGGGGGGGGAATATCTTCTCCAAGTTGCAAAGAATAAGTGCGATGTCTGAGTTCAACTTCAAGATATCGTCCGCAGTTAATGTTCGAGCACATAAGTCCCTAAAAAAATACCTTGGTACCTGAAATGCTAAATGAGTTAATGAAGTACAAATATATATATATATATATATATATATATATATACACACACATATAAGAATAATATCTGCTAGTGCCTCGTGGATGTGATTTGGTAGAAACTCTTGCAATGCAAATGGTAGTAGTCGTTGCATGAATACATGACAATCGTGGCTCTTTATTCCAGAAATTTTTTTGCCCTTGCTCGACACACCTTGAGAACGTTGACACATATCCATCTGGGAACTTGACATATATCATTCTTAACCCACTTAAACAAACTATTCTTTGAGTTCAATGACAGCCGGAAAAATAGGAATCGATGCCCTACCATCACTTGTATTATGCAACTCAGGTCTTGTGCATATACCTGGGAGATCCAGACGTGATTTCATATTGTCTTTCATTTTACCCGGAACATTCAACAACGTGTGGATGATATTTTCAAAAAAATTCTTCTCGACGTGCATGACATCCAAATTGTGCCTCAAGTGATGATCATTCTAGTACGGCAGTTCCCAGAATATACTCTTCTTATGCCAATTATGATACTGCCCATATCCACTAGACATATTAGCGGGGATACTGTGCCAGTTACCCCCAACTTTTGCAATTTGTTGAGCACCGCAATAATCTATTTGCACTTCCAACTGTTCCCCTGAAAGATAAACCGGGGAGGGGGGGGGGACTTTGACGGTTTTGTTGTTCTTGAACAACTTCTTGTTCTTTCTATACGGATGACCCATTGATAGAAACCGGCGATGGCAATCGAACCACCAAGTTTTGCGTCCATTCGTCAATTGAAACGCATCAGTCTGATCCAGATAGTAAGGACATGATATTTTCCCGTGAGTTGTCCATCCAGATAACTTCCCATAGGCGGGGAAGTCGCTTATGGTCCACATAAGCACAACCTTCATGGTGAAGTTCCGGCGGTTTGATGAATCGAACGTTCGTACACCGACATGCCATAAATCCTGTAATTCGTGGATCAGAGGCTACATGAAGACATCAAGAGATCTTTTTGGATGCTTAGGCCCTGGAACCAGAATGCTAAGGAACAAAATTCTCGATGCATGCACATATCCGGAGGTAAATTATAAGGCGTTACTATGACTGGCCACAACGAGTATTTCCGACCAAACATACCAAACGGCTTAAACCCATCAGTGCAAAGACCCAAATAAAAATTTCTATATTCTTCAGCAAATTTTGAATGTACCGTGTTAAAGTTTTCCCACACCTTTGCATATGATGGATGAGAGATAACCCCTTCCTCACTGAAGTGTTCTACATGCCATCTATTTCCCCAGCTGTATGCTCTGATTGGTATAATCGCTTCACTCTATCTGTTATCGAAAGATACCACATACGCTTTAACGGCACCCTCGTGCGGCCACCTGTCTCTTTATATCTCGGTTTTCCGCAGAAAAATGACATTCATGCAACTGAGCATCACCTTTCTAGAAAATCATACAGTTATCAATGTAGAAGTCAATCTTCTCAGATGGTAAACCAAGACTCGCGACCAGTCTCTGTATTTCATAGTAACTCTCTGCCGAGTTATTACCCTCCGGGAAATACTCGTTAAACAATGCAGTCCATTTATCCATACAATTTTCACTAATGTTATCTTCGCTTTTAATTGTCATCATCTTAGATGCCAGTGACAATTTTGAAAGCCCTTCTCTACATCCTTCGTAGATGGGTTCATTAGCAACGTCTAACATATCGTAAAACTTTTTAGCCGTCGGGTTTGTGACTTCAAAAGTATTATCATTAAACAAGGCAGTTGTTTCATGAAATGCATCAGTACCCTTGTCATGAAACCTATTCTCATCACTATTACCATATCCATATTCATTATAATCTTGATGATGAGCATGTTGGTCATAGTTTTTATCAAAATTACAAGTGCCATATTGATTGCCATGATAACTCGAATTTGAACTACCCCGGAACATTAACAACAAAATCCTCCTCGTGCGAAAACCAAACGTAATAGTTAGGTAAAAAATACCTCGTATATAAATGCTTCCAAACAGTGTTTGGAACATGATGCTCAATGTTCTCGCACTTAACACAAGGACAGAAAATCTTGTTACCGTTGTCTCCTGCGAATGAATGATTTGTCGGGTGGATAAAAAAATTGATCAAGACCATCTCTAAATTCTCTCGTCACTTAACCGGTAATTGGATCTCGGTGGTTGTACATCCATGCTTGAACCGTGTATATCTCATGATGCCAAGACATTATCGATTATCGACCTCTCCACAAAAAAATCTGATTTATATAGTGTTTTTGCGGAATAAAATCCTTTTGTGAGTAGATTTGCGATATTGTTGTTATAATTTTCGTCTCCCCCATTGTTTGCTATTTATAGAGGATAATCAATTTTAGCTACTAATTTGCGACCAACATTTGTCACTAATTTTCTACGACCAAAACATTTGCAAGGCCATTCCAAGTACTTTGCTACCCATTTGCGACCATAATATTAGTAGCAAATAGCAGTTATAAATCATTGAAAACGTGGTGTACTTACTAGCCTAATATATTCGCAAATGCTAAAAATATCTTTTGTAGCAAACCACTCGCAATTTTGCAACATATTTGCTACGAAAGATCTTTTCGTCGCAACTTAGTCGCACACTGGAACCTATTTGCGACGAACTTTTCCCAAGCAAATTTACGACTAATTTGCGACCACCTTCGCAAAATCATAGCAAACGACTCGCAAATTTGCGACCATATTATGTGGTCGCAAATTATCCTCTCAAAACTGCATGTTTTCTTGTAGTGGAATGGTAAAATGGACCATCGAACTGAGCGAGTATGACATCGAGTATAGAAGCCAAACTACTGCAAAGTCTCAGGTCTTAGCCGACTTCCTTATAGAGCTTCCTCTAGAACTTATTGGCAACAATCTCCCACAAGTGGAATCTTACACATCGATGGAGCATCATCTCGTCACGGGTCTGGAGTTGGAGTACGGCTAGAATCACCCACCAGAGAAATCCTCGAGCAATAATTCTGACTCGAATTTCCAACATCAAATAACAAAGCAGAATATGGAGCGCTTATCGCCGGACCGCATTTAGCTAAAGGGATTGAAGCTAGACAAATTCAAGCATTTTTCTATTCCCAGCTCGTCGCTAACCAATTCAGCGGAGACTACGAAGCAAATAATGAACGGATGGATGCCTATCTCAAGGTTTTTCAGGAACTATCCAAAGATTTCGAATTCTTCGAACTAACAAAAATACAAATTTAACAAAAAAAAAATTACATTACTCACATTAGTATTCTATGACTCAATTTTATTTGTTTTTTTTTAAATTATCACTTGATATGGAATTGTTTTTACTCCATTTTTGGATTCCATTATTATTTTATACGGAAATTTCGTGTACTACCTAATTATATATACAATCTTCATTTATGATCAAAATATATTAATTCTAAGCAGAAATATCGGCTTATAAATATTCCTTCAATCTTTATTCATAAATTTGAATTTGTGATAATATATTTCTGTCAGAAATATCGGCTTATAAATGTTTATAAAGTAGAAGTTATAATAATATATTTATGGTTTCAAATAAGATTAGTTAGATTTAGCTGAAACGACAAGTTCTTAACTAATTTAAATCAATTTTTAATGTTGAAGAGTTGTAAATTTTTTTTTTTCATAGTTGGAAATGAGTTTGACTAATGGAATCGATTGATTTTCATTAAGAATAGTTTTATTTTATTTTTGTCTCCATTTTTTTAGAATTTCGTGTTTAGAAAAACATTTTCATTTTTATAATTTCGTGTATTGATAATTTTTTATTTACATTTCCATTTGTATAGTCACCTAGTTTTAAAAAATGATTTTAAATACCTTAGGTGATTTTAAATAATTTTAAATATGTATCATGATTTGGTTTGAGTTTTGTCTACAAAGTTTATGTATAAGTTAGACCTTTTGATATTCTACGTGACATCGAACATAGTATATCAATGTAAGCTTATGAACTTAAACAAAAATGCAGTTAAAGAGAAATTGTGTTATAAAAACTTAACATAAATAGCTTCGAGAAGGAAAAAAAATGGATCTAAATTAAAAATTGGCAACAAAGCAAATTCCATATTATTAATATTTTTTCCATCCGTAGAATGGTCAAACGTGATTTCTTTTTTGGAAGCCTGTAAATATCAAATAATTTAAAAGAAATTGGAAATTTATATATTAAGAGGAATTTTTAAAAATATATATCATATATATATTAATAGAAGAGACATTTACAAAAAATCCTAGGTGTCGTTCAAAAAGCGTTTTAGGAGACATGTCATTTAATTTAATCAAACATAATATTTTAATTAAAACTATATCTCATTATGGAAATCTCTACATATTCGCATCAATTTTATAACATAAGCCTATTAATACATGTTTTACAAATTTAAACCAACTAAATGTAATATTTAGACTTACAATATCATCTATTTTTATTTATTTTCTGATATATTAACAAACTTTTTATTATTATATTTATAATAATATTATCTATTGTGTATATATGTATTTAGATTAGTATACTATACAAATATTTTTATTATGATGTAGTCTATTATACATATTTAATCACATTTGCAAATATTTTTACAATTCATTATTGGAAAACATATATTTTTATCGTTTGTTATATTCCACAAATTCATATAAATCTAAAATTTATCTAATGTATCGTACGCTCTATAATTTACACTAATAATGAAGATCAATTTTACACTTAAAAGATATTGAAATAAATAACATTTGCACATATTTTGATCAATTTTACACATAAAATATTAAAACTAATGGTATTAACATATGTTTGATCAAAAGTATTCAACTTTATTATATTTATACACAATACATATCATTTTTGTACGTTTATAGATGTTAGAATTCATATGCTTTGTCATACATGTTTAAATATTAAAAATTTATATATGTTAAAATCGATTAGTCAACCTATTTAATCATTTAATCATGCGTTTAACGCATGTCAAAATCTAGTTTTACAATGATTTAAAGATTTTGACTTCTGGAATTTTAGGATTAAATACGATTTTGGTACAATTGGAAAATGTAATATTACATCTTGACACTTATTATACCTCCATGAATTCGATTTGTAAAAATATTTAAAATGTAATATTATAATGTCAAAGTCATACCTCCATGAATTCGATTTGTCCCTACTTAATGACATAAATTATAATGTCATCTTGACACTTATTATATTCGTCGACGAATTCAGTTGCTTCGGATCCCTAAAGTTCACATTGTAATAACACATTCCTATACAATTGCAAACAAAATTAGTTGTTATTGTTTAATTTATATACGTATATAAATTCATGGATTATAAATCCTACTTTTCATTGCGAAAGTCAAAGTACACCATGAGATAATCTCCATCGGTGATTTCTTCATTAGGAAGAGATTCACTTGTAGAATTCTGATTCCTTGTTTTGGTTGTTTCAACACTTAGAAGTTGTACCATTTTAATTACTTGGCCAATTAAATCTAAAAAGAAAATTAACTATTACAAATTATGATAACAATTAGATAGATGATTTTACAATAGACAATTTTAATTTTGAAATGCGGAACCATGACGAACGGCTCTATTTGCACCACGCTGAAAATTTTATGTAAATATTGTCTCCATTAATTTGCATTTTCCGGAACTCGAACTCCATACTTTTGGATTTAGAAATATTAGATATATTTACCAACCGAAAAGTCAATTTATGGTATCCTTTATGAATTCCCATGAAACAACGAAATTATAGTATTGTCCACAACTTCTCGATTCAACTTTGTTAAAAGTAGTGGAGTAATCAAACATAAGTTTGTACCGATGATTAGTAGCCCTTCTCCAACCAAGGTGATGGAGTACCATGAAATTTTTGAATTGATACCACGGATTCTCTTTAATGTTTTTAGAATAATCATCTGTCAGATAACCTGCTAAAAAAGCTTAAACTATATTAAAAAAATTATATATTAATTAATATTTCAATATCACCAAGAATTTTAATTAAAAAAATATCAAGCAAGTCATGAAAATGCGTGGAAATAATTATTTTAAAGTAGACCATGATCAAAATTACATGTTTTGTGATTTAAACTATACATATTTCCACGAAAGCTAATTGATTTTAATTAAAAAGTATCAATTAAGTCATGAAATAGAAGCTCGTGCAAATAATTATTTTAAAGTATACGATAGTTTATATCAAATGTTTGTGAAATAAATTATACATATTTCCATGAAAGCACATATTTTTCGTATTTTATTATATAAAGTAAGATGGGCTAAACGTGGAAGTGATACATGTCACTCAACAGATAGTGACATGTATTAATTTTAATTGAGATTGGGACATGTGTCAATATATTAATATAAAAATATAAATTTTCCTTTTCTATATTATTTATTTCTTAAATCAAATTGTAGTGTAACTAAAAGAAAATAATACTCTAAAAAAGAAAATAAGACATATTAGGACATGCGTTGATACGCGGGTAAATACATTAAAAATTATTTAGATAAATATTTAAATTTTAATTAGTAACCCGCTGAATTTTAAAATATTTTGAAATAATATTTAAAAACATATCTTAAATCAGTAGAGACTAATTTTATATTTTAATTCTCATGTCCTAATCCATATCATGCGGATCCAAACGTATATATATATATATATATATATATATATATATTTATTAATTATGTGATAAAATCATAAAAACAATTAAAATATTATAGAGGTAAAACAGAAAAGAGTAAATTTTATGTTAGTAACCTCATAACAAACCTATAAATAATGTTATCAAACATCATATAAATACATGATTGATAATTGACTAATTTTATTCCATTGATGTCACCAGTTATTTTTCATAGAGATCTATACCCGCCAAACCTCATACAATCTTAAATATTAATAGTAAATATAGTATCAATAGTTTTTAACTTATATAAATTTCTATTTTATACAATTTCCTTTCTTCTAATATTGGAAAGTACCAATGCCGCCATAGACCAAAGATTTTCATTGTCTTTGTGATATTCTATAACTTTATTGATAAAATTAGTATGTTTATCGATTTTTTTTTTTTAGTATGGTTGTTTATATTGAGATTTTCATTTTTTTTTTTAATTTTTTTTCTTTCAATTTATATATCTTTTTATTGTTTATCATTCGTCTTTTTGTTTTTTCTATGGCTTATGTCCTCTTTATATTCTATTTTAATTTTTTAATTAGTTTGGACTATTAGAAATTTTTCTTTTTACTATTTGATTAGTTATTTGACATTTATTTTGTTAGTTTTTAATTTTTAATTTTAATTTTTCTTAATTAATTTTAAGTATTAACCCATGTCATTATCTAATCAATATTAGTCACACTTCGCGATCTGGTGAGTTATAATTTTTCTTTCGTGTCATGCTTAACTAAAATGAAATAATAGTAAAAAAAAAGATATATTATTAAAAAATTAAAAGGGAATAGTAAATAAAATAAAAGAAAAAAAGAAAAATAAGACAAATTATTTCCAATTTCTAAAAGTATTAGTGTGGCATATGAAAAATTAATATTCATGAGATTACGACATGTGTCAAATTTTTAATTTTGATATATTTTTATAATACTTTTTAATTTATTTACTAATATGTTTTGTTAAATTTTCTACTATTTGTTTAATACTAATGACATATATAGACATAAATTTGATAGAATGCATTATGCATATATTATTTTGATATGAAAATTTTGGGTATTATTGATTGACAAGGAATGCATGGAGTAAAAATATGGTTTTAATATGATGGAATAATTAGATGAGTTGTATTGCGAGATGAAATATGTGGAGTTGAAATCCAGTTTGAAGCAAAGTTACTAATCAACATCCAAATAAGTGTGCGAGTAACAATCAAAACCTAAATATTTACATCAATAAGATTTAACATATATTTCTTACACTTTTATAAAATTTATCTTTATTAAATTTAATCGATTACCAACAACGGGTGTTTTACTTTGCTTTTTATCATTTATAAATAAGTTATAATTAAAATCCCACATATTATCCGGGTCCTAATCTAGTAAATAATAATTGACGACTCTATTATGATTAAAAAAAAATGATACATATTGATGATTGTATTCCGACCCAAAAAAATCACGATAGATATTTAAAAATCTATATAAATTAAAATTTTTAAAATCCCCTTAAAATCAATATACTATTCTGATAAAAATAAATTTGGGTTAACGATCATTATAAAAGTGTCTTAGAGGATTTATGTACGTGTTCATCAGCTAGTATAAGATCTGAAATTTTATCGCTTGATCTTAAATCATGGTACCATGTGTATAAAACTTTGTAATTTTTTTTAAAAAAAAATGAGAAGAAAACTCAAAATAATAATTCCATTGTGATAAAGAAAGATCGTTTTCTACCTTCACTTGAATGTTCTATGTATTTTTAGAGTTATTTAGATCAGCAACAACATCATCATCATAGAAAAACCATTAAATTGTTTATAAAAAGGGAGAATGTAAAAGTTTGCTATGAATGTAGGTTGGATGACTAAGTGGTATCTTATTATATAAAAGAAAATGCACTCAAAATTATAACTCATTAGATCATGACATGTGTCATTTTAATTGAGATGATGACACTTGTTAATATATCTTATTATAAAGTTAATTTTAATTTAAATAATATTTTCTTTTTATCTAAAAGTTAAATCTTATTATATAAAGGAGAATAAACTCAAAAATATAACTCATTAGATCGTGACATGTGTCATTTTAATTGAGATGATGACACGTGTTAATATATCTTATTATAAATTTAATTTTAATTTAAATAATATTTTCTTTTTATCTAAAAGTTAAAAGAAAAATACATTTCGCAAAAAAAAATGTCCTAACTTAACAAAAAAAGTCAATATCCTTATGTAAAAAAAATTGTCATTAAAAAAAGGGAAAATTTGTAAAAAATATCATTAAAAAAAATAAAAAATTTGTTTCATGTCAATACGTTTAAAAACAAAAAAAGAAAAAATATCATAACTAATCGAGAAAGAAAGAAAAAAAATACATCATGAGAAAAATTTGTAAAAAAAAATGTCGTTAAATAAAAAGGTAAATGGGAAAATTTGTAAAAAATGTTATTAAAAAAAAAGTAAAAGAGAAAATTTGTAAAAAAAAAAATATCATTAAAAAAGAAAATTTGTTTCATGTCAATACGTTTAAAAACAAAAAAAAGAAAAATGTCATAACTAATCGAGAAAGAAAAGAAAAAAAATACATCATTCAAGCAAATCATGAATTCGAGAGTTCCACAAATCGATCAAAGCTATTTTACTTTAAATTTTGTCCAACGTGAGTGTGACACGTAGGCAAAATCGTAACTCACCAGATCGTGACATTTGTCAATTTTAATTGAGATTGTGACACGTGTCAATATATTAATATAAAAATATAATACATCATCGCCAAAAACTAATGTCCTAACGTAACAAAAATAGTCAATGTCCTTCTGTAAAAAAAATTGTCATTAAAAAAAGGGAAAATTTGTAAACAAAATGTCACTAAAAAGGTAATAAGAAAATTTGTAAAAAATGTCATTAAAAAAAGGTAAAAGAGAAAATTTGTAAAAAATATCATTAAAAAAGAGGAAAAATTTGTTTCATGTCAATACGTTTAAAAACAAAAAAGGAAAAATGCCATAACTAATCGAGAAAAAAGGAAAAAAAATACATCATTGGAAAAATTTGTAAAAAAAAATGTCATTAAATAAAGGTAAATGGGAAAATTTGTAAAAAAAATATCATTAAAAAAAGAAAATTTGTTTCATGTCAATACTTAAAAACAAAAAAAGAAAAAAATGTCATAACTAATCGAGAAAGAAAAGAAAAAAAATACATCATTCAAACAAATCATGAATTCGAGAGTTCTACAAATCGATCAAAGCTATTTTACTTTAAATTTTTCCCAACGTGAGTGTGATACGTAGGCAAAATCGTAACTCACCAGATCGTGATATGTGTTAATTTTAATTGAGATTGTGACACGTGTCAATATATTACTATAAAAATATAAATTTTCTTTCTCTAAATTATTTATTTCTTAAATCAAAGTATAGTGTAACTAAAAAGAAATAATAGTCTAAAAAATATAAGACATGTTATTAAAAAAAGAAGAAATAGTCCAAAATAGTACCTTTTCTGACTTTAATGTCAAACGGGGTACACTCGTAGGGAAAATTGTAGAACTAGTACACTTTTTTGGAAATACCAGCGCTACCCCTTAAGATCAGCAGAGTTAACGCGGACCGGTGGCACACTGTCTGCATGTTGACATTGGCAACGCAAGTAAATGTAGACTACGCTGAGTACAAGTAGAGAGAGAAAAGAGTATGCGCAGTCTCTGCTTTTACTCGCAGAAGAAAAACAAAGCGTTCTCAGTCTCTGCCGTTGGAAGCAGAGTATACGCAAACACTGTTTATATTCTACTTGTATTATGCAAAAATTTGGTATACACTGCTGTACTTTTTTACAGTTAGGGTTTCGCAGACCAAACCACCTAACGGTAGACCAAAGCCAGACTGGTATCAGACTTTAGGATAATTCATTACAAAAAGAGCTGAACATTGACTCCTTCCAATTAGCTTTGCACTTATGTTTCTTCATAATAAAACATAAACTCCAGACAAAAAAAAACAAACAAACATAAACTCATAAACAGTTTTATTAGAAGTGATCAGAGTTGTAATCTTGAAGGGGTGGAAGAAACAATACAAAGGCGTCTCGTCCTCATCCATGAAGTGCTATGCGAGCGTGTTGTTAGGGAAACAGGCCGAAAGTGAGTGAGTATTGGTTAGGCCCAACCATGAAGTAGACATATCCATGTCCATTCGCTTCATCCTCAATGAACTTCACTGTGGCAAGGAAATGCATGGTTGGCGCGGGGTAGGTCAAGTAGTCCATATATCCTCCAACTCCTTCAAGTGCTTGAACCCTTCTTGTGTCCACTCCTCAAAATCGCAGGTGTCTTGAAAAGAATGGTGACTGATTCTGCGATACCGACTATTTTATGATACCCACATCAAACTAAAAGACTAACATAAAACAACGGAGCACCATAAATAAGGACAAATAAATAAATAAAGTTATAAACCAAGATTTGTTTCCCTGTTTAAATAAACTTGAAGCTAGAGTGAAGCCAGAGTCAAGAAAATGGGCATGTTTTTCGATTGTGTCCTGCATTATGGCATTTTGAGCACCTGTGATGAATTTTTGGGCTACTCTGGAAAAGACTCTTTTTCATCTGTGGGGGTGGAGTACTCTGCCAAAGTTTAACTTTCTTATTTGGTGTTTGAGTAGTCGGAGAATTACGAGATTGTTTCCTTCTCACCTTTGGGGATGGAGTAGTGGGTGAAATATTATCGCTGAATGGAGTACTCTGCATCGTTTTCTTCGTAACGGATGGAGTCCTCTGCTTCGTTTGATTCGTTGTGGATTGAGTCATCTGCTTCGTTTTTTGCTTTGTGGATGGAGTACTCTGCGAAGATTCTGTTTTTTTCTTTTTCCATTGATTACGCTTGAACCGCTTAGCCTTTTTCAATAGCAGAAAGGTATCTCTTTGCCTTCGGTCTACCGGAAGGTACTCTTATGACTGGTGGCAGACATTGTTCACTAATTACGTGTGGTGGTAGAATCAAATCTTCGTCTACAGGTTTTATAGGTTCTGAGTACGTTGAATACAAGTAGCCCTTTGTGAAATGATCATCCACCAGGGTAGCTTCATCAGTTTTCCGACTTAATGCTGCTTTAATCGCGTGCTCGCAGGGAATCTTCTCGACATCATATTGTTTACAAGTACAAAGTCCCTGCAATCATAAATTTCATAAATTTTAAAAAGGAATCGAACTCAGAGCAGATAAACAAGGCAAACGTTTCCTGAGACTGGCAGACTTGCTCAGGATACGTTTCCTGAAACTGGCAGTGATAAATAGCAAAAAAAAAACTTACATACCTTCTGTAGATCAACCACACAATCATAATCTCCACCTGTAACATGGCTACAATTTGAATCAGTATGATGAACATTTAAAATTTCCAAGGTACCTTGTCTTTCATGCAGTAACTTTTCAACGTTTGGGGGGAAATTTGTTTTTAATGAGGCAGCTTTGTCTCGCCTTTCCACAAACCACCTTGACAACAACTTTCTAATAGCCTCCACGAAATGTTTAACAGGAAATGATCTGTCTTCCTTAAGCGCGGCATTAATGGATTCTGCAATGTTGCTCGTCATTATACCAAATCTATCTCCTGGAAAATGTGCACAAGCCCATAATCGAAATTCTGCCTCTTCCAAGTAAACTACTAATTCACTATTCTGACGACGAATCACACCAAACAATTTTTCAAAATCTACCAGTCGATATGCATATGCAGCACGACACACCAAACTGAGCATTGCGTTCTTTTCGAACTTTAAGATGAGGTTATTTTTGAGGTGATAGTAACATACTCCCCTATCAGCTGCGGGGAAAACCTTCTCAATGGCCTTTGCGATTAATGGATGACGGTCAGAAATAATGGCCAAATTTTTATCATCAAGTATCACACCACGCAAATGTGTAAAAAACCATTCCCATGAAGCATCATTCTCTGAGTCTACAATCCCAAAAGCTATAGGAAATATACTCGAATCTGCATCTTGACCTGCATCTACCAGCATAACACCTCTGTACTTTCCAGTTAGATGTGCTCCATCTACCACAACAACCCTCCTCAAGAACTCAAATCCTTTGATGGAAGCACCAAAAGTAATGAACAAATACTTAAACCTTTGTTGAGCATCACGTTCAAGCTTTGTAATCGTACCTGGATTGGCCTGCTCTATTTTGTATAGATAGGAAGGTAAGTCCTGGTAACCCCTCTCAAAAGTGCATATGACCAGCTCTCGTGCATATGCCAACGCTTTATGCGCCTTCGTATAGTCTATGTCAAGACAATGTAGTGACTTAATACAGTTCATTACATGCTTAGGCATGATTCCTTTAAGATCAATACCACCACTAGCATCTTTCCAATAAATTTTGCATTAGCCTGTCGTTGACGAGAATACCTACAGACAGCAGAGCATGTATGAGCTTCTTTATATATCCGAACGAGAAATTCTGGAGCTTCAGATGAAACTGACAGAGTCGACGCACGAATCCTCCAAGAACAATTAGGAACAAAATATTTCGCGATAAATATTTTCTTCCTCGACGTGGCGATTTTGAAATCAAACTTCTCGATGACTGCAATCTTGCGTAATTGCATAATTAATGCTTCCTTGTCATCAAATATTTCGCCAACCTTAATGGATCCAGATTTCTTCATTGGTAATGGCTTCGTAGGCGTCTCATCGAATATATCGCAGAATAAAGGCGGCATCTGCTGTTTCTTCGCATACTGTCAGCAGTCTCTGCTGTTGTTCGGTGGTGGCATCATATGCTCGTCTTTAACATTACCAACATCATCAAAATCCACACCACCATCCTCTTTGACATCACAAGCTTCATCTTTACCCGCAGCTTCTGCTTTAATTCCATCGTTTCTTTTCCATGACACGCAAAGCCGGATAACCTCTTTTTCCGCCATTGTGATCAAGTTTGCAAGTTGCCTATCGTTATTCAAGAAGATAGGAGGTGTGTCGCTAGGCATTTTCTCCATGATATGTGTAGGCAACTTATAAGAAATCTCGACTGCATTCATCTGCGTTTCCAAGTTGTAATCTTCACAAACAATCCGGAAAAATTCCTCATACTTGATTTGGTCTTCAAACCGCAAACAACTTGCTTCCTTTGCTTGAATCAACGTCGAAATCCCAACCCATTTTTACCTTCCATTGTCCAAAAACAGTCAACAAATGCAACATTATCTGCAAAAAAGAGAATGTTCAAAAGATCTGCAACACACTATCTTAGAAGATTTTTTGCAGAGCTCTACACTTTGGCAGGGTCTTTTAGAAATAGCTCTGCCAAAGACATACTAGAGCTCTAGACGCAATTTAGAAGATGGTGGTTTAGATAACTAGTGTAATGTTTTGAAGTGTTACATGTGTTCGTTCTTCCCGAAAATATGCTCGCCTTCAACCCCTAGAATATCTTTAGATGTAAACGAAGATCGTCTTTCCGAAGAATGTACGTACTTTCGTTCAAAATCGAAGTCTGTAAACAATCTTATACTCGGATTTCACTTCCGTCTCTTTGAAAATATGAAATCTCCCTTTGAGGGTGAAATCGAAATAGTAGATCTAGGTTAAAGGTGGAGAGGTTGAAAAAGTTTATAGCAAACTCAAAAAATATAAGAAGTAATGGCATTCTTGTTATTATTGTGAAAAGAGAGGAGTACTTCAAAATCCGACCGTTTATACAATTTAGTTACGTTGCAAATGTCAAGTCATGCCCTGCGAACAGTATGCTACAGTGGGTCGAGCAATATCTGTCTTATGTCTACAAAAAAGCACACACAACATCTGCTTTAAGTCTACAAAAAAAGCACGCACAATATCTCCCTTAAGGCTACCACAACTGACACACTATATCTGCCTTAAGGCTACACAGTTAGCAGAGGTTAAGAAGAGTCTGTCCAGCCTTAGCCTTAAAGCTACACAATCGACACACTATATCTGCCTTAAGACTACAAAATTAGCAGAGTTTAAGCAGCGTCTGTCCAGCTTTAGCCTTAAGGCTACACAATTCACACACTATATCTGTCTTAAGGCTACATAATTAGCAGAGTTTGTCCAGCCTTAGCCTTAAGGCTACACAATTCACGCAGACTCTGCCAAGCGTAAGGGTATTTTAGACATTTTCAAAAAAAGTGTACTAGTTCTACAATTTTCCCTACGAAGGTACCCTGCTGGACATTAAAGTTAGAAAACGCACCATATCAGCAACTGTCCCATAAAAAAAATTAAAAGGAAATAGTAAATCAAAAAGACTAAAAAAGGAAAATAAGACAAATTATTTATAATTGTAGTGTAACTAAAATGAAATAATAGTCAAAAAAATAAAATAAGACATATTATTAAAAATTAAAAGGGAATACTAAATAAAAAAACTAAAAAAGGAAAATAAGACAAATTATTTCCAATTTCTAGAAGTATTAGTGCGGCATATAAAAAAGAAGAAATAGTCCAAAATAGTACATTTTCTGACTTTAATGTCAAACGGGGTACACTCGTAGGAAAAATTGTAGAACTAGTACACTTTTTTGGAAATACCAGCGCTACGCCTTAAGATCAGCAGAGTTAACGCGGACCGGTGGCACACTGTCTGCATGTTGACATTGGCAACGCAAGTAAATGTAGACTACGCTGAGTACAAGTAGAGAGAGAAAAGAGTATGCGCAGTCTCTGCTTTTACTCGCAGAAGAAAAACAAAGCATTCTCAGTCTCTGCCGTTGGAAGCAGAGTATACGCAAACACTGTTTATATTCTACTTGTATTATGCAAAAATTTGGTATACATTGCTGTGCTTTTTTACAGTTAGGGTTTCGCAGACCAAACCACCTAACGGTAGACCAAAGCCAGACTGGTATCAGACTTTAGGATAATTCATTACAAAAAGAGCTGAACATTGACTCCTTCCAATTAGCTTTGCACTTATGTTTCTTCATAATAAAACATAAACTCCCGACAAAAAAAAACAAACAAACATAAACTCATAAACAGTTTTATTAGAATTGATCAGAGTTGTAATCTTGAAGGGGTGGAAGAAACAACACAAAGGCGTCTCGTCCTCATCCATGAAGCGTTGTGCGAGCGTGTTGTTAGGGAAACGGGTCGGAAGTGAGTGAGTATTGGATTGGCCCAACCATGAAGTAGACATATCCATGTCCATTCGCTTCATCCTCAATGAACTTCACCATGGCAAGGAAATACATGGTTGGCGCGGGGTAGGTCAAGTAGTCCATATATCCTCCAACTCCTTCAAGTGCTTGAACCCTTCTTGTGTCCACTCCTCAAAATCGCAGGTACCTTGAAAAGAATGGTGACTGATTCTTGTTGAAGTGCTCGTGGTTGTGAAATAATACCAGCGCTACCCCTTAAGGTCACCAACGGCAGAAGACAATCACCAGTAGTGCATTAACCGGTATAAGCCGAAACCAGAGTGGGTAGGGTATGAAAACCGAGTGGGTAAGATATGAAAACCGAGTGGGTAGGATATGAAAACCGAGTGGGTAGGGTATGAAAACCGAGTGGGTAGGGTTTTGCAGACTGACTGAATATCACCAACGGTAGACCGAATGCAGATCGCAATCGGAGAATTCGTTTGTAGAGAGTTTTTGTTGATGTATATTTGTATATACTTCCACTTCCTTTATACATTATTTCATTAATTTCTAACTGTTGTCAAAGTACAACTTATGTTAAAAAGAAAAACTCCAAAGTGAAAACCGAGTGGTTAGGGTATCGCAGACTGAATGAATGTCACCAACGGCAGACCGAATGCAGATTGATATAGGATTTGTAGTGATTTTTTGTTGTTGTATGTTTGTATATACTTCCACTACCTTTATACATTATTTCTTACTGGTTTCAAAGTAAAACTTATGTTAAAAAGTACAACTCAGACAAAAAAATCGTTATCATATGTTTCTTCGTGTATCTTTGTTCAACACGACACTATGTGAAACATTTCCTTGGTATTTACCATGGTTATCGATTTTTCTTCCATTCTGTGTTTTCAATGTAAATAAGCTTTTAAACACTTAGATTGAAGATCACTTTGGAGTTATGACGGCTAAACAAATGTTAATCGAAGTTTTTGAAGAGTTTTGAGTGGTTTAGGGTTTCGCAGACTGTATGCCGATGTAGCGCAGCGTTTTTGAAGAGTTTCAACTAAAAGAAAAAGGCGGCGCTGACTTAACTGTACGACAATAGGGGGCGCCGTCTTAATTAGGTAATATTAGTTTCAAAATATTTCCACAATATATATTCGGGCCTCAAAGCAGTTGTTTCAGGCCCATGAAGCCCAGAAAGCTTGGAAAACACAACATTGACTCTTCTTCTACTTCCCCTCGGCAACCCTAGAGCAGAGGAGTGTATCTTCAATTTTGTCGATCTCTTTCTTCATTTTCTTCATTTCTCCGATCTCTTCATTTTTCCGATATTTCTCCTTCGAATATATCATGTATATGAATGATTACGAGATGGATTTTCCTGCCATTATTTTTTCCAAAGGAAACGAGCCAGATCCAAATACCAGAATAAACTACAGTTCGAAGTTCAATCATCTTTCACTGGTGGAAAGTGTAGTGGGTGAGGAAGTGTGGGATTATGTCCGCAAGTCACAGCTAGGAGTTATTTGTAAGTTTGAGAAGTTGGGTTTTGGATGGAGTGCGAAATTAGTGCATCACCATCTTATTTGCAAACAATTGGAGTGTGAAAGCCCATTTGAGTTGTGGTTTTTGATCGCGGGGCAGCCAGTACGGTTCTCGCTCTTCGAGTTTGAAGAGATCACAGGTCTTAACTGTAATGAAATTACGCAGTTGGATGGGTTGGAATCTTCTGAAACTAATCACCAAACCTGGAATCGCTTTCGGGGTCTTCTCAAAATACGCCGTCCTAGACCTTGTATTGAGGACATAGTGAAATTGTGTATGAAGCATGGTGGAGATATAAGCAAATCTTGGTCTAGGGAAGATAAAATTAGGCTTAGTTACCTAGCTATTCTGTCTAACGGTCTGTTGGCTGTTGATCGGCGTACAGAAATTCCCCTTAACCTAGCTAGGTTGGTGATAGATTTGGCAACTTTCGAAGGGTATCCCTGGGGGAGGGTTGCTTACAAAGATCTTGTTGAGCAGGTTAAGTTAGTAACTGAAGAGAAGATATGGCAAGACTCTTATGTTTTGAAGGGGTTCTCGAGTGAAGAGGTATGTATATCTTTGGCATAGTTTGTAAAAATGTAGAGTTTTGGCAGAGTAAGCCACAGTGGCAGCGTCTGCAAAAAGACTCTGCCACAAGTTTACATATTCCCATCGCTAGACTTCTGGCAGAGTTACGCTAACTTCTAGCTGACTTCTGGCTGACATTTATGTAACCATATGTTGTTTTGTAGGTGGTTGTAACTACTATGTGTGAGAGATCCCGGGCAGAAATCTATCCACGTTGGAAAGGTAATGACGTAATAGATGTGAAGCTTGATAATCTCATCAAATACATTCTCTCTGGCCAGCCGTTGTCGGACATCAAATGGAGGGTCTCAAAAGCGCCGCCAGTCCCAGAAAACCGCACTGGAAAAAAAAAAAGTTGATAATGAAGGAAAGAGAGGAAAAGGGAAAAAGAGGAAGGGAATTGAAGAGCGAGATGGGGAAAAGAAGAAGAAGAAGAAGAAGAAACCTTAAACAAGTTGGCACAGGTCGTTGCAAAGCTGATGGAGAGGATGAGTTGTTTCGAGCAAGATACTCGCTTCTCTAACAACAAACTAAAACCTGACAAACGCATGGTATATCCAACTCAGCAATTGTTGAAATAAAAGCACTGGCATGATATGCGATATCATGCTCTATCAGATGTGGTAAAAAATAGAGGGGCAAGGCATACTCTGCTTGCCTAGGTTGTATCATTCATTTATGTGAGACATGTAATTGTTACGGCAGACTAATGATGGCATTCAATTCTATTCATCATTGGCATCCCTTAATATCCTATACGGCAGAGTATGCCCTTAAGGTGTAAGAGGTTGAAGCTGAGTTCATGTAACAGTCATTACTTTGAAATTTTGCAGAATGACGAAGAAGCGACGACGGTGGATAACAAAGGAGATGGCAAAGACAACGAAGGAGAAGGAATCAAGGTTGTTGCCTCTGGCTCCTTTTCAAATGAGAAAGTAAGAGATGGCAAAGAAAAAGTAACTGATTATGGCATCGAGGCAGAGGATGCCAAACAAGAACAAATAGGAGATGATGCAAAAATAGATTGCAGTGAAAAGGCAGATGGCATCGAGGCAAAGGATGCCAAACAAGAACATCTTCAAGATATGTTCCATGGGGAAAAAATATACAAATGTGAAAAGGCAGAGGATGCCAAAGAAGAACATCTTCAAGATGATGGTAGAGTTGGAGATGTTGAAAAAAGTGATGGGAGTGAAAAGGCAGAGGATGCCAAAGAAGAACATCTTCAAGATGATGGTAGAGTTGGAGATGTTGAAAAAAGTGATGGGAGTGAAAAGGCAGAGGATGCCAAAGAAGAACATCTTCAAGATGATGGTAGAGTTGGAGATGTTGAAAAAAGTGATGGGAGTGAAAATGCAGAGGATGCCAAAGAAGAACATCTTCAAGATGATGGTAGAGTTGGAGATGTTGAAAAAATTGATGGGAGTGAAAAGGCAGAAGATGCCAAAGAAGAAAAAGGAGATAATGATCCCAAAGCATGCCTTCAGGCAGAGGATGCCACTCCCGCATATGAAAGCAATGTCTGCATTAAGGATGCCGCTGCAGCAGATGAAACTAATGTATGCATTAAGGATCCCATTACGGCATTGATAACCAATGTCTATATGGAGACAGTTGCTTCGACTGCTGAAGATGGTAAAGGCTCAGTGATTGACACTGAAATCATTGAAGAAAGAGGAAGAGGAAGAGGAAGAGGAAGAGGAAGAGGAAGAGGAAGAGGAAGAGGGAGAGGAAAAGGAAACTCCCAGCCAGTTAATATCATTGAACCATCAGTGGATTCCATCCACCCAACTACATCTCAAATCGAAATATACGAAAGCTCCAGAAATCTTCGCCAGACCAACAAGCTAACAACAAGGAGGAGTGAAAGGTTAAGTAAATCGACTGCGCTTCCTATTGTACCTAGCAACAACGCAAAACCAGTGGCCCAGAAATCTGCTTACGAAATTGTATTTGGAGATGTTGACAAAACACGGGTGGACAAGATGAACGTATTCAGAGCCGATGAGTAAGTACACACAGCATATAAGATCGTCTATTTTATCTTGCAGTCTAACTTGAATGTTGATTTTCTTCGACAGAACAAATATTTATCCATTTGGAGGGAAAACAATGGCCCGTGAATTCTTCAACTTACTTTTGAAGCCTAGGGAATGGTTACACGATATGGTAAGTACATTCTTCCTCGTCAACAGTGGATCTGGCAAAAGTGTTTATTTCATGTTTAGCTGGCAGACCGTTGTTGTTGTGTGTCTAGTAGACTCTGCTTTGGTGCCTAACATTTGCCCTTCTTTTATTATCAGCACCTTGACGCAGCACTGAACTTGTATAGACTAAGGCTAAAGAGAAATCCTAGTTCTTTCAAGAGTCCGCGGATTGCTATATTGGATGCAGCATTTCAAATGCTTTGGAAGAATCGGTACAAGGACTGGCGTAAGCTTGAAAGATGGCCTGGTGGTACTTACGAGAATGTACACGGTATTCTTCCAGCTTATGCCGCAACAAATTTGGCCTGGGGCAAAGACGTTGATACGTTATACTTCGTTCTACACGTGAGCTCGAATCATTGGGTTGGGACGGTCATATCATTGGTTGACCGGGTTGTCTACATATATGATTCCTTAAATACTCTAGAATCAGATATTATGGCAGCGGCGAGGGCTTTTGCTGAAATGGTTCCTGCCGCAATTCATATGTTCTTTCCTCAAGACTACGATGAAGCAGCTTTTACAATCACAATTGTAAAAGACGTTCCCAAAATGCGTCCACCAGTAGGTGATTGTGGAGTATACGCACTCAAATACATTGAGTGTCACATGTTAGGATTGCCGCTATCAGCAAGAGAACTGTGTAATGCCAAAATGATGACCTGGAGGACGAAGCTCGCTGCGGAGGTGTTGGATGAGACATCTTCGTATACCGATCAACGCATGTGTGATGAGTCAATTATTGCAAGTATCTACGATCCCTACGATGTTCAAATTTAATTGCATGGTTAGTAAATATATGTATATAGTAAATAGGGAGATTTGTTCTAGTAAATATTACATTAACCAAACTCTGCGGCGTACAAACAGAATTTAAGTTTTTCATTCCTTAGTAGAAGAGACCTTATTCTATTTATTCTTCGTTTACACGCATCATCATAAACTAGGCTGATAGATTGTAAACCGAGAATAACAGCACCTGCTCATACTCTGCATCTGCTTTGCTTACACTCAGCATAAACATGGGCAGAATAAGTTCTCTTCTACTAAGGATGAAAAACATAAATTCTGCGGCGTACAAGCAGAATTTATGTTTTTCCTTCCTTAGTAGAAGAGAACTTATTCTGTCCATGTTTGTGCTGAGTGTAAGCAAAGCAGATGCAGAGTTTCATTGAAGTTGGAATATCTAGCGTCATCACTCTTGTAATTAATTTTAAGTGGATTTCCTCAACCACTCTTGTATTTATGAAGTGGGTCCACTCTTGTATTTCGTAACTCGGTCCACTCTTGTATTTATGACGTGGGTTATCTTCAACACTTCTTCTTTATTTGCAGAGCACATATAGCCGACTTTTAATGGAGCCATCTGTAGTCTCTGTCTTCAATCCGATGAACGATAATGAATCTTCCGCGAGTTCAACAACTGTATTTGAACGATCCGGATTGAAGATTCCTTGAGTTTTACTAATGAACCATAACCCGAGATATTTTCAGCAATCCACGGAGTTCATAACTAAGGTAAAGGTGTTGCATGTTTTTCAAGAGTTTTCCATTGCTGTTCCTTATGTATCTATAATTTATTTTATGCAGCTTAACGAGAAGTACCGGCGAGCAATCAAGACTCACGAGAAAATCTTGAAGAAACAGGCTAAACTTCACAAGAAACAGAAGAGAATCGAGAAGATTATAAAACGGCTCGAGGCCCATCCTTCAGAATGGGAACAACTTGGATTTGACAAAATATCCCCTATCCCGGAAATTATCCGCCAGGTATTTCACAATGATCAAGACGAATAAGAACATGTACCAGTTTTTGCTCGAATTTTTTTGTAATAAATTTAGAAAAGGAATATGAAGAATTATCCCATTTTCCAGCAGAGAAGTTGATGTTTATTATAAATGCAGAGTTGATGTCAAAAAAAAAAAAAATTATAAATGCAGAGAAGAAGAAGTAGTAAACGCAGAATCTGCAGAAACATACATGGTACGTATATAAACATAAGTTCAAAATCTGCCTAAAATATGCTCCAAACCTAGGTCATCTGCTTCGCATACTTTTTCGGTACTCTGCTTCTATATTTGAGTCTATTTGTACTCTGCACCCAAATCTGGCCGTAGTTTGCATCCAAAACGAGATGTAGGTTACTCTGCACCAACCGTAGTTTGCATCCAAAAGGAGATGTAGTTTGAAAGTTTTGAATACACACAGAAACACAAGTCGAAGAAAAGAGTACAAAAAACAAATCCAAGAAAAGATAAACAACATCAAATAAACTAAATGTTGTTGAAATTTTAAGAAAAGTAAAATAATTAGGATAACAAGAGTTCTACATAACTTTAGTCCTCCATAAACGAAAGACCAAGTTTTAACCAATCAATACGAGGAACTGTAATTCCTCTCAGCTCCTCCTCAGCAATCATTTCTTTCTCTGCTAACTACTGCCGCCTAGCATCCATGACCACTTGTTCTTTATGCATCATCTTCTCCAACATAGAGCGTTTACCGGCTATTCTTTCCAACTTGAGTTTGACGCTGTGAGCTTCGTCCTTCGCTCTCATTTGAGATCGCACCAACAGAAAAATTTCCTTCAGGCGATCCTTTCCTTCCTTTTCCGCCTCCATAACTGCATCATTCCGCTTCTCTTCTGCTTCCAACTCCAGGTCTGACATTGGTGCTTTTCTTTTCTTCGAATGATCTGCGGCCATGATGTCTTGAATATGTGCCTGTAAAAGAGTTAAATGCAGAGAATGTGTTGAGGGTTCTTCTTTCTTTTATAGACGAGAGGGATAAATCAAAACCACGTACATCAGTTTTTTTCGCTTAGCTGTCATTTCAACGGTCCACCTTCCCATCATTTCAGCGGTCCACCTTCCCATCATTTAACCCGTTATTTCGTAGAGTATATGCAGAGAAGGTGCCTAAGCAGAATACTATTAAATTTATTGCAGAATATAAACAGAGTAGTCGCAATCACTGCCATTCCTTACTTAACGTGTTCTATCATGTATGATCGACACGTGGCGTATGTCGTATTGTAGTAGAACAATTAATAATGCACCTTGTTTCTCGTGTTCAATAATGCGATGATCGACACGTGGCCTTTGGAATGGAGCAACATCATCTCAGAGGCGTCCAGTAATAGCTGCAGAGAATGACTAATTAGGGTTTCCATACCGATACGGTTTCCCTTCAACGAGTATAAAAGATCTCTTCTTTATTTGGGTGTAAAAACTAAGATAATTTATCCTTTCCTCCATCAGTCTCAAACAAACAAAACAAAGATAATCCAAAAGTTACAGAACGCAAGCGTATCTTTTATTCTTCTTTTCTACCCATCAGTCTCACCAATCTTCTTTGAATCCGATGTCTGCCTTTTCCTCATCTTCTTCTTCCTCTGGCGGAGCGAACCCAACAGTGTGATTCCTGCTCTGCCAAGGAATTCGGATTGGTTCAAATATCCAGAGGTACAAGTTGTGCCCGGGATTCCTCCGGTAGGCTATATCACCGTCTATTGGTCTTCCTTTCGGGCAGGTTTCCGCCATCGCCTGTCTTTTTTGATGATGGAGTTTTGTAAAGAACTTCAGATTGCACCCAGCCAGTTTAATGCCCGCTCATGGGGGTTGATAAACGCCCTCCAAATACTGTCGGACTTATCTGGAATCACTGTTTCCAGTGCTATGATTTTTGGGGCTTTCGAGGTTAGGAGTATAGACCCCTGGTCTAATAGATATGAACTTGTTCTTCGTGACGGTTGCAGATCTCCAGTTGAACTTCCCCTCCAAATTGAGGGTGGTGATGATGACAAGATTCACTACTTCTTTGTTCGTCATTCCGGTCCTGACGGACTTCCCCGCTTGTGGTCTGATTCAGGTAATTTCCATCTTAAAAAAAATTCATTAGACTCTGGCGAATTGATCAAGCTAACTCTTTTAACATGCGTTTTCTCTCTGTTGCGCTTCATCAGTTCTAACAAAGCAGAACCGTCGCACATATCCCGATTTTCCTAATGCCCTTTTTTGATTCCACTCCCTTACCGGCGCCCTGAGTTTCTTCTCTCCGACGCCGCAATTGACGGGAGTTCTCTTCGGGCGGATATCGACGAAGCAGAGGTTCGTCCAGGTAGCCTGGATCGCCTTAGGCTTACTTGGCAAAACGTGTATCCGTCTCGCATCACTAATGTTCATTGTCCTCGTTGCGAGGAGTTGGAGTTGGAGGGAGAAGCCCTACGTGCTAAAATATGTGGTTTGGAGACTCGACTTCGGAATGTGGAGAGGGCTGTGGATTCGGTTAGGGTTGTGGCAACAACTTTGACCCAGCAGTCAAGGTTCTTGGATCGTATAAGTCGCGAGTTTGGATCGGCCGACGTTGGCTGCGATGTTCCTGGGAGTTCTAGAGGGATGAAGCGCGACCGTTCCCCGGACACTTTGTAGAATATCACTTGTTTTTTTATCTATTTAGTTTTGTAATTGTCACATTTATCTATTTAGTTTTGCTATTGATCTTCCGTTGGTTTGCTATTGATCTGCCATTGGTTTGCTATTGATCTGCCATTGGTTTGCGACTAAATAATGATGACGTGGCGAGATATGCCAAATGGATAGAAATGTTATTAACACTACACCTATACATTGTCCTTTGATTCTTCTGTTATATAACAAATGCGTGCTTTTTTACCGTTTATTTTCGGCAGTATCAGCACGTATTTGCCACGAGATTGATAATGTTTAAAAATTCAAAGATATTTGAATTTTCAATTTTCCCCCTAAACCGTAGAATTCAAATAGACTTTTTCCAGCCTCTTCTGTAAAATGCTAAGTAAAAGCAAACTCACCACATAAATCTACAGTTTATGCAGCATATTTTTACTGCAAGTTAAATCAAATATAACATCTACTGCAACTCAACTTTGATACTAGATGCTATCATTCGGACCCATCAGCTGATAGAGCATCCGCATAGTACTGCTTTGTCTCTGCATTTATCCTAACCTTATATTAAACTTCCCAAAAACCAATATTATTTTTATTGTCTCAAAAACATTTACGATTGTGAATACGTAATCATTACGTATATAATAAATTAAGAATATATAGTAAAAATGAAAGTTACTTTTCACGGTTCCATTAAAAATGTTAAGAGTCAAAGCAATATCAACTCACATCACATCATGCACTCGTATACGGCCATACTCTGCAGCCATCAATGGCAAGATCGGGTTGCGCCAATTACTTTTGATTCGACGTAGAACTACTTTTATAAATAAGTTTTTAGCAGCAACCCAATAAACTTATTGAATTAGTAGAAAAGTTATAGTATAATATTTCAAACTTCACCACAGCAGAGTACGAGCAAACTAATATACTGCGTTTTCTCTGCTCTTTCTCTATTTATAATATGCTTATTAAATAATGTTAATATTTACTTTGCTCTTACTCTGCCTACGACAGAAGAAGAAGAATAAACCTCTATTTTTATTCTGCGTATTCTTTTATGGGGCCCATTTTGCTGGACGCTCTATCAGCAGAGGAAGAAGAAACTAATAAATGATGGGTCCGACTGGTAGCATGTAGTATCAGAGTTGAGAAGATGCAGTTTATGCGCAGTGTTAGCGATGTAGATGCAGCCTAAATGCAGAGTCCGCCCATCATCTGCTCTCAGATGCAGAGTACAAGCAGATACTGCGCATTCGCTCAAAATAACCAATAACCGAATTGATCCGCGAGTTCAAAATGAAACACTTATAGCAAATTGACATCAAAACCTAATTCCATAACAAAAATCCATCCCATTAACACACATGTTTGGCTGAAGTATTTTTTTCGACAAAACTTTGTTAAATCTGAAAAAAATTCCAAACCTGGGACATGGTTAACGCAGGAGACCATTTTTCCCTCAAGATATCATAGTCAATCGCTCCTTTTGCGTTGATGTTTGGGTGGTAAATCTTTGTTTTGAAAGCCACCTGCATGCAAAGACAAAGAGAATATCAATTAAAAGCAAGATGAAAAGCAAGATGATCAAGAGTAAAGTTTCATCCTGCAACAAATAACAATTAACTGAAAAAGCAAAAAGCAAACCATTGGCGCCTTTATCGGATAATCCAAAGGAAAATGGATGGTAAGCAAGAAACTCCCTCCGGCATAGGGACTGTCGAAGGGTCTATTAATAGCTGCTTCCAATTCGTAAACACAATCACCAACGGGACCTAAAACATATATGACTCAACTCAGACATTTAATCTAAATAATACTACATCTGTAAAGTTCCTATTATCATCCGTAAATAATACTACCTCAAACTGCATAAAAGACTTGGGAGTTCTAGATTTTATACCTGCCCTGATGAACTGTGTAGGAACATCCTTCTGGATCCGATTAAGTTCCATTTTAATTCGCCTTACACTATAACCCATGGTCACAAACTTGGTAAGAGAGACGAAGATGATGAATGTTGCGTCTTTGGTAAACAAATAGATGTAGAGACAAACAGACACGACTTTCTCCTATATGAACACGAAGCGTTACTCTAGGGTTTTGGCAGACTAGAGAATTTGTTTTCAACTACAGCAATAAACACATGTTCATTGATTTATACTTTTTAAATGAGTTGTCATTCATCTCCTCATGTGTAAAAAAATGACTTGTCCTTTATTCTTATGGGTGTTCGCGCCATTTATTGCGCGGCAAATTTACGCGCTTTCCCTACCATTTCTTATTAAATTGAGTTGTCTTTTCCAAGGCAGAGTATCTTATGTTATGATAGTTGACCCGTTGCACAGTAATCATCCCTGTAAATTGAGTTTTATTTTCCAAGACAATTTAAAGGAAGATCGACCCCTTTCATATCTTTTCTTATCTATAAAAATAGTAGATTGTTTACGAACAAAGTGTCTGTTAATTATTTTCAAAATCTAAATACCGCATCACATCGTAGGTTAACATGCAAATACCAGAGCTCCCTTCGGACATTCTCTCTGTCATTGCACGAAAACTTGGCCGCCTCACCTTGTGGAGAGTCGGACACATCCTCCGAATAGGGCGGATCGGTAGAGATGTAGTGTACAGTGATGAAGTCCTCAAGGAACTTAATATCCACGATCTATGTGAAGACACAGATAAAATTCTCCTAGACGGGGCGAATCGCAGCTTTTTTGTAAGATGCTTAAACGCCGGAAACCCAACTGCTATTTATTATGAGGCTGCAAGATTCGTGACCGCAGAACAAGACATCAGCGCAGCCATGGAGCTTTTGGACCGGCTTGTCCCTTTCAGTGCTAACACAACTTATCTCTGTGGAATGCTGTGTGTATGTGCTGGACGTACGAAAAAGGCTGCACAACTTCTCAAATTATGTGTCGACGTACACGCTGAAGGTGATTTTGATAAACTCACCAGGCTTGGGGAGGAGGTTCTGGATGCGGTTGTAGCTTTCTATCCACCCATGAACCATTCTTTTGCATCAACGTGGCAATACCCTGACTGTCCAGATTTGCCTTTTCCAAATTGTGCCACTGAGCACGAATATCAACCTGGATGCGAAAACTACTACCTGTATTGGTTCGCAAGACAGCTTTGCCGCATTATATAGGAGATTTGAACTATTTCTTCTAATTTTATTTGTTTCTGTATTTATAAATCCTTGAAAAGTTATGATTCCGTAATTCAAGATGTGGATTTTAATTGAATAACATGTTTTACCCTCGGATTTGTTGAGCATATATATTTTTTGAATGAAACTAAAAGTAAAATCTATAGTAGAGCACAGGAAGATTAATAGCAGGTTACTGGATGATTCATGCAGATATCAGACGCAGACTTCGCGATACTTGATGCAGATGCAGACTCTGCGATAACAGATGCAGACTCTGCGATACCAGATGCAGACTCTGCGATACCAGATGCACACTCTGCGATACCGACTATTTTATGATACCCACATCAAACTAAAAGACTAACGTAAAAGAACGGAGCACCATAAATAAGGACAAATAAATAAAGTTATAAACCAAGATTTGTTTCCTTGGTTAAATAAACTTGAAGCCAGAGTGAAGCCAGAGTCAAGAAAATGGGCATGTTTTTCGATTGTGTCCTGCATTATGGCATTTTGAGCACCTGTGATGAATTTTTGGGCTACTCTGGAAAAGACTCTTTTTCATCTGTGGGGGTGGAGTACTCTGCCAAATTTTAGCTTTCTTATTTGGTGTTTGAGTAGTCGGAGAATTACGAGATCGTTTCCTTCTCACCTTTGGGGATGGAGTAGTGGGTGAAATATTATCGCTGAATGGAGTACTCTGCATCGTTTTCTTCGTAACGGATGGAGTCCTCTGCTTCGTTTGATTCGTTGTGGATTGAGTCATCTGCTTCGTTTTTTGCTTTGTGGATGGAGTACTCTGCGAAGGTTCTGTTTTTTTCTTTTTCCATTGATTACACTTGAACCGCTTAGCCTTTTCAATAGCAGAAAGGTATCTCTTTGCCTTCGGTCTACCGGAAGGTACTCTTATGACTGGTGGCAGACATTTTTCACTAATTACGTGTGGTGGTAGAATCAAATCTTTGTCTACAGGTTTTATAGGTTCTGAGTACGTTGAATACAAGTAGCCCTTTGTGAAATGGTCATCCACCAGGGTAGCTTCATCAGTTTTCCGACTTAATGCTGCTTTAATCGCGTGCTCGCAGGGAATCTTCTCGACATCATATTGTTTACAAGTACAAAGTCTCTGCAATCATAAATTTCATAAATTTTAAAAAGGAATCGAACTCAGAGCAGATAAACAAGGCAAACGTTTCCTGAGACTGGCAGACTTGCTCAGGATACGTTTCCTGAAACTGGCAGTGATAAATAGCAAAAAAAAAACTTACATACCTTCTGTAGATCAACCACACAATCATAATCTCCACCTGTAACATGGCTACAATTTGAATCAGTATGATGAATATTTAAAATTTCCAAGCTACCGTGTCTTTCATGCAGTAACTTTTCAACGTTTGGGGAGAAATTTGTTTTTAATGAGGCAGCTTTGTCTCGCCTTTCCACAAACCACCTTGACAACAACTTTCTAATAGCCTCCACGAAATATTTAACAGGAAATGATCTGTCTTCCTTAAGCGCGATATTAATGGATTCTGCAATGTTGCTCGTCATTATACCAAATCTATCTCCTGGAAAATGTGCACAAGCCCATAATCGAAATTCCGCCTCTTCCAAGTAAACTGCTAATTCACTATTCTGACGACGAATCACACCAAACAATTTTTCAAAATCTACCAGTCGATATGCATATGCAGCACGACACACCAAACTGAGCATTGCGTTCTTTTTGAACTTTAAGATGAGGTTATTTTTGAGGTGATAGTAACATACTCCCCTATCAGCTGCGGGGAAAACCTTCTCAATGGCCTTTGCGATTGATGGATGACGGTCAGAAATAATGGCCAAATTTTTATCATCAAGTATCACACCACAAAAATGTGTAAAAAACCATTCCCATGAAGCATCATTCTCTGAGTTTACAATCCCAAAAGCTATAGGAAATATACTCGAATCTGCATCTTGACCTGCAGCTACTAGCATAACACCTCTGTACTTTCAAGTTAGATGTGCTCCATCTACCACAACAACCCTCCTCAAGAACTCAAATCCTTTGATGGAAGCACCAAAAGCAATGAACAAATACTTAAACCTTTGTTGAGCATCACGTTCAAGCTTTGTAATCGTACCTGGATTGGTCTGCTCTATTTTGTATAGATAGGAAGGTAAGTCCTGGTAACCCCTCTCAAAAGTGCCTCTGACCAGCTCTCGTGCATATGCCAACGCTTTATGCGCCTTCGTATAGTCTATGTCAAGACAATGTAGTGACTTAATACAGTTCATTACATGCTTAGACATGATTCCTTTAAGATCATTACCACCACTAAACCTATCAACATACATCTTTCCAATAAATTTTGCATTAGCCTGTCGTTGACGAGAATACCTACAGACAGCAGAGCATGTATGAGCTTTTTTATATATCCGAACGAGAAATTCTGGAGATTCAGATGAAACTGACAGAGTCGACGCACGAATCCTCCAAGAACAATTAGGAACAAAACATTTCGCGATAAATAGTTTCTTCCTCGACGTGGCGATTTTGAAATCAAACTTCTCGATGACTGCAATCTTGCGTAATTGCATAATTAATGCCTCCTTGTCATCAAATATTTCGTCAACCTTAATGATCCAGATTTCTTCATTGGTAATGGCTTCGTAGGCGTCTCATCGAATATATCGCAGAATAAAGGCGGCATCTGCTGTTTCTTCGCATACTGTCGGCAGTCTCTGCTGTTGTTCGGTGGTGGCATCATATGCTCCTCTTTAACATTACCAACATCATCAAAATCCACACCACCATCCTCTTTGACATCACAAGCTTCATCTTTACCCGCAGCTTCTGCTTTAATTCCATCGTTTCTTTTCCATGACACGCAAAGCCGGATAACCTCTTTTTCCGCCATTGTGATCAAGTTTGCAAGTTGCCTATCATTATTCAAGAAGATAGGAGGTGTGTCGCTAGGCATTTTCTCCATGATATGTGTAGGCAACTTATAAGAAATCTCGACTGCATTCATCTGCGTTTCCAAGTTGTAATCTTCACAGACAATGCGGAAAAATTCCTCATACTTGATTTGGTCTTCAACCGCAAACAACTTGCTTCCTTTGCTTGAATCAACGTCAAAATCCCAACCCATTTTTACCTTCCATTGTCCAAAAACAGTCAACAAATGCAACATTATCTGCAAAAAAGAGAATGTTCAAAAGATCTGCAACACACTATCTTAGAAGATTTTTCGCAGAGCTCTACACTTTGGCAGGGTCTTTTAGAAATAGCTCTGCCAAAGACGTACTAGAGCTCTAGACGTAGTTTAGAAGATGGTGGTTTAGATAACTAGTGTAATGTTTTGAAGTGTTACCTGTGTTCGTTCTTCCCGAAAATATGCTCGCCTTCAACCCCTAGAATATCTTTAGATGTAAACGAAGATCGTCTTTCCGAAGAATGTACGTACTTTCGTTCAAAATCGAAGTCTGTAAACAATCTTATACTCGGATTTCACTTCCGTCTCTTTGAAAATATGAAATCTCCTTTTGAGGGTGAAATCGAAATAGTAGATCTAGGTTAAAGGTGGAGAGGTTGAAAAAGTTTATAGCAAACTCAAAAAATGTAAGAAGTAATGGCATTCTTGTTATTATTGTGAAAAGAGATGAGTACTTCAAAATCCGACCGTTTATACAATTTAGTTACGTTGCAAATGTCAAGCCATGCCCTGCGAACAGTATGCTACAGTGGGTCGAGCAATATCTGCCTTATGTCTACAAAAAAGCACACACAACATCTGCTTTAAGTCTACAAAAAAAAGCACACACAATATCTGCCTTAAGGCTACCACAACTGACACACTATATCTGCCTTAAGGCTACACAGTTAGCAGAGGTTAAGAAGAGTCTGTCCAGCCTTAGCCTTAAGGCTACACAATCGACACACTATATCTGCCTTAAGACTACAGAATTAGCAGAGTTTAAGCAGCGTCTGTCCGGCTTTAGCCTTAAGGCTACACAATTCACACACTATATCTGCCTTAAGGCTACATAATTAGCAGAGTTTGTCCAGCCTTAGCCTTAAGGCTACACAATTCACGCAGACTCTGCCAAGCGTAAGGGTATTTTAGACATTTTCAAAAAAAGTGTACTAGTTCTACAATTTTCCCTACGAAAGTACCCCGCTAGACATTAAAGTTAGAAAACGCACCATATCAGCAACTGTCCCTATAAAAAATTGATATTCATGAGATTACGACATGTTTTGTTAATACTTTAAAATTTATTTACTAATATATTTTGTTAATTTTCTTACTATTTGTTTAACACTAATGACATATATAGACATAAATTTGATAGAATGCATTATGCATATATTATTTTGATATGAAAATTTTGGGTATTATTGATTGATAAGGAATGCATGAGTAAAAATATGGTTTTAATATTATGGATGAAATACATGAGTTGTATTGCGAGATGAAATACGTGGAGTTGAAATTCAGTTTGAAAAAAAGTTACTAATCAACATCTAAAATAAGTGTGCAAGTAACAATCAAAATCTAAATATTTACATCAACAAGATTTAACATATATTTCTTACATTTTCATAAATTTTATCTTTATTAAATTTAATCGATTACCGACACGTTTTACTTTATTTTTTATCATTTATAAATAAGTTATAATTAAAACCCTGCGTATTACGCGGGTCATAATCTAGTATATATATAATGATGGATGTTTATTATCGGATAGGACTTTATGTTTTTTGTGGCTGATTTTTTTTATTTATTTTAAATCAACACTCAAATATAAACATTAAACATATATAAATATGCAATGATTTTTTCTCGACAATCTAAACTTAAAATCATTGCACATTATTAAAATAAATCAGAAAATGCATAAGAAATATTAGAAGATATCATATATTGCTCACTACTTAATAAATTCGGATCTATATTAAAATTTAAAAGATTTGAATATAAATTATATTTTGTATTTCAATTTATAATTTATATATATAACATAGGGGATAGTGATTATTGATCATGTCCATATTATAAAAATGCTATACTGTAGTTCTTAAAAATGCTATATTGTAGTGTTTTGCTGATTATAAACTATACATACGTAATAAAATTATTATTTTGACAATAAACTATACATACCTAATAAAACTAATATTTTTACAATTGTTTTTAAAACGTATTCTCATTTTATAATTTTTAGTGTTTTTTTAGATAGTGATAATTTAGTTTTTTCAGATTATGATAATGTAGTTGAAGATTATGATTGATTTTAATTTTCGTACATAGCAGCGTAATTAATTTCGTACATGGCAATTTAATAAATTTGAGTGGCATTGAGTAGTAATTCTATGCAAGATAATGACTATGTTTAGAATGTTGCCATGTCATAATTAATTTGGTGAGAGTGATTGTGAAGCCGACACGTAAGCTTTGTTTCCAAAATCACTTCCCAAATAATTAAATAATAATTAATTAATAAGGGGATAAGGGATAGCTCAATTTCATAACATCCTGGCCAGATGTGTGATTTCATAACGCGTTTCACACGGATGCAGTGGTGAAATAATCCATGTTTTAAAAGATAAGCCTAAAAAACTTACGTTTAAAAAAACCTTTACAAACCGGAGCCAGTCCCGCATAACAATTCTAGGTCGGCGGAATAAAATAAGCCGAGCACAACTCGCATATTCGTGCCTCGATCTAGGATACCTAACGGGATCAGCCGAGCCCAGATTTGCACCTAGAAACATAGCCTAATCAGAGTTCGATGCTTATGAGTATTCGAAACACTAAAAGATTATGAGTCGGCCTCATACTTCAAATATGAATAAATAAGTCATTTCCGAATAAAGAAATTCGATGAAAAATGAGAACAAAATTCATTTAACTAAGAGGCCGAGTTTACAAAAAAGAAAAAGAGATAATACGAGTTCATACAACTATAAAAAGGGGAGAAAAGATACTACAGAAGAGAAATGAGCCACAAGCGGTTTAAGTATTGAGGTTATCTCGCAGGTCGGCGGCATCGGCAGGAGAGATAGCCCTAGCATTCGATCTATGCTGATCAACACCAGCTGGAAGATTGACTGCCACATCTTTGGGAAATCGTGAAGGCGGATGTGTCATTTCAAGGTCACCGGCTTCGAGGTCAACAACGTCCAGCGCGTTGAGATCAGCTTTCCACTTCGCCTTATCAGGAACGAGTTTCTCAATTATGGCCTCGGGAACAAGCATTCCCTGCCCTTTCAAAACCTTGAGACAATCGTAAGTGCTGCTGACTTTGATCAAAATCAGAAGCACCTTGTCTTGAGCATCTCGACCAGCGAGATGCTTCTTCAATTTCTCAAGTCGAGATGCGCACTTAGCCGCGACTTCTTCCCTCACCCTGATCTTCTCCCGATGAACCATCTCATCTCGGGAATTCTGCAACCTCCGCGTCTCGGATTTAAGCCTCTCCTCCAGAGCATTCTTCTCAGCAGCCAAGCCATCCACGCGCGCATTGGCCGAAATGAGGTCAACTACAACGCGATCCTTATCGACGATAAGAGCAGCAAGCTTATCGGTAAGGTCTGAATTGATCCTCCCACGTTCCAGCGTAATCCTCTCGAGATGTGTGAACTCCTCTTTCACCTTCAACAGGTTTTTCTTAACTGCAGCCAACTCAGTGTTGGCGCTTCGTGCCGACTTGAGCTTCCTTTCATAATCCCCAGTAATGTAGTTCGTCAAGCCCACCATCTAAAAGAACATAATGAATTAACAAGTCAAGTCAAATGATGATGAGACCGAAAGATGAATATGGAACAATAAACTAATCCTCGACATAGTATGAGCTAAGTCTTTTTATAAATCCAACTTCGAGATCCTCTACATGCGGAATACCATGAGAAGGACCACCGATCTTTCGGAATAGGTACCTCTTTAACAGGATACTGGAAAGAGAAGTTTTGATCCACCGGCGAAGCAGCCGATCTCAGCTTTTTAGTGGCATCAACCCGCGCATCGCCATCCACTGGCTTTCTCTTCGACTCCTCTGGTGCAAAAGGAAACATGGCATTAGATGAAGGCTTGGACGAGCCCACGGGGAGATCTCAAAATTGACCGGACGTAACCTTCTTCGCCGACTTGGCATCCTTCTCTCTCTCCGTCTCTTCCTTCTCCTTCTCCTTTTCTTTCTCCTTATCCCTCTCTTTCTCTTTTCCTTTCTCTTTCTCATGTTTAACTACCTTTTTCTTGTCCAATTCCTTGGCCCTCAGTTCGGCATCTTTGGCCATATGCTCCTTAGCAATGGCCTCCTCCGCAGTACGGCCTGTCACCAATTTTTCAGCAACAATCACCACTAGATCGACATCAACATATTTCTTCTTAGCAGCTTCGACCTTATTTCTGACCGACGGTTTGATAACGCCTTCTAGCTAAGCAGCATAGTTTGGAAGAGTGTGGTTTTCTTTCTTCATCTTCTTACGAGACGATTCCCAGTGATCTGAAAAGAAAAATACAAGTATGAGAACGGCAATAAAATACGTTAAAACAATAAAAGAAAATACACTGACCTAAGCAAGCTAGGCTTCTTTGGATTTTTGATCGAAGGATATGCGGCCATTTGTGTTGTCCTACTCCCCCCGGCTTAACAACGTCGTCCATAAATTTTGGCCACGGGAAGGTTATGAAACAAAAAAATAGGAGGGTTAGACGAGCTAATCTTAAAACTTCGCATAAAAAACAAGACTGACTAAAAAATCTACCAATGGTCAAGTTTTATTTGATCCTATAACACCTATTAACATTGAGGTCATAAGCTTCGTTTATCATCACGAAGAAATAGGTCATTTCCCATTTATAGACCTTGCTTTTCAAGCCAGTTATTAACTTATACTTCGGCTTCATACTAACGTAAAAATGCCCAGGAGCAGACGTCGTATTGATTGAAGACATCTCTTCGAATGCCTCTACCGTGATTGGGATGCCGCACTCAACTCCCAGGACGAGCAAAACCAACCATATGGCAGACCCCAGACGTCGTAAGCTGGGTAAAAACTATGTCGCGCCTTATACAATATTTAACAAAAAAGTACGACAGGGGAAACCAAAGTTTACAGTAGATGAAGAAGGATTCATTCAGGAAGATGTACCCTTTGGGTGCATCCCAAGGTCGTTCATTCGTCGTAGGAATCATGAACTCCAGCTCAGAGGGCATGTTACAAGTCGATATCATCTTGCGAATCGACTTATCGGTCGACAAGGTCGGGAGCACTTCAAAATGATTATCAAAGACATGCTGAGGCTTCGGATCAACTCGGGAACGATGACCTCTAAATGGGACGAGATGGAAATGGCCCCATACTGTCTGGAAGCACGGTTACGGTGAATCAACTCCTGAACCGGCAAATCTTATGTATTCGATGATCTGGCAGAAGACGAGTTAGCCTGAGATTTTCGCTTGTCCTGAGAAGAACTTGAAGTCAAATTCACCATATCAGACTCTTTTCACCCGAAGTAGGGGGCGTAGTCGAACCGAAACGCATCGAAGTCATGATAATCAACGTAGAAGGATTGCAGGAGAATTCAAGGAAAAAACAAAAAACAGTTCGGCGATAAAAAATAATATAAGAGGAAGAGAGAGATGGCAAAAGTGCTACCTTTTGAAAATCTCGGAATGAAGTGAAGAAAATGAAGGCTGAAGGGAGTATATATAGAGAGAAACGGTTATCGAGGATAATCATTAACCCTAGGCGACGCTTTGAATTCCACACCTATGCTGCTCTTCGATTTCTCAACCAATCGATGATCGAGATCTCCCCACGTGTCCGGGACAAGAAAAACGTGTCGATCCAGATCCATGCCGGGTCGAAGGTCTCGCGGATTTCGCCGAACTCAAACAAAACTCGTTCAACTAACAGGGGGGGCTTATTGTTGGAACTGGATTGCGTACCCTCCATTAAAATATTTCCTGGATCAAAATCGACCCGAAAAACATGTGAGCTCGGCCCATAAGGATCATGAAGCCCATAAAGACAACGAAGCCCCCGAAGCATGTGAGATCGGCTCAAATTCAAAGGATCGGCCCATTAAGTCAATTCAAACCCAAGAAGATCGGCCGAACCAAGAACTCTGAAAAGAGGAACATCCGCGAGGAACAAGGAAATCGCCGATAGAAAAGGAAAGTTTACAAAAGGAATAGGAGTTGGCTAGCCGAAAGAGTATGTATAAATAGAGAGGCATCCTCATTAAGAGGGGCATCGATGATTAGTTCTAAGAACTCGAGAAGTTTAAAACTGCGAACTTTCTTGCTTTTAGATTTCTCAATTCTTATTTTCATCAGTCAGCTCGTCCCTTCGATGACCTAACTAACATTTTTGTAATTCGACGAACCTTGAGCTTTAATACAACGAAAAATTTTTAACCTCAAATTACGTCTACGATCTGATACTTGGTTGAATAACCAGTTTAACATAAACACATTCACACTTATGTAAATTACTTGTAGTTACTATAATTATTTTCTTTAACAAATGCTTCTAAAGGATAAATATATACTTCAACATGTGTCATTATACAACTTACAGATGTTGACTTAAACTTTTGTTAGTTCTCACATAAATTATTTGTCCAAATAAATTATTATTTTATATTTAATAAATAATTTTTTTATCAGATTATAAATACAAATACTAGTTTTCAAAAAAAAATTAAAATACTTATGTTAAATTAAAATATCTTATAAAACACATTAATAAGTAATAGAAAACAATATATAGCTGTACGTTTTCGAAAAAATCCGATGATAAACAAAAGATTCAATACCTAAACTAATAAAATAAAGTGTACAATGACTAACTCATTAATCAATAAAAATATATGAAAAGTTTATTATCTATATTGATATTAAAAAAGGTAGTTATTGGAGCATATTACAATCCAAAAACGTTTGGATTCACCAATTAAAATTATTGTTTAGTATAATCTCTTGGCCAAGTTTAAGATTCCAAAAATATATGGGGGTATACTATCTGTGTTTTGTAACAAAAGTTTATTAAAATCTATGATACAAAGTTTTAGCCGGTGGAACAGATGATTTGATATACTGTTTAGCAAAAAAAAAAAAAACAGATGATTTGATATATATTCATGGGAATAAGCCACGCAAAGAAGGTCATGGTCAGACGAGACGATGACATCAGAAATAAATAAATAAATAGAAAAAAGAATATCATAACATATATAGAAACATATACACATTTAGTTATATATATATTTAAAATGAAAATCTAAAAATGAAACGTAAGACCTAAAAAAAGCTGAGAGACAGAGAGAAGAAGGTTGTCACGGGTCTCGAGTCTTCACCAAATCGAAGTCATGTTCCCCACACTTCTTTTTTTTTCCGAATTGTTATTGATTATTGGTGTCTTTGACTTCCAATGGTAATACTGCGATACATGATAAAATAGATGCGTGATAAGTTTAAATAATAACAAAAAAAAAAAAAATATATATATATATATATATATAAATTTTGATTAAATACACGTATATAAATATAAATTTTTGTTACTGTTTAATGCGAAACGGAGCAAAACGTCATTCGAAACTTTTATTTAATTTTCATTTTAACATTAATTTTTAGACATTCATCGATTATTAAATAATTGACCCATCAACCAAATACTGCTTTTGTGATGAACACATTAGAACAAACTGTTACCTAGCTAGTAATTATTTTAACAAAAAAAACTAATAATTATTGACTTATCGGAAGAAAAAAATTTGTAATGATTTGGTTTTGGTTGATTAAGGACATTTTCGTCCGAGTTATAATGAATACGCAATTTTATAATAAATAATATACATATAAATTCTCATTTATTCGTTGAAAAAAAGTTAATTATTCTTTCATCGACAACAATTTGAACCTTAACTATAAATTGACAGTTAATTACTAGTAAAATCAAATAAGTTTACTAATCTCAAGACTTTTAGACATAAATATAAATCTAATTAATATAAATATGCATGATGACCAAAAAAGACATAAAAATAAATCAATGCGTAACAAAAAAAAATTGTTGGTCCTATTGCACAAAATATCCCTATAAAAAATGCTAGTATTATGAAATTTTATATATCGTTTTTATTGCAATTGTTTTGATCCATCAAATCTACATTGCGTATATAACCAAAAGGGTATATAGAATTTAATACAAAATAATTAACATTATTTACAATGTCAATGATCGATGAACATATTTCTATAATTTGCATCACCATTTTTATAGTTGATTACATAACTGAGATAAATATATTTCATTCGAAAATTGATGTAAACAAAAAAGATAAACAACACTAATTAACATATATGTTGGAGTTGAGTGTTCAATCTATTAACGTCTTAGACAATACCAACTAAATTGTTAGGATGGAGGTAGGTTCTCTTGTGCTTCGGATTCAAATTTTTGTCATAATGGAGAGTTATTTTTTAAATCAGAATATCTAAAATCTGACTCCAGCTACCAAGAAAATTATGGACCGAAGGTTCAGAACTCCCACAGTTTATCAAAAAAACAAAACTAAAATATTCGATTCTTGTATGTACCCTTTACCATTGGGTTAACTTCTTATTAGGGACTACTATGTAATTATCATATAATATATTTTCATATTTATCGTTATGTCAATATTCTATATTTCTAGGGTTGTACCGATGGTTGTGTATATACTCATAACATATCAATAAGATAGACAGAACATTCTCTTTAAACATTCTCTTTAGACTTTGTTATGATACAGAGCAGGCAACGATAGCCACCTAAGAGAATTATTTTCAAAAATTTTACTTTTGCTTTCTTCTTGTTCAATATCATTGAATTTCTTAATTGGTGAAGATGAGTGAAAAGAGTACAGGGGTTGAATCGAGTTGGAAGCAAGAAAACAATGCATTATCGCCGTTTTATTTGCATCTTTTGGAGGGGCAAAGATATTTGATGACAACTGTTCAACTGAATGGGGAGAACTATGAAGATTGGGCTAAGCATGTGTGGAATTCCTTGCGAACGAAAAGAAAACAAGGGTTTTTGGATGGAACGTTGACAAAGCCAGAAACTACAGCAGAGATTGAACAATGGGAGGTTATGAACTCAATGATTGTGGCTTGGATTATGAATACAATCGATCCAACTGTGAAGTCATCAATCTCGTTGGTTGGTGAAGCATATGTCTTATGGAAAGATTTGAAGCTCCAGTTTTTAGCTGGTAATGGACCTCGTGTCCATGAATTGAAAGCATAGTTAGCTAACTGCAAACAACAAGGGCAAACCGTGATGCTTTATACGGTCGCTTGAAAAAGATGTGGGATGAATTTGCTGTTTACAAACTTATCAGGTCGTGTAAGTGTGGGAAATTAGCGGTGCAGCTAGAACAAGATAGGGATGAAGAACGAACCCACCAGTTTCTAATGGGATTAGATGGAGCACGATTTGGGACAATTCGATCCAATCTTATAAGTATGGATCCTTTGCCCAAACAGTCGCAAGTGTACCAGAGGATTGTGCGAGAAGAGAGACAACAAAGTGTGACTAGAAACAAAGAAAATAAATTTGAACTGTGGGATTCGCAGCAAGAGCTGGAAACAGAGATGGGCGTGTGAATAAGTCACAGTTTCGTGAGAAAGACGTGACATGTACGTATTGTGGCAAGTATGGACATGCACAAGCAAACTGCTTTCAGATCAAAGGATTCCCAGAGTGGTAGGGAGAGATAGGACGTGATTTTAGTGAGAGAGCAGAGGAGGAAGTAGTCGCAGAAGGTTCGGTCGTGGAGGGGGTGCAGTTGGTGGTTTTGGGAGAGGAAGAAGAGCAATTGGTCGTGCAAACGTAGCTCAAGTTTCTCCTGTAACAGCTGTAGCTGCTCACGCGATAAGAAAGGAAGGCGATTATGATCGCACCAATCTGCCACAACTCTCGGATGATCAATGGACCGCACTCATTAGTTTCTTGTCAACCCAAAAGACAGAAAGTAATGAGAAGCTGAATGGTAAGACAGAATGTGGTGAATTTATTATCGATACGGGTGCATCACATCACATGACTTGGAACATTGAATTTTTGTGTAATGTTACTGATATCATTCCATGTATGATTGGTTTACCAGATGGAGATAGTGCACTAGCCGTTAAATAGAGTGATTTGTGTTTGGGAGGAGACTTGTAGTTGAGAGAAGTCTTATATTCTCCATATTTGATTTGTTCTTTAATATCAGTTGCTAAGCTATTGAAAGCTATTAAAGGCTCAATAACCTTTACTGGGGATTTATGTGTTTTACATGACCGTACTTCGAAGATGTTGATTGGAGCGGGTGAAGAGTGCCCCGGGGGGGGGGAAGGTCATCCGTCTCCCCGTATTTTATCTTATTTATCGAGTTTTGTTGATGTTGGAAAATCAGTGATTTCTGAGATAGTTTGTGATATTTGTTTAAGGGAAAAACAAACCTGAGATTGCTTTCATGAGAATTCTAATAAAGCTGCTGGTATTTTTGATTTAATTCATTGTGATATTTGGGGTGCATATCGAACTCTTTCGTCTACATGAGCTACTTATTTTCTTACTATTGTCGATGACTATTCAAGGGCAGTGTGGATTTATTCATTGTCCGAAGAAAGTGAAGTTGCTGAAACTTTGAAGAATTTTTTCCTATGATCCAACGTCAGTTTGATAAAAAGGTTTGCGTGGTGAGAAATGATAATGGAGGTGAATTGATGTGCATGAAATCCTTCTTTGCTAAGGAGGAAATACTACATCAAACGTCTTGTGTATACACGCCTCAACAAAATGGAAGCGTGGAAAAAAAATATAGACATATCCTTAACGTTGCTTGTTCGTTGATGTTTCAAGCAAGTTTACCAGTTCGTTTTTGGGGGGGGAATGTGTCTTAGCAGCGTGTCATCTCATTAATTGTACTCCATCTACACTTCTCCAAGGAAAAACACCTTATGAAATATTATATGGTGTCGCTCCTGATTTTAATCATTTAAAGGTGTTTGGATGCTTGTGCTTTGCTCACAAGATATCACGAGATAACGATAAGTTCGGGGAAAGAAGTCGTCGTTGCATTTTTGTTGGATATCCATTTGGACAAAAGGGTGGCGTGTGTTTGACATCGAGAAAGAAGAATTTTTAGTTTCCAGAGATATTGTTTTCCAAGAATCTGAATTTCTTTTTAGCTCAATGAGTGTGAAAACTTTGGCTTCTCCAACACCTTCTACGTTGCCGATTGCTGCCTATGATGGTGATTTTTTTGAAGTTAGAAATTATTCTTCTTCCCCACCGTTGACAATGAGGGGGAATGTGCCTAGTGAAGAGACAAATGATATCATGGATTCACATATTGTTCCAGAGACGGAACCATCCGGTTCGACTTCGGATGTGGTTCAGTTGGGAAGAGGACACCGCCAACGTACTCAATCTACTCGTCTTAACAATTTCATTGTGTATACTACGCATTGTCAAGTTAACCCCCAGCTACTCTCACCCGATCCTACAACTCCAGCGTCTTTGACTAAAGGTATGGGTGTGTATCCTATCTCTAACTATGTGAGTTGTGATAAATTTTCAGATTCGCAAAAGGCCTTTCTTGCTGCTATTACCGCTTGTCATGAACCTACTACTTATTCAAAGGCGGTAAAGGATAAGCATTGGCAAAATGCTATGACGGGAGAAGTTACAGCTTTAGATGTGAGCCATACATGGGATATAACATATCTTCCACCAGGTAAAAAGGCTATTGGGTGTCGTTGGATGTATACGATTAAATACAAGTCAAATGGTGAGATTGAGCGATACAAAGCACGGTTGGTTGCTCTGGGAAATCGCCAACAAGAAGGTATTGATTACGATGAAACTTTTGCACCGGTTGTGAAGATGGCAACCGTGCATATGTTTTTGAAAGTGGTTGCGGTAAAGAATAGGATCGTTCATCAAATGGACGTTCACAATGCATTTATTCATGGAGATCTTGACGAAGAAATATATATGAAATTACCTCCGCGTTTTACTGCAAGTGATAAGAATAAGGTGTGTAAACTGCAGAAATCTTTGTATGGGTTACGCAAATCACCGCGATGTCACTGCGATGTTGGTTTTTGAAGCTAAGTGCAGCGTTACGGGGTATGGTTTTGTCCAGAATCATTCTGATTACTCGACATTTACCTTGGGACGTGGATCGTTGAGACTTTATGTGTTGGTATATGTTGATGATTTGTTTGATTGGTGGTAATGATTTAGAGGCTATTGAAAAATTTAAAGGCTATCTTAGCCAATGTTTTCATATGAAAGATTTGGATCCTATCAAGTATTTTCTTTGAATTGAAGTCTCTCGGTCTCCTGAAGGATTTTATCTATCTCAACGCAAATATGCGTTAGATATAGTGTCCAAATGTGGATTGCTAGGTGTTAAACCTGTGGCTACTCCAGTTGAGAAAAATCACAAGTTGGCAAAGGAGGAGGGTGAATTTATTCACGATCCGGAACTATATCGAAGATTAGTTGGATGGTTGGTCTATCTTATATACACCCGTCCAGAACTTTCTTATGCGGTGCATATCTTAGCTCAGTTTATGCAACAATCTCGTATTAAACATTGGGATGCGGTGACACGGGTAATACTGTATCTTAAAGGTTGTCCGGGACAGGGGATCTTGTTGAGTGTAAACTCTAATTTGCAGCTATCGAGCCATTGTGACTCGGATTGGGCAGCATGTCCCCTTTGTAGACGATCGCTTACAGGGTATGTTGTTATGTTGGGTGATTCTCCGGTTGCGTGGAAGACGAAGAAGCAACCAACGGTGTCATGTTCATCGGCTGAGGCCGAGTACCGTTCGATGGGATTTGCTACCCGAGAGTTAAAATAGGATACGAAACTTCTCTCTTGTTTTGGTGTGAAACATGGGTCCTATGCGACTATTTTGTGATAACAAAGCAGCTTTACATATCGCTGCAAATCATGTGTTCCATGAAAGGACAAAGCATGTCGAGTTAGATTGTCACTTTGTCCGTGATGAAATTCAGAATGGGTATCTTGCTACTTCGTATGTTCGTACGACGGAACAACTTGCAGACATTTTCACAAAGGCATTGGGCTCTCAACAATTTGCTTATCTACGACGCAAGTTGGGCATTCGAGATCTTCATGCTCCAACTTGAGGGGAAGTATTAGGGACTAATATGTAATTATCATATAATATATTTCCATATCTATCGTTATGTCAATATTTTATATTTCTAGGGTTGTACCGATAGTTGTATATGTCAGAATTTCCATATTTATATGTCAATATTTTTATATTTTATATGTCAGAATTACCGAGAATTTTTTCCCTGCCAAAATGAGCCTTGAAAATAACATATTATCTCGCAGATTATAACCAGTTCATTGTAAAACTAAACCGCTAAATATCTTTTAAATTATGTTTGATTTTTCGACCAATTGTAATAATTTATTTATAATTTAAAACATTAGAAAATCTTTAGAAATTACTACACCGATCGATGTTGCATAAAGTTTCACCTAGTTGTTTGCGATGTGTATGACTGTTTTGCTGGTATATAGACCAGCTATTTTCCGGCAACAACGGTAACTATGTTCTATGAATATGAATGGAAAGTAATGAAAAAAGCATTCCTTGCTCACATAAAGGCCACGTAGACAGTGTCGAGGTTGAATATACATTTGAAGATAATAAGCAATGGCATATTTATGGACGTTAGGCTCTCTCGTCCGAATATATATAGACTTTGACATGTAGTTCTCACTTCTCATATTCGTATATCATTTTTTGCTTCTAAAATTTACCCCCAAAGTATTCGTTTTACCTAATTAAGACAAAGAAACAAATTGCATAAGGTTGGTAAGGCTGAATCAAACAAAAGCCAAAAAAAGGAAAAAAAAAAACTAGGAGAGAAAAGAAATTGGCTTGTGTTTTAGCAACTTCAGAAATATATATAATGAAAAATAGGAATCTGAAATGGGATTGGTGGATTCATGATTTTTAACTGTACGGTTCACAAGTGGTCTGAGCAACTAAAAAAGTTTGACAGACACGTGATGCTCAACTAAGAACACTCTCTCGTGACCCATCATCATTTTTACTTTTGTTATCTTCTTTTCTCCCAGAAGTAGCAGTGAATATTTTTTGTCTATACAGAAATCAGGAATTTTGACTCTTTTTTTTTTAAACAACAAAAAAAGTTATTGATTTTACAGATACAAATTTGAATAACTTTGATTTTATGTTTTGAAAAATAAAAATGCACTAACACATATTCAAATTCGACTAGCCACAACAAATAACATGCATGATTATAAATTCTAAAGAAATTATAGTGGAACTACCAAAGTTTATGGTTAACAAAGTAAACCCATATATACCAAAGTTTCATGTCATGACAAGTTTACAATTCACAGATGTCTTGACCAAACTTCTCTATCGGACTCAGTTCAAGACTTCAATCAGCAAGATGAGAGTTTCATCAATCTTCGCTCCATCTTGAGAGAAACTTTTAAAGTTATACGTGTCTGTTCTTGATAGGATCAGTCAGGCGAGTTTGTTACACAAATTGTTATTATGTTAACGTTTTGTTTCCTCTGTATCATGTCTATCTTAAGCATATGAGAGTGCATATAAGTTGTAATCACATTATATTGTAATTGATGAGGAAACTGTTTTACAAACACTAATAGAAAGATATGCAATTATTGTAAAAGAAATTGCGCCGTAATAATTCATGAATTATTGGGTGATGTGAGGAGAAATTCATATGATTCGATATGTCCGCTTCCGTTTAACTTCCTTCTCCGGAGTTGATTACGACATTTCTGTGCCACGTCAGCATCGTAATCCAGGTCAATTCAAGTTAATCCACCCAAACAAATCATTTTCTTTCAAAAATATTACTCAAGACGTTTGTATTTTTTAATATAATTAGACTGACAAGAATTTTTCTATACGAAGAAAAAGCTTTGGAAATTTACACTAACAAGTCAATGATATATTGAATATATATAGATCTGACGAACAAACAAATATTAAAAACTCTTGTTGCATGATATGTAACGAGCGATATATATTATATGGCCATATATTAAAGAATCATATAATATATGTACATGAAGAGAGCATCTAATCATTCTCAAATCCGATTATTCAATCGGTTATTACTTAAATCACTAACTCGGATCTCAATGCGAATAATTGATGCATGATATGTAACGACCGATATAGATCTGGTGGATATAAAATTCATCTTTATATAAAAACAAAAAAAACAATCACATTAATGATGGATGGGTATATCTATAGTCTATAGACAAACTTATACAAGTTGGAAGAAATTTAAGACAATGAATTTATATGTATATATATGGGAATCTCAAAATAACAGAAAAGGGGATAATCTTAGGATAAAAAGGTCTGTGGTTTACTTGCAAGCATTGCCAACTAACAATATCTGTCTCTATGTATAACCCTATTCCTTTTTTGTTTGTTAAAGATATGTAACCATATTCATATAATCATGCATGCACATGTATATGTACATATATGATATATACATCTTCATATAATATATATATATATATATATATATATATATATATATATATATAATAGATTATATACAACTGTCTTAATTAAGTTGGCAACGTAACGTGACTTTGATGCAAGAATGCGTCTTCTTGTTTCCAACCTCCCAATAATATTAGACAGCTCTATCTCTATCTTAACTACTCATTCCCTTCTTTGGATTTTCTCTATCCACACAACTCATCTCATCTAATCACATTTTATAGTTATATATTTATCACCATTTTAGAATTTTCTTATCTTTTAGAACAATTGAACTGTGTAACTATAAGATCATGTACATGACAGTTACTTTATGTAAGGAATACCGGTGGTTCATGCTCTGAACTCTATCACTAATATGATATCGTCCGTTAGTCAAACCCAAATTATTTCATACTAATTAGAGTTGTGTGATTTATATATTAGATAATCATTGTCTAAGTTTATATGATGTGAGATTTGGAGAAAAATATACTCGGTGTGTAGACTTTGGTCTCTATATATGTGCTAGGTAGTAACTTTTTCCCAAATTAATTTCTATACTAGTTAGCAGAAAGTTATAATTTAATACAATTGTGTGGAAAAAAAAATTGAAAAACAAAAGAGATAAGGCCGAGGCTGGGCCCGAGACGAGCCTAATTTGATAACAAATCTAAAATTGATCCAATCCATAAGACTAAAACTTTTGCCGTCTAGGTAAACATCGGTTGCAGGGTCATGCTATCAATCATTATATAATGCTGTTTTTTTTTTTTTTGTTAAAGATATATAATGTTGTTTTCTTTTACACGATACGTCATAATTTTGAAATAAATGCCCCATCTGATATTTCAAGATTAGTATAAGTTATCAAGAACAATTCATAAACCAGCACATATTAGGAATAAAACATCTAGAAGCTTTTGCGCAAAAAAATTGCTTATTGAAAATATTTGAAATAATTCCAGTGGATCGTTTATGAGTAAATGATATAAAAAAATCTTCAAACTAGAATATCATTTTTAAAATATACTACTGTTTGATATCCATTTTCAAAAATAGTTTTTTATAAACGTTTATAAAACCTCAAATTTACAAAGTTTTATTATAAGAGTTTATAAAACATGTTATAAAATTTATAAACATCTTATAATATTCTTTATAAAATATTTTAGAACTTCATAAAACATGTTTTATAAACTCTTATAAAACATTTTATTATATAAAGCAGGATACGTTCGACGTGAGTATGACACGTAGACAAAATTATAACTCATCAGATCGCGACATGTATCTAATATTAATCAGATAATGACATGTGTTAACACTTAAAATTAACAAAGAAAAAGTAAACTTAAAAGTGGAAAACTAACAAAATAATTATTAACTAACTAACCAAACTCATTAAGAAACAATAATTAAAAAGGAAAATAGAGAAGATATAAGAGAGAATGAAAATTTTAATTAAGACAAATAAATGATAAAAAAAAGAGAATATATAAATTGAAAAACAAAAAAGTTAGAAAGGATATGAAAATTTCAATTTAAAAATTTAAGATATGCACAAGCATGTTAAAAAAAATAACTACACGCATACTTATTTTATCAATAGAATTGTAGAATATCACCAAAAACATGAAAATCTTCAACCTATGATGACATTGATACTTCTAATGTTTAAAAAAAAAAATTGTATAAATGAAATTTTATATAAATTAAAATAATAATACTATATTTAGTACTAAGATTTAAGAATCAATAATGTTTGGCGAGTATAGATCTCTATGGAAAAAAAAATGATAATATCAATGGTATACAATTATCAATCATGTACTTATGTGATGTTTGATAACATTATTTATAAATATTTTTATAGGTTTTTATGAGTTTATTAACATGAAAGTACTATTTTCTGATTTAACTCTATAAAACTTGAATTGTTTTTACGATTTTATCATATAACTAATAAATATTCATAACGGATAATAATATGATTTTTTTATTTGTTATTAAGAATATGATTTGAATTTCGATTATATATATATTTGGATCCGCATGGTATGGTTTTTAAGATCTGCGTTTAAATAGTATTTTAAAATATTTTAAAAATTCAACAGGTTACTAACTAAAATTAAATATTTCTATCAATAATTTCTAATTTGTTTACCCGCGTTAATATCTAGTATTTTAAAAACCCTTATAAATTTGAGTTTTTATAAACGACCTTATGACGTTATAAAAATAGTATTTTTGAAAATGGATAACAAACATCAGTATTTTTGAAAAATGATATTTCTCAAAAAAATTCTAAAAATTTTAGAATCCATACACATAAATTTTTAGAAAATAATATCAAAATTTTAGATTTTCAAAAAAATAACATAACATGGATGTTCTCGTATCTCAGTATCAAGATCATGATCTCCGAAATCCAAATCCATAGGCATTGCCAACTCTTATTCTATTGTTGTAAAGACTTTTGTATATCTTTTGTCCAAAAATGAAAAAGAGAATCGTTTAACTAATTGTATAAACAAATGTATTTGTTTCCGTTTGCGGTTTAATGCTGATAACTTTTTAATATTTTGATATGAATCGTTAATGTATTAAATTTTAAATAACATTTCAAACTTTATCAAGTCTTTTAGGTAAATTTGTTTTTTTTTTTAATTTCCTTGAAAATCAAAAGAAAGTAAGAATATAATCATCTGGGTAATAATTATTTACAAAGGTTAAAGTGAAATCCTAGCCATTTCTGCTCTCTGGCGATATCTTCCTCCGCATGTTTTCGTTCTTCATGGCCATTCCATGGACTCTCCAGGGCTGAAAAGAGAGTCCGACTCCCCTTCATCTCTCTCCTTACCTTTGCCTGTGAAAACCGTTTGGAATTCTCATGCTAAAATCTCGTTCGATGTTCCAGTCTCATGTCCTGTCTTTGAAGTTGTTGATGGAATAACATAATTTTTCTTCCCTAACCAATGCACAACCTTTGTGGTCGTCTTTTGTTGTTGGACACTTCATTGGTGATACGCCTCATATAGACACGATTCACACAACAGTGAACAAGTTATGGATCTCTACTGAGAAGGTATCGAAAATTGATGTCCAAATTCTCAATACTTCTACAGTTCTGTTCCGAATTAAAAATGAGTTTGTCAGATTGAGGGTTCTGAAGCGGCACTTCTAGTATATAGCAAATGCCCCATTGGTCGTGATGGAATGGAACCTTAAAATCTCTCACAAAAAGCTGGATCTAGAATCAATATCACTTTGGGTGGATTTTAAAACAGTCCCTAGACATCTTTACTCGTAGAAAGGATTAACTTTCTTGAGTAGTATCAGTGGTAAATTCATCAAGTTGCATCTTAACACTGAGCGTTGTCTTCGGCTAGACATGGCTCGTGACCTAATTGAATTAAATCTCCAAAAACCACATCCAGAGTTGATAATTCTTAAGCAATCGACTAGTAGCACCCATGCAATCCATGTCTCTTACCCCTGTTACCACTGCATTGTGGGTCTTGTTTAAAGTAGGGTCATCCAACAAAGGATTGTGAACTAACCCTGAATGTTCGAATCCTAACCAGGAAAGCACTGATTGATAAAGCAGAGAAGGTTCATGTAGTTGATGTCTCACATATTGTTAGCAAGGACAAACATATTGGTGTACCTACGATGGTTGTTCAGCATCAGATAGTAGCAGTGCCGGCAGTGCAATGTGGAAAAATAAATGTGGTTGATGTGTCACATAGCTCACGCGAGCAAACAGAAAATGGTGAAAGTGAAGAAGTTTGGATCACTGTCTCTTACAGGAAATGCTCTCCATCCCATAAGGCTGTTCATAGTCAGAGGACAGAAATTGACACGCAAGCTAGAGAATGCCCTTCATCCCGGTTCTCAGTACTAAACACAGTAATGGAGGAAACAAAGGAAGGTGAAATCGAAGAAAATGATAAAGATGAGCAGTTTTTGAATGACCCCAATGAGACTGGGGAGAATAAGGAAATGGTTCGTGATGAACCTAAAGCAGCAAAAAAGCAAAACTCGTCAAAGATCCTATAAGAAACTTGTTATGAACAAGAAGGAACTAATATGTTTGGGTTAGATACAACACAAAAAAGCTTCCCAAAGGAAGCGCTAATAACGTCAATCTTTACTTGGAACACGTGTAGGTTCAATAAGCCTCGCAAACATAGTGTAATTCGCCATTGGGTCAAAATTGCAATGTTCTCCATTGGTTGTCTACTTGAAACGCATGTACAAGAAGCTCACCATCGAGCTAATCTGGAGTATGCTCTTCCGGGGTGGCACTCTTTTACTAACTATACTCACTAGAGACTAGGTCAGATCTGGGTTGTTTGGTCGGATGAAGTTGTGGTTCAACCTATTTTTGTTAGTTCTCAGCTAATCACGTGATGGATTCAACTACAGAGCACATAAGATAGATGTATATGTTCATTTGTCTACGCTTCCAATTTTGTTACAGAAATAAGAGAACTTTGGTGGGATCTTGGCACACTTCAAACTAGCTATGTCCAAGGTCGCTATCCATAGGTTATTGCAGGAGACTTAAATGTCACACTATCGTCTAGTGAACACTCTCTGGCGGGTGATTACTTAATACACCATAATGCTATGAGGGACTTTCAAGATGTAATTATGTTCTCTAGATTGATGGACCTAACTTATGTCGGCCCACTTTTCACCTGGACGAACAATCAAGAGGGAAATCATATTGGAAAAAAGCTCGACATGGTGCCGGTTAATGGTTATTGGCTCTCGGAATTTCCACACTCATTTAGTACTTTTGAACCAGGTGGTGTTGGACCACATGCGGTTCTTGGTACAACGGTTCTTGGTACAACTGAGGATGTCCCCTAAAAGAAATAAGCGGTCTTTCAAAATTTTCAATTACCTAGCTGGCCACCCTCGCTTTCATTTGCTATTATCTCATATTTGGAACTCAGCGGAGCCTTTGTTCCACTCCTGAGCAGCTCTTCTACGATTTCATCAAAAATTGAAACTCTTGAAATCTGATTTGCAGGGGCCCTTAACAAGGATGCTTATGGTTACTTAAAGGAAGCTTGTGATAATATGTGTGCCAAGCAGTTAGAAGCATTGACCAATCCGATGAGTGACACATTTAACGTTGCTTCTGATGCATCAGAGAAATGGCATCAACTTGTTGGAATTGAGGAGCAATTCTTTCAGCAGAAATCACGTATTCAATGGCTAAAGTTAGGTGATCAAAACACTAGTTTTTCATAAAGTTGCGCAAGATCAAGCTACAAAAATGCAATAAAAAGGCTTATAGATGAAGAGGGTGCAGTCATTACTGATTTAGAGAAATGAAGGAAGGTAGAAGCGGGTTACTATAGAACTTTTCTACAAAGTCACCCGGAGAGCTTTGAGACTGTTTCAAAAACTATGTTATCTGGACTCCTAGACTACCAATGTTCTGATATGGAAGCATTGGAGCTGCTTAAACCAGTGAATACAAACAAGATTAAAAATATATTATTTTCTATGCCAAGTAACAAAGCACCAGGCCTGGATGGTTATACGGTAGAGTTCTACAAGGTAGCATGGCCGATAGTGGGAAGAGATTTTGTGGTGGCAGTGCAATTTTTTTTCTTGAATGGGTTCATGTCCAGTAGCATCAATTCCATGACTTTGATGCTAGTTTTGAAGGTAGTAGATGCTCAAAGGATGAATGATTTTTGGCCTATAGCCTGTATAAACCTCATGTACAAAGTCATTTTCAAAATAATTACCAGCATGCTAAAAAAATATTGTCAAAGGCGATTGATCTTAACTAGTGCGCATTCGTTGAAGGAAGGTTTCTCTTGAAGAATGTCTTGTTGGCAATAGAGCTGGTGAAAGATTATGACAAAACTTCCATCAGCTCTAGGTCTGCCATTAAGCTAGACATTTCCAAAGCATTTGACACGGTTCAATGGGGTTTTATTGTGGCAACACTACAGGCAATGAAGGTATCTAAATAAGTTCATCTATTGGATACACATATGTATCTCCATAGCCTCCTTTACGGTCTCAGTAAATGGTGAATTGGAAGGTTTCTTCACCACCAAGTGTGGCCTAAGACATGGATGTTCTTTATCATCCTACCTCGATGTGATTGTCAATAATGTCTTATCCAAAATGTTGAACAAATCTGCTACCGAAGGTCAAATAGGGTACCACCCGGGATGTGCAGAGCTAAAGATTATCCATTTGAGTTTTGCGAACGATATCATGGTTTTCACCACTGGCACACTAGAATCTTTACGAGCAACTCTCACTGTTTTTAACGAATTTGCAAGAATGTTAGGTTTGTGATAGATGTCTTCGACGGTGGTGATGGGGTGGATCGAATTGGCCTCCGCTCTCCTTTGATTAACCAGTAAAGGGGTGGATGAGGATCGATAGCAAACCACAAAGAGTATGGCGAGCTCTTTGTTACAGCTCAGACACACGAGAGTTCAAGGGGAATCCTCGCAAGAACAAACTCGTGCAAGGGGGTCTCTTCTCACCAACGAAGCAAGAGAAAAAAAATGCAACTTTATTAATTCTAGGGTAAAAATCGTGACCACAATGCTGTATAGGGGACCTTATTAAGTAGTCCTTCAGCCTTGACCTTCAAGGGTCAAAATTTAATAGAATATACGACAAGAAAATCGAATAATTCAAAGAAAGGAAACTTGTGCTTGTCGCACAAGTTGAAACCCTCTCCACAGCTTGGAGGCTTAAGTTTCGACCTTTGGGACTCTAAAAGACTCTAATTAACTAGAGATAGCTGACATGTCGTCCACCTGCAAAATAATTAAGTAAAAGTGGAAACAATGAAAACCGAACTTACCTTATTCGGTTGAAGTAGAGGCCATGCGTGAGCTGATGTGTCTCTTGTATCTTCTTCCTCTTTTCCTTTGTTCTCCATGCTATTTCTAGCAGTCACGACATCTTGGTGCAACTCCCTTTGATCCTGGATGAGCTCGACTTTGTCTATGTTAGAAAAGGCAAGTTGCGGGTCACCAAAAGTATCTTCCAAATTAGCCAGCCGGTACGGAGCTTTTATCATTTGGTTAGCTTCAGAAAGTTCACATCCACGTTGAATATCGAGGCTGGAGTCATGTTGATGAAAGGAGCCTTCATTTGGCTCTTGTACGTCATGTTGTTCCGGTATGAGCTCCTGGTGTTCTGGTACGGGTTCAAATGAGTTGAGAAGTATTTCTACAGCTACATTGAACTTTTCCCTTAGCTTCCTAGTGCGTGAACGTGTCACTCGACCTTCCATTACTTCGGGTACATCGGGTGGAGAGTCTTCGGGTTCGATGTCCACATCAGTTTGTGTATCAATGTTGCCAAATCTACCATTTTTGCGGCTGGAAGGGGACAACATGCGTTGGAAGTAGAGGCTGATTCTTTGGGTCTCTCGACAAGTGCATTGCCAATGAGATACTTAGGATTACCGCTCATAACAAAAAATATGTCGCGACTGGACTACGAGCCATTGGTGGATAAGATCAGGACTCGACTCCTCAAATGGACAAGTCGGCATTTGTCTTTTGCGGGAAGGCTACAACTCATCAATTATGTGATTTCAGCATATCAAACTTTTGGTATTCGGTATTTCGGTTACCTAAACGTTGGTTTGAAGAGATTGAAAGTATGTGTGGAGCTTTCCTTTGGAGTGGTTCACCTAATATCCGTAATAAAGAAAATGTGGCTTGGGAGGAGGTTTGTTTACCAAAAAGCGAAGGGGGGGGGAGGGTCTCGGCATTCGTCATCTCAAAGATGTTTCTAGAGTCTTCGCACTTCACCTAATCTAGAAATTATTCACTTTGTCCGGCTCCTTGGCTTCTTATGGGTAGCATGGGTTTGTGTGCACCTGGTTCGGGAGGTCTCTATATGGGATGCTCGGGACATGAACCGTGGATCTTGAGTTTGGAGAAAACTGTTGAAACTCTGTCATCTTGCTGCAGAGTATGTTCAAACAAAGCTAAGGAATGGGACCTCAATTTTTTTTGGGTCCGATATATGGCTACTTCAGGGTCGTCTCATTGATGTCTTTGGTGATTCTGGTATCAGGCAGTTGGGAGTTTGCATGTTTGCTAAAGTCTCGAAGACGGTGGCTGCTGGTACTTGAAATCTCTGAAGATGTAGACAGCCTGCATTACGTCTTCTAGTGGATCAAATTAAGAACATTCCTGTCCTGACAAACGAAGTAGGGAAAGACCGTGTTCTTTAGCGTCATGCGAGTCAGGAGTACAAGGACAAGTTCTCCTCTTACCACACTTGGGATCAGATGCGTATCAAAACCTCGAAACAGCCTTGGAGTCGTATTGTCTGGTTTCGGAAAGGTATTCCAAGATTTGCTTTCATCACTTGGTTAGCCATAAAGGATAAACTATCCACGGGAGCTTGCACTAGGAGTTGGGGATGTATCCAGTCATGCCTCTTATGCGGTGAACCGGACGAAACTCGCGACCATCTCTTCTTCGCTTCTCCTTACTCGTATAGAGTGTGGCATGATGTTGTGGGTGATCTTCTAGGAATAGAGGCTGACCCAAATTGGACGGAAGCGGTGGTGAGAATCAATACGCACACATTTGACAAAGACAGTTTCATTCTCCTCTGTTTGGTACTTTAATCGACTATCTACTATATATGGCGAGAACGAAATGACAGATAGTACAATGGCCGTGACAACCCATGTTTTCGACTTATTGATAAAACCATCCGAAAAGAGTAACCTCCTTACGCTGTCCAGCCTTGCCCTGCTATGAATTCCTCCAATGATGGTTCACAGCAAAAGGTCACCAATAAAGACTTTCAAGTTATTTTTTTCTTGGTTCCAAAACTCTGATTTTTAAATTCTTCTAATTTTTAAATAACCATTCATTTTTCTTTTGATCAAAAAATTTAACATTTCATCAAAATAAAATAAAAAATACAGGCATCTTGGACCAGCGAGGGAGTTGCGTCTAATTTGGATGGATAGAGTGATAGCATCGCCACGGAATCAAAACAATCCCAACCCTTTTCTCTTATCTTCCCTTCATTCTAGTTTCCCATTTCTCTCTCTCTCACGGCTAAACTTTAAAAATACTTCCTTTCTTTTTCCTCTTTCTACTTTTTATATACTAGTGTTTATCTGGATTTTATTTCTTTTTGTTCATCTGATTTGCGATAACATACATTACAGCAAAACTACCTACAATCTAAAAATCACGTCTGTAATAACCGGTTTAAAAGAGGGTTCTCATTCAATTGAATTCACCCAGGATTTGCATCTAAGAAAATCGGTTCACTCAACCCGGTACAGTATGACTTATCCGGTTTGAGGGGATACAAGAAAAAGTCACAAAAACCGAATACATTCGATAAATTGGAAAACTATGAATCACGAATCATAAAATCAACAAATCGTCCAGACAAGAGAAGAGTGACACAAAACAGAGTGTGCCTCCATTTAAGTTACTGACACTAGAGAAAGTCAAAAGTCTCGTTTCTGTGTCCTTCCCTTCTTTGACAACAAAGAAAATCAATTTGGGCACTTAATAAAACACAAGAGTGTAACAAACAAAAATCTTTCACATTTATTTGATGTACTGAGAGAGCCACTTGAAACCTTCACCATAACCCATCTTTCTCACAATGCTACACATGAAAACTTCTAGAGGACGGACAGCAGAGTCCGTAAGGACAACTTTACCCTTCCCCGTTGTGAAGTTGGTCAGGCCTAAGTGGAACCTGAGCTCGTCTTCTGATGCTGCATATGGAATATCAATCTTGTTGCCAAGTATGAGGAATGGGACAGTCGCTAGTGCTTCGTCTGAGAGAAGAGCGTCGAGCTCCCTCTTTGATTCAGCAAACCGGTCTTTGTCATAGGCATCCACTAAGTAAACCACTGCATCAACCTGCACATGTACCATTTAAACATATTCAAATCCGCTTCTGTAGAGCATTACCGTGTTTCTACCGATTTTTTTTTGACAATGCAAGTCTCTCTCAAATAAGACACATTGATGTTCTATCGCGATATAGGACGCATCACTGAATTTTCATACATTCAATTCTTTCTTGCAATCTTATAACATCGCACAACACCAATAAACCAACAAAATAACCCATAAAAAAATTATGCAGGCATAAAATACATTGATAGTGTAATCATTGTGACAGGGAGACAAAAACAAAATTAGATGATCTAGACTTGTGCAGCAGAAGACATGGTGATATGCTAATTTAAGAAAAAAAGACAGAGCATCACCAAAAGCAGCCACATGGGCCATTCATATCATTTATCTATATCATCATTAGTAGCCTGTGGGGTCGGGACATGTAAGAACTCACTACCAGTTTTGGGAGGGATATGTTATAGAGAACACAAGCAAATCATAAGGACTACATTTGTTTCTATGTGGGGAAAAGCCATGTCACACAACTCAAGAAATGCAAAACCAATGGCTGATAAAGTTTGCCAAAGTAGACTATTAAGAGGCCAGGTAAAAGTGGAACTGACAGTATCATTGTCACATGGTCATTTTCCTAGATGTTTAGCAATAATGTAGTAAAGGAGAAGGATGAAACGCAAAATTCAAACTAAGTTAGAAACCTCGCTATGGAGAATGCAGGAAGTGAAGAAACACCTATCTGCATTCAAATGATAGATCTCACATTCTCAAGAGCTCAGAGGAAGAGAATACACAAAACAATAACTAGCAACATACAGATACGATTAAGCTCGTCATATTGTGTACATTACTACTCACTGACAGCTTCACAAAGTGGTTATTCTAACCTCATCAATCACACACCTTCTAAGATTAGCCAAATGTTGTACAACAAATCGACGAAAAGACTTCACACGCCAAGGAGAAATGAAGGTAGCTTGACGAAATAATGATTAAATCCTATTTGATACAAAAATGCAACACAAAGTTATTTTTTACCTTAGCATAATAATCCTTCCAGACACGTCGAGCGATCTGGTGTCCACCCAAATCGAAGGCCTTGAATTTGATTTTCCCAATGCTCAATTCCTCAGACGTCGGATGCTGCGTAGGCTGGTGCTGCACCAATCTCTGCGATCACACAAGAGAATTCAGATCAAAAACCAACGGAAAAACAAAATCCAAAAGAGAAGAAACCAATCTAAAGTAGCATCGGGAGAATACCTCGTCTTTGAGCATGTGAAGGAGAGTGGTCTTTCCGGCATTATCGAGACCGAGAAAGAGAATCTTAGCTTCCTTCTGCCAGAGACCAAGCGATGCGAGAATCCCGTAGAACCAATCGAAGAGAAACATGGTTTCGAAAGCAGATCAAACGGATCTGATGAACAACAACAGAGTATGATTTCCAAGGAGCCCCAAAACCAACAAAGAGGTGGTAGAGAGCTCTTAGATCTGAAAGTATCGAAACGGAGATTTCTAATATTAATGGCGATTTTTTCTTTTTCCAGCTCTGTTGCAGTGTCATTTTTTCCCATGGAGACAGTGCCACGTCCAAACCTAAAACAAACATGGGCCAGGCCTGTTAGGCCCATATTAACGATATGTTGAGGGCATTTTGGTCATTTACGAGTAAGTATATAAAAGCAGGATCTAGGGTTTACTCCTGAGCAAAACCACCTCTCTCTCGGTTTGTTGAATCAGGCGATGGCGAAGTCGAAGAACCACACGGCGCATAACCAGTCTGCGAAAGCGCATAAGAACGGGATCAAGAAGCCAAGGAGACATCGTCACACTTCGACCAAAGGAGTAAGTCTTACACACATTTCATCATCTGGTTTAATTTTGGAGAAATTTTTAGAATTTGGATTTGAATATTTTTGTATGTTTTGGGTTGAAGATGGATCCTAAGTTTTTGAGGAACCAGAGGTACGCAAGGAAGCATAACAACAAGAGCGGCGAGAATGAAAGCGTTGAAGAATAAGCTCTGATCGAGAGGTTCTTATGAATCGTGACTTTTTTACTTTTTAAGATTAAATCTCCTTTTTCTTCTTGTTTGAGAATAGTACCCTTCTCAGTGATGGAAGAGATTTCTCACATTTGGCTTGTCTTTTATGATTGTGCAAGTACGTCCCAATTATATGCACCAACAATTTGTCTAACGAATAACTTACTCGAATGCTTTTGTGGTAACAAAAAATGATTGACATTGAGAAACGAACCAAATCAAACTTTGGATATAGGACTCAATTATAATTGGACTTGATTTCAGGTCCCATTTTGATTTGTAAGTTTCTAACTATGTTGATGGAATTTTTGCCGTCTCGGAATGTTTTATCATAAGTTGTTATTAATTAAGTTAATGCATTATTAATCAGGTTTTAAGCGTAATTAGAAAGGCACATGATCCCAAATTTGAGATATTAGGTTCTTTACTGGAATTCAAGTCGCACATCAACATCTCTCATTTGTAGAAGCAAACCGGAAACATGATCGTCTCCTTCTCCTCTCAATCATTCCTCTTCTTTTGCTATGTTTTGGATTATAATCTATCTGTATAACCGGATTTCCACATTAATTATCAACCTCTATAATATTTCCAAATTCATCAAAAATTGTAATCGTTCTTGTCTAAGTCGTAAACTTGAAATCTTTTTTTCTTCTTCTTAGAATTCTGTCTTTTTGAAAGCATACATTGAACCTTTATTAAGATTTTTTGTTTAAGCATGAATGTTATTTTTATTATTTAGTTTTTAAATACAGAAAGATTCAGGCAAAAAAAATAAAAAGATAATGGTTTTTCTTATTTATTTACATTTGTTGAATACAAAACATTTGACTTGTTGGTGATCTCCTTTTTTGTTTGAAGATTCAAAATCAATTTCACACGTTTTCTTAAATCTTGAAAATTTTAAAAGTTTCATCTTATTTATAAGAATTCACTTGTTATCGGAATGCCATTAGGAGATCGAATCGGGAGAAAAACAAAATTAAATTTTTTTAAAATGATTCTGGTACGGAAATTTTGGTATCATAATGCCGACATTTCAGAACTGTTGTCGGAAGCATCGGGTTTTATCGTGCAGTGTGCAATTTGGAGGTTTAGATAAGAGATGCACACATTTTGCATAAGAGAAAGATCGAATATGAAGAAAGAAAATAATGGATTTAGTGACCTGTTAGCGATTAGCTTGTCTACGGAAAGTATTGTCAATTTCATTTCTTTTGATGTATATTTTTTCACTATATGACGTATATATAAACAATTGTTTTCTGCAAGTTTTATATACTGACTTTGTAACCTCGATTTGAAATCAAAGAAATTGTTAGTCGAAAAAAAAAAAAAAAAAGAATTCACTCTGCAGATTTCAATTTTTTTTGTAGATCTCATTTTCTTACACATGAAAATCCTTCAAAACTTATTTCAAATATTTTAATATACACAATATTCATAATCTGAGTTGAATAACACCCTGTCAAAGTTTAAAAAATATATTTGGCAATAAATCATGATCTGATTTTTAAATTAAATCATAAATAACTATAGCTACGAGTTTATATTTTGACCATAATATTTTTAGTTTGTTGACAAAAAAAAAAAGATTGTTATTTGAAACTTGGAAAAACTTTGACAGCAGACTTTCATCAAGTGACTAAAAAACAAAAGAACAGGTAAGCCAGCAATAGCATCTCCGGAAAATTTATTTTTATTTTTGAAAACCATTTTTGAAGCAATTTATCAGACAAATAACCAATGTTTTTATTTATCGATATATAATATTCCTTAAATTGTGCAGACATACACACGAAAGGCAAAAAATAGTTGATATAAATTTGACGGATTTAAAAACCCAATGCATATAGACTCGTAAAAGCTCCTTTTTTGTGTGCTTAATCTTGTTTTCTTTTTCTTCTCTCTGCTCTTTTTTGCATTACAAAGGTTAGGGAAAGCAAGAAATCACTCATAGAAGTGAGGAGAGAGAAACTAGAGTGAGAACGTCAAGGTTTCTTGCTTCTACGTTCATGGCGGTTACGAGTTTCTGTTGATTTCGTTACCTCTCAACAAGTTTAATCTCCCGCCTATTCTGTATCTCTTCTTCTTGCTCCAAGAACCCTAATTTCGCTTCGGTGTCACCACCGTACTGACTTTGGCGGGATCGATTTCGAGATCTACGGTGGGGATTAGCTAAGCTATGGCGGCCCCGGAAAACCCCAATTCGATGCAGGTTTGGTCTCTCTTTGGTTAGTCAGTTGGTCTTTCTTTTTGGTTCGTTACTCTGCGCGGGGAAGTAGCTGAGAATTGGGTGCTCATGAATCGGTCTTTCTTGGTTCTTTGATGCTATGACGGTGTTCACTGCTTAGCTGTGTCGCAGCAATTGCTAATCAATTCTCTAGTGAAGTGGGTTTTTGAAGGATCTCGAAGATGTGCTTTTCACTAGATTTGCGCTCTGTTACTTAGTACATAAGATCTTAGAGGTGTTATTCCTGTCGAACAGTATATAACATTCATGAGTTCACATGGTATCGGAAACCGTAAGCCCAAGAACGGTATATTGGTATATAAAAAATAGTTTGGGAGAGCTTTATACTTGCAATGCTTATTTTCGCCTTGCACTGTTGTAGCCATCTCATACTTGTTGTCCCTATTTTTCAGAGAGTGAAGGTTTATCGTTTGAGTGAAGATGGTAAATGGGATGATCGAGGAACTGGACATGTCAGTATGGACTATATGGAGGTTTGTTCTATTTCCTGGAATACCTCCTGCTGCCAGAATTCTGCAGTGCGCATTCTGGATATAACTTGTAGCTTAATGGAAACGCTATACAATGCAGCGATCGGAAGAACTAGGTCTATATGTAATCGATGAAGATGATAATGCGACATTGCTTGTACACCGCGTCAGCACTGAGGATATCTACAGGAAGCAAGAAGGTAGCCTTTGTGTACTGTGGTTTTATTAACTATTGTATCTTGGGTTTTCTGTTTGTTTGAATAAGTGGTATCTGCTTCAACATACAGATACAATTATCTCATGGAGAGACCCAGAGCGCTCAACAGAATTGGCTTTGAGCTTTCAAGAGACTGCAGGATGCTCTTTTGTATGGTGAGTGACAAAATATTTCTATGGTCTTCTTTTGAATGAGCTTCCATTCTACAGATCATTCTCCTGACTGCAAAAATGGTGCTTCGTCCTATTCAGGGATCAAATATCCACTATGCAACGGAGTCTACATTTTAATTCCCTGAACAGTAAGAGATTTTTCCTGACCACATATATATTATTTGTTAAGCTTTTCATTTTCTTATTATACTATATATATTCTATTCAATGTGTCATAGGACGGAATTCAAAGTTTGCATTTTAAAATTTCTGTGAAAGTAGTTCAAGGAATTTAACTAGATTGAATTATCATATTTGTGTAGCTGTTTGAGCACTTTCACGATGATGACTCTTTTGATCATTTTCTAAGCATTTTTTCTTTTCTTATATTGGTCGTGAATTTTGTATTTGAATATAATATTTGGTCAAGATGATAACTGCAACTTTTTTTTTAAGCACTTTCATGATGATTGAAACTTTTGATCGCTTTCCAAGCACTGTTTTTTTGGGGTTCATGTATGTTTTTTATGTATTGGTCACAAATCTTGTATTTGGCAAATAATCATCTTTGCTTGAGCAGGCGAAACATTTCACAACGTGAACAGTGAGTTGGAGGAGCTTCCTGATGTCGAGCTTTCTACTCTTCCCCTAATACTCAAGGTTCTAAGATAATACTGATCTTGTGCTTTCTTTGCATTGTGGTTAGTTTAGACGTTTTACCCTTTACATGTCTCATTTGTATTGATAATTGCAACTTAACAGCCTTAATTGTAATATCTATTGTAGGAATTGAGACCTTATTTTACTCTTATTGGCTTTTCATTGTCTGGAGTACTACTGATTTTTCAAAATTTTCTTTTGATAATTTGTATCTCCCAGAGCTACAGTTGTTTGTTCTCGCCTATATTCACACTGCCAGTGTGCTTTATGTGCCCTCTATCTGTGGAGTTTTCTTGTGTTAAGCAGTGCCCATTAATGTCCCGAATTTGCATTCTAGGTCTCTATTTTGTCGAGGATTTTATGTATTTGTCTCCATTTTCCCTGCAGATTGTTACTGAAAGTAGCATTACAGATCAGATGCGGTTACCCGAACTTATGCTGAAGGATGTAAGTATTAAGTGCCTTCCCAAGTTCTACTAATCTTTTTGTATGAAAGAAATGGGTGTTGTCCTTTCCAATTCATTTTACTGTAATACCTAATTGCTTTCTCTCTGGGCATACTTTTTCTAAGCACACTTTTGTTAACTGAGCTTTTTAGTCTTACATCATTTAGCCCGAGTTGTAGTTTTGTAATGCTTTCCAACAAACATTTTTTTTTTGTATGGATGCAGTTGTTATTCTTGTTAATTTTGTTAAGGAATTGACACTGAAAACCTCCCTAACCTACTTTCTTTCCTGATGCTTGATGCAGCTTGATTTCTTTCCGAAATTGATGGATGTATTTGAATTCTGTGAGGACTCGAAAAATACTGATGGCCTTCACATGATGTTCAATATTGTCAAAGGAATCAGTTAGTAATCACATACATCTCAACATCCCTTCTTTCTTACTCAAGTTTCTGAATTTGATGTAATAAGCAGCATTTCTTGATTCTATTCTTATGCAGTTTCGCTAAACAGTTCTCAGATCCTGGAGAAAATCGTAGGGGAGGAACTGATCATGAAAATTATCGGGTGCCTTGAGTGTAAGCTTAATATCTCTGGTCGAACGTTGATGATCTTAATTTTCAGTGATGATCTTAACATGGGCCAGTAGAATGTAGCTGTTGGCTAGATATGGCATGGGCCATTTAGAAACATATTAGATGCTATTACTATATTGTAGCTTTCGAGACCTGACAGCGTTTAATTATATGTCATGTGGACTTCTACTGGGAACTTCTCACCCGTGGAGAGTGAAGAATTTACTTGCTCATGGTCCTTAGATGATTAGGTTGATGGTTCCATGCTGTTTGCTCTTATTAACATGTTACCTAGGGTGTGCCTTTGGAACCGAAAAGGTTATAGGCCCATGTATGCATTTTTTCTTGCCCAATTCCTAATCTTTTATAATAAAGAATGCTGCGTTTTTTTGTTTCCCCTCACAGATGATCCCAATGTTCCTCAGTCTCACCAACATCACCGGAATTATCTGAAGGCGCATGTTGTTCTTAAGGAGGTAAAACAATGTTCTCGTATGTTCATGATTCCATGTGGTTCTGGACCAGATAGCATAGACTGAGCTTAGGGAACATAGGGGACACATTATTTTGATAAGAAATATCGACACATTCTTTTGGAAAAAATGCTAAATATGGATGGTTTAAGGATTGGTTCTCATTTAGAAACGAGATTTATGTAGGATTTTTTTGAAGAAGTTTCAGAGTTGAAAACATAGTTATGAAAACATTATTATTTGCAGGCTATACCAATTGAAGATCCCCTAGTCCTGTCGAAGATACACCATACATACAGAATCGGTTATCTGAAGGTTTAATCCTATGAACTCTTCTGAAAACATTTTACTAATTTGGTTTTCTGTTTTTAGGTCTCACCTTTTGGTCACTTCTTACAGGATGTTGTTTTGACTAGAGTAATAGATGATGCTACAGCTGCAAACCTAAATTCAGTTATCCTTGCAAACAAGGCTACTGTAAGTCATCCAAATAAGCATTATTAAATTTAACGACATTGAATGCAATATGCATGCACCCCATATTTTGCTCTACTAAATGACTATCTTCTGCAGGTTGTTACACTGCTGAAGGATGACAGCACTTTTATCCAAGAGTTATTTGCAAGGTTACGGTCACCTTCTACATCTGTGGAATCCAGGAATAATATGGTATTTCCTGGCACCATGAGGCATTCATCATTTTCTTAACATTATGTTTTTTGTATTCGTGGAGTACTGTATGAAAATAGTTATTTTAGTTGAAATTCTTGAATAGAGCACTGCCGGTAAGATTCTCTGCTTTTGGGCAGGGTCCTGTCAGATTCTTTAGATAAAAAGAGTTCCAAACCTTTGCGTCTGTACACCTATTCAGCTATTGATGCATAGGTCGTAGCCAAAATTCGTTGAAGGAAATTCAACTTAATTAAGATATTTTCTGGCAAAGCAGTGATGTCTATGTCGAGAAACTAGTGCCGTTCTTGTGTAGCCTGATAGTAGATAATCTATTAATGGCAGTATACAATATATCTTCACCAGAATCATATTGTATCTTGGGTGAGTTCGACTGATGTGTTTTTATTCTCCAAAAAATAGGTAGATTTCTTGCACGAATTTTGTAGTTTGAGCAAGAGCCTCCAAATGGCACAGCAGCTACCGGTCATTAGGTATGTACTTTTCAGAAACTAAATTGAGTGGTACTGACAATTAGTCTTTTGAAATGGATCATGTGCGTAGCAGCTATTGCATTATCATTCCTAGATTAAATTCTTCAGTGCTATTGAGAATGTCGTCAGTTTTCTGTATCTTACGTGTGGTGCTTGTCTATTTGAATATCTTGTAGGGAACTTATAAATAAAGGAGTTTTTGACATCATAACAGAAGTCTTGCGGAGTCCAGACAAGAAAATCGTATTAACTGGGTATATTAATACCTCTAGCTACTTAAACTTGATAGATTGGTCGTGATTCTTTACGCCTCATCTGATGGGTTTTTGAGGAAAAAACAGTACATAATTTTCCAGTATATACTCAAGATAATTATTGTATAATGGAATGCAGGACAGACATCCTCCTTATTTTCTTGACTCTAGATCCCAACCTCTTACACTCTTATATTGTTCGACCGGAAGGAACTCCCCTCCTCGGTCTCTTGGTAATTTTTCTTTAATTCTTGTTCTCTTTTGGAGTGTTTTTTTCAGCTGCGAGGCTGTTCTCTGTTTCTTTCTATACTAGACTGGAGTAATAATTGGTTCTCATTATGTGCAATAGGTTAAGGGAATGATGGAAGATTTTGGTGATAAGATGCACCGCCAGTTTATAGAAATTCTTAAAGTTTTACTGCCAAGTGCATTATCTGGTGGAGCTCAGGTGCATCTTTGTTCCCTTTTATTATCCCATTTATCTGATAAGCAGAAGGAGATGGTATTCTCCTCTTTTTATATGTACCTTTATGAAGAAGTCATAGGCAGGGTATCAAGAAAACTTTGGTTGGTTATAGTTGCATGTAACTGAATCAGCAGAAGACATACATATTTAGAAAAAAAGTTTTTCTGAAGTCCACACGGAGTTTGTTTTTCTTGACTCGTATTTGATTATTCGTCGATACATATCTGCTAGAATGTTGGGTACATGACCCTTTCTTCTTCTTTCTTTTTTTATCTGCAAGACTTCTTGCTTGCTATTAAACATAATTCTTCGATAATTTTTTTATTTTTGCAGCGAGCAAATATAATGAATATTTTCTTTGAGAAGCATCTACCCGAGTTAGTTAATTTCATATCTGCATCATGTCCTGGAGGGCCTGGCAATACATCTGAAGGTGCATCCAGAGGAGTTGGCAGCGATTGTGTGGCAAAGCCCGAAGTCTTATTGAACATTTGTGAATTGCTGTGCTTTTGCCTTCAGCAAGATTCATTCAGGACAAAGTAACCTTTATGATGATTATCACATTGTTTTTTCTGTTTTATCCTCGTTAGTCGTTATAGTAACCATATGATATTCTTGTGCCTTTTCTTCTCTTGTCTGCAATGTGCAGTTTTCTCCAACAAAACATGACAGAAAAGGTTTTGCATCTCATACGACGAAAGGAAAAGTCCGTAGTGGCTGCAGCTATTCGATTTATCCGTACTCTCCTCTCTGTCCATGTAAGTACTTCGATCAGCATTTTTTCTTATAGACTCATCTGTGCACTCTATCTCCTGAGAATGAATTTGACAAGATAAAGATTGGTTGTCTGGATTAGTTGAAAATTGAGGCTCAGAGGTTTTCTGTATTAAAAAGTTAATTTTAAGTAAGTAGTTTAAGATTCTTGTAAACATGTACTCAAACTTATTACATAAACGTACTCTGGTAAGTTGTAGTTCAGTGTCACATGTCATCTGATTTTTCACGTGATTCTATAATGGCTACAAAAGCTTCAGGATGACAATAAGTCATTAGGGATGTTGTTATGCAATTTCTAAAAAAATTGTTCTATCTCAGGATGATAATGTCCAGAGTTACGTTGTTAAGAACAACATGCTGAAACCAATAATAGATTTTTTTGTTGCCAATGGTAACCGAGACAATCTGCCGAATTCTGCTGTCTTGGAACTTCTTGAGCGCATACGCAAGGTTCCTATTTTTTATCCTTCTCCCCATCATTTGTTTCTTAGGGATGTTCCTCTGTACATATTTTACCCCTTTGTGTGCAGGGAAATGCAACTGTGTTAGTCAGATACGTAGTTGATACATTTTGGGACCAGTTGGCTCGATTTAAGAACCTGTCCTCCATCCAGGCTTTGAAAACGAGATATGAGCAGGTATCTTTCTTCGATCTAACCTCTACTTTGGAAAGTTTTTCTACAGTATTCTTTGCTTAACAATGTGTCTTCAGTGCTTAGAAAGGAGGGGACCACAGAGCACCACTGATCCAGTTGATCTGAGACGAAATGAGCGTGCTTTGGATAAAGAGGGTAATTACGTCAAAGAAAACAGGTGCATGCCCTAGCTAGGGTGTTAAAAGCATCAGTGATTTAAGTTTTTTTTCTTTCTCTGACCTGTTCTCATCACGTTCTATCCTGACAGCGATGACGAAAAGTCAGCTTCTGCTTCTGATACACAGAAAGAAGAAGCAAAACCCCATAGCTCCAATGTAGTAGCTGCGAGTTGTGCTTCTTCGAGGTATTTTTTTCTAGCTTCTCTTGATAGAAATTCACGGAAGGTGTTTCATAAGCAACAACCACGGTTAATGGATTTGCTTGGTGCTTTCTATTAATCATATAGTCCGAGGTCTAGAGGTTTGGTTGATTATGAGGATGACGAAGATGAAGAAGACTGTAAACCTCCCCAGAAGCAGCCAGAAGTCCCAGAGGAGGAAAGGGTGAAAAACAAATCCCCTTGCAGAGAAATTGAGCAAGAGCAGTCTAAAAGACAGCGGCTGTGTTCAACAATTGACGGAAACAAGAACCCCCCAGAACAAGGCGGTGAAGCTAAGGAACCTGAGAACTCTAGAAGCAGTAATGACAATAGCATTAGTTTAGATGGAGAAAATGACAGCAAACAAACAATGAAAAGCTAAAAAAGGAGATGATGAATCTGACAGTTGACGACACCTTGAGAATCATGAATGTAAATGGATCCTGATATTAACATTGTCGACAATAGGATTTTGGTATATCTCTGTGTGTTTTGTAGCCGTGGACTGTAGGTGAGGATGAAGATATGAGAACCGCAAAAAAAGGAAAGCAGAAACTGTATAGCCATGATGTTTTGAATCCCCCTTTTTATACGACAATTGGATGCTCTGTGTTGATGAGTAATCTGCAATTGCATATTGTTAAAAAAACACAATCTATCAGTCAAAAATTGGGTTTTTACTTGTACAAGAGTAAGACTTGTGTAATATGTGCTCCAAGTTGTATTTGATTAGAGTAGAGACGAGGCCTCAAAAACTTGACGTAGTTTAGCTAAGTGATAGGTTGTTTATTGTGTGCAGGTAGATTCTCTTGATAATTTCTTTATCTTTTGTAATGGACCATCTCTATTATTAACGACGGGTTGTGCATCTGGGATAAAAGAACCTTCGGTGGAAGATGTCAAACCAGAGGACGACGACTCATCTGAAGAAAGTATTTACGTTGGTGGTTATTGGTTGGTGTTTTTTTAATTTTATATTGATGAACACACATAACAACTAATATAACTACTATTCGATAATATTATTGTTATCGGACAACCCATATAGTATGTTATTATGTTCATTAGTATTTTCCGTTACAATGTAGGTGATGGGTTAGCAAACCCAAATAATATCTATGTTGGTATGGTGTTTAAGAATAGAGACGCTTTTTTATATGGCGATGTATGCTTTGAAACACACACTCCACACCCAACATGATGATACTTGAATGTAATAGGTGGGCAGACATGTTGTAACATCCGGCCCAATCGCTTGTCCGAGTGTTAGAAAATTGAATCATTTATCATCCAAATTTCAATTTTTTTTTTTTTTACAACTTGTGTTCAAATTACATTGTTTACAAGTAGGAATCCTATTCACCACGCTTTCAGAAGTCCTCTCCATTGTCTGTTACCTCTTCCTCATGTGCTATCCTATGGTCCATATGACCGGATCACCTATCCTGCGAGATCTGGTAAGGGGATGACCGGATCACCTATCCTGCGAGGTCTGGTAAGGGGTGAGTACGAATACTCAGTAAGACGGTCATCCCCGTCTCACAACATATATAACCCTAAATCTAACCCTCCACTACCACCATTTCCACATGATCTCCAGTGATCATGCGGCAGTCATATTTCTGCAATCCAATCAACCACATACACATTCACACCGCTCTAGCCCAAAGCTAGCAGCACGCTATAACTATGCGAGTATCACGACTCCATAGTTTTATACACACACTAGGTCATGGAGTCTCTCTTGGCTCCATAACCCAATACTCGTGACAATCTGGTGGGTCTCTCTCCCAACCTAGCCTTGCCAGACTCGTGGCGAGCCTGCATGGGACTTTCACCCACGACACTCCCACAATTAGCTGCACCCGTCGGCTAAACTCTCAACACGACTCCGCGAGTCCTTCCAGCCAGTATCACACACTGCTAGGTCTTCGTGCCACTTTTTCAGACCAAACACAATCAATCGACGTCCATGTGAGCTCCACACATATTATAACGCCTCTCATGCAATATTTATTATCCGTGGCATTGTGAACCTTCCTTAGAGCTGTCAATTGGCCGTGTTTGTCTGTGGGCTAGTTCAGTCCAAATCATTACAGACGGGTGATGGTCACGCCCAAATACAAAGCGGTCCAAATGGGCTAAAGACCAATTTCGTCCGCGGTCAAAATGGGCTAGACCACACGGACAGTGGACAGGTCCAAATACTTCAAAAGTTAGGGTTTAATTAATTTGGGGGGAGAAATAGATTTTCTTCTACAATTTCTCTTCTTCGATTCTCTTTCATCTCTCCGAGAAACTTCCCCTTCTTCTACGATTCTCTTCAACCCAATTTAATTTGGCCAAATTCCATTTGCAATCAGAGAATATCGAAAGTGTTCCATATCTCTGATTCGATTGGAATATGATTTTCTTCTGATTTTAGGTTTTGATCTCGTCTTCTTTTCATTTGTCTTATGTATTAAGGAAATCTCGGCATCTGCTTTGTCGTACAAGCGCTCATCACCGACTTGGCTCAAGACCACCGCGCATGATGTAAGACTTTTAAGAAATCTTAGATTTTGTTTTGTGTGTTTGTGTATTTGTGTTCGTGTTGACATATTAGGTTTCATTAGCTTCATTTCTATTTTCGATTGTTGATACTTGGTTACTTAATTAGTGTACTTAAATCATACTCCTTGGTATTGGATTTGTTGGAACGTTTGCTTTCTCCGCTCTGCAATTTGGTTTTTTAGTATGGTGGTATCATATCTTTGAAGATTCTTAATGCCCATAGTTTTTCAATATCTCTGGTGGGTCATTGGTCAATGCCCATAGTTTTTCAAATCCTTAATGTTTAAACAAAAAAGTCAAGATTTTTCTATTATTTTTGGGGACACAAGATTCTGTTAAATTTAAGATCATGTTAAATTGGGATGTCCGTGGTCAGGTCCATATGGACATGGTCTTTATTGGGTTTGGTCATTTTTTGGACCGTTGTCCGTCACAGACCGACCAATTACAGTCCACAAAAATAAATGGTTTGCGTGGACAAATCCAATTGGGCACGGACAGACCATTTGACAGCTCTAACCTTCCTAAACTAACCAATTTGTATCATGCGCTCTACATTCCTAAGGCTCACAATCATGCATACCACTTCCAAATTATTCTAATCCTTATATATTAGGTTCTCAAGCAATAGCCGAAGCATTTCAAACAATAGTAACCAGTTTTGTCTTGTATAGTCGGCACCAGGTAAGTACGGCTATCTCAATACGTTACCCATTATACATCTATGGCCATACGGTGACCGTCCCTGCAGAAATACATACATAGAAAAATATCCATTAGTGGTGGCAAGGATCATGGTCTGAATTGGGTTAAGGACAATCCAATCCCTAACATGCCTTCCCTCTAACCCCTTAACTGTATGAGTTCTGGGTCCGAGTTCATCGATCCAACTTCGACTTTTCTCGTACCAAAACTCACCCATAGGCCTTATTGTCGGGTTGACTAGGAACGGTCGAGTAACAATTCAATTTATTCGAATCATTTCCTATCTGGTTCACGGACAATCCCTATCGGACAGCCAGATCCGAGCAAACAAGCGAACAATCGGGTGAAAGCCAGTTTCTCTATAGCAAAACTTCCACCATAGCTCTATTTCGTGGTTTAATGATGATTACTCGAGCTACTTTCCAGTTTACTCGAGTAATTTCTCATTCGGTCTGTGACAGCTCCCTTGGATAGGGTATAGCTTAACCATGCAAAACTTGTCCGGGTAAATGATCACTTTCATCGACCCAAACTCCTAACAATCATCTACTATGCTCGATTTAGACCTTGGGTCGAGATAGACCGGAAATCCGCCCATACAAACCCCAATTTTCTTACGACCCACATAAACAATGAGTACCCTAGATCCAAATAGAACTGGATCGAGTCTTTCCCAGAACAATCGTGATCTCGGGCCGAGTCTCTTGTCGGGACCCACATGATCCTACAAACAAGTCTCTCGCCACTCTCACCACCAAGCCACACGTCCGGATCCCCTTACCCCGTGAACTCCACCACTAACACTTCGATCGCAGATTGAGTCTCCTACTCGATCTTTGCCCGATCGTACCACTACTTTAGTCTTTGATAGTATCGCTACCGATTCGTGGTTCACTCAACTATCGATCTTGGATCGAGACTCTACCGATCTGCGGGTCGATTCTATATCGATATCGGGTCAAGTCTCCACTGAACCATGGGTCGATACACTATCGCCTGGAACGTGTCACTGTCGATCCGTAGGTCGTTAACTATCGATCATGGGTCGTGTCGCTGTCGGTACACTATCGATCCTGGGTTGAGATATTGTCGACCTGTATGTCGGTACACTATCAATCCTGGGTCAAGACACTGTTGTTCTGTAGGTCGAGTCTTCTTCGATCCACACTCGATCGTGGGTCGAGCATTACTTGGCCACTGCCCGATTTTGGTTCGAGATGCTCATCTGGATCCACTCGATCCGGATCGAGTTTCCTTGACCCTTACCACTACTCAACCTCCACACTAATTCTAGATGAACCCTATGGAAACTAATAATAGAAAATAACTAGAAAAATGAATTAGATAGGTTATGGATCACACCTTACCTTCACCGCAGATCTTCTAACTGTGGGGTGGGGTGGTGAGAACTTCTCAACCTCCTCCTTTATTTTTCTTCTGCCCGTGAGCTCTCTCTCTTGTCTCTGGTGTGAAGAATAATGTTTGTGTATAAAATATGAGACCCCTAGGCCTTTATTTATACTCACAACCTCCTTGAGAGAGAATATTATTATTTCCTTTTCCTGATAAGTTTCTTTCCTAAAATTTCTCCCATACCTTTGCTCATATGTTTCAGCCCTTCTTTTTTCACCGAACCTTCTAGAAGATTCTAGAATCTTCTAATGCTTTTCCTTCTTGGCCCACTTTTTCATTTCGGCCCGTGCCCATATTTCCCTACTTGCTATTTTCCGGCTAACTTCTGCTCAATTTTCTTTACTCCGGGTGTGGGATGTTACACATGTCCCTGACGTGTCTATGCTGTGAAAATGAACATATCAGACTTGTACAAGATTAGACGTGTAAAGCTTGATCACTTCGGTAAAGTGGATGAGATGGGTGACTTCCAGATGTTAGCTACAACCACCGTGATTGAAGATATGATGAAAACAAAATATAACGGAAGTGGGCCGAGCCTAGGCCCAACGAGGTCCGAGAGATAATGCGCGATGACCACGTATTACCGCGCATTCTGTCTCAGTTTGACCGTGTTCCTGCTGCAGTTCTTCAGTCTCCACCTGCGTGAATACATATTTATGGGTGAGATCTACCCCGCTAACGTATACATTATATGACTAAATTTATTGTTATTGTTATAAAAACTTCTTTAGCGTGCTCCGTTCCAGCATTCTTTCTCACCTTCGAGTTTGTCAAATTTTGCTGCTCGGGAGCAGAGCTAGATACATTTACCTCGCTTCGTCACCTACCGACGCAGTTGTCCTGCATATGTGATAATAACTCAGCTGGCATATACAAATTAGATATCCATAGGACCGTTTGGCTATAATTTAAAGAATGGGGTAGATGTAGGTATACTTCTCCATAAAGATCGACTAATGTTTCCAAAAAAACCCATCAATGGTGTTTGAGTATGTTCGTATTACCTGATTTGTTTGACTCCGCAGTACTGATCCCTCAGCTGTTCTTTGATTGTTCGTTAAGTTGTTTACGGCTCTTCGGTTTTCTACCCCATTTGTATTGTCCACAACACCATTCGAAACAGACTTATCAAGGAATTCACAAATACTGGCATCAAAGCATCTTGCATTGTAGAGAATTTACTGCCTAGAGATTTGATTATCTTTCCATCTAACTTGTCAATTTCTTCTTTGATTAGTTTTTACCTTTCCAAGGGATTGCGATATCTTCCCTTAGATAACTGCCAATTCTCCTTTGATTTCGCTCACCACCAAATCAGTAATCAGTTATTGGTTGACGTTGTACGTCGATGTACCTCCACAGTACACATTCCCTTGATCTATCTTATCCGTGCAATCATGTGTTTTCTGCTAATCTTTCTTCTCATTCATCTATTTTTTTTGGTCCACATACGTGTCAAGTCCGTTTGCATTAACCCACCAGTGAACATCTCCTTCGAGAATTGGAAGTCCTCACCGATCAACTTCACCATGTTGGTAATATTTCCATCCTTCTTCATCATCGTACCAACCAAGATCCATCTCGTATAGGACCGTTTCTTCCATCATCAGAAATAATACTATCAATGGGGACCTGTAATTTATATCGAAACGAATTGTATTAGTTCAATTACATTTCATTGTATATACATTTAAATGTTAGATGTTAGTTTTACTGTTAACTATTGATAAGTTATGTTCAACTGATGTTGATAATTAATCGTATTACCTTGCATTTTTTATCTAGATCTCTTGCGTATCCCGGGCTCAAAATCAGTTTCGTTGTCTCAGCTTTTTCTCTCGTACCTCGTTGGGCCTACGTCCGGCCCTACTTCTGTTATATTTGGTCTCATCATATCTCCAATCACGCTGGTTGTAGCTAGCCTCTATAAGTCCCCCCTCTCCTCCACTGTGCAGAAGTGATTAAATTTTTCACGTCTAATCCGGTACCACTCTGATCCATTCATCTTCACCGCATAGACACGCCAGGGACATGCCCCCCCCCCCATTATATTCAAGTATCATCATGTTGGGTGTGGAGCGTCTGTTTCAGTAATAAAATTTGTGATTGAGAGCAATACATCTCCATATGATGCTTAAAAAGTCCATATTCTTAAACACCATACCAACATAGAACATCGTTTGGGTTAGCCAATCTGTCACCTACATTGTAATAGAAAATACTAGTTAACATAACATACTATGGGTTGTATAATAACAATAATATTATCGAATAGTAATTTTACTAGTTGTTATGTCTGTAAGCTCACCAATATAACATTTAAAAAACACCAACTAATACCCACCAACATAAATAATTCCTTCAAATGAGTCGTTGTTCTCTGGTTTGGCATCTTTAACAGGAGGTTCTATTATCCCAGATGCACAACCCATCGTCAATAGTAGAGATGGTCCACTAGGCCCATCATATGTAACACTTCCTTTACTCTTATCAACTGATGGGTTTGGGACAGACGCGCAATTGTTGTGCGTCAAACTCTTCTGCTCGGCACTGCATCCCTTGACTTCAATAACAAATATATCAGTTGAACCAATCATATTTGATACTCAAACACAACCATATAGATACATAATATATTAGTCGATAACATTATTGTTACTTCTCTACACAATACACTAACATCTAATAAATATTAGTGCCTTTACCTTTTCACTTGAAGTCACCAACTTTAGATTACTAACTGGCGTTGTAAAACTTGTCGAACGCATCACTGTATCTTGGTCATCTGTTAGCCTAATAATGTCGTCGATCGAACACGTAAACATCCATTACCAGATGACCCAATGGAAAATCTACCCTTATCTTCGGCTTTAACTGGATTGATCATCCTACCTTGCGTTAGCGCTATATGCACCTTCTCAATAACCACCATTTCTTGCTTAGAAAATATTTCTTCCAATACTCTCTGGCTAGCTACTATACAACCGTCCGCAAGGAATCTTTCCCAAAAAATCATTCTGTCGTCAACACCACCACAAGTATTTTCCACATTTGTGCCTATGTGAACGTTATCAGAAAGCTTACCACGATAATTTATTTATTGTCCACCCAACTCCATTCCTACATCGCTAAATACATGGAAGTTTCCACCAACATCAAAATTAGCTCTTCATTGGAATCGATACCGCTCCACTTAATATACGTCGACGGTTACACAAATTTCCAGTTCTCATAGTCCATGTGTACCGCCATGAAAAACTCCACATCTCTGTTGTCATTTATATCTTTTGGTGGTGTTCTTTTTCCATGTGACACCAATATCCATTCGGAGAACTGGTAGGTTAACACCACCATTGTATTCACTTTAATGAGGTACATCACTCTCACCATATCTACGAAAGTGACGTAGCTCTCATTTTCTTGCACCATAACCCTATATCTAAACTCCTCCGGCTTATTCTCAAATTTCAGTCTCCATCATCCTCTTTTTCTGACACACCGCGAACTAGCCTCACAAGCCTCTCCATTCAATAGATCTGTTGTGAAAACAACTTAAATATATTAGTTTCCAACATGGAGAATATAACAACTTTTATCCAACACGTTACAACTATTATTAAGCGCTAACCAAATAAATAGATTGGAACTTATACATTATAATATTATATTATTAAATATAAAATTGCCATATTCACCGTAAAAGCTGAATACGAGGAGACAATTAATGGTGTTATTAAAAGCTCAAGGACAAAAAATTAACAGTCGCGACACATTAACTACGACTAAAGACAAAAGATACTACTACTATACCTTGATCTTAATCCAAACAGTTGATTGTCGGGTTTTGGGAAAGAGATAAGAAAGCTAAACAATTTTTCACTTTTTCGGAACACATTTTTTTTTCCGTCTAACAATGGTGTTTTCATCCCCCAAACTCTATAGAACAATATATAGATGATAAACCATCCTTACAAATTATACTTACACATACATACATAACATATGTATTGGCAAGAAAATCTCGCCGTATCACTACATTTAATGCTTGCCGCCTGACAACATAATTATGTGGCTGAGAATCATCTAGCTTCTCCACTCATAGTTCCTTATAAATATCTTACATAATCTATCTTATATTTTTTTTTAGATGATCTAATCTCTTGAACGGGCAACTTTAAGAGAGTTATTTTCGTAATCTCATTCATAAAGTTGAATATATTTATCCCTTAAATCAACGATTTTTCATTCACCTAATTAACACTTTGATCCCCGTTATTTATCTAATTGACTCCTAAGACATAAAACTTCATTGTTTTTAAGATAAGGAAAAATTACTAAATAAAACCTTTACTTTTTAAAAGTGTTCATTTAATACTTAAATTTTTTCAGAAATTATTTTATTCCTCTAAAAACATAAAACTCCACAAATAAATATCAAGCTTTTTAAAAAGTGTTCGTTTAATATCCATATTTTACAGAAATCGTTTTATCCTTCTAAAAAAAGAAAACTTCACAAATAAATATCAAATTTTTTTTGTCACTTATGAATTTCAATTAAACAAAAAAATTTAGTTAACTAAACAGGTGAAACATAATTTACATACATAAACTCTAAAGAGAAAGAAGCAGCGCTGCACGCTAAACGTCTGCTTTACCATTATGACCGCATGAAATGTAAGAGATTGAGAAAAAACAGAAACATGTTTTAAGCCTGAAAACATTGTAAGTAATGTGGAGAAACCATATCTTTATCAGCTCCTCATATCTACTTTTAAGGAATATCGTATGGATTTTTATTGGAAATATATTGGTTTTATTTATGGATGGCAAAAAATAACAATGATAGAAGCACGAGACGAGTTTCAGAGGATATGCTAGAAATAGAGAGCTGGAGAAGGTTAATGAACAGCTGCATTTGAATATCTTTGAGTAGGAAGCATTGAAAAAACGACTCAGGGAATGTAAATCTAAGCACTTTATTTATCGCAATTTGTTATTCATTTTCATTGGAATGCGTATTGTCATTCCGATTCTCATAAGTTTGATAAGTGAATAAGTATTGGTCATATGGAGCATTCGATCACCCTCACTGTGAACACTCTTTTCTCATTTATATGCCTTTGTTATTGATACCTAGATTTCCTTTTTATTCCCAAAATCAAAATGAGACAAGAAGAGAACGATATTTATCTCTTCTGATTTATCACTCAAATGCTTAATTATAAGTCATCATGGTTTATAGTAGGAAGCAGATCATTTTTATTCAGTTTCGTCAATTGCATATGCAACGTCATCTTCCGTTAACGGATTAAAAACTATGTTTTGACAATTTGACGAAATAACATTCGAAGTCCAAAACAAACACTTTTTAAAAAGTTTGGTAATTTATTTGTGGATTTTTATGTTTTCATAGGAATAAAATTATTTCTGAAAAAGTTTATGTATTAAATGAAGGGCAATTTGTAACACCCGTGATCCGCGTTGTAAGTTTTGGTACGAGTTGCAGTGAGGTTGATTCGATCATTGTTGGTAAAAACTAAGAAAATTGCCTAAGGCATGGAAGGCCACGGCAGATTGACCCGTGGGTCACGTTTGTATCACCCTTGGGTCGAGTTTCGGTTAGATTGGTGTTAATGAGCCGCGAGTTTGAGTTTGTTGCTAATGAGCCTTTGGGCCATGGATCATATATCAATGGATGGCGGTTAAGGGCTGGTTTGAGTCGGTCTGGAGTAAACCGAATGCCTTTCTCTCCAAGGCTAGGGTTTTGAGCATTTAATGCATTTAATGCACTTAAGGCCTATATAAGAGAGGCCGTGGGAGCTCTCTCATTTCTCATTTCCGCCACTTAGAGAGAAATAAGAGAGAGAGAACGAGAGCAAGAAGCAGAGAGAGTTCTTCGTTCTTCGTTCTTCGTTCTTCGTTCTTCGTGAGTTCTTCGTCAGATTTGCGAAATCAAGAGCTAAAGTTGGAAGGTGGAGATTTTAGGTAAGAATCGTTTGAATCTAAGTGTTTTCTTCATTTGATCAGAAGTTTGGCTCTGATTTTTGAGGATCATGTTTGTCAAAAGGTGAAGGTGGTTCACGGACGTGGGTGATCTCATCCGTGGGTGTATTTCAACCATTCGGGTGTGTTTGGTTGTGGTGTGGTTCGGATCTAGGTAATATCATTTGAACCCGTGTGTTTCATAGATCGTATGGCTCGTTTGGGTCTGATCCGTGAGTGTTTGCTATTGGTGTGGTCTTTATTAAGACGTTTGCTTGTTGTTTGTGGTGGGTTGGATCGTATGGATTAGGGTGAGCCGTATGGATTACTAAGGTGTTAGCAATCGTACCAAGGGCGTTTTTCCATCGACCATCCGTTTACTAAGGTGAGTTCGTAACCGTAGCTAATGTCTAGGGTTGTTTGTATGGCTCATGGAGTCTTGTTTGTGTTTGAGGTGATACACTTCGGTGTATGTATACTTATGTATACGGTTTGGTACGTTCGCGTACGGCAGATACACTTCGGTGTATAGGTATACTTCGGTATACGGTTTGAGGTGATGATAGTGTGCACACGTATATCATGTTTGGTGTTTGATCAACACGGTTTGGTACGTTCGCGTACAGTTTGATGTTTGATGTTTGACGTTTGAGCTTGTTATGATAATCCGTTTAACATGGTGTTTGTTATACGTTGAGTTTGATGTTGTTATGCAATAATGGCTTATGATTGTTGTATAAATAATGTTGGATGTTAGCTGGTGAGACGGGATGACCGATCTCACTAAGCAAATCGTTTGCTTATGCCCCCTTTCATGGTGGCAGGTAATGGAAGTGGCTAAGGAGTACGCGAGACAAGGCTGGAAAGGAAGGGATGGATTAGGACGGGGTTTATGTTTATTTAAGCATTTGTTGACATTGGTTGTTCTGTTTCGTTATTGCTTAAGTTTGGAACATAATCTCGTTGTTAAGGTGTTAGTTATGGAACCACTATTGTTCGTGAACCTTGTTTGGAAGTTGAATAAAATACTCTGGTTTTTCCCTATGCATGTTTGCGAGCCCGCTTAGGTTGTTAGACTTCCGCTAAGTTATAATTGAATGAATTGGTAGAGGAATGGCCGAAAATTTTACTAAGTATAGTACGGTCATTGGCACGTGTTCGCTGGTATCTTAACCTCGGGTTAGGTTCACCGGATTAGGGTGTCACAAGTTGGTATCAGAGCGCGGTTCATTCTAGGATTGTTTGAATTTGCATGGGGTTTTAGTGGGCTGTCTAATCCATCCTTCCAGCTGTCTCGCGGTAAGTCTTGGTGTTTGTTGTTTGTAGATGTGTTGCTAAGTTAGTTCACCACTAACTTAGTAGATATCATCAGGTTTGGTTTGTAGATGGCTAAAGGTAACAACAGGAAGGCAAGGAGTACTGCAGCAGCGGCAGCAGCCGCGAGTAACACTGAGAGCAGTGTGGCTAGAAGTTCTGATCATGGGGAGGACCGTCAGGTTGACGATCACGTTGAGATTGGTCAGAATGTGGGTGTGGACGCAGCGAATGTCGAAGCTGCAGCAGCTGGTCCGACTCGGGAGGAGTTTGGACTAATGCTGGGTGCGTTGACCGAGATTTTGGCAAGGATGCCGCAGGTTGCACCAGCACCTGCCGTGGTGGAGGCGCCAGTGGGAGTGGTACCACCAGTGGATGTGGTACAACCGGCAGTGGTTCAAGGGGCGGTTGGAGTAGTTCCGTCCTATCTAACCATGATGGAGCACATGGTGAGATTGGGAACCCAGAAGTTTGAGGGTGGTTCTGATCCAGTGGAGGCAGACGAGTGGAAGTCGAGGATGGAGAGAAACTTCGTCTCTATTCGTTTCCCGGAGGACTACAAGAAGGATATCGCAGTGCACTTCTTGGGTGAGAAGGCTTACGATTGGTGGTTGGGTGTATCCGGGAGGATGCTGGACCCAGATTGTTCGTGGGAGGTCTTCCGTGGGGAATTCAGGGCTAAGTATTTCCCACCGGAAGCAGCTGATAGGTTGGAGAGTGAGTTCTTGGAGTTACGTCAGGGTAGTATGACCATCCGGGAGCTCGAAGTGGAGTTCAACACGCTGAGGAAGTATGCTGGACGGCATATGGAGGATGAGGATGCTCGTATCCGTTGGTTCACGAGGGCTATGCGGATTGATCTCCGTAACCGTGTCCGGATGAGCAACTTTACTACGCTTACCGAGCTAGTAGAGAAGGCAGCAGCTTTGGAGTCCGGGTTGGACGAAGAAGCAAGGCAGCTGGGTATGGTTAAGCAGACTGTTCCAGCGGTGCCGTATGCCAAGAGTGGGAACGTTTCCGGGCAGAAACGGAAATGGGATAAGCACAAGAGTGGGGGTAAGGTGACCACTACTCGGGGTGCATGTCCGAAGTGTGGGAAGATGCATCCAGGTCCGTGTAGGATGGCATCTGGAGGATGTTTCCGTTGTGGCAGCACGGAACATAAGCTCAACGAGTGCACAGCTCAGAAGGCGTGCTACCATTGTGGCGAATCGGGGCATATCAGGCCCAATTGTCCGAAGCTGGTTCAGCAAGGTGGGAGTCAGCCACCGGCTAAGAGGCAAGCGGTGGGGACGGCCGTGATGCCAAGGGTGTACTCGATTTCAGAGGATGCTATTGATCCAAGTTCGTCTCGTCCGATTTCTGGTTAGTACATCTGTCTCGCCTGGTAAATTGCATTTGAGTTTATAGTTTGCGTTTGGGAAATTGCGTTTGCGTTTGTGTTTGTCGTTTGTTGGTTGAGTCTTGGCATACTAAATGAATGTGTAGGGACTGTTTGTATGGGCGGGTTAGCGACTCATGTGTTGTTCGATTCGGGAGCAACACATTGTTTTGTTAACCCGGAGTTAGTAGGAAAGGGTGGGTTCGTGAAGGAACCGTGGATCAGTTGGGAATGGTCCAAGCAGCAGGTGGACAGGTGATGATGACCTACGGAATGGTCATGAATGTCTCGGTGATGATCGATGGGATCGATATGCCGGCAGACGTGAGGGTTTGTCGTGTCAAGTTCTATGATGTGATTTTGGGCATGGATTGGCTCGATAAGTATAAGGCGCATCTAGACTGTCACCGGAGGCGTGTTTGGTTCGAGAAGGGCGACGCGAAAGTTGTGTTTCAAGGGATTCAGACTTCGCCGAGCAGCTTGATCGTGTCGGTTATCCAGGCCGGGCAGTTGATCGAGAAAGGGTGTGAAGTGTATCTGGCTACTATCAGTATGGGTGAGGAGGAACCGATTGCCGAGTTGGAAGAAATTCTAGTGGTAAGGGAATTCGTGGATGTGTTCGAATCGTTGACCGGACTACCACCGGCAAGGTCAGATCCGTTCACAATAGAGTTAGAGCCTGGTACGGCTCCGATCTCTAAGGCACCGTATAGGATGGCGCCTGCTGAGATGGCCGAGCTGAAGAAGCAGCTCAGTGAGTTGGTGGACAAGGGTTTTGTTCGTCCGAGCATTTCACCGTGGGGAGCACCGGTGTTGTTCCTTAAGAAGAAGGATGGGAGTTTTCGGTTGTGTATCGATTACTGTGGGTTGAACCGGGTAACCGTGAAGAACAGGTATCCTTTGCCGAGGATTGATGAGTTGTTGGACCAACTCAAGGGTGCTACCTGTTTTTCGAAGATCGATTTGGCTTCGGGTTATCATCAGATTCCGGTAGCCGAGGAGGATATTCGTAAGACCACCTTTAGGACGAGGTACGGTCATTACAAGTTTGTGGTGATGCCGTTTGGATTGACTAACGCACCGGCAGCGTTTATGAAACTCATGAACAACATGTTTAGGGAGTATTTGGACGAGTTTGTCATCATCTTTATCGATGACATTCTGGTGTACTCGAGAGACCGAGATGAACACCGAGTCCATTTGGAGAAGGTGTTGAGTAGGCTGAGGGAGCAGAGGTTGTTCGCCAAGTTCAGCAAGTGTAGCTTCTGGAAGAAGGAGATTGGATTTTTGGGTCATGTCGTTTCGGAAAAGGGAGTATCCGTTGAACCAGGAAAGATCAAGGCCATAGAGGAGTGGCCAAGACCGCAGAATGCGTCTGAGATAAGGAGTTTTCTCGGATTGGCTGGGTACTACAGGAAATTCGTGAAGGGATTTGCTAGTACGGCCAAGTCTATGACACAGCTAACGGGAAAGGATGTTCCGTTTGTGTGGGCGGCCGAGTGTGAAAAGAGTTTCTCGACACTTAAGAGGATGCTAACCAGTGCACCAGTGTTAGCATTGCCCGAGCCGGGTGAACCGTTCGTGGTTTATACGGATGCGATGCTTCAAGGTTGGGTCTGGGTTGTGTTCTGATGCAGAAGGATAAGGTGATCGCCTATGCATCTAGGCAGTTGAGGAAGCATGAAGGGAACTACCCTACCCATGATCTAGAGATGGCAGCGGTGGTGTTTGCGTTAAAGATTTGGAGATCCTATCTCTACGGTGGTAAGGTTCAGGTCTTCACCGACCATAAGAGCTTGAGGTATATTTTTACTCAGCCCGAGTTGAACCTTAGGCAGCGTAGATGGATGGAGTTGGTTGCAGACTATGACGTGTCTATCGAATACCATCCGGGTAAGGCCAATTCCATGGCCGATGCACTAAGCCGTAAGCGTGCAGTGGTGGCTTCGGAAAAGGATATGGAGTCGTTGGTAAGCATGGTGAGTGCCTTGCGTCTAGCAGTTTTGACGGATGAGGTGGAACCGTTGGGTTTGGGAGCAGCGGATCAGGCAGATTTGTTGACTCGTGTTAGAGCAGCCCAGGAAAAGGATGAGAAGTTGAATCAGGCAGCTCAGAATGATAAGACCGAGTACCAGATTTCGAATAATGGTACGATTCTGGTGAATGGTCGAGTGTGTGTGCCTAGTGATAAGGTGTTAAAGGACGAGATCCTTAAGGAAGCACACCTGTCTAAGTTCTCCATTCATCCGGGAGCAACTAAGATGTATCGTGACCTGAAGAGGTACTACCAGTGGGTAGGAATGAAGAGGGATGTTGCTAATTGGGTTGCAAGTTGTCTGACATGTCAGTTGGTTAAGGCTGAACATCAGGTTCCGGGAGGGTTGCTACAGAGGTTACCGATTCCCGAGTGGAAGTGGAACATGATCACGATGGATTTTGTCACAGGATTACCGATGTGTGACGGTAAGGATGCGATTTGGGTCATCGTGGACCGATTGACCAAATCGGCACATTTCTTGGCAGTGAACCAAAATGACAGATCGGAGAAGCTAGCCGAGATTTATGTGAGGGAGATTGTGTGATTGCACGGAGTTCCGGCAAGTATTGTGTCTGATAGGGATTCTAAATTTGCTTCGGCATTTTGGAGGGTGTTGCAGAGACGGTTTGGAACTAAGGTTCACATGAGTACTGCTTATCATCCTCAGACGGACAGACAGTCCGAGAGAACGATTCAGACTCTTGAGGATTTGCTAAGGGCGGCAATCCTAGATTGGGGTGGAAATTGGGAGAGCCATTTGTCGTTGGCGGAGTTTGCGTACAATAATAGCTACCAAGCTAGTATCGGTATGTCACCGTATGAAGCCTTATATGGGAGGCCTTGTCGTACACCCCTTTGTTGGACACAAGTGGGGGAGAGGAGTATCTTTGGTAGAAATTTTGTGGACGATACGACAGAGAAGGTCCAAATTTTGAGAGTCAAGCTTAAGGAAGCTCAGGACCGGCAAAAGAGTTATGCGGATAAGCGCCGGAGAGAGCTGACGTTTGGGGTGGGAGATATGGTCTATTTGAAGATGGTTACCTACAAGGGTAAAGAGCGGTCTAGTCAGACGGCTAAGTTGAGTCCGAGGTACATGGGTCCGTATCGGATTGTGGAAAGGATTGGTGCAGTGGCATATAAGTTGGATTTGCCACCGGCTTTGAAAGCTTTTCATAAGGTGTTTCACGTTTCTATGCTAAGGAAGTGCATGGTAAACGGTGAAAACGTGGTTGTTAATCCTCCGGCAGATTTGCAGCCTAATCTGACCGTGGAAGGTAGACCTGTCAGGATCATTGACCGGAGAGTTCGAGCAGACCGAAGGAAAAAGGTCAAGTTGATTCAGGTCGTATGGCATTGCGATGGTGAGGAAGAGATCACGTGGGAACCAGAAACGGCAATGAAGGAAAGATTTCCTAAGTGGTTCGAAAAGCAAGAGGTGGAAGCACCTAAGAGAAAGGGTAAGGCTTGAGCTGATTCGAGGACGAATCGATGCTAAGTGGGGGAGAATTGTAACACCCGTGATCCGCGTTGTAAGTTTTGGTACGAGTTGCAGTGAGGTTGATTCGATCATGGTTGGTAAAAACTAAGAAAATTGCCTAAGGCATGGAAGGCCACGGCATATTGACCCGTGGGTCACGTTTGTATCACCCTTGGGTCGAGTTTCGGCTAGATTGGTGTTAATGAGCCGCGAGTTTGAGTTTGTTGCTAATGAGCCTTTGGGCCATGGATCATATATCAATGGATGGCGGTTAAGGGCTGGTTTGAGTCGGTCTGGAGTAAACCGAATGCCTTTCTCTCCAAGGCTAGGGTTTTGAGCATTTAATGCATTTAATACACTTAAGGCCTATATAAGAGAGGCCGTGGGAGCTCTCTCATTTCTCATTTCCGCCACTTAGAGAGAAATAAGAGAGAGAGAACGAGAGCAAGAAGGAGAGAGAGTTCTTCGTTCTTCGTTCTTCGTTCTTCGTTCTTCGTTCTTCGTTCTTCGTTCTTCGTTCTTCGTTCTTCGTTCTTCGTTCTTCGTTCTTCGTTCTTCGTTCTTCGTTCTTCGTTCTTCGTTCTTCGTTCTTCGTGAGTTCTTCGTCGGATTTGCGAAATCAATAGCTAAAGTTGGAAGGTGGAGATTCTAGGTAAGAATCGTTTGAATCTAAGTGTTTTCTTCATTTGATCAGAAGTTTGGCTCTGATTTTTGAGGATCGTGTTTGTCAAAAGGTGAAGGTGGTTCACGGACGTGGGTGATCTCATCCGTGGGTGTATTTCAACCATTCGGGTGTGTTTGGTTGTGGTGTGGTTCGGATCTAGGTAAGATCATTTGAACCCGTGTGTTTCATAGATCGTATGGCTCGTTTGGGTCTGATCCGTGAGTGTTTGCTATTGGTGTGGTCTTTATTAAGACGTTTGCTTGTTGTTTGTGGTGGGTTGGATCGTATGGATTAGGGTGAGCCGTACGGATTACTAAGGTGTTAGCAATCGTACCAAGGGCGTTTTTCCATCGACCATCCGTTTACTAAGGTGAGTTCGTAACCGTAGCTAATGTCTAGGGTTGTTTGTATGGCTCATGGAGTCTTGTTTGTGTTTGAGGTGATACACTTCGGTGTATGTATACTTATGTATACGGTTTGGTACGTTCACGTACGGCAGATACACTTCAGTGTATAGGTATACTTCGGTATACGGTTTGAGGTGATGATAGTGTGCACACGTATATCATGTTTGGTGTTTGATCAACACGGTTTGGTACGTTCGCGTACAGTTTGATGTTTGATGTTTGACGTTTGAGCTTGTTATGATAATCCGTTTAACATGGTGTTTGTTATACGTTGAGTTTGATGTTGTTATGCAATAATGGCTTATGATTATTGTATAAATAATGTTGGATGTTAGCTGGTGAGACGGGATGACCGATCTCACTAAGCAAATCGTTTGCTTATGCCCTCTTTCATGGTGGCAGGTAATGGAAGTGGCTAAGGAGCACGCGAGACAAGGCTGGAAAGGAAGAGATGGATTAGGACGGGATTTATGTTTATTTAAGCATTCGTTGACATTGGTTGTTCTGTTTCGTTATTGCTTAAGTTTGGAACATAATCTCGTTGTTAAGGTGTTAGTTATGGAACCACTATTGTTCGTGAACCTTGTTTGGAAGTTGAATAAAATACTCTGGTTTTTCCCTATGCATGTTTGCGAGCCCGCTTAGGTTGTTAGACTTCCGCTAAGTTATAATTGAATGAATTGGTAGAGGAATGACCGAAAATTTTACTAAGTATAGTACGGTCATTGGCACGTGTTCGCTGGTATCTTAACCTCGGGTTAGGTTCACCGGGTTAGGGTGTCACACAATTCCCATAAATAGCACTAAACCAAGTTTTTAGACAAAATAGCACATCATCTTCAAAGTTCCACAAATACCACAAATTTTTTAGCAAAATGACTAAAAACCCCTTTATTTGAGTTTGATAATAGATTAAAAAAAACTCAAAAAATAAGTGAAATCACGATTTCGTCTCATCGCGAGACCTCGTCGCCAGAGATATCTCGTCGCCGGAATCGTTAATGTAGGCTACCGAAATCATCGTCACTGGCTTCCTAAATGGTACTCTCTCTCTCTCTCTCTCTCTCTCTCTCGTTATATTTCTTCGATAATCTGAAAGTTTTTGAAGTTTTAGGGTTGCTTTTGTTCGTACTGATTTCACCTGAATCCGCCTCTACGGAGGCCGAGAATATGAAAGCTTACTAATCAAGGTTCTGATTTTCTTCTAACTCAGTGAGTTTAAGAAACTCGAATTTTGGGAGTTTTTAAATAGTGGGTTGATTTTAGTACAACGACTGTGTGTGTGTTTATTCAATTTATTTGTCGATTTTTTGTGTTAATGTAATCTCAAGTTGTGGAAGGATTGAGAGAAAATGGTTTTAGATCAGAAATTGAATATACTCACATAATATCGTTTTTGGATCAAACCAATTTGGGTTTCTCCTTGTTTACAGTTTTAATTTTTGTGGATTTTCTGGAATTTTTTTGAGATTATGTTTGTGTTTATACACTCACACAACTCTTATTTGGAAAAGTTGGTGGCTTTTAGATCAAACCAATTTGGGTTCTCTTTTTTAGGTTTTAGTGTTTGGGATCTTGTGGCCATGATTGGGACTCTCTGTTGATGTTTCTCTAAAGATCTGATTTTGTTTTTTCATTTTCCCTGTATTTGAATAATTTTCTCTGAATTTTGATCTAAGAGCACTATCTACTTCTTTTCATTTTCCCTGTATTTGAATCATTTTCTCTGAATTTGCCACAATGTTCATATTGTTCTCAAAATTTGCAGTGATCTTGATAAAATAGTCATGGCACAAAGTGTGATTATAAGGACTTAGTGTGATATGACAAAGAGCATGCTTTTGTTGAATGGAATATGAAATATATCTCCGGTTTGTCATCAATCAAGTTTGAATCACATCTTCTTCACATCGAAATCGTAATAGTTGTATGCTGCTTTTATTGTTGTTTTAGAGTACTTCTTGTTTGTTAAGATATTGGTTCATTCGCGTTGATGGGATTGTATACTGCCTGGACTACAAAGTATGAAGTTGTTGACGCTTTCAGTTTATTAGGTGATGTTTATATGAGTTATACATGTAATGTTTTCTTATCAATAGGCCAAAGATAACATTTTCTTATTTGCGAGAGATTTGTGCATACACATATGCCAAACATTACTCAGGTTGTAAACCTGGAGGCATCAAAGAAAGTAAGCCAATTCTGTCCTCTGTCATTCTTTTTTCTTAATAATTTCCATGTTTCTTGATAATTTAGGAAGGTCTTCCTAAATATGTAGGAATCTTTTCTAAATAAATATTTAGGAAGTCTTCATGATTTTTCAGGAATGATTGCTACGTATTCAGAAAAATCTTCCTAAGTAGGCAAGAAACAAAGAGTTTGCCTTTCAAATCTTTTTTTTGATTATATTATATTTTATTTTACAGCTGAGTGTAACATGCATCCTACCGGCACTTAATGAAGATGAGGATGGTTCAATATCATTAGAAGATGTGAAAGATGCATAGCTAGATGAGATGGTTAAATTGATAGACAAAGGTTATCGAATACCTAAGTCTAATTGGGATAATGGAGCAATTGAGGTAGGCGATGCAATGGAAGCAATTGCTCCAGCCTGTGATGCATACAAAAAATATTAAGTATTGTTAATCAAGAGATAAAATTTAGAGTCAAGAGATAAAGTTTGGAGATACAACGATTTTTCTGCAAAACCTATGTAGGATGATCTTTTTTATAATTTTATCAATTTGAGTGTTTTGGTTTTATGAACCTATGTATGATGATCTTATCACTTTGAGTATTTTAGTTTATAAATGTATGTATGATGTTTTATCATTTATGAATGATGGTCTTGTCACAAAAGATTCAAGTTCATCAGAATCAAAAGTGGCAATGCTTATATCATCACAATTTTGTTGTTGTTAAGTTCAGAAACCTTTCTAAATATTTATGAAGGATTACTACATATTTAGGAAGACCTTCCTAATTAGGAAGACTTTCCTAAATTTGCAGGACGCTTTCCTAAATACTTACAGATCATTGAATTAGTTTAGTTACCCAGAATAACAAGATTTTCATCAACCCAGAATAACCAGATTCTCATCCAATATATAGTTGGAAAAAAACTCAGGTATAGTCTAGAATACAATCATAAAAATATAAAGTGTGTTCTTAAAAATGTTAACCAATTGCAAACACTACCCAATTGTATTATGGAAAAGAATCATTATGCATGTATCTTCTTTATTGTGTGCTTTTCTCCGACATCCTCCGCTGGACAAGTTCATTATATATAGGTTATGCACGTACTTTTGTTGTGTCCTTCTCTGCCACATTTGCTGCACTTGTGCCTCTGAAATTTTGAACCATGTACTTCAAACTCTCCAATTGATCTCATTCTCTTTTTCGGCGGTCTCCCACTACTTTGCCTAGCACTTGGAGGTTCACATAAACAAAAATTTCACTGCCAATTGATCGATAAGTTCCTACAATGAAAAGTAAATAAATATGGATAGATGAAAGTTAAATAAAATGAAATATATTAAAAAGGTAGTAACTGAGCTAAAACAAGAGGCAAACAAATTTAAGAAGCCTTTTTGAAACTCCAGGAAGAATATTACTTGTTTTTTTGCATGCACATTAGATTCATTTACGTATGAATCAACATCTAAAACTTGTAACATATGTGTGTTCTCTACATCACTAATCTGTTGAGTGTGTATGGTCTTTGATTGAATGTTGTTACCAACAATCTCAAGAGCAAAGTCGTTGCATTTGTCACTCACCTAAACCAAATAAAAATGAATTTAGTATTGAAAAGAGTAGTAAGTGGAGCTAAAACAAATGTGACATACATTTTAGGAAGGTCTTCCTAACAGTTTAGGAATCCTTCCCAAATTTTTATTTAGGAAAGTATTTCAAACATTTGGGAAAGCCTTCCAAAATAGTTAATAAACAAAGAATGCACACTTAAATTATGCAAGCTATCCAACAATATTCAATCGGTTGCATTTGTGACTTACCAATACACACAAACGAATAAGTTCACGATCTTCTTTTATCTTCTTGATGAAAGTCTTACTTGGCGATCGTTTCACATATAAATCATGTCCAATGTATTATGCTCATATTCTTCTTCATCTCTACTCCATCCATCTTCATTCGTCCTTCGGGTATTCTAAAATATCATCTCTGTTTCTGTCTCCCCAACGAATTGCCAATATGTCTCCCTGCATATCCGTATTAAAATCCGGCTTGATGCAACAACACCTTCTCCCTCAAACAACATCAACAACAACGTTTGCATAAAAACTAGAATCAGATTCCCAAGAAGAATGTTTTGTAATCAACCATTAATTAAATTCGACAGCCTCACCGACACAAAGGATAAGAGCAAACAAGTGCTCGTGAAAACAGAACTGTAAGCTTTCAATTTCCACTTTAACTGTCACGATAAAACAACTCTATTCTCAAGACAAACACCAATTTTTGAGACAAAATAACACAATTGATTGATTTTAGAGAGTCTTTTCCTCTCCCACAAAATATCACTCACAAACTGAAAATTTTTAGGAATCCTTTGAGAAAAAATGTAAAGTGCTAAAATTGAAACTGTTGTTCGTTTGTTTTGTATGTCAAGTTTTTGTTAGTTGATACAGTAAGAGCTAAAGTGTGGGCTGTGTAGTAGCTCTCATTCTCAATTTGGTAGGCTATATATCAAAAACCAGATTCTAGTTTTTTTCCCCAAATCGATATCAAAATCCATAATCTGGATCCCCCCCCCCCCCCCCCCCCCCACAAATTGATACACAGAAGGAGAGGAAGAAGATTACCTAGCTTATGATTGCAGAAAATACGAAATCGATCAGAGACAGAGATGAAAGATGTACGATTCCTGTTCGTCAACACTCGATTCCTCAATTCCTGTTTATCTTCAATCGCGATCGTGATAGGTGATGATTCAACACTGGATTCTCTGCCGATCGTGAGCGAGATCGATGATAATAATCGATTCAGCAATAAGTGATGCTCAAATCACGGTCGTGATTTAAGTTTGATCGAGAATCACCGATTGTGAAGAACAAAGTTTTTTTTTAGATCAATGATTTATTATTATTATTATTTTTTATGTTGAGATATTATATGAGGGTAAAAGAGTCTTTGTATTCAATAAATGATGATATTTATGGAACTTAAAGGAGCTTGTACTATTTTTGTCTAAAAAACTTGTTTTCATGGTATTTTAGGGTATTCTTCTTTAATTTAAAAGTAAAAGTTTTTTTAGTCATTTTCTCTTAAGATAATTATGATGCATTTTTTATTTTTTTGGGTAAAAAAAGCTTGAAGCGACGATATTTTGGGGCGTAAATTGTAAATGAGCAATTCTCAAAAATAGTACAAAAATAAGTTTTTGTTTCAAATATACCATAATTTAGTTTTTTTTTTTCAAAAATACCACTAAAAGTTTTCTTTTTCCAAAAATACCACAAAATTAAAACTAAACTTTAAACCCTCAAAATTAAATCCTAAACCCTAACTCCTAAAAACTAAACACTAAATCCAAAATAATAAATCCAAACCCAAATATTTAAATTATAAATCCTTAAAACTCATTTTTAGTGTTTGTGGTATTTTTAGAAATACAAAACTTTTTGAGATATTTTTAGAAAAAAAAAAGTGATGGTATATTTAGAACAAAAATATATTTTAATGGTATTTTAAGGAATTCTCCATTGTAAATTTCGACATGAAAATATAAGGAAATTATCAACATTTTGTTTCCTTATAAAATAATTTTAAAAAAAATTGTAATTACAAGATTTTTTAAAAAGAAAGAAAAATGTAAAATTAGGAAAGAGGTTATTTGTTAAAGAAGAAGGTGTTGGGCTTTAGAAAAAAAGGAGAGTTTGTGTGTTTTTTATTCCTGGCTTTGCGCCGCCTTCTCACTCTCTCAAATTCGCTCATCCTCTCCGTTAATTGCTCCCAATCAAGCTTCGATCTTCCCTCTTGGTTTTGTAATTGTAAGTTTTCTTTCTCCAAGGTTTTGGGTTTGTGTAGATCTCATTAGAATTGAGTAAGGAGATCGATTAACCCTAGTCGTTCCCTTTCTATTCACCTAGATTTCTTGGGATATCATCGTAAAGTCTTATACTTTAGGATTCCAACTTTACTGTGATGTTTTGGAATCGTTGATTCGAGTAGAAACCCTAATTTCGGAGGACCCTGCTTAGGGTTTTTACCGAGATTTGTCACGGAAGGGTTGGAATTACCCTTCTTGTTCAGATCTGTACTGATTATATTTGCTCAAGATAAAGATTTTCTGGTATTTCTTTGGATGCAGAGATTGGAGAAAGAGAGACATGTCTGATGCGAAGGAAGAGAAAGCGCAGGTTGCAGCTGACAGGATCAAGGCTGCAGCACTCACTGCTGCCAAAGGTTTGAGCCGTACCCAAGCTGAGCGAGCAGCCACTGCAGCAGCAAGAAACGTCAACGCTTATGGGCAAAAGGAAGAAGGTCCAAGCCGATGGCAGGAGAAAAGAGAAGCAAAGAGGCAGATGTATTTGATGAGTACCGAGAAAGCGGTCAGGCTCGGGGAAAGGAAAGATAAGTCAATGTCGTCAGCAGCCTTGGGAAGTAACTCGGCGGCGGCTTCGCAGTGCCAGAAATGTTTCCAGACTGGACACTGGACTTATGAGTGCAAGAACGAAAGGGTTTACATCTCGAGGCCCTCGAGAACCCAGCAGCTTAAAAACCCTAAACTGAGAATGAAACCTTCTCTTGATCTTGATGATGATAATGGTGATACTGATGAAAAGCCAGATGCTGCAAATGGGAAAGAAGAAGGCGATAGGCGGTCCAAGAAGAGCAAGAGAAAGCATCGGTCAAAATCTGATTCTGGCAGTGACAGTGAAGCCTCTGTGTTTGAAACAGATAGTGGCGGCTCCGAATCATCTGGAGAGAGTAGTTCGGAGTACAGTTCATCGTCAGACTCGGAGGAGGAAAGGAGGAGGAGAAGGAATAAGAAGAAGAAGAGCAGCAAGAAGAAGCAAAATAAGAGGAAGGAAAGGCGAAGAAGATACAGCTCTTCTTCATCTGAGTCATCTGATTCGGAATCAGCTTCGGACTCGGATTCTGATGAAGACAGAAGCAGTAGAAAGAAGAAGAGCAGGAAGCACAACAACAAACGTCGTTGAAATTGGTTTTAGGAAATCGAAATTTTGTTTTTATGCGTTTTTAGAGTGAAATCATTTGAGAGCTTCATGAAGAAACTCACTGCTTCTTTCTTCTTCTTTTTCTCAAGCCATTTGTGGCTTTGTGTTGTAACAAACTGATGGATTTGGGAATCCTCTTAGTTTTCAAAGCTCAATAGCTCTTGGAGAAAGTTGTAAACCCAAAAGAAATTTTCAAAAATGACAACGTTGACGTCATTTTATAGCTAATTTTTGCTAAATTATTCATTAAAGTTGGGAGTGTCATATCATGAAAACAGTAAACACCGGAAGCATATAAAATATGAGTAAAGTCTGGGGCTTGATTTGTTAATATCCATAAATTACGTGTCTTTCATTAGTTACATTACGTTTTGTAACAACTTGGCTTGATTACAAAGTGCAATCTCTCCCCAGTCTCCTTCCTCACAGATTGACCCCTCTCTCTGGAAACTCGTCTGCTCGGGTTTCCACATCTTGTTGAGTTTTTTTCCCTTCCTTTTTTACTCTTCTGTGGTTGATACACCGCAGAGCTCGTACTGCACTCAAGGTGTTCGATAAAATGCCTAGCTGAGACTCGACCTGCAAAGATTTCATATAGCCGGTTTGTTTCTCATTCTATTGCTCAAGATGTTGGCTTTTTCTCTCCACTTCTGTTACCTAATCGGATAGGAATTCTCTAGAGTCGTAACTTGGGAACATAACAGTTTAATCGCATCCATTTCATTGGAGTCGAAAATTAGGAGATTGTATATTCTCTGACAATTTGAACTAAGTGTTGGTAGATTAAGGTTTCGGTTTTGTATCAACATGAATCCTAATAATGTTCTTCATTTCTAGCTGCTGAGAAAACAAGTGAAGAACTCTGAGTATGTTGCGGAACATGGTGCCTTGGAACAGAAGCCATCACAATGTTGTTGGATTGTTATTAAGGCATTTCGCCACGAAACCGAAACCCAAGATGAAGCCGATCGAGCTTAACACACCCCCGGAGCAAACCCAGACGATCACCCGAGTGATCTTTGATATATTGAAGGAGCATGGACCTCTCACCATTGCTGAAACTTGGGATCGTGTCAAGGTACTCTTTTACTCACCAGATGCTCTTTTTTTTTCATTTACTTTCTTAGATATTTTGGATTGACTTTGACATGTAGTATGATTGTTTCTCAATCTTGTACATTCCGAGATGCTTTCATTTCCATTGTTATTAGAGGTTTGGGATTGAAATTTTGATACCAATAGTGACTCTTCTCAATCTGCCAAAGGTGGAGAATGTGAAGATTCATAGACTATCTCAAAACCGATTGGTAATGTGTGGATACTAGGGTTAGAGAACTGAAATAGTTGTTGGTTAGCTTCCAAATAGCTTATGTAACTAACACCATTGATATTCCAACACAAAATGTAATAATACTCATCTGATGATTGGTATAAAAAAATTGAACAGGAAGTGGGATTAAGAGGGCTAACGAGCAAGCGTCATATGAAGATAATACTAAGGTGGATGAGAGAGAGACAGAAGCTGAAGCTCATATGTAACCATGTTGGTCCTCACAAGCAATTCTTGTACACCACTTGGTTCACAAAACACAACCCTTCTAAATTCCCCAAGTCACCGGAAAAATTCATCGGAAAATCCTCTGGCGACCCTAAACTTCAATAGGCCGACACTGTTTCTTGAATCTTCGTATTACTTTTAACGTAAGTAAAAACGTTTTCTTGACAAGTTTCTGTCGATGTTTACGCTTCTAAACGCTATATTGTCACTTTCTTAATTACATTTTAGCGAAGGGTATATGAAAATTTGAGTCTTCAGACCTCCCATTCATGTATTCTTCACTTTTGCTTACAATGAAAGGTAAAATGACGATTTTTACCTTCATCTTCTTCGGTTTTTCTTCATCATTTTGTTTCTTCAGTTACCTTCATCTTTAAAAACTTTGTTCTCAATACGGTATTCGTATCTATTATTTTCCATCAAATTTCTGTAAACTATTCTTAAATTGGGTTTGGATTGGATCAGTCACCTGATGATGATTCTCTGTTTTCCAAAATCATCAAATGTTTTTTGTCCTCTCGAATCTCCCTACTTACAAAAAAAAAAAATTCTCTCCAACTAACCCTGAACCTAAAGTTCTGACTAAAAGAACCCCTAAAATTTTCTTCTTTCACTAGGAGCAGAGTTTTTTTTTAAAATTGCAGAAACCCTAACTAAATAATTTGGGAACATGAGAAAAAAAAAATCATTTTATCTACATAGTCACTGCTATGAGGAAGAACAGCTACGAAGAAGGTAGCGTGCGGTCGAACCAATTTGAGAGTTTTGAGATTTTGGCTGCTACACTTTTACTTCGACCAAAGAAGGTTTCTGCATTGGACAACATAATTGATACGTCGTGTCTTAATGCTTCCAAACTCCGGTAATAGTTGTTCTCTAGCCTTGATCGGATTACTCCAAGAGACAAAGGAACTGGGAACCTGCAGATGAATACATAGGAAAAAACTATGTCAGCTTCGGCACCACCAAAACCTCTTCAAATGTTGTAGAAAGTTACCTGTTGGTGTAGCTGGAGTTTCCCACGGCCTGGTTCAGTTTTTGGAGGCCATAAGAGTCCTGAAACAAATTAGTAGCGATTATATCATTTTGTTATGTTTTTGGGATAGTTTTGCGTCTTTGTCTCCTCCTAATCCACTAGCTTTAGAGTGTAATAACTAAAACCTCGAGTATTAAGAACGATCTTATAGACCACCTAAGCTAAACTTGGGTCTAAGCTCCTCAGGTGAAGTTTGACTCAGTGGCTAGGATAGTTTGAATTTGACACCATGAGATATTAAATTCATTAGAATCACATACCTGAGTTCTTTTTTCTGAAGTCTCTAACTTTGTTAAGGCCGAGAGCAGACAGTTTCGTTTCTCATCATCAATGTGAGGCTGTTCCCACTTGGTATCAGCGTCAAAAAGCTCCCAGGGACTGTGAAGATGTGTCTCAGTGGGATCACTCTTGTATTTAACTGTGTACCTCTCCCACGGACTATCAGGAAAATCAGGTGATTTGGGTTTCACAGCTAGAATCCGTCCTTCCCACCAACTACCATCTTCTTCGCCTTCGTCTCTCCACCAAACCTTACACTTGTCCCTGCAAGTCCAGTTCCTCTGTATTGCTGCTTCATACCGACTTCTTTCCACAAGAAAATCCGGAAAGGTCACCACCTCTGGCAGTGTGAGTTTAAAAGTTTTATTGAACAATTCGGAGTTAGGATCGATGACTTTAAGTATCATTTTGCAGCAGCTATCCCCAGAACCAGGAAGTGTTGCATATTCAAGACTTTCCACTTTACAGATTTCCACCGCCTTCATATTTCCTCCCTTTATTGAAGTCCAAGGAGCCACTTCCCTCAGGGAGCTAAAATTCAAGTATTCTTGATGCCCCTGAAAGATAAAGCGTAACAGCCTCAGGTAAAGAATTAATACCAAAGGTTGACTAAACGAAATAACAAACAAGATCACCACAAATACTTTTACCTGTCGCAAATACGCAACTTCATCCCCCTTTTGTGGAATATAACGAGAACCCTCTTCATGTGTCGATAATGTCAGCCAGGATACGATTTCTATCAACTGCTGAGGCTTCTTTGTTTCAATAGGTTTAGTTTCACTAAATGGATAAGTAGACCTTCTATTTCTTGTGGATCTCAGCCGAAGTGTTGCCCCAGAAGTCGATCTCCATTCTCCTTGAGAGTTTTGGTTTCCACATGAATCACTTATTTTATCTCGGATTGTCATCAAACTGCCTTCCGACTTCTCCAATCCATTCGACTGAGTCCCATGAAACCCATTAGAGGCACATTCATGGGAATTAGCGCCACTACTCTGATCCTGACTACAAGACTCTGGACTGATTTCTTGAGTAAGAGTCGCACCCCTGTCCGAGTTATTTTTTTGGTTTCGTAACTTCAGTCGTCTATAAACATAAGCAAACATCCGTTTAGGATGTGAGTGAGACACAGGAACATCATTAGCAACTGAGTCAGGATCACTGATCTGAGGATTTGATTCGCGCAAACAATCATTTCTCAGAGATAGCTCTGTTCCAGCCACACCATTCTTTTGACAGTCTAATGCCAAATCACATCTAGTGTCTGCAGAACCATCATTTAATGCATCAGAGCCACCAGTCTCCTGAACTATTGATGAAGATTTTCCTTCTTGCTTTAAAGATGCATCAGGAGCCCTTGAAACCCTCTTGGAGCGTATCCTCAACTTCCTAGAGATAGGCGGAAGGCTATCTATTAGATCATGAAGGTGACCGTTTACATCCTGAGAACAGTTAGAAGCACCGTCATCAGCCAGTTGACTTGGTGACCCATCCAGTCCTAGACATCGTTCCTCACCATCTGGCAAACCATTAGAAATCACGGTGTCAGTGTCAACTGCCATGCCATTCATATCGGTTTTCAATTCCAAACAACTAGGTGCTGTAACACCATTATCATGGTGATTTGCATCTTCGTTAACATTATTTTCCTTTCCCTCTGGCTCAGAGCCCATAACTCCATGTGATGACATTGCTTCACCTCTCATTCGCTTTGATGTACGTGCCTTGACCATTCCCCATCTAATTTGACTTGCATCTAACCCTTCAAATTGATTTGTGTGAATTTCAAGGTTCCTAGGAACCATTAAGTCTTCAGCATAGCAATTTCCTAAAGTTTGAGTTGGAACATCAGAAGATGATCCAGGTAGGTTCTCCAGCAAGGTAAGCTTATCTGAATTCCGAACAGGAAACCTAACAACCAATCTCCTCCTTTCCGTAGGATGAGTTCCTCTGATATCACATGGTTGATCCCCATCGTCTGAATCACATACGAGAATGTTTTTGCCCTTTGATTGCTTTCCATGCCCATTTATCAAAGCTACATCAGGTTCACTATCCCCAGTGCCTGAGTCTTGTGTTGTCGATTCACTCTCTGATGAATCACTCAATTCAGAGACGCCCTCCTCTTCTGCGTCTTTAGATGTACCTGTAATCTTAGAAAACCAAGAGAGGGCATTTCGTGCAGCCGCTCTTCTAGGTCTGGACGATTTAGATTTTGAAGATTTCCTCTTTGATTCTTTACGACCACTTCTAGATTTCCTTGTACGTTTGTTATTGCTTGGAGCTCCATCAAGCTCATCAAAGTTTCTCTTTTTGACACGTCTACCCGAAGAAGTCATGATCCCAGCCTGGTCATGAGGTAAAAAGGGATAAGTAACATATTTAGGCACAACATCAAAGCAATATTGCAAAATACTCACTTCTCTCTTATGGTTTTTCCTCTTGGATCTTCTAAGGCTATTTTGATGATCATCATCATCCTCATCGCTTTCACCGGAACTGGAACCTGACTCACCAGAGGCTGAAGAATTTAAACATTCTTGCTCTTTTCCAGTTGAATACTCTTCTGGCACATTGTATTCCGAGTCATTTTCATCACTTAAGATATCAACTTCTGGTTCCCACTCCATTGCATCTATAAATTCTGGCAACGGTTCAGCTAAGTCTAGATCTGCCAGAGGTGGCATTTGGTAATCTTGATCTAAAGTGATATCCGGCCCTACAGCAAGCTTTAAAGAAGATGGTCGCCATTCTTTTCCTAAGGCACCGAGTCGCCGTTTCTGAAACATGGTCTGGTATGGCTCTTCATATGGAATCATCCCTAGAATGCAGAACAGTAGAGACTGAATGATATGCCCATCATGAGCAGAAGGATCCACAAAGCAATTGTAACCATAGTAAAAGAGATTAAAACCTGAATCACAGAGAGGATCCTCCATATTTCGGCGATAGGGTGGAAGCTGAGATTCCTGAATCAAAGTTTCCAAATGCATATTAGCGACTACACTATGCCTATATATATGTCGAATCACTAGAAGGGGAAAACAAAAAGAAGAGCCGCTTACCTGGTCAAGGACATTACCATATATGTCTTGAATTAACGGACGATAATCCCCAAGGAAGAACTGCAAGATGCACAAAGCAAATGTACGAAAATTACATTATCGTGTAAGAAATCTAGTCAGTAGAAGTATATTAATGAAGCTTTCTCCCCAATTGAAGTTACATATTGGTACCTGATCATATTTAGCGTCCTTTTGAGAATCCCCTTGGCCTGTGCTTAATACGTACAGCTGGCCCACATCATCTGAAAGTATAATTGATGTTCCATCCCTACATTATGAAGATACAATTTAGCAATCAGATGGAGTAGGATCATAACAAGTACAGCACAAGATTATTTGCTTACGGTGAAAACTTCCCATCGACCAACTTGTAGTGTGAAATCTCGTATATTTGGATCGGTATGCCTTCCCATATCTAATAGAAGAGGATAAGAGCTTTATTCATATAGATATGGAGAAGAAGCGATGAGACAATGGAGAAGGTAAAACACTTACATCCCACACTATTGTTTTTCCATCATAGCCAGCACTCATAGCTATTCGAGGATTGAAAGGATGGACGTCCATAACATATGTCTACAAGCAATATGCATAACAAGTTAGTTAAGTAATACAAGGAACTAAGAGGAAATCATGCCTTGAAAACTAAAACAGACATCAGTAGTCATATTTATCATACAATATAAAAAGGCATAAATGACATAAGACAGACCCGGGGGTGATTTCACAAAACGAAAGCAAATTAACTTATACTTTAAATAATGCAAAGCAGGGTCTGCATAGAAGAAACATGAATTTTGTGTTCGTTTTTACAGGCATGGGCAGCAAACTTCTTTTTTTTTTCCCCGCAATTCCTTAAATTGCCTTGAGATGGTCCACCAAATACATGCACAGGAAGAGAAAAATATACTCACAGATGCAGTATGGCCCGTCAAAGAATGTACCAAGCTACCATCAGAGGCATTCCACACGCATATTCTACAATCTTTAACATATGAAATGATTCCAGTTAGCAAGAGTGGAGCACTTTAAAAGATTAGCCTGGACAAACTCTCAGCCATCAATAGTGTCAAAATAGTATTACCCATGATAGCGGCAAGGACAAAACGATTATCCAGACTCCAAGCAATCATGTTGACCCCACGGGGTGTAGGTAGGATCCTTTGACGTGGCCCACCTCTAGGAGGTTGAGGAGGCATGGGCGGAGGTGGTACCTTGAGATGATACGCTCTTGTCCACCGGCAGCTTTTTCCCTGAAAGACATAAATAAAGATGTGTGTTTCTGTTCCTAAGAAATGTATCCAATTCACTGAAGGTTGTAGTTATCTTAGCGAAATTGAATGTTACAGCTTACATGTGATCTCCGTGATCTTGGGATCCAAATGATTGCACTACCATCACGAGAGCATGTAACTATATTATCATGACAGAACCTAGAAAATACATGTGTTATTGAGTCTCAAAACACAAAAACATAGGAAAAGGTGAAAAGTTCACAGTAATTGCAAGATTATCTACTTGCAGCAGGGAACACACCAGGAATTCTTAAATTTTGGAACATTCTCGTCTTTAGAGTAGTCAGTTACAGCAAATCTAGATCCCGCAGCACAACCACTGTAAAGCAACACAGCAAATTACTAGGATAAGAAAAATAGGATCTCAAAGAAAATGTACTTTCAAAAGTGATTAGCTAACCTGAACTGAACATAATTAACATCATTCTCATGTCCAGCCAGAACATCCATCTCATGATTTGGCTGGTCTGAATCATCATTATTGTTCTTACTAGCACTCCAAACCTATGACCAAGTAAACAATTTGTGCAATTAATGTGTAAAGCCTATAAAATTTGGCAGAAAATAAATATGGATTTGCCATTTAACTTAAACCAAGATACAATTGAAAATATGAATCAGTACCGAGTATACTCTAGCAAGAGTGTCAGAGCTGCCAGTGACGAAGACAGATCCATTAGCATTGAATGCACAGCAAAAGATTTGGTGGCTCTGCTGAGCATTACTAGACGAAGGTCCACTGCTCTTTCCTGGTATAGGATTCCATAGTCAGTCCCATAGCTTAGCAAAAAAGCAATTAAATAGGAACGTAAACCAGAAAAAGCAATCACCATCAGGACTAGGAGGCCTAGGAACATATATCCGGGGAGTAAATTGGGCACCCCGAGCATCCCATATCCTACATGTACCATCATCCGACGATCTGTAGAGATTTAACAAAGGGCTCAGTCAGCTTAAAAAAGATACCAGATGATATATAGTACCATTTCCAAACACGCAAATAGAATCTCAAGACATCATAAGGATATGAATAATGAGATAGTAGAGATAGATTTCACAACTCAATAATAAACCAACATAAAAAAAGATCATTTGAAGGAGAATGAATCAGACTTCAGTTAACTTTCCAGCTTTATGACCTAAAGGTTACTTAATCCTAAATTTCAAAGCCATAGAGATGGGCAATGAACTCAATATCCACGAAATTAATAGCATGATGTCAACCAGATGAAAACAACTAACAAACACAAGATTTATCAAGGAACATTAATACATCAGATAAGGTAGTTTGTGCGAAAAAGAACAATTTGAGAACTCTTACGAGAGAAGCTGGTACGGGGATCCAGGTCTGGGACTAAATGCAATAGCAGTAACAGCTCCAGTATGCCCACGGAGGACCGAAACTGGTAAGCCATCTGGCAATCGCCACTGCAAAAATTCAAATGGGTGAAATAATTTATGGAAGTCATAATGGAAATTTATATACAGGATGATACAAGAAGCTTACAACGCGGATCACACAATCATTTGATGCAGATGCTATGAAGATGTTGTTCGAACTCACAGCAAGATCAGTTATATCACCCTACATATGCACCAAAAAAGACAAGTTCTAAGCACCACGTAAGAATACAGTAACAACATAATAGCATTCTACAAGAGTCCTTGAAACTGTTGTTCGAACTCACAGCAAGATCAGTTATATCACCCTACATATGCACCAAAAAAGACAAGTTCTAAGCACCACGTAAGAATACAGTAACAACATAATAGCATTCTACAAGAGTCCTTGAAACTCACTTCGTGCCCTCGACAGCTGGCCAGGCAGTATGCAGTCTCCATTGACCAAACTTTTACAAGGCGGTCATCCGAACCCGTGATTACATACCTTCCAGAGCGATCAAAAATAGCTGCATCATTAACATATAGGGTTCAGGTATCAATTTCATCTAAATGAGTAGTATACTATTTACAAACCAACATGACATTAACATTCACCCCTAAACAATTAGATATAATACCACAGTACACAGCGTTTCTATGCCCACGTAGTCTCTTGATGTTCTGCATCTTTTGTACCATTGAAGATGGTTTTGCAATAGCATAACATGCAGCACGAATTGATGGGGCACGATGATGTCTGGCAAAACCACCACCAATTTCCCTCAAACTTATACCACGAACTTGATCAACATGCATATGAGGCCAACGCATGCGAACAGGTGGTGGTTTGAGATCATTTCCAACTATGTCCTTGTCATCTGCAAAACCAGAGGAGGCAGCTTTAGCTAAACAAGATTTTCAAAGAGAACTTAGTACATGCAAAATAAATTTTAAGAGACATTGGGCTTATTATTATAAATTTTTACTATATGCATGTAAGTATATATAAATGTGTGAGTACAAAAGACCACTAGGCTCACCAATTAAAAAAAATAAAATAAATTGAAATCACCTACAGCTCAAAAGGGAGAACGAGCCAGTCCCTAAAAGTGTTGGAACACCAGCTGCAATCAGTTTATTTCCATCACCAAGGCCTTGTGAGGGAGTAGGCCTATTTGAAACGCAGACCAATTGCTTCAGAAGCTCTACCAAGTGATCCTTTTTTACGTGAGGATACCTGAAAGTGCACATACAATGCCATGAAACAAGTCAAAAAGTTCGGCTGGGAAGAAACCCTAAAGTAGTCATTAACAAATTAAACAATATAACAACGATATGATTCGGGAGAAAACGAAAGACGAATGATTAACTTATTCACATAAAAGTTTATATGTAGTTCCCACAAGTACAACTGTGAGAGCAACTCTATTAGTTACCTCTTAGTCAACTCAGAATAGTTTAAAGGAAAGGAATTGCCATCATCGTTCTCATCCCCACTAGGCAACCCACTCCTTGAGTACCAAGCATGGTATCTTCTAGGAAGAAGCTCATGCTCGAGAAGTTCATGTCGCAACAGCGCATAAGTTTTTTGGCATGGGCCAGCTGAAAGTAAGTGAAGCATCAAAAAGTAAACTTCCCGCAGGTCCAAATCAACGTTAGGCACAACATTTTGAACAATATCTGGGTCTGGAATCTGCACATTCCCTGGCAATCTTCTGGGAAAATTCAAAGGCTTCATAGGGAGAGAAATAGAATCGCCTTTTGGAGTATTTTTCCTAAGAGCCATTTAGACCCTGTCAATTTGCCAGACATGGACGTCAATTATCAACTTTGCTAGAACATGAAATGACAAACAAAAAACATCAAGAAGATATTATATTTCCAACCAATAAGAAAAGTGTAAACTGAGACCTTGGGCAATTTCCGGATAGTTCTACTCTCTGGAAAATTACATTGAGAAAACATTGGAAAACTAGAGGAATTGCAGATAATAATGAAACCTATCTCCAAACATTGAGCGTACTGAAACCTGCTCAACCAAGTAGTTCCTATCTAACTCTTTGCAGCTAACTATCTAAACCACTATAGGAAAATGAAAAAAGTGAAAACTTTGGTATAACATCATAATACGTCTTGGGAAGCTGAGACAAATGGCTTCTAAATCAAATCTACTTTCATCCTTGTACTAATGTTTAGAAATATAATGTCGACTAAAAGGATCACTCTGGCACCAGTAGGGACCTAAAACTACACAACTCGAGTATCCAAGATCAAGAACTCCAATGACTACACTTCTAAAGTTTCTTACTTAAAACATTTAAGGTTCCATAAAAAGTCCTGAGAACAAAATATATACACTTTTTTTCCCAGAACACATATATATATATACATGCCAAAGATTTTCCATGAACAATGGTAAAACAATCCGGCTAGTATATTCATCGAATCTACTTGGAATCAAATAAATAAGAAAGCTTAGGAAGTGAACCTCCTTGATGCCGCTTGAGCCAAGGAGAAGTACGATCACAGAACAAAGGAAACACTCTTCTTCAGAGACGAAAGAAGACCAAACCCAAAACACATTGTCTCTGCAGCAACAAGAACAAAATAACAAAAACCCTAAATTTGAATCGCCCCATCTCTAATCACTAGATAATCCAGAAGCAAATCAAATCAAACATAGCAATACAAAATCAAAATTAATCACAGCACATGCACAATGCCAACAAACAGTTCCTCCAGGTAACAGACTTTCCCCACAAATCAGGGTAGAAAATAAAATATGAATTTTTGTCGAACCTCTTGAAGTCTTCTCTGTTCGAGAAACGGCGGCGGTCAGAGAGTCGGCGAGACCTCCAGATTCCGAGAGTTTGATGGGGAAAAAATTCCAGATTCCGAGAAAGTCAAAAAACAGGAATTGATATTAGGTTTTGTGGATTATAGGAAGAAAGAGGATTAAAAATCAAAAGAAGCAGAAAGTTTCAATCTTGTGAAGCTCTACTAGTTTGCGTTTATTCGGTTTTCAGTGTTATTTGTGCAAAAACAAAATTTCGGCAGAAAAGGCGAAGAAGGATTGTGGAGAGAAGAAACGCAGTGGATAGAGAAAAACTAAGCAAAGGGAAGAAACAGAACACAGAAACGCTGCGTTTTAATCATTTCAACACAGCCTTTTAAGTTTAAGGGGGATGGGTCCGCTCCGGTCACGTGCCATGGCCCATAAGCAAGCAAAATGTTATCTGTTATTATATTTTGTTCCAACTTTATATTGACAAGTGATTTTAGTTAAGTGGTGTAAATTCCACATTGTAGACTTACCCATGGAATTTTTTATAATTATTTTTCATGTTTACCTATTTAATGGCCACATCCTCTTAACATTATTTAAATAATAAATCCCATTCTTAATTATTAATTAATATTATTTGAAAAGTGATTTTTTAAAATTTCCTTATATGTATTAATTAATATTATTTGAAAAGTGATTTTTTAAAATTTACTTATATGTCGCCACAGGATTATTCTCACCAATTATAGTATGAAGTGTTATTTCATTCATTTCACTCACAAACTTTCATAAAATTACAATCTTATGCCATTCAATTTAAAAATTAAAAACAAAGTAATCTAAAAATAACAAAATATTGAATCATTCAATTCACTCATAACGTAATCCTCTTAATTCCCTTAACATTATTTGAGAAATGATTCTCTAAAATTTGCTTATATGTTGCTACCTGAATCATTTTCACCAATTTTATTATGACATGTTATTTCACTCGCAAACTTCCATAAAATTATATGCCATTCGATTTAAAAATTAAAAAAACAGTAATCTAAAAATATTACCAATATTTACAAACACTATAAACTAAAATATAGTAAATATTGAATATTAAAATAACTATCAAACCCCAACTAATTAATGTAAATTAAAAATATATTCAATGACCAGAAAATATATAAAAAGTATTATAAAACTATGCATAATATTGAATACAATTTTGAATATGAAATTCTATATTTCTTAAAAAACCGGATATCTTTTAAATGTAGTATTAAAACTTAAAAGATTTAACAAATTAATTTCCTATCCAAAAATAATTGACAATTTTCTATAACTAAAATATTGAATTTAATCTTATGATTTATTTTGTTTCGCTATTATTTTCGGGAACCACCTAAATAAAATTTTGTAGATATAATTGACAATGTTCAGCTCGGTTCTGGCCAACCGCTGGGAGCTCGGGGTCGTCATGGCTCTCTGTGATGTGCTCCACCTCATGAAGCTCCTCCTCTAGATTGATTACTTGGGCTGGTCCGCCCTCCGTTGGTGCGTCGTTTGTTCTTTGTGCTTCGGAGATCGTGTTTGCCGCGTTTTGATGTAGTGGTGGCAGCCTTCCTTGAGTTCTCAGTACGTTCAGGATGGTTGGATTGAGGTGCCTGAGGCCGCGTACAATCGGGTTTGAGCCCCTGCTTCTGGTTCGGGTCTCCGTTGCCAGGGTTTCCAACTTCTCTGTCATCGTGTTGTTCAGCTTGTCTTGCTCCTCCGATTTTTTGAGCAGTGTCTCCAGCATGGAATTCATCTGAGTCAGAACCTTCGGGGTCATCTCTGCAGCTACAGGTGCTGAAATATCTTCGGCCTCCTTTTCTCCAGGAAGATTGGTTCCGGTTTCCTTCGGATCAGTGGCGCGTCATTCTCCGTCGTTGGTCATCTTCTCCGGATCGTTCGTACAGTGGTTCTTTCGAGTAAGAAAATTTCAACTCCCCTCAGACGGCGCCAAATTGTGGGAGTGTAAATCCATACAATTGAATTTGGTTAGACTTTTTAAGGGATTCTGAAACTTTTGAATAAAAACCACGAGAGCATAAACAGAGATCCGAAAGATAGCTTTTATTAAAGTTGTTTTGAAAACTGTTTCCAAAAAAGTACAAGTGTTTTGCTATATGAAAATTGCGGATCCCCTTTTGAAAGGATGTACATGAGTATTTCTAGAATTCTAAGTCGGCTAGGGTTACTCCTAAACGAATAAGGAAATTTCCTTCTTCTTCGCCTCCTCATTTCTTTGTGTTCATATTTTTCCTTTTTATTCGCCTACTTCTCCTAAGTCAATTCGAACGTCTCTGGGCTCTTTGCTTAGGCTCTACCCATTGGATCCTTTTGGCTCGTGTGATGGGCCGAGCTCTTTGATTCGACAAGGTGGGCCAAGCCCCTTGGCTTAGAAACGAATAAATCGGTTCGAATACCTATGGCTCGGGCTTAGCTCTCCTGTGGCTTGGGTTGCATTATGTTATGTGGCTTGGGTCATTCTCCTACGCGACTCAGGTTTTTAACTCTCCTGCGGCTCGAGTTTTGGATGAAACCATCATTGGTTCTCCCGAACCGTTTTACTGGTTTTGGCTCGGGTTTGGCGGACCTTCTACGGTTCACTTCCCTTGCTGCTTTGCTTTTGTAGGCGACGCAGCAAGGGGACCAGTATGGAGGAAGGAACCCGAGCCATTTTTGAGTTTGGCTCGTGTGATGGCGCACCTTCTACGGTTCACCCGAGCCGTTTCTGAGTTTGGCTCGGGTCTCACCATACCACCGGTTTACCCGAGCCGTTTTTCTGGTTTCGGCTCGGGTACGTAATGTTTCATGGATCGGGTTATGCTCCTTTCGATGCTTAGACATTGTTTCATCCGTTAACTTCCGAGGGGTGAAATTGACCCCAACAACAAGCTTCCGACTGCTCATCCCATCGGTTTGTGCCATCGACCTGATCTAGGTGCCCCGGTCGATGCAGCCTGCTTCTAGAACTGCCGTCTACGTGTGCCATCAACCTGTCCCATTGACTAGAAGGAGTGTGCCCGGTTGATGGGAGCTGCATCAGATGGATTCTTGGCCTTTCTTCCTTCTACTTGGTGATCCTTCTCCTCCATTAATTCCCTCTTGCTCCTACACTTCCATTGGACCTACAAAAGACCAAATATGCAATGCAAATGCAAGAAATAAAGTTTAGGACTCTAAGACTCAATCTAAACTAAATGGAACCTAAAATGAAGAAAATGATGTAAAATGCAAGTCTAATGTCTATTAAAGTTAAATAAAATGTGTGCTAAAGATGCTAAAATAAGAGTGCATCAACTCTCCCGGATTTGTCCTTTGCTTGTCCTCAAGCAAACAAGTAAGAACAAACCGGAGAAGAGGTTTTTAAGTGAGAACTCAAAGCCAAAAGGTTCAACAAAGCATTCAACATCATACCTCAAGATAATACATAGTTATCACTAGAGTGAATTCCTACTCGATCTTTCTTCTCACATCCATCGCAACTCCAATATTTTGCTTATAGACTCAAAGTTTAGTATCTGCATGCCATCCTATCTACCAATTCTTTAACGTTCAATTAGGTGTTTAAGTGCCGTCTCGCTTAGAAACTATTGATCATGTTCAATCGGCATGGTAAGAAAAAGGATCATGATGCAAAAGATAAGGCGGTTCAAAGCATTTTAGTGACTTGCCCTCAAAAAATAGTAATGCAAAACATCATGAAAAAGCAAGGGAGAAATGGAACAATTGATGCATACAAAGAAGTACTTCCATTATACCCAAACCCTTATGTCTTTTGAAATCTATGTTCTACCCATGATCTCACCTACTCTCTTTCTTCTGAGAAAAACCAAATGGTTGAGAACCAAACCTTCTTCTTTTCTTTTGTTTTTGCTAATTCAAGGGGGTTTCTTTCTTCTCTAGGCTCTTTCTTCCTTTCCTTTTCATCTTCCTTGATTTTCTTTTAAACACTTTCTAGATTTTGATTTATAGCTTACGGAGGAACTTAGGATTTTTGCCGTAAACACTTAAGAGTCTTTTTTATATACACTTAACCTTTCCCTAGAGTAGCTTCTTTTCCTTTTCTTTTCTTTTTCTTTGGTTTTCTTTTCGACTCTTTGAGCTCAACCATTCTCTCTTTCTTTTGATCTCTCAAGTCTCTCGCCAAACCCAACCAACAATGAGATAACATAAACACCATCTAGTTTGCTAGCCTTAAGCGTAAAAGACTAGCCTAATGGAAGGATCTCTTTGTCGTTCCTATCTTTCAAGATTTTGCATGTGTATGCATTTTCATGAAAAAGGCCTCACTCAAGCAAAAAACAAGGGGTTTGAAATGAAAGGTTTAGGTTAAGTAGGAAAACCATCTAAAAATAAGAATGGTCATTTGGGTTAGCATATAGTGGTAAAAAGGAATAAGAAAACCTAAATATGTATTTGAAAACCATGAACATGCATTTCAAGATCCTAAGCAAGAATTTAAATCCAATTAAAGTCGAATAAGGTAGAATTAGTTTCAAGTTTAACAAATATCAACAAAACCAAGAGTTTCGAGCGAAGAGATCAAGATGCAAGGAGGAAAGCTTTTCTACAATTCACTTAAGTAATAAAACGCATTATCAAGAGAATCACATTGAATGTTAAGTCAAAAATCTTTGCAAGACAATTTCATCATTGTTCTCATATGTATAATGCAACCTAGAATCATCATACAAGTGTATGCAATGCAATTAAATGAGAAAATCTTTTTGTATTTTTCGAAAATTTTCAAATTTTTATGGTTTTTGTGGTTTTATCATATATACAATGCATTGTGCTATGCATGAGACTCAAGAATGGAAAAGAGAAAACAAATCAAATCCAAAGTGATATTAGCAACTATCCTCCTCCGGACTTACTTCTCACCGTCTCGGTGAGAAAGCAAAACCGAAGGGAAGAATGAAGAAATCACGAAAAGGCAAGAATGAAAATTTTAAAATCTAAGTGGTATTTACAATGATAGAAATGTTACCTCGGAGCTAGAAGCGGTCGGGATTGAAGTCTTGTCGAGAAGGAGGCTCAAACGTGAGGCGATGTGTTAAAGTGAACCGTAGGTCTCGGTTGCAACTTGTTTTGCAATACCTTTGTTGAGGCAAGAAGAAACACAACGGGTTCCGTCTTCATCCATGAAGCGATACACTAGAGAGTTGGGGAAAAATCTACCAGCTAGTGTGTGGGTAAGCAATGATGTGTTCATATTTTAATAGTTTTAAGCCTTTGTTTTACCATTTATCTATGACATTGCTTTACATTTTGCATACTTTCACCGCATTTAAGATAGTTTCCGTATATTAGAGTCCTAGAACATGCATGTGTATTTTTGGTCTATTTGAATCTTCATCTAGGTACTTGGAGCACACTTTGAGCTAAAGACATCAAGAGGACCAAGGAGAAAGCAAAGAGGAAAGATACAAGCGAAAAGGCGATGCAAAAATAGTTTAAAAGCGTCTCAAAGATCATGTCAAATGAAGGTCCTAAACTGATTGGATGAAGCTGAATTTTGGACACGACATGGGAAATTGAGTTAGCTACACATTGCAATTGGAATGAAGCCATCCGGAGCTGTGATTCAAAAGACATGGTGGTTTTGGTGAAGATATATCAGTCTGCCACGAAACGAAGACGGAGGAAGAGGACGCCGGGCGTTGGGGCCGGCGTCGGCCAACGGCCGACGTTGATCTGGTGTCCGAAACTTTGGCCCATTTTCACACACTCAAGCCCACAACTTCAAGATCCAAACCCTTCAAGCCCATGGAACTTACCCTAGTTTCCCTATCTCATTTTTCTATAAATACTACCTTTATGTAGCCAAAGTTTCTATATTTTCTTATCCATTGGTCTTAAGAGATACCCTTGAGGTTCTCATGTGTAACCAAGAAGATTATGGAGAAAACTTCTACTTTTTAATGCAATTTTAATTAAGTCTTTAATTATGTCTTTACTTTTCTGCTCTTAAACTTAAGTCTTTAATTTATGCATTTACATTAAAGTCTTTATATTTATGCACTTACTTATGTCTTTAATCTCATCTCTTTATTTTGCTTCCACCATATTCATGAGTGAGTAGATCTCACTTGTGGTGATTGGGTTAGGAAGGTGTTGGTGTTTGTTGATTGATTATGGGAATCCTTTCTCTAGATGTAGTGCTAGTCCAAAGTTCTCCTTGGAAGTTTTGGAAATGATTTTGTATCATGGCTCTCTAGAGAAAGATCTCTTGTTTTAAAAAGGCTAAATTTTTATTTTGTCTCATCACTTAGAGAACTCTTAATGCTAGTTGAGACTTGATCACACTTGATCTAGATCTTAAGGTTTGCCCTTACCTAGTAAGTTTGGAGAAATGTTTTAAAAACTCTTTTGTGCGCTTGGGTCACATTGTCATTTAATCGTGGTTCTATGAATCCTTCTGGCTTTGATGGACTTGGTAATTATGCTAGCTTAGTCATTGAGATGGAATGCTTAGCGGCGAATCTTGAATGTGACTAAAGCTAAGGGGCTTTTACCACTGTAGGAGTGTAAATCCACACCAATTGAATTTGTCAAGACTTTTAGAGGGATCTGAAACTTCTGAGTAAAAACCACGAAAGCATAAACAGAGATCCAAAGATGGTGTTTTATTGAGTTGTTTAGAAAGCTTTTCGTATGAGAGCAAAAGTACAGAGTTTTTACTAGGTAAAATTGTGGATCCTTTTTTCTGAGGGCATACATGAGTATATATACAAGCCAGAGTCGGCCAAACCTATTCCTAAGAGATAAGGAAGATTTCCTGTTTCTTTGGGTTTTTTCCTTTCTTAAGTCGGCTCGGCCTACTGGGCTTCTTGTCCAGGTTTGGTCCACTTCTGTTTTGGGCTTGTTAAGAATTCCTTGTTGTCTTGGGCCTGGCTTGGTTTTGTCAAAACCATCACCTTCGGCTCGGATGGCACTAGATATCATGGTTTGGGTGGCATCGTGGTTAATGGTTTGGGTGGCGTCGTGATTCATGGTTCGGGTGGCTTCATGGTTCATGGTTCGGGTGGCATCGTGGTTCATGGTTCGGGTGGCATCGTGGTTCATGGTTTGGGTGGCATCGTGGTTCACGGTTCGGGTGGCAACGTGGTTCATGGTTCGGGTGGCGTCGTCATTCATGGTTCGGGTGGCGTCGTGATTCATGGTTCGGGTGGCTTCACCGCGGGTTGTGACACCCGATCCACTCTGCTGTACCATGGGTTGTGACACCCGATCCACTCTGCCGTACCGTGGGTCATGACACCCGATCCACTCTGCCGTACTATGGGTCGTGACACACGATCCACTCTGCCGTACCGTGGGTCGTGACACCCGATCCACTCTGCCGTACCGTGGGTCGTGACAGCCAATCCCTTTTGCTTTGTCACGGATCTGGGTACATGACCCACACTCCTCCACCGCGGGTCGTGACACCCGATCCATTTTGCTTTGTTACGAATCGGGGACGCGCGGGCCGAAATTGATACATCTCCACGATAATTGGTGTAACTTTTTGATCGTTGATCCAAATGACTTCAAACTTCCTTTGGATAAAAGCTAACTCGATCATCTATCCTGTGACCAAAATTCGGCTCGGGTTTCCTTCTTCTTGGGTGACACCAAGCCCTTTTTGGATCGGGGATGCGCGGGCCAAAATTAATACATCTCCACGATAATTGGTGTAACTTTCTTATCGTTGATCCAAATGACTTCAAACTTCTTTTGGATGAAATTTTACTCAATCATCTATCTTATGGTCAAATTTTGGCTCGGGTTTCCTTCTTCTTGGGTGACACCGAGCCCCTTTTTCTATGGCTCGGGTACGACGAGCACATATTAATATGTCTTCAGTAAATTGGGTGTATCTTGCCAACCTCAGCTCCAAATGATATGATTCTAACTGCATTGGAAAGCTGACTCAAAGATCTTGTTTGTCATCCCTGAACCGATCTCTTTAGTATGTTTCTGAATCGATCCGAGCTCGTTTGCTCAATGGCTCGGTTTTCCAAATCCTTTATGGGTTTGGTCCATCAAGGCTTCTTGGGTTCGGTTCGTGATAAGTTGAGCTTGTCATGGTCGTCCATTTTCTATACTGAGTTAACTTTCTATTGATCTCAGTGGGGTGAAAACCGACCCCAATAATTAGCCCCCCAGTTCGGCAGTATTAGTGATGGTGATGCCGAGGTGAAAGTAGTCGTTACTGAGATCAACATGCCAAGCTGAAATTGGCGTTTATGACTTGTCGAACTGTTTCTTTGATCACTTTGCTGAGTTGTATCTTCGATCAAATCGCCGAGCTGTGTCTTCGATCAAATTGCCGATTTGTTTTGTCGTAAGAGTACTTTACGAGGCGTTTAGGCCGGGGAAAACATGACGAGCCGTTTTGCCGAGGAAAATGTGACAAGGCATTTTGCCAAAACTATTTTGTTGCTTTGCGAGACTTTTTCAAGGGTCAAGTTCCAACGGGCACCTCTGCGGAGAGTGGCTAAGTTCCAGTGTGCTATGAAGCGATGTCTACTGCGTTTTAAGAAGTTAAAGACCAGCGTGCTAAGGAGCGAGTGATTGCTGGATTTTGGTTATTGCCTTCGGTTTTAGGGTCTACGGTGTACCATCGACTTACATGGCCATTTTGATAAAACATGCTTAAGTATCTCATACTAAACGACATACATTTAGTACTATGTTTTTGAGATGTTAAAACTAGCATGTGATATCTTGGTTTAGACGAAAAATGTTTATATATCTCACGCTAATGATATACGTTTAGTGTTATGTTTCTAAGATGTTGCGAGATCGCTGGGTTTAGACGAAACATATTTAGGTATCTCATGCTAACGATATACATTTAGTGCTATGTTTTCAAGATGTTACGACCAGCAATCAATTGCTGGGTTTTAGATGAATATTTTGGCTTCCAGATACGTTACCATAAATATATCTGCTCCGATAATTAACATAAGTTTGCATAGTTTAGTTTGAACATTTCAGTTTACGGATATGTTACCATAAACATATCCGCTCCGACAATGAACATATGCTTGTATAGTTTAGGATGAACATTTTGGTTTACAGATACGTTATCGTAAACATATCCGCTCCAACAATGAACAAATATTTGTATAGCGTGCTTTTAATCCTGAGAAGGATGTAATGTCCCGTTGATGTGGCCAATAACAATCAGGTGATATGAATGTCTGTTTAATCGAGACTGGTAATCCGTAGAGGATGTGAGTAGGATGCCTGTTTTGTTAAGGCTGTATCCGTAAATGATGTGATTTGAAGATCTTATCTTCGAAAAGGTTGCTTTAATTAGACATAGAGTGTATTATAAAGATGGGAGTATACGAGTATATGTACCCACTCCCCCACTTTTTTAAGGAAGGGGGCAGCTGAACTCATCCGAAGATGAGCTGCCTACGTACCCTTTACAGGGATCAAGCCACCTCGTAGTTCATGTAAAATACCTTAGTGATAGTATTTCTGGAGATGCATTGCATTCTGAGATCCTGGTACTGGAATGTCGGTAATGTTAGTGAGCTTATACACTCCCGGTCGAATTAAAGTTAGATAGCTCGTTCTTCGGTTGCCGGTTTGGCTTGGCTTTCTTCTTCGTCTTTGTGTTAAGTTCTGATATAGGAATCCTGAGCTTATGCTCAGCCATAATACAACCTCGGGACTCCTTTTGATTTCCACGAATGGTTTTGATTCTGTTCGGCGTCAGGAACTTTATGCACATGTGGTATGTTGATGGGACAACTCTCATAGAATTTATCCAAGGGATTCCCATGATAACATTGTATATCGCAGGATGATCTGCCACCGAAATTTCTACGATCTTTGTTACTCCTTCGGCTCGAACGGGTAGCCTGATCGTTCGAACTGTCATCGTTGATTCTCCTAAAAATCCGGTTAGTGGTCTCCTATGATCAGCTCGATAACGAGAGGATCGCTATGAGGCTGGTCAATGCTGACTGTTTCACTTTGCTCGAACGAAATCACGTCATTTGGAAAATTGGCGGGCGCCGACCACTTGGTGCTAACATCCGCCTTGCACTGGAATGCCTTGATTGCGGACACCATATCTATGCAGTACTGGGATCATCCCATTATCATGTTAATTCTTCTTCGGGAATCCTGCTGTGTTGCCTCGTTGGTTTGCCTCCCTCTCTTAGTGGCGTCTCTTGTTTGGACAGTCTGATCAGGCTAGTCTTCTTCGTCTTCTCGTTCGAGATCTTTGAGGCTGATAGTGTCATCGAGCTCTCCTGCCATTAGTTTTGCAGTGAGTTTTTCGCCCAGACTCTGACAATTCCTGATTGAGTGTCCGTAGTAATGATGGTATTCGTAGTAGGCCATTTCGTCATAAGAACTGTCGCTTTTGGTCCACGTGCTCCATGAACTTCTTCCACGGCCTTGGCCTCTTCCTCGACCGAATCCAGGTGCGTCAATTTGATAGTTATGAGCTCCTCGAAAGCCTCCCTCGTGTTGGACGTAAATGGAACCTTGGTTTTTTCTCTTGCTGTTTGAAGAATTCGAAGCCTGGGGAGGGTGGCTCGGTGGTCTTGCTTTTCCATACTTTTCAGTGAGGATCTTCATCTCCTCTTTTTCGGTTATGAAATCTGCAGCTCCGTGCATTGCGTCTTGTATTGTTATGGGGGCGTTCAGTGCAATCTCTTTGCGGAAGTCGGAGTTAAACCAAAGTGCTCGTTTTAAGGCTAGCAGGGCCGCCTTGTCGCTCAAGCCTTCTACTTTGGACATGACGGCTTTGAATCTTCCAACGAAGCTTCGGAGGGTTTCATTCTGCCCTTGGGAAAGGGTCCACAGATCAGCATTTGACGTTCCAGGATCCATGAATATGGAGTAATGCTTCAAGAATGCTGCGGACAGTTGATTGTAGTTATCGATGGAGTTTCTCTCGAGCCTAGAAAACCATTGGAGTACCAGGCTCTTGAGGTGTTCTACGAAGAGGAGGCATTGCCCGGCATCTCTATCGCTTTCTTTGAAGTTTGAGCGACCCATGGCTATGGCGAAAGCTGTTAGATGCTCCTTTGGGTCGGTTTTTCCTTCGTAGATCGGCACCTTCATCTTCCCTAGATCGGGAATTCCCTCACTGGTGATCCGTACCGTGAATGGAGTGTTCTGTGCTTCCTCCAAAATGCGATATATTTCGGGCACCTTGCTAGTTGCCTTGTGCATCATGGATCGGACCGCCTTTATGTCAGCAGCTGCTCGGTCCATATCCGCACGCATCACAGCCATCTCCTGCCTCTAGGCTCGGATCCCTGCTCTTTGCTCCCCATCGATCCGTACTTGCTCGGCCCAGAGGATGTTCTCCTCCTCCTCAGTTAGCTCTTGATCTTCTTCTGGAATGGCGTCGCATCTTTCGGTTCGGGTTTGGCCAGCTACTGGGAGTTCGGGGTCATCGCGGCTCTCCGTGTTGTGCTCCACTTGGTTCTCCTCCAGATTGATGATTGGTGCCGGCTCCTCCTTCGCCGGTGTGTCGCTTGCTCCCTGCGTTCTGGAAGTCAGGTTTACTGAGCTTTGATGGAGTGGTGGCAATCTTCCACGGGTTCTCGGTGGGTTGAGCGGGGTTGAGAAATCTAGGACCGTTGGGTTGAGGCACCTTCCGATTCATCTTGTTGGGTCCAAACCTAATCCCACCCCTCGGGTTTGATTCGTCGTTGCCAAGGCCTTCAGCTCCCCCGTCATCGTGCTGTTTAGCTTATCTTGTTCCTCCGCCTTCTTGAGCAGTGTCTCCAACATGACCTTCATCTCCGTGAGTGTTGTCGAAGTCTTCCCAGCATTCTCGGATTGGTTCGTCTGATCCTCCACGCCTGTGTTCCTAACATTAGTAGCGTCCTGCTCTCCGTTGTTGGTCATCGTCCTTCGGATCGGTTTCGCGGTGGTTTTTGGTGTAAGAAAATTTTTGGTCCCCACAGACGGCGCCAAATTGTGGGAGTGTAAATCCACACCAATTGAATTTGTCAAGACTTTTAGAGGGATCTGAGACTTCTGAGTAAAAACCACGAAAGCATAAACAGAGATCCAAAGATAGTGTTTTATTGAGCTGTTTAGAAAGCTTTTCGTATGAGAGCAAAAATACAGAGTTTTTGCTAGGTAGAATTGCGGATCTCCTTTTTTGAGGGCATACATGAGTATATATACAAGCCAGAGTCGGCCAAACCTATTCCAAAGAGATAAGGAAGATTTCCTGTTTCTTCGGGTTTTTTCCTTTCTTAAGTCGGCTCGGCCTGCTTGGCTTCTTGTCCAGGTTTGGTCCAATTCTGTTTGTGGGCTTGTTATGAATTCCTTGTTGTCTTGGGCCTAGCTTGGTTTTGTCAAAACCATCACCTTCGGCTCGGATAGCATTAGATATCATGGTTCGGGTGGCGTCGTGGTTCATGGATCGGGTGGCATCGTGGTTCATGGTTCGGGTGGCATCGTGATTCATGGTTCGGGTGGCATCGTGGTTCATGGTTCGGGTGGCTTCACCGCGGGCCGTGACCCCCGATCCACTCTGTCGTACCATGGGTCGTGACACCCAATCCACTCTGCTGTACCGTGGGTCGTGACACCCGATCCACTCTGCCGTACCGTGGATCGTGACACCCGATCCACTCTGCCGTACCGTGGGTCGTGACACCCGATCCACTATGCCGTACCGTGGGTCGTAACACCCGATCCTTCGGACCGAGAAAGTGGAACTGCTTGACGTTGCATATTAGAACTCATTGCCGTACCGTGGGTCGTGACACCCGATCCCTTTTGCTTTGTCACAGATCAGGGTACGCGACCCACACTCCTCCACCACGGGTCGTGACACCCGATCCATTTTGATTTGTTACGGATCGGGGACACGCGGGCCGAAATTGATACATCTCCACGATAATTGGTTTAACGTTCTGATCGTTGATCCAAATAACTTCAAACTTCTTTTGGATGAAAGATAACTCAATTATCTATCTTGTGACCGAATTTCGGCTCGGGTTGCTTTCTGCTTGGGTGACACCGAGCCCTTTTTGGATAGGGGACGTGCGGGCCGAAATTGATACATCTCCACGATAATTGGTGTAACTTTCTAATCGTTGATCCAAATGATTTCAAACTTCCTTTGGATGAAAGCTAACTCAATCATCTATTCTGTAACCAAATTTCGGCTCGGTTTTCCTTCTTCTTGGGTGACACCGAACCCTTTTTGGACCGGGGATGCGCGGGCCAAAATTGATACATCTCCACGATAATTGGTGTAACTTTCTTATCGTTGATCCAAATGACTTCAAACTTCTTTTGGATGAAATTTAACTCAATCATCTATCTTCGGACCAAATTTTGGCTCGGGGTTCCTTCTTCTTGGCTGACACCGAGCCCCATCTTCTATGGCTCGGGTACGACAAGCACATATTGATATGTCTTCTGTAAATCGGGTGTATCTTGCCAACCTCATATCCAAATGATATGATTCTAACTGCATTGGAAAGCTAACTTAAAGATCTTGGTTGTCATCGGTGAACCGATCTCTTTAGTATGTTTCCGAATCGATCCGAGCTCGTTTGCTCAACGGCTCGGTTTTCCAAATCCTTTATGGGTTTGGTCCATCAAGGCTTCTTGGGCTCGGTTCGTGATAAGTTGAGCTTGTCATGGTCGTCCATTTTCTATACTTAGTTAAATTTCTGTTGATCTCAGTGGGGTAAAAACTGATCCCAACAACCACCACTAGCGTGGGCTAGTCTATAAAACGTGGTCCATCGTCTTGAGAGGTTATTTCATGAGCATTTAGCCTAAGAAATTAAACACTTTCATCACCATCTATATATCCTAACCCATAAACCACAATTTCATCATCATTTGCAAAACAAAGCATTTCAAAAGCATTTCTTTACATAAAGCTTTAATCTTTAGTATTTTCTACAATGATCTCGTTTCATAAAAACCCCAAAACCCCTCTTTTAATTTATCTAGCTTAATTTCACTTCTTAGTCTCGATTTGGCTTATATCAACTCCTTCCTTTAGGTTCGACCCCTACTTACCGCTATTGTTGCCTTATACTTGGGGCATCTCTAGTAGTGATAGGGCTTATAAATTTAAAACTTGTAACTAGCACAAGGGATTGATCCTTGCTATCTAGCAAACGGTCTCTAACTTGTGCGCCATCAAGTTTTTGGCGCCACTGCCAGGGAAGGAATTAGCCAAATTAGACTTTGATTTCGCTCAAGACTAGATTTTAGTTTAATAGTAGCTTTAATATTTTATAAAAATCATAAAATCAAAATTTTTTATAAAAAAGTAAAAATTAGATAGCTTATTTATTGTCTTGTCTTTATTTTCTTATAAAATCTAAAAAACACCCAAAAATTAACCAACTTGTGTGAAGTGTTTCTTTTTCTTTAATTTTGCAAAGTGTATGAACTTGAGAAGTCCTAACAAGCACTCTCTTGAATTCAACCCGGAAATTCAAAGAGTTGGGAGAGAACTTTCAAAACAAAAGAAGCAAAAGAAGGCACAAGAGAAACAACGGATGGAAGGAGATAACAATCCACCTCATGATAAAAAACACCGCACAAGGCGTTGGTGTTGAGAGGATGAAACAAAGAAGAGCACCGGTTCATGCTCAGCCACAACCTCAAGTGATTGGAGCTTATGATGAACCTATGACTCAAGGTTAAAAGACGGGTATTCAACCACCTCCGATCCAAAACAACAACTTTGAAATCAAGTATAGCTTGATTGGGATGGTGCAAAACCAAAAGTACTTGGGAATGCCAATGGAGAACCTACTTGATCATCTTCACCAATTCGAAAGATTATGCCGAACCGTGAAGATAAATGGAGTATCTCAAGATGCGATCAAGATGATATTGTTCCCATTCTCTCTTGGGGACAAGGCATCCCAATGGGTGAAGACTATTCCATCCGAATTAGTCACCACATGGGATCTTGTCAAGAAATAATTTCTCACAAAATTATGTTCAAAGCAAAAAACCGCCAAGCTAAGGAATGATATCTCGAGTTTCAAACAAGGCGGAAATGAGAATTTCTATAAAGCATGGAAGAGACTCAAAGGCTACATTCGCGATTGCCCACACCATATCTAGATAAGCTAGACAAGGTTTTGAAGGTAACTTAAAAATCGGTACACTTCATTGGAGAGTTTAATGGAAATCAAGATATCTAAGGGGAAGACATAGAGTTGTATCAAGAGGGACAAGAGGAGATGAAATATCTTGGATATAATGGAGGTTACAACCACAATCAAGGATATAGGAACAACAATCTTTTCTATATAAGCAACAATGTGGCAAACCCCCAAGATCAAGTCTATCCGCCTAAACCTCAAGGACAAGGATATGAACAACAACCCTTTAACAACTATGGTAATCAAAGAAACACCACTTCTCAACCGGTCCTAGGGAACAAATTGGAGCTTTTAGTGCAAAAGGTGATTGAGGGGCAAGCTAAAACCCATGCCAAAATTGGAAAAGGATTTGTGGAGGTAAACAACAAGATGAAAAACCTCTACAACGAGCTAGATGGGAGGATAACTCAATTAGCTTCCCACATCAAGACCATTGATGTTTAAATGACGCAAACCGCGTCTACTTCAAAGTGCCCCACGGGAACAATACTCGGGAAAGCCGAGGCTAATCCAAAGGAATATTGCAACATGATCGGTTCAAGAAGCAGAAATGCTAGGAATTGCAATGATTCTACTAAAGAAAGCCTATTCAAGAAGTATGAAGAATTCAAGGAAGAAGTTATTAAGTTTCTCGCCACTATTGAGAAAAGGATGGAAAAACTAGTGGAAAGGCATGATGAGCCAATGTAAGTTAAAAAGAACAAGGACTCGGGAATGTTCTCTACCCCATGTGTGCTTGGCGATATCATCATGGAGGAAGTCCTAATTGATTCAGGTTCAAGTGTCAATGTCATCTCACTTGACATTGTGAAAATGCTCGGAATCAAGAGCTTGAAACAAAGCACTCATGCTCTTGTATTCGCGGATGCATCAACTAAAGACCCCATAGGATCTCTTGAAGACTTCCCACTAAGAGTCAAAGACCGCATTATCCCAACCGACTTCATAGTGATCGAGATGGATAAAGACTTTGTACATCCACTCATTTTGGGGAGACCATTCTTGTCTACCACTGGAGCGATTCTAGACTTCCCGACCAAGACCATCAACCTTAAAAATCTTGGGATCAAGATCACTCATCCATTGAAGAATGTGCAAAATCTACATTGCCTCATGATCAAGAACAAAGAGAAGGGTGGTGATGAAGTCAAGAAACCGCCAACTAAGGGAAAAAGGCCGAAGAAACCAAAACCGCATGAAACGCCTCTTATGATTGAAGAAGATGATTTGCTAGATGAAGAGAACTCTCTGAAAGGTGGTGATGACTTAGAGAAAAGAGTTTACCAATTGACTCTTTTTCCAAGGAAAATCGATGGCGACTATGTTAACTACAAGGTCGATGGTGGTGGAAATGGAAATCCATTCGCTAAGGTTAGAGGGATACTCACACCAAAGTTCAAAGCTAAGGGGGCTAATTATATTAAGAAGATCATGACTAAGGTGTTCACAATCAAGGTTACTGTCCGAGAACCAAGTTTCGAGGACGGTTTCCTTTCAAAATCCCACTAAAAAGGAAGTTCCGTCAAGCTAAGTGACGTTAAACAAAGCCCACTTGAGAGGAATCTCATGTCTATCCTTTAATTTTATGCTTAATTAACGTCTTTTATGTTTAGTTTTAGGTTTAAGTGTTGTAGGAATGGATGGGAACAAAAAGAGAACGCAAACAAGAGAAGAAACCGAAGAAAATAATTACCCGAAACCGGACGTCGGGTGGTGGGTGACGAGAAAAAGAAGGGAAGAATAGCTGAACCATACGTCGGCCAAGGCGTCGGCCGGTGGGTGGCGGACGATCCCTTTTCCCTTCTCTTTTGCCTCCAACGGTATTTTAAAAAGTAACGGTAACCACTTTTAGCCCACGTTCCATTTTTCATTAAAAAGAAAGGCATCTTATGGGTGATATAAAGAGAAAATCAACTCCTTCTCTCATTCGCAACACACATATCTTATCATCAAAGAGAGAGAAAGGAGAGAAAACAAGAACTCTTTTATGTTCTTAAGCTTTTGAGATTTTTCAAAAACCCATTCTTGATTTTCTTTGCTAACATTTAAATTTTTTTTGGGATCTTAATTCTCTTGCTAAAACATATTCATCCTTCTAAATCCACAAGGTATGTTCATCTAAATGCTCACTTCTTCATGGTTTTGCTTTTTTCTCAATAACACAAAAATTTGCTAGAACTTGTGATTTGTTTGCTTTCTTCACTTTAAATGCTAGTTCTAGTCATTTGTAACTATCAACATGAATTTGTAGATGAATCACCTTGGATTTGAGTGTTAGTTAGTGTTGGGATCAAAACCCACCCAGCTGTGATCAATGGAAAAATGGCTAAGTGTGGAAATACGAAGAATCGGACAAGGCTGGAATTGCGCCTAAGTCATTTCTATACGAGTCCGCTTGAGCACGAGATAGGCCATTCCAACCAAGCCTTGTCTTCACTTTGGCAAAGCCTTGTCTTCACTTAGGTAAGCTTTGGCTCACATCGGCAAAGCTTTGCTCCACTTCGGCAAAGAGAGGAGAGACGTCGGCAAAGCCTTATCTCCACTTAGGCAAGCTTTGTCTCCGCTTAGGCAAGCCTTGTCTCCACTTAGGCAAGCTTTGTCTCCGCTTAGGCAAGCCTTGTCTCCACTTAGGCAAGCCTTGTCTCCGCTTAGGCAAGCCTTGTCTCCACTTAGGCAAGCCTTGTCTCCGCTTAGGCAAGCTTTGGCTCAAATCGGCAAAGCTCTGCTCCACTTCGGCAAAGAGGAGACTTGGGCAAGCATTGGAGACTTCGGCAAACACGGAGACTTCGGCAAGCACTGGAGACTTCGGTAAGCATGGAGACTTCGGCAAGCACAGAGACTTCGGCAAGCATGGAGACTTCGGCAAGCACGGAGACTTCGGCAAACACGGAGACTTCGATAAGCATTGGAGACTTCGGCAAACACGGAGACTTCGGCAAGCATGGAGACTTCGGCAAGCATGGAGACTTTGGCAAGCACGGAGACTTTGGCAAGCACGGAGACTTCGGCAAACACGGAGACTTCGGCAAGCACAGAGACTTAGGCAAACACGGAGACTTTGGCAAGCATGGAGACTTTGGCAAACACGGAGACTTCGGCAAACACGGAGACTTTGGCAAACACGGAGACTTCGGCAAAACACGGAGACTTCGGTAAACACGGAGACTTCGGCAAGCACGGAGATTTAGGCAAACACGGAGACTTCGGCAAACATGGAGACTTCGGCAAACACGGAGACTTAGACAAACACGGAGACTTCAGTAAGCACGGAGACTTAGGCAAAGACGGAGACTTCGGCAAGCATGGAGACTTCGGCAAACAGGGAGACTTCGGCAAACACGGAGCGGATATGTTTACGGTAGCGTATCCGTAAACCGAAATATTCATCTGAAAACCCAACAAACAAATCATTGGTCAAAACACCTATGCTCATTATCGGAGCGGATATGTTTACGTTAACATATCCGTGAATCGGAATGATCATCTTAAATCCAACAAATGAATTCTTGGCATTAACGTTAACACAAGATATAGTGAAATAGATCGATCCTCTTTGGATAAAAAGCATTCAAGCAATGCATTTCAACAACAAAGAAACAACACAACAAAAGCAAAAGCCACTAGGAAAACATAATAAGTCGATAAGGATAAAGCCATCCAGGCACCATGTCCAAATGAAGTCAAACACAACGACATAAAACAAGATAAGAAAAGTCTTCGCTGCAACGGGTTCAGCACGCCCCGTCATCATCATTTCTTACCCCTTGAAGACACATCGTCATCATCATCGGGAGAGTCGGTTGTCGTCCTGGATTCAGAAGCTTCTTCTGGTTAAGCAAAGTCAAGCCGCGATTACCCCTGTTAGATCTAGAGAAAACACGAACGCCGACATCCGCCGCTAATGCTTCGACATATTCATTACCAAGCGTAACGTCGGCCAAATCTTCAGAAATCGGTGAAACCACTAAGTCGTTGCCCAATGCGGTAACCAACCTGTCAAACTCATCATCAGCGCTAGCGTACCTAGCTTTCCATCCTGGAGCTTCTCAATTTTGGCATCTAACGAAGGCGGTCCATCACCACGAAGCAGTGCAAGAAGTTAAAGGTTACCATCGACTTTGGCAAGGTCGACCACATTATTCTTTGATGACCCACCCAAACTCTTAACCTTCTCATCGGCTCAATATAATGATGATGGAAGGATAAGTTCAATCTCTTCGGAGATATTGAACCGATGCCTAAGACTCTCCAAAGATTCTGCAGTAGAAAGAGTAGGACCTGGTGAATCGGGTACCTCACGCTTGGATCCACTCTTAGAAGCTCATCGCTTTGAAGAACATGCTTGGAGACTCGCATCTTCCTTCATCCTAGCACGGTCGAAACTCCAATTCTCCATTTCGATTTTCACATTGAAATGATTCTCCATTTCGTCCATCAAAAGAAAATCACTTCGGCAACAACGGGGAGATCACTTCGGCGAAAGGAGATTTCGGCAAGCAGAGACTTCGACGAAGAGAGAGCTCCACTTCGCCACTTCGGCAAAGGACGACTTCGACGGGGAAGAGGACCACTTCGGCGATGGCACCACTTCGCCACTTCGGCAAAGGGCGACTTCGGCACAGCACATTGATCCCAGCTTAGACTTCCTTTACCTCGGCACTATCATAACTGAAACTACCGAGCTGGGGGGTTTAACTGTTGGGGTAAAAACCCACCCAGCTGCGATCAATGGAAAATGGCTAAGTGTATAAATACGAAGAATCGGACAAGCCTGGAATTGCGCCTAAGTCGTTTCTATACGAGTCCGCTTGAGCACGAGATAGGCCATTCCAACCAAGCCTTGTCTTCACTTCGGCAAAGTCTTGTCTCCACTTAGGCAAGCTTTGGCTCACATAGGCAAAGCTTTGCTCCAATTCGGCAAAGAGAGGAGAGACGTCGGCAAAGCCTTATCTCCACTTAGGCAAGCTTTGTCTCCGCTTAGGCAAGCCTTGTCTCCACTTAGGCAAGCTTTGTCTCCGCTTAGGCAAGCCTTGTCTCCACTTAGGTAAGCCTTGTCTGCACCTAGGCAAGCTTTATCTCTGCTTAGGCAAGCCTTGTCTCCACTTAGGCAAGCCTTGGCTCACATCGGCAAAGCTCTGCTCCACTTCGGCAAAGAGGAGACTTCGGCAAGCATTGGAGACTTCAGCAAACACGGAGACTTCGACAAGCACTTGAGACTTCGGCAAGCATGGAAACTTCGGCAAGCACGAAGACTTCTGCAAGCACGGAGACTTCGGCAAACACGGAGACTTCGGTAAGCATTGGAGACTTCGGCAAGCATGGAGACTTCGGCAAGCATGGAGACTTCGGCAAGCACGGAGACTTCGGCAAACACAGAGACTTCGGCAAGCGCTGGAGGCTTCGGCAAAGCCTTGTCTCCGCTTAGGCAAGCCTTTTCTCCACTTAGGCAAGCTTTGTCTCCGCTTAGGCAAGCCTTATCTCCACTTAGGCAAGCTTTGTCTCCGCTTAGGCAAGCCTTGTCTCCACTTAGGCAAGCCCTGTCTCCACTTAGGCAAGCTTTGGCTCACATCGGCAAAAGCTTTGCTCCACTTCGGCAAACACTGGAGACTTTGGCAAGCATGGAGACTTAGGCAAACACGGAGACTTCGGCATACACGGAGACTTCGGCAAGCACGGAGACTTAGGCAAACACGGAGACTTTGGCAAGCATGGAGACTTCGGCAAACACGGAGACTTTGGCAAACACGGAGACTTCGGTAAACACGGAGACTTCGGCAAAACACGGAGACTTCGGCAAACACGGAGACTTTGGCAAGCACGGAGACTTAGGCAAATACGTAGACTTTGGCAAGCACGGAGACTTCGGCAAACACGGAGACTTTGGCAAACACGGAGACTTTGGCAAGCATGGAGACTTAGGCAAACACGGAGACTTCGGCAAGCATGGAGACTTCGGCAAATACGGAGACTTCGGCAAACACGGAGACTTCGGCAAGCACGGAGACTTAGGCAAACACGGAGACTTCGGCAAGCATGGAGACTTCGGCGAACATGGCCACATCGGCAGACATGGAGGCTTCGGCACAGCCACAGCTTTGACAAGCCTCCACTTCGGCAACGAGAGATATCGGCAAGCCCTCACTTTAGCAAACCTGGTCGAAGACGGTTTTGCCGAAGTCGCTTCCATACGAAGGTAACCTGGCCGAAGTCATTTCTATACGGAGCTGTCTGGCCAAAGTCAAAGCTGCCGAAGACAATCCTGGTCGAGGTCAAATCTATACGAAACTGTCTGGCCGAAGTCAAAGCTGCCGAAGACAACCCTGGCCGAAGTCATTTCCATACGGAGCTGTCTGGCCGAAGTCAAAACTGCCAAAGTCATTTCCATACGGAGCTGTCGGGCCGAAGCCATTTCTATACGAAGCCAGAAGACGACACAGCCAAAGTTATTTCTATACGAAGCCAGAAGACGACGCGGCCGAAGTTATTTCTATACGAAGACAACAAGCCCATCTTTGGCCTACAACGATGCAAAGGTCCATGAAGTCAAGCAGACGTAGCTAAAAAGGAAATCCCGAAGGCTTATGAAGTTTTCCTTATCACTTTGGGATTGACCTTGCCAACTCAAGCTAGTATATATATCGATGTACATCTCTTGAAAAAGGGATCCGCAATTTACTTAGCAAAAACCCTATACTTTTTTGCTCTCAAACACTTGTACGAAACGCTTTTTCTAAACAGCTCAATAAAAACCATCTTTGGATCTTCGCTTTCGTGGTTCATACGCAGAAATTTCATTCCCCTTAACAAACCTCCGACAAATTCTAATTGTGTTGATTTCGACTCCCACAGTTAGATTTCAAGAACTTGGAGAAAAAGATGAATAGTAGATTTTTCAAGAAGTTGGATTTTAATGTTTGAACTAATGGGGAATTATGGAGTTAATAGTTAAATGTGATAAAATGCTAAAATTTGGACTTGTTAAACTAGTATTTTTAATTTAAATACTATGTGCTAATTTAAATTCCATGGTGTCGCAAAGGCCCTCCAAGATATTCAAGCATTTTAAATTAATTACCAAGAAACTCTTTAAGTAAACAATATCTTGGACGGCTTTTGCGACATCATCGTCCCCGCCTCCATATTTGTTGGGGTCAGTTTCCACGGGACAAGATCAACATTAGAAATGACCCATGTATTGTCGTGGGCCGAGGCAAATGTAGCTTTGGCCCGAGGCAAATCTCACAAAGGCGTACCAGCACGCGCCGAGACAGCTGACAACACGCGCGGAGGAAAATTCCACCAAACGCCGAGGCAACTAAACACGCGCCGAGGAAAATTTCACCAAAGGCCGAGGCAACTAAACACGCGCGGAGGCAAATTCCACCAAACACCGAGGCAACTAAGCACGCGCCGAGGTAGATGATAGTATTTACCAAGGCGTATCAGTACACGCCGAGGCAAAGTTCACCACATGCCGAGGCGTATTCAGTATGCGCCGCGACAAACTTCATCCTGATGGGCTGAAGGCAACGATCTCGTCTTTGGGCCGAGGCCAAGTCATAGTGGGCCGAGGCGAAGTCACAGCGGGCCGAGGCGAGTTCCAAAGTGGACCAAAACATCTTTGCAAGTCGGTCAAAAGGAAAAGGAAATACAAGTCTCCGAAGAAAAATGAAAGTTTCCGATATTCTCGCTAAGACGGTCTAATCAAAAGTCTATAAAAGAAAAGTGTGCATTTGAAGAGAGGGAAAACTTTGGCAGTGCAATAGACTTTACACACAAATCTTGTACTATTAACCTTTTCATACGAGCAATAAAAACCATCTTTGGGTCTTCTCCCTGGCAATCAAAACCTAGAAGTTTCTGTTCACTTAAAAGTCCTAGCAAAATTTAGCAGGGAGAGTTTTGACCTCCACAATTTGGCGCCGTCTGTGGGGAAGTTGAAACTTTCTGACTCTTTAGATTGCCGCAACCAAGATATGAGAAGATGGCTGACGGAAATCAAAGTACCAACACTGACGATACAACCAACCTTCCCAGAGAAACCACGAATCTCCCAGGAAACGCCGACACCATTCCAGAATCCCTCTCCGAGATGAAAAACATGATGTCCACCCTGCTGAAAAATGTAGACGAGCAGGAAAAGGCAAACAACTTATTGAACGAGAAAATCTACGCGCTGACTTCAGAAAGACAAATCCGTCGTACTGGAAGCTTGGTACCGGGAATAAGACCGACGAGGAGATTCCATAGGCAACTATTCGATACAACCCCGATGCCTCTTAACTTGACTACTCCCCGAAACACGGTAAGCAACATGCCAAGGACACCAGGAGATCTGCCACCTTTACCTCGGCCTGATGAATATACTCCGGTGACCATTAGGTCAGCTGTCACCAACAAACCGCCTGAGCTGATCAGGGCCCCCAGAACAACCATTAATAGGCATATCCAGTTCACTAGTGACGACGATAACGAGAACCAAATGGTTCGGATGGAGCTGAAGAAAACCGAGCCGAACATCCAACCAACGCAGATTTCGCCTCGACACCAATAACTAGAAAAGAAAACGTGAGTCAACCTAAAGACTTAACGGACGAGGAGGAAGACACTTACTGGGCACAACAAGCACACTTCAAAAACGAGCTACAAAGAGCCAATCAGACTAGGACGCCGAGGTCAGCAAACCAGGACCAGAACAGGGAGCTAAACGAGATTCGTGAGGCGATGGCCCGAGCCGCTGCCGAGGTGAAGGCATTCAAGTCACAAGTACACAAGGCAATTAGCTCGGCACCCGAAATAGGCCGTGTATTGGAAGAAACTCAGAAGACGCCGTTCACAGCTCGGATAACTAGGGCAACAGTCTCCAACCTTGGAAAATGTTGAATCCCATTTTATGAAGGAACGACCGACCCAAAAGCTCACATAAATGCACCGCATTGCAATGGGACGAGCCAATCTTACCGAAAATGAGAGAGACACCAATTTTTGCCTCCTGTTTCTGGAATATCTCAAAGGAGCAGCGCTGGAGTGTTTCTCTCGGCTTGACCGTAATTTCATCGATAGCTTTGATCAACTATCCGCTACTTTTCTGAAACATTATTCGATGTTCATGGATCGTGGTACTTCAGACACCGACCTGTGGACTCTATCTTAGGGTCCGACCGAGTCATTACGAAGTTTTATGGAGCATTTCAAGAAGGTCATCTCTAAAGTCGATGGCGTAAGGGACAAAGCCACCCTAATGGCCCTGAGGAAATCGTTATGGTATGAGTCACGTTTCAGGGAGGAAATTGCGTTGAACAAGCCATTAACTATCCAGGATGCGTTGCACCGAGCCTCAGATTTTATAGTCAACGAAGAAGTGATGAAAGTTCTGTCACAGAGATACGGCTCAGCGAAAACGACGAGCCGAAGTAACGTTCAGAGCACCAGCACGACTTCATCAAATTTTAAGAAAAACTCACAGAACAACGGTTTCGTCTATCACGAAGGGCCCGGTTTTGGAGGCGCCCACAGTTATCAGGTGGGAACCGGTCACAGAAAGTTACCCTAGAACACTTGGAAGAGAAATACTAGCACATACGATGAAAAGGCTTATTGCAAACATCATCATCAGTACGAACACTTAACTTCAACTGTAGAAGCCTCGGTTTGTTGCTTGCGGCGAAGCTCGCGGAAGGAAAATTGGGTGACCCAGTCAGCCTAAAAGACTTCGAACGAAAGGACAAGGCAAAACAACCTCACCATGAAGACCGAGCCGATGAGCCAGCCAAGAGAGGGGGACAAAATGACGAAGCAAATCAGCAAGGACCCCGGAGGAGAATCAACATGATAATGGCAGGATCTCAGTTCTGCATGGGCACCGTCTCGCGATCAAAGCTTTTCAACGCCGAGCAGATTCTAGAACTACCTGGACTGCATCCACCAATGTTTCAAATGACGTGATTTCATTTGAAGAAAAGGAAGTAGTCGGCATTGAACAGCCTCACAATGACCCGATAGTCATCGAGTTAGTTGTAGCAGCCCACGAAGTTGCCAGAGTGTTGGTCGATACTGGAAGTTCTGTGAATGTTATTTTCGCGAAACTCTACGACGCATGGAAATCAGTCTTTCCGAAGTAACAACAACTCCGAAGCCGCTGACTGGATTTTCAGGGGAAACAATAATGACCCTTGGGACGATCAAGTTGCCTGTACTCGCCGGTGGAGTAACAAAAATAGTGGAATTTTCAGTAGCCGATCATCCCGCGATATACAACGTCATCATGGGAACTCCTTGGATAAACTCTATGATGGCGGTCCCATCAACGTACCATCTTTGCATAAAATTTCCGACGCCAAGCGGGATCAAAACCATCTGTAGAAACCAAAAAGAATCCCGAATTTTTTTTCTGGCCGAGCATAAGCTTCGAAACCCGGTGACCGAGCCGAGCGCAAAAGCCAAACGGAGGAAGATGAAGAAGAATCGAGAAGAAGCAAATGACCTAGCTAAGCTTTTATAGCAATTACAGATCACGGAGGTGCATGAGGAAGAACAAGGACCAACATGCAACCCCGTGGTATCAATTTGTATTTATGACAAACACCCAAAGCGACGTGTTGAGATCGGAGCCAAACTGGACTACAATGTTAAGAAAGAACTGATCTCTTTCTTAAAAATGAATGTGCAAACATTCGCTTGGGCTGCCGAAGATATGCCTGGTATTAGCATCAACATGACGTCCCACGAACTGAATGTGGATCCAACTTTCAAACTAGTGAAGCAGAAGAGGAGAAAACTAGGACCCGAAAGAGCGAAGGCAGTAAACGAAGAAGTGGAGCGATTGCTGAAAGTCGGGTCGATCATGAGGTAAAGTATCCATACTGGCTTCCGAATCCTGTTGTGGTTAAGAAGAAGAATGGAAAATGGAGAGTATCCGTTGATTTCACCGACCTGAACAAGGCATGTCCAAAGGATAGCTTCCCATTGCCACACATAGACCGCTTAGTCGAGGCAACAACTAGAAACAAACTATTATCATCCATGGATGCCTTCTCAGGATACAACCATATTCTAATGAACCCCGAAGACAGGGAAAAGACAACATTCATAACGGATCGCGGGATATACTGCTACAATGTAATGCCATTCGGCCTCAAAAATGCCGGGGTGACTTATCAAATATTGGTAAACAAGATGTTCTCATGACAGCTTGGAAAAACGATGGAGAAGGAGTACGTTTCCCACCTAAGGGGATGCTTCGAACAGCTACATGTGCACAACATGAAGCTCAATCCAACCAAGTGCTGTTTCGCGGTATAATCTGGTGAATTCCTTGGATACCTAGTCACCCACCGAGGCATCGAAGCAAATCCGAAGCAAATCGATGCTCTGATACAAATGGCTCTATCCAAAACAAAGCATGAAGTTCAATGACTGACAGGATGCGTTGCAGTGCTTAACCGTTTTCTCGATCCACCGACAAATGCCTACCATTCTATGACACCCTAAGGGGGAATAAGAAATTTGAGTGGACTGACAACTCCGAAGAAACTTTCAAGCAATTGAAAAGTTACTTGGCAAGTCCTCCGGTCCTCGCGAAGCCCGTGGAAGGAGAACCCCTATTTTTATATAATGCAGTTTCTGCTACTACAGTCAGTGGAGTGCTTGTCAGGGACGAACGAGGCAAGCAGAAACTGATTTTCTACGTCAGCCAGACTTTGACAGATGCTGAAACTCGATATCCGCAAATGGAAAAGTTAGCCCTCGCCGTGATTATGTCTGCTCGGAAGCTAAGACCGTATTTTCAGTCGCATTTTATCATGGTACTAACAACCTTCCCCCTCCGAACCATCTTACATAGCCCGAGTCAATCTGGAAGGCTCGCAAAGTGGGCAATAGAACTGAGTGAATATGATATTGAGTACCAGAGCAGAAGTTGCGCAAAATCCCAAGTGTTGGCAGATTTTTTAGTTGAACTCCCTTCGGAAGGAACAAACGACTCAACCTCAGATTCTGTTTGGACGCTCCATGTTGATGGCTCATACTCAAACAAGGGTCTGGTGTAGGTATTCGCTTGACATCTCGGACTGGTGAAATTTTGGAACAGTAAGTTTGGTTATCATTCCGTGCATCGAACAACGAAGCAGAGTATAAAGCCCTGATCGTCGGCCTAAAACTGGCTCACGGAATCAAAATTTAGAGTATCCATGCGTATTGCGACTCCCAGCTAGTCGCGAATCAGTTCAATGGAGAGTACATTGCGAGAGATAAACGCATGGAGGCTTATCTAAAAGTGGTACAAGGAATGGCGGCAAAGTTCAAAGAGTTTAAGTTAACCAGAATACCTCGCGGCAAAAACACCTCAGCAGACGCGTTGGCAGCCTTGGCATCAACATCTGATCCGGGTTTACAGAGAATCATTCAAGTCGAGTTCATCGAGCACCCAAGTATCAATATCTCTGATACTGTTAACGCAATTACCCATTCTCAGGCGGACAGACAAGCAAAAGGTGCACTAGAGGAGACTATCTCAGTAAACGAGGGCATTGACACCGTATCGGAAGAGAATCCATACACGGAACCTCAACTCGAAAATGAAACAGTTGATTTAAAAGATGATCAGCAATCAGGAACAATGGAGTACGGATGCGATAAAGACTGGATGGAAGCAATTCGCGTGTATATCATGGATGGCGAAGTGCCATCCGAAAGATGGGCTGCCCAAAAACTCAAAGCTCAAGCTGCTCGGTATACTCTGCTAGCTGGAAACGTCTTCAAATGGAGATTCTCGGGGCCATTGATGGCTTATGTTGAAGGAAAAGAAGCTAGACAAATTATGGAAGAAGTCCATAGCGGGTCTTGTGGCAATCATTATGGCGGAAGGGCATTAGCGATCAAAATCAAGCGTCACAGTTATTACTGGCCAACTATGGTAAAGGACTGCGAGAAGTTTTCTGCCAAGTGCGAAAAATGTCAACGTCACGCCCCAGCAATTCATCAGCCGACTGGAATGCTATCATCGATTTCGTCACCATATCCCTTTATGCAATGGTCCATGGACATCATCGGGCCTTTACATCAATCTAAGGAGAAAAGGTTTTTACTGGTACTAAAAGACTACTTCTCCAAGTGGGCTGAGGCAGAATCCTACGCTAGTATTAAGGATGCTCAAGTCGAACACTTCGTCTGGAAAAACATTATATGTAGACACGACATCTCGTATGAAATTGTTATAGACAAAGGCTCGTAATTCATCTCAACCCGTTTCGAAGCTTTCTGCGAAAAGTGGCAGATACGTCTCAGCAAGTCTACTCCGCGCTACCCGCAAGGAAATGGCCAAGCAGAAACAGCAAATAAAATAATCCTTGACGGTTTGAGGAAATGGCTCGACGAGAAAAAGGGCCGTTGGGCCGATGAGTTGGAAGGAGTTCTTTGGTCTCATCGAACAACTCTGTGACAAGCTACCGGGGAAATACCATTCGCGCTTGTCTACGGCACTGAATGCGTAATTCTGCCAGAAGTCGAGTTCCCGAAATTCGTCGTCGTCTCCTCCCTGGATAAGAGGGACTCAATCACTTGATGTTACTTGACGAATTAGATTTCGTAAATGAGCGACGAGACCAAGCACTCATCCGTATTCAAAATTACCAGCAAGCCGCAGCTAAGTACTGCAATTCCAATGTTCGCAATCGAAAATTCAGCAAAGACGACATCGTTCTCCGAAAGGTTTTTCAGAACACAGCCGAACAAAACGCAAGGAAGCTAGGTGAAAATTGGGAAGGACCTTATAAAGTCACTAAAGTTGTTTGCCCAGGAGTGTATGAGCTCGTTAACATGGCTGACGTTCCAGTACCAAGATCTTGGAATGCAATGCACTTGAAAAATTACTACCACTAGACAATACCATGTATGAACTACGAGGCGGCTTGATCCCTGAAAGAGGTACGTAGGCGACCCATCTCGGGATGGGTTCAGCTGCCCCCTCCTTTAAAAAGGGGGGAGTGGGTCCGTATACACATACTTCCATCTATTACAGACTTCAGCACACTTATCACCTCGCAGAATCACTACGGCATGTTTATCGACCGTCTTATCAACTTTTCTACATCTCAAAATGCTTCGGCTACTAATTGCCTCACTTCGGCATAATTATCGCCTCAAACACCTCGACATACAAAATGCCTCACAAAAATAACTAAGCCTTGTCAAAATAGGTTGTGATTGTATTCTTGTCTTTTCGTCTGTTGCTGGCCAAAACAACGAGCTTTTTCACATCTTTTATGGATTTGATACTATAAACTCTACAGCGCGGTATACAAATTTTGTCTACTATTGGAAAGTGCATATATGAGAACGTATATTCGTAAACCAAGGCAAACATTCAAAAACCTAGTCATTATTAACACTGGTCAACAACACTTCGTAAAAAGTTCGGCTCAAAAATAAAACATGCAAAAACGAGCCAGAGGATAACCATACTAAGGATAAAGCCATCCAGGCACTTTGTTCTTAAACATACAAAAACAACAAAAACAATTTAAACAGAGTTCAAAGGGAGATTCGGATCTACGGTCTCTTTTGCGGTACGATCAGCAGTAGGAGTACCATCATTCGACCCAGAAAAATCCTTTACACCAACGGTCGCCGCAACAGTCTCCAATGGTGAAGTGTCATATTAACCGAGTCTGACGACACATGAGACATTACCAGCTCGTTTCTGACCTCCTTATCGAGCTTCTCAAACTCGTCATGGGCTCCGGCCAGATCAATTCTCAACTCAGTTAACTGAGCAACCTCGGCATCCAAAGTTGGCGCATTATTTTTCTTGAAAATGCTGATGAGCTGGAGATTGCTATCTACCTGCGCAAGATCCAGCTCTCTCTCCTTAGTTCTCGACAGGTATTCGATCTTCTTGGAGATCTTATCAAGTTTCCCCTGAAACTTCTCTGCCATCTCCTACTTCGAAGCTTTCCGAGCTTTCTTCACGTTTGCCTCATGCAAAGCATGTGCCACGGCAAGTTGTCTTTTCAGCGATCCGATCTCAGCAGACTTTCTTGCCTTAGTAGCCTCCTGCTCATGCATAAATCTCCGACCCGAGCCAATTCGTTTTTAAGAAATACCTTTTCCTTTTCAAGGGCGTTAATCTGGTCCGAGAAGGATGCGAGCTCGGCAACGTGTGTGCTGGCAAGATCGTCAAGCTTGGCCTTCATCTACAAGAAATCTTTCTTCGCCTCGGCGATACGAAGTTTGTCTTTCCTCACCGCTCTGTCATATTTGGCGACTATCTTGTTAATCAATGCCACAAACTATAAAGTCAATGAAACAAGTCAGTATCAGAGTTTTACTTGAAAGATCTCAAAACAAGGCCCAGAAAAAATTACCTTAATGCCGCACAAAGACATGTCAGCGTACAAGGCACTTTCAGCGAGAGTATCGACAGGAGGAAGACGATCACTATGAGACTTGATCTAAGAGACAAGAGAGGCCGAGGCAACTGCATCATTGTAAATAGGCTCTTTTCCATCACGCTTGAACAAAATTGCAGTGGGGTTAGGAGCGTCGGCTCGTCTTTGATTCTTCCCGGTATTCTCTTTAGCAATGCCTTTCCTTTTTCGGCATTGGAAGCATAACGCTTCCGAGACGGTGGTTTAACCTCCTCAGGTTGGCTTGGAGTAGGAGGAGGAGTAGGGTTGTTAACATCTTGTGTTGCCGCAACATCACCCTAGGCCGCCTCGGCATTAGCAACATCTCCAGTTGCTTCGGTATCAACAACGTCGACAACCTTATCATCATTTGGAACATCAGTAGGTGACCGAACCAATCCTAAAGTCACCTAGGCGCCAGAAGCATCAACCCCTTTGGTGCTTTTCTCCCGAGCCATCTCAAGCTCCTTTTTCTTTAATGCCTGCTTGTCGCGGATGGTCATTCGATGTCCTATTAGCTCAACGATGTGCAACTGAGGTTCAGTAGAGGATTCTGAGCTTGTGGAGACGTCAACACCAGCTAGACGAGCCCTTGCTTTCTCCACGCGTGCTAAGGAAAAGTATTTTTTCCAGCGAGTTCTCCCACCAGCAAGAGTGTCTCTGAGAATGTAAGTGTTCTCGGAAAATGCCGGGAGCAAGTGATGAACTGCAAAGAGGAGAAAGAAGGATTAGAAACTTGAGAAAATGAAATGAAACCCAAGAAATCTAATGACAGCTACCAATGGGTCCCAAGCTCGTCTTGACTTTTCCAAGGCAATCCCCAGCAATTGCTGCGTCGATTATCGGAACATAAAAAAAATGCCTCGCCCAGTCATGATATTTACTTTTAAACCCTTTAATTATTTTACAGTGTTTCTTAGGCAAGATGTAGTACGTCCGAGACTTCAGAACCTTCCGAAACGAGAGCAGATGCTCCAGATGCCGAACCTTTACGTTGGCATCACATTCAAAACTTAACACCCAGATGACACATTCACCTCGGCATAATTTGGTTGATGGCTAACCCATGTTTTTTCAAGAATCGCACTATCAAGCCTGGAATCGGAAACCACATAAAGCTCTGATAGAAGAAACTCTCGTACAAACAGAAATGGTTCGGCTGTGGGTTGTCTGGACGACCTGATGAAGGAGGCACAATCAGATCGACCTCCTCTAAAATCCCGAACCGTTGCCTAAGCAGCGCTAGGAACTCCTCGGTCGACAGAGTTGATCCAGGTGGATCGGCTTTCTTCTTTTTAGCTCTCCGTTTACAAGGTGCACTCTTGGAGGGACCGGCTTCGTAACTCGCAAAGAGCCTCTCTAACCGTCTCAACTCGGCCTCGTCAAGAATAGGTTCTTCGACTTCCTCTTTTATGCTAGGTAGCAATGCCATTTGTGCCTCGGGTTCATCAATGAGATGAGGAACCTTGATGACGAGCCTATTTTCAGCAGCCGAAGTTACCATGGCATCTTTTTCTACTCTATCCAAATTCGGCTCGGATGTTGTTTTCTCTTCGGCGACCAGATTCACTCCCTGACCTATCACAGCATCCGCATTCACCTCGGCGCTCGTTGCTTCATCTAATTTATCGGCATAATTTACCTCGTCAAAAATTGACACCTCGTCTGTTTCACTTGCCTCCGGGGATTTGACCATATTTCGACCAAATTCCCAAGGGGAATCAGCCGGACAAAAGAATCCCGCAGTTCATCGGACGAAGACATGAAGATGAGTTTGAAGATGTTTCGAAACACTCAAGAAGACCACGGTGAATGATGAAGATAGATCGGCAAAATCGAAGAAACCACCGTGCGATGATGAAGATATATAGGAAAACACGAAGCAACGGCGGCAAACAAACGGAAAACTCAAAATAAATAAGAGAGAGAGGAGAGAAGGGAGAGCTCTATCTTTGGAGATTTGAGGATGCGAAGTAAGGGAAATGAGGAACTGCCTCGTGATTTGTAGAGAAATCTAGGGTTTTCAGCGCGTCAGCATACGCGCCTCGGGCACCAGCAAAGACGTTTCAAATCTTCAAGAGAAATTATTACTTGACATCATGAGTACCCGATTCCCGAGAAAAACTCAATCATTAAAATATTGAGCCACGAAAGTTCAATCGGCTTAGCTACGGCTCGGCAAAAAGTTCACCTCGGCTCGTGCAAACATCAGTCTATCTTAACTTCGGCTCGGTAAAATTTCAGGTCGGTACCAACATCGCCTTGGCATGAATTTTCCGAATCCAGCATGTTGATCTTGCTTTTTGGCTCGGCAAATTAAACTCGTCACAATCACTTCGAGTCTGACGAGCTAGGGGGCTAGTTTTGGGGTCAGTTTCCACCGGGACAAGATCAACATTAGAAATGACCCATGTATTGTCGTGGGCCGAGGCAAATGTAGCTTTGGGCCGAGGCAAATCTCACAAAGGCGTTACAGCACGCGCTGAGACAGCTGACAGCACGCGCCAAGGTAAATTCCACCAAATGCCGAGGCAACTAAACACGCACCATGGAAAATTCCACCAAAAGTCAAGGTAACTAAAACGCGTGGAGGCAAATTCCACCAAACGCCGAGGCAACTAAGCACGCACCGAGGTAGATGAAAGTATTTACCAAGGCGTATCAGCACGCGCCAAGGCAAACTTCACTACATGCCGAGGTGTATTCAGTATGCGCCGCAGCAAACTTCATCCCGTTGGGATGAAGGCAACGACCTCGTCTTTGGGTCGAGGCCAAGTTATAGTGGGCCGAGGCGAAGTCACAGCGGACCAAGGTGAGTTCCAAAGTGGACCAAACATCTTTGCTGAAGTCGGTCAAAATGAAAAGGAAATACAAGTCTCCGTAGGAAAAGGAAAGATTCCGATATTCTCGCTAAGACGGTCTAATCCAAAGTCTATAAAAGAAGAAGTGGGCATTCGAAGAGAGGGAAAACTTTGGCAGTGCAATAGACTTTACACACAAATCTTGTACTATTAAGCTTTTCATACGAGCAATAAAAACCATCTTTAGGGCTTCTCCCTGGCAATCAAAACCTAGAAGTTTATGTTCCCTTAAAAGTCTTAGAAAAATTTAGTAGGGAGAGTTTTGACCTCCACAATATTCATTAATGAGAGGCCAAGGAGTTTTATAGGAGGAATACTCACTCCATTATTTCACGAAGCCGGAGTCCCTTAGCGGAGTATGAACCGGTTCCGGAAAATCGCTTCATGGACTAAGAGTACCTAACAAGTACTAGGATGCTCATTGGGTCATGCGACTATCCCACCTCATTCATATACCGGTTCCATAACAAAAATGGGAATCCGATGAATTTTTTACTCCCGGCGATTGCTTACACAAGGGCGGCCTCCTACGACGGAATATCATTCCGCATTCCGAGAGTTTTGCGCTTCGACCTACCTTCTGCTCATGACTACTAGTTCAAGTTACTCCTCCAAACGATTGTAAATACCATTAATTTTTATTTTCGTGATTTTGTTTTCCTAACTTCCGAATTATTTTCATACTGAGACGGTGTGAATTAACTTCGGAGGGAAGGATTTGTGTTATATTAACTATGTTTATTATGTCTTATTTTAAGTGTCTTAGAGTCCCAATTTTTGCATTGCATTTGTTAATATTTTATGATTTATAAAAACCAAAAAAATTAAAAAAACCTTTAAAAATACAGAAAATCGAAAAATGTAAAAACCGAAAAAACCATATAGAATTTTTTGCATACTTTTAGGAGTCTAGATTACATTTAGTTGCAGAGGGGACAATGATTAAAATTTCTTGTAAAGTTTAACGTTTGTTTTGTATTTCCGAAATCCTAATTAAATAAACATTGTCGCTAAAACCGGTTTTCAAAAATTATAAGTTCTCAAATTTTAAACTCTTGATTCAAAAGGTTAGATTTCCTTGTAAATACTTGTCTTATTTTTTTTTCAACTCTAAAATTATATGGACTTTAAACCGGACTTAATTTCATCTTGCTAAGGGAATTGTAATCATTTGATCATGGTATAATCACACTTGGATCCTCTTTAACCATTTCACCACTCTTTGTTGAGCCAAGTGGCCATTTTCATTTTTAGTGGTACTACACCATACCTAAACCTTTGTTTTCAAACCATAATCCATTTCTGAGTGAGGCATTTTCTTATGTTTTCATATGCGACATCTCTCGAGATAGGAACGACAAATCCTCTCTTTCATTTAGAGAAGCCTAGGAAATCAAGGGCCAGTGCTTAAAAATCATTTGAGAGGTTTGTGGGTAGAGTGTGGAATCAAAAGAAAGTAAAAAGGGAGAATATCATTTCGGTTTATTAAAAAGAAAGGTTGCTAAGGGAGTGATTAAAAAAAAAAGCCCTATGTTTTTAATTAGTGGCTCCTCTAAAATCAATACTAAAAGAAAAAGAGTTTCATAAGAAGAGTGTTGGATTCACTACATCATTAGAAAAGATCTAAGTACTAAAAATAGAGTCCCCTTAGTAGCTAAGAAATGGGTTGGTTTATACCTTAAAAGAAAAGTATTAGGAGGTGATATTCAAAGAAAAAAATTTAAGAGAGAATGTTAAGTCTTGGGATTAATTTAGAACAAAGATTAGGATGGGTAGATTGATGAAAGAGATCTCTTGTATGCATCAATTGTTCCATTCTCTATTGCTTTTGCTACTTGACTTGCATTTTATTTTGAGAAAAACAACAAACATTTTTAACCTCATTTTCTATGCTAAAACCGATTTTTCTACCAAACCGATTGATCATAATTTCATTTTCCATAGCAAGACTACACGTTTATTGTCATGAATTTGAATGTTAAAGAGCTGAAAGCATGATAGCTTGTAAATACTTAGGATCTAACTTTAGAGTTAAGTTATGATGATTTTGAGAATTTTTACAAAAGAATTCTGCGACTTGTGTGTTTGATTTTGGAAATTGGAATAAGAGCTTTATGTTTCTCTTGGATATGAGTCCCCACCATAATCGAAAACCTTCTTACTACTTTTGATTATTTGCTTGCGGACAAGCAAAAGGCAAGTTCAGGAGAATTTGATGTGTTCATATTTTAATGGTTTTAAGCCATGGTTTTTACCATTTATCTATGACATTGCTCTGCATTTTGCATACTTTCACTGCATTTAGGATAGTTTCCGCATATTAGAGTCCTAGAACATGCATGTGTCGTTTTGATCTATTTGAGTCTTCATATAGGTACTTGGAGCACACTTTGAGCTAAAGACATCAAGAGGAGCAAGGAGAAAGCAAAGAGGAAAGATACAAGTGAAGAAACATGTGAAATGGCTGTGCAGAAACAGTTTAAAGCGTCTCAAAGATCATGTCAAATGAAGGTCCCAAAATAATTGGATGAAGCTTAATTTTGGACACAACATGGAAAATTGAGTTAGCTACACATTACAATTAGAATGAAGCCATTCGGAGCTATGATTCAAAAGATATGGTGGTTTTGGTGAAGATATATCAGTCTGCCGCGAAACAAAGACGGAGGAGGAAGAGGACGCCGGGCATCGGGCCAGGTGTCGGCCGACGGCTGACGTGGATATGGTTTCCAAAAATTTGGCCTATTTTTACACACTCAAGCCCACAACTTCAAGACCCAAACCCTTCAAGCCCATGGAACTTACCCTAGTTCCCCTATCTCATTTTTCTATAAATACCACCCTTATGTAGCCATCAAACAACAAGTTTCGCTTATTTCTTATCCATTGGTCTTAAGAGATATCCTTGAGGTTCTCATGTGTAACCAAGAGGATTATGGAGAAAGTTTCTACTTTTTAATGCAATTTTAATTAAGTATTTAATTATGTCTTTACTTTTATGCTCTTTAATCTAAGTCTTTAATTTATGCATTTACATTAAAGTCTTTACATTTATGCACTTACTTATGTCTTTAATCTCATCTCTTTATTTTGCTTCCACCATATTCATGAGTGAGTAGATCTCACTTGTGGTGATTGGGTTAGGAAGGTGTTGGTGTTTGTTGGTTGATTATGGGAATCCTTTCTCTAGATGTAGTGCTAGTCCAAAGTTCTCCCTGGAAGCTTTGGATATGATCTTGTATCATGGCTCTCTAGAGAAAGATCTCTTGTTTTAAAAAAGGCTAAATCTTTATTTTGTCTCATTACTTAGAGAACTCTTAATGCTAGTTGAGACTTGATCACCCTTGATCTAGATCTTAAGCTTTGCCCTTACCTAGTAAGTTTGGGGAGATGTTTGAAAAACTTTTTTGTGCGCTTGGGTCACATAGTCATTTAATCGTGGTTCTATGAATCCTTCTGGATTTGATGGACTTGGTAATTATGCTAGCTTAATCATTGATATGGAATGCTTAGCGGTGAATCTTGAATGTGACTAAAGCTAAGGGGCTTTTACCACTAGCGTGGACTAGTCTACAAAACGTGGTCCATCGTCTTGAGAGGTTCTTTCATTAGCATTTAGCCTAAGAAATTAAACACTTTCATCACCATCTATATATCATAACCCATGAACCACAATTTCACCATCATTTGCAAAACAAAGTATTTCAAAAGCATTTCTTTACATAAAGCTTTAATCTTTAGTATTTTCTACAATGGTCTCGTTTCATAAAAACCCCAAAGACCCTCTTTTAATTTATCTAGCTTAATTTCACTTCTTAGTCTCGATTTGGCTTATCAACTCCTTCCTTTGGGTTCGACCTATATTTACCGCTATTGGTGCCTTATACTTGGGGCATCTCTAGTAATGATAGGGCTTATAAATTTAAAACTTGTAACTAGCACAAGGGATTGATCCTTGCTATCTAGCAAACGGTCTCTAACTTATGCGTCATCAAGCAACATGTAGTTGAAGTCGATTTGTGGCTTCTCCAAAAGAGGTGTGTAGAGAGCTAGGTTCACGCCAACGTGCTCAAAGAGTGGAGTGAGCATTCCTCCTATGTGTATCTTGGGATCTTCCATAGTAGACACGCCAAAGCTGATTTGAGAGAGATGAATGAAAAGCATGGAGCCGGGGTCCGCATGAAAGTCTAGATCGCGCTCGAATGGGCGTCCATTGTAGTCTTTGTGGGAGTCAAAACTCGCACAACTAAATTTTGTGTAAGGAAAATTTAGGGATTTGAAAAACTTCTATGAAAAGAAACACAAGAACAGAGATCCAGAGATGGTGTTTTATTCAAGTTGTTTAGAAAGCTGTTTACAGAGAGAATAACAAGTGTTTTGCTAGGTAAAATTGCGGATCCCTTTTTCAAAGGGGTACATGTCTATTTATACAAGAATAAGTCGACTAGTCCTTCTCCTAATCGATAAAGGAAAACTTCCTTATTCTTTGGGATTTCCTTTTCGCAAGTCGGTTATGACATCTTGGGCTTTACACCTGGGCTCGACCTCCAACTTCTCTCGAGTTCGGCCCACCAATGTTTCTTCGTTGCGAACTCGGCCTTTCTCAAACTACTCTTCGTAACCTTGGGCTCGGCCCATGATTACTCAGATGTTTGCTTTGTCGCCAGGCTCGCCGGCTTGCCATACTTGCTAAGATTGCCATTGTGTCACCGATCTAACCGGCTCGTCGTCATGTTCCCAAGCTCGCCTGCTTGCCAAGCTTGCTGGCTCGCCTACTTGCCGAGCTTGCTGGCTCACCTGCTTGCCGAGCTTGCTGGCTCGCCGTGTTGCCGAGCTTGTCAATGCGTTGCCGAGCTTGCCGGCTCGTCGTGTTGCTGAGCTTGTCAATGTACTGTCGAGCTTGCCGGCTCGCCGTGTTGCCGAGCTTTTCAATGTGTTGCCGAGCTTACCGGTTGGTTATCGTCATTTGTTTCATTGTCAACATGTTGGCTCGTCATCGTTTGTTGGTTCGCCAGCATGTTGGCTCGTCAGCGTTTGTTGGTTTGCCAGCATGTTGGCTCGTCATCGTTTGTTGGTTCGCCAGCATGTTGGCTCGTCACCGTTTGTTGGTTCGCCAGCATGTTGACTCATCACAGTTTGTTGGTTCGCCAGCATGTTGGCTCGTCACCATTTGCTGGTTTTCCAGTATGTTGGCTCATCACTGTTTGCTGGTTCGCCAGCATGTTGGCTCGTCTCCGTTTGCAGCTTCACCAGCATGTTGGCTCGTCACCGTTTTTTGGTTCGCCAGCATGTTGGCTCATCACCATTTGCTGGTTCGCCAGCATGTTGGCTCGTCACCATTTGCTGGTTTGCCAGCATGTTGGGTTGTCACCGTTTGCTGGTTCGCCAGCATGTTGGCTCGTCACTGTTTGTTAGTTCGCCAACATGATGGCTCGTCACCGTTTGCTGGTTCACCAGCATGTTGGCTCGTCACTGTTTGTTGGCTCGCCAGCATGTTGGCTCGTCACCATTTGCTGGTTCGCCAGCATGTTGGCTCGTCACCATTTGCTGGTTTTCCAGTATGTTGGCTCGTCACTGTTTGCTGGTTCGCCAGCATGTTGGCTCATCTCCGTTTGCAGGTTCACCAGCATGTTGGCTCGTCACCGTTTGTTGGTTCGCTAGCATGTTGGCTCATCACCGTTTGCTGGTTCGCCAGCATGTTGGCTCGTCACCGTTTGCTGGTTTGCCAGCATGTTGGGTTGTCACCGTTTGCTGGTTCGCCAGCATGTTGGCTCGACACCGTTTGCTTGTGCGCCAGCATGTTGGCTAGTCATCGTTTTTTGGTTCGCCAGCATGTTGGCTGTCTCATACCACCGAACTCGGTTAGGCCCAAGATCTTTACTTAGCCATTTTTGGCGGTTAATCTCGACGGGGTGGAAATTGACCCCAACAGTTAGCCCCCAACTCGTCAAAGTCAGTGATGATGATGACGAGGTGAAAGTTGGTCATCGAGATTGGCATTCGAAACTTTCCTTATGTTGTCGAACCACTTTGGTGGGAATACTTGCCGAGGCGTTTGTTACCGAGCCAACATTGGCGTGTCATGTCGCCGAGCTAACACTAGCGTGTCATGTCGCCAAGCCAACACTGGCGTGTCATGTCGCCGAGCCAACACTGGCGTGTCATGTCGCCGAGCCAACACTGGCGTGTCATGTCACCGAACCAACACTGGCGTGTCATGTCGCCGAGCCAACTTATTTTGACATGCTGCCGAGCAATCTTCTCACTTGTGTTACCGAGCTGTTTTGGCTCGTGATATCACTTTAGGCTGCCATGTTGCCGAGCCATATTTGGTTCGGCATTATCAGTAGTTGCCTCGGCAATTGCCAAAACTGTCTTGAGTTATCTGACTGCTGAGCCATCTTTGGTTCAGCATGATTGTAGAATTTCCTTGGCAGCCGACGTTACCGTGCCGTCTGGGTTGTCTGACTGCCGGGCCATCTTTGGTTTGGCATGATTGTAGAATTGTCTTGGCAGCTGACGTTTCCGTGCCGTCTGGGTTGTCTAACTGCCGAGCCATCTTTGTGCTGCTGAACCATTGCGATACGCTGCCGAACCATTTTGCAGAATTGGATTTGTTTTTGGCTCGGCAGTAATATTGGCTCGATGACGGAGTATTTTTCTTATCACAACCATAAATTTATTGGGAACTGCAACCATTTTTGCAAGTTCTCGAAGTCACGTGGCGTCACGCACCGTGCTTTCATGTGTCTAGCACCGTTCTTTCATGTGTCTATAAATTCAGATCCTTGTCTCACTCCTCAAAACTCATTTTTCCAAACTTCCAAAAAAGGTAGCTCTCTTCTCTCTCTTCTTTTCTCCATTTTTATGTTTAAGTTTTTAGCTAGGTTTTTATTAATTTCTCTCTTCTGCCGCCGACTCTTTGAGTTTTCCTACCCATCTTCAAACGTGGCTCGGCGGTGCTTTAATTTATCCAATCCATCTTCAAACTCATCCGGCGACTCCTTGCATTTTCCGATCCATCTTCATACATCTGTGGTGAGTGTTTGAATTTTCCGATCCATCATCATCTGGATCGCGCTGCTGCCTTGATCTTCTGTGTCTCCGAGCTGAAATTCTTCAATTTTTTGCTAAGTATCGGCATTTCTCCGAGCCGAAATTTCTTCGAATTTTTGCTAAGTGTTGGCGTACCTCCGAGCCGAGATTTCTTTGAATTTTTGCTAAGTGTTCAGCGTGTTTCCGAGCCAAGATTTCTGATGTCTCCTACAGCCGAGATTTCTGCATCACTGCTTGGTCGTAAGATGGTGCTGTCTCCTCAAGTTACCGAACCAGTCAAACCTAGTTCTCCGTTGGATCGGCTACAGATTGTTATTCCTTCTTTGGTCGATGAGGCCTTTGATGCCGAGGCAGATGCCGAAGCAATTTTGATACGGCAAACTCTTGAAGAAATCAAAGCCGAACCAATGGAATATTGTCTTGGCGAGGACGAAAAGGTGCGGATGGAGAGATTGTTTGCGAGCCCCCAAGCCAGTACATCGACGAGGCGAAAGACTAGGAGGAAAGCTCCTAAGAAAAAAGCCGACCCACCTGGCTCGTCTTTGTGCACCGCTGAATCCTTAGAAGCATTGAGGCATCATTTCAACATTTCAGAAGACGTTGATTTGATTGTTCCTAACCCTGCAGACCGAGCCGAGTCTTCGCCGCCTGGGTATTTTACTCTCTACGAGAGTTTATTTTACAAAAGTCTGCTGTGGTTTCCAATTCCCGGATTGATCATCCGTTTTTTATCCAAGCACAGATTGGCGCCGAGCAAAATTACTCCTCGAGGGATGCGTTACTTGGTTGGTATTCTGGTTCGGAGCTATGAATGTGATGTGACTGTTTGCGTTCACATCTTCGGTAGTTCCTTGAATTCCGAAAGATTAAAAACTCCAAGGCTTACTACGTCTCAAATAAGAAGCAGAGAAAAATTATCGAAGGCTTCCGAAGCAAAGACAGGGACTGGGGGAGCTACTTCTTCTTTGTTCCTATTAATGATGCTACGGTTGAAGCCTACTGCATCCACCGTGTCAAGTCATAGTGGGGAACTATTGGTGGGCGAGCTGTAGACTTTTCTGGAGATCTTCCAGGTTTTTATTTTGTAGCGAGCTGACCAATCTTTCTTTTCTTCGTTTTTACAGAGCGGCAGATTCTCCCACATTTTCCAGAAGACACACTTACACTTCGGAACACGCTTGCCGGAGGAAGGTGCCATTGGGAAAATTATTTTTCACTGAGGAGAGTTGAGAAAGCCTGAGCCATATTTGCCGGTGTTGAAGTATCTGGCAGCTCGGAATCTGAATCTCCATCCCAACATCTTCAGGAAAGAGCTATGGGAAAAAGGCCTACGATCCGTGATAAACAAGCTTTGAAGGAGAAAGCTAGAGAGACTGCTAGCCGAGCTGCTGGTGGGGCCGAAGAAATCGCCGAACCAAACCCTGCGGTGATTGGTCAGATTGATGTTGGGACAGAGCAAAAATCTCTTCCTGAGCCTCCAACTCTTGATGCCAAGGCAAGGGAAGTGGTCTCGGCTCTCGTTTCGGTTACTAGGCCTTTTGTCTCAGCGATATCTCGACACAATGAGAGCGAGAGGCTGACTCCCAGTAAATGTCCTGCCTCCAAAGCTAACAAGGAAAAAACTAAGGAAAAGCAAGAGAAAAGAAGATGCCACAAGCCTACTGATCCCACTGCTACCGAGCCGCTTCCAACGTTGTTTAGGCATGAAGGATCCGAGCCGATCTGTAATGACGAGGCAGCCTCAGCAACTCTCTTCTCACATGTCTGCTGTTCGGGATTGCCGCCTCTTGATGTGCTATCCCACAGTGACCTATACACCGATATGTTGTTCCAAGGCACCAAGGTATTTTTGGGGGATTGCATATTTTGCTGAGTGAAAAGGCCAATAACTAATAAGACTTCTCTTTCTTATTAGTTTGTCGCATCCATCAACAAACTCGTTGCCGCGTTCGAGCAAGATGTGCGGAAGGACAGACGCCGAATCGAAGATGCTCGAAAAGATGCGTCTTTCCTTAAGAGCAAGGTTGCTGAGCTGGAGGGTAAACATGCTGACAAGCTGGCAACTGCTTCGGCTCGGATTGAAGCTCTTGAAAGGGAAAAAGCGTTCCTCAAAGATGAGTGGAACAAGGCTGGCGATCTAGCTATGAGGTTTGATCGTTCTAAGCAAAAGAAGGCTGCCGAAATCGAATCTCTGAAAAGGCAGCTTGCCGCTACTCAGGCCTTGCATGAGTCGAACGCTAAGAAAGCTCACAAGGCGGCGAGAGATGGCAGAAAAGTTTCAGGAGCGACTTGCTAAGATAGAAAATAGTATCGACGAGCTGAAGGTGGCGAAAGAGAAGGAGCTCGATCTCACCCAAGTTGACAGCAACTTGCAGTTACTCGAGATCCTTCAGAAGGACGATGCGCCAGCTCTGGACGCCGAGGTGATGAAGCTGGCAGGATGGAGAGTCGATTTGGCCGACGCGAACGATGAATTTGAGAGGATCGAAGCCAAGCTAAAAAAAGATCTTACGCTTTCACTGATTTCCGCTTACTCCATAGATACTCTCCTTAGGAACACACCAACGGAGAATGCAGCAGCAAAAGCCAGAGTTACAGACTTTGCAGGCTAAAATGTGGGCACAACCGGAGTCGCCAATCTCGCTAATGAAATGACCTCCGAGCTGGATCCTCCCTAATGATCTATCTCTTCACCTCTCTTTAATTCGAAACTTTTCCTTAGTATTTTGAACACGAGTGCCTGGACGGCTTTATCCACTCAGTTTCTTTTCCTGTGTATCACTACTTGTTGTAATAGCTGCTGTCTGTTGGCGTGACACCTTTTATCTATGTTGGATTTTTTGCTTATGTTTTGTTTGCGTATTCATTTTGTTGCGTTGGTGTGATATGTTGTGAGCCACCGTGTTAGGAAACGTATGGTCACCGGGTTTTAAGCGCTTTGTCGATAGTTTAGGGTTTGCGGTGTTCCGACTTACATTCCCATTTTTTTAAAATGAAACATGTTTAAAATCTCATACTAACTGGTGGGTTTATTATTATGCTTAGGAGATGTTTATGACCAGTGTACCAAGAGGTGTTTATTAGGTTTAAGAGTTTACTTCGAGTTTTAAGACTTGCGAGTTTTCAACTTACGGGTCCCTCTCGAAGGTACACTTGTAAGAATATCGTTCAGGATATACCTTTCGGATATTAGACCAGGATATACCCAGTCAGAATTTTTATAGCACGCTACTATACCCGTGAGAGGGTGTCGGAGAACTTTATTCCGTATAGAAATAGTGGTTAAAAATCCATAAAGGATGTGGGAGTCGAAATTAATACAATTAGAATTTGTCGGAGCTTTGTTAAGGGGGATGAAATTTCTGCGGATGAACCACGAACGGAGAGATCCAAAGATGGTTTTTATTAAGCTGTGTCGAAAAGCTTTCGTACAAGAGTTTGAGAGCAAAAAAGTCTAGGGTTTTCTACTAAGTAAATTCCGGATCCCTTTTTCAAGAGATGTACATGGATATATATACTAGTTTTAGGCGGCCAGGTCAATCCTAAAGAGATAAGGAAAACTTCCTAATCCTTTGGGATTTTCATTTTAGCAAGCCGGCTTGACTTCGTGGGCCTTTGCATCGTTGTAGGCCGAAGATGGGCTTGTTGTCTTAGTATAGAAATGACTTCGGCCGCGTCGTCTTCTGGCTTTGTATAGACTTGACTTCGGCCAAACAGTTTGGTACGAAATTGGCTTCGGCCAAGATTGTCTTCGGCAGCTTTGACTTCGGCCAGACAGCTTCGTATAGAAATGACTTCGGCCAGGCAACTTCGTATAGATTTGACTTCGGCAAGATAGTTTCGTATAGAAATGACTTCGGCCGCATCGTCTTCTGGCGTCGTGTAAAATTGACTTCGGCCAGACAGTTTCGTATGAAATTGGCTTCGGCCAAGATTGTCTTCGGCCAAGATTGTCTTCGGCAGCTTTGACTTCGGCCAGACAGCTTCGTATAGAAATGACTTCGGCCAGGCAACTTTGTATAGATTTGACTTCGGCAAGACAGTTTCGTATTGAATTTGTCTCAAGGACTTCGACATGGATACCAATGCAAACCGCCCCGAACAGGCAAACAAAGATCTTCCTAAGCGAGGGAGGCAAGACGACGAAGCACCACAGTCTGGCCTGAGAAGACGGATCAACATGATAATGGGTGGATCTCACTATTGCTCGGATACCGTCTCATCGATTAAAGCTTTTCAACGACGAGCCGATGTCAGCGTTAACTGGTCCGCACCCTCCAAGTTTCCAGACGATGGAATCTCATTCGAAGAAAGGGAAACAGCCAGAATCGACAAACCACACGATGACCCTCTCGTGATCGAGTTGATCATCAGTGGCTATGATGTAGCCCGGGTGCTGGTGGATACGGGCAGCACAGTGGACATAATCTTCAAAGAAACTCTCAAAAGAATGGACATCAATCCGTCGGACATAGTGGCTACCCCTAAACTATTGGCTGGATTCTCCGGAGAAACGACGATGACAATCGGGACGATCAAGCTGCCTGTAGAAGCTGGGGGTGTCATCAAACTCGTCGAGTTCTCGGTAGCCGATCACCCAGCAATCTATAACGTCATCATCGGAACACCTTGGTTAAATTCAATGCGCGCCGTAGCCTCGACCTACCATCTCTGCGTAAAATTCCCAACACCGAGCTGAGTCAAAACAATTTTGGGAAGTCAGAAGGAGTCCCGCGTATGCTTCCTAGCTGCACACAAGCTCATGAATCCTGTCACCGATCCAATAGCCAAGTCAGAACGTAAGAAGATGAAGACAGACAGAGAGCCAGTAAAAGAACTCTCCAAGCTTTTGTAGCAATTACAGATTGCGGAGGATCGCGAAGAAGAACCAGCTGAACAGCCCTGTGACCCCGTAATATCAGTTTGTATCGACGACGAACACTCGGAACGATGCGTAGAGATTGGATTCGGCCTCGACGAAAAAATCAAGGACGAACTGGTTTCATTCTTAAAAGAAGACGTGGACACTTTCGCGTGGGAAGCAGAGGATATGCCCGGAATTGACATCGGCCAAGCTGTCCACTTCGGCCGCATCGTCTTCTGGCTTCGTGTAAAATTGACTTCGGCCAGACAGTTTCGTATAGAAATGACTTCAGCCAGGCAGCTTCGTATAGATTTGACTTCGGCCAGACAGTTTCGTATGGAAATGACTTCGGCCAGACAGCTTGGCCGAAGTGGACAGCTTGGCCCAAGTGGACAGCTCGGCCGAAGTGGACTGCTTGGCCGAAGTGGACAGCTTGGCCAATGTGGACAGCTTGGCCGAAGTGGGCAGCTTGGCCGAAGTGGACTGCTTGACCGAAGTGGACAGCTTGGCCGGAGTGGACAGCTTGGCCGGAGTGGACAGCTTGGCCGAAGTTGACTGCGTGGCCGAAGTGGACAGCTTGGCCAAAGTGCTTGCTGGCCGAAGTGCTTTTTGGCTGAAGTGGAGGTGTTTGCCAAAGTGAAGGCCGTGCCGAAGTGAAGTTTTGCCGAAGTGGCCTTCAGCCGAAGTGGACCCTTGCTGAAGTGAAGGCCCTTGCCGATGTGGGCTGCGTCGAAGTGGAGCCGGAGCTGTGCCGAAGTCTCCTTGCCGATGTGGGCTGTGCCGAAGTGGAGCTTGTGCGTGTGCCAAAGTGGAGGCTTGTGCGTGCACCAAAGTGGAGGCTTGGAGCTGTGCCGAAGTCTCCTTGTCGATGTTGGCTGTGCCAAAGTAGAGCTTGTGCGTGTGCCGAAGTGGAGCGGAGCTTTGCCGATGTGAGCCAAAGCTTGCCTAAGTGGAGATAAGGCTTGCCTAAGTGGAGACAAGGCTTGCCTAAGTGAATACAAGGCTTGCCTAAGCGGAGACAAGGCTTTGCCAATGCGGAGACAAAGCTTTGCCGATGTCTCTCCTCTCTTTGCTGAAGTGGAACAAAGCTTTGCCGATGTGAGCCAAAGCTTGCCTAAGTGGAGATAAGGCTTGCCTAAGTGGAGACAAGGCTTTTCTAAGCGGGGAAAAAGCTTGCCTAAGTGGAGACAAGGCTTGCCTAAGCGGAGACAAGGCTTTGCCGATGTCTCTCCTCTCTTTGCTGAAGTGGAGCAAAGCTTTGCCGATCTGAGTCAAAGCTTGCCTAAGTGGAGACAAGGCTTTGCCGAAGTGAAGACAAGGCTTGGTTGGAATGGCCTATCTCGTGCTCAAGCGGACTCGTATAAAAACGACTTAGGGGCAATTCCAGCCTTGTCCGATTCTTCGTATTTCCACACTTAGCCATTTTTCCATTGATCGCAGCTGGGTGGGTTTTGACCCCAACAGTTAGCCCCCCAGCTCAGTAGTTTCAGTTATGATAGTGCCGAGGTAAAGGAAGTCTAAGCTGGGATCAATGTGCTGTGCTGAAGTCGCCCTTTGCCGAAGTGGCAAAGTGGTGCCGTCGCCGAAGTGGTCCTTTTCCCCGTCGAAGTCATCCTTTGGCGAAGTGGCGAAGTGGAGCTCTCTTTTCGTCGAAGTCTCTGCTTGCCGAAATCTCCTTTCGCCAAAGTGATCTCCCCGTTGTTGCCGAAGTGATTTCCTTTGATGGACGAAATGGAGAATCATTTCAATGTGAAAATCGAAATGGAGAATTGGAGTTTCGACCGTGCTAGGATGAAGCAAGATGCAAGTCTCCAAGCGTGTTCTTCAAAGCGACGAGCTTCTAAAAGTGGATCCAAGCGTGAGCTACCCGATTCACCAGGGTCTACTCTTTCTACTGCAGAATCTTTGGAGAGTCTTAGGCATCGGTTCAATATCTCCGAAGAGATTGAGCTTATCCTTCCGTCATCATTATATTGAGCCGATGAGAAGGTTAAGAGTTTGGGCGGGTCGTCAAAGAATAACGTGGTTGACCTTGCCAAAGTCGATGGTAACCTTGAACTTCTTGCACTGCTTCGTGGTGATGGACCGCCTTCGTTAGATGCCAAAATTGAGAAGCTCCAGGATGGAAAGCTAGGTACGCTAGCGCTGATGATGAGTTTGACAGGTTGGTTACCGCATTGGGCAACGACTTAGTGGTTTCACCGATTTCTGAAGATTCGGCCAACGTTACGCTTGGTAATGAATATGTCGAAGCATTAGCGGCGGATGTCGGCGTTCGCATTTTCTCTGGATCAAACAAGGGTAATCGCGGCTTGACTTTACTTAGCCAGAAGAAGCTTCTGAATCCAGGACGACAACCGACTCCTCCGATGATGATGACAGTGTGTCTTCAAGGGGTAAAGATATGATGATGACGGGGCGTGCTGAACCCGTTACAGCGAAAACTTTGCTTATCTTATTTTATGTCATTGTTTTTTACTTCATTTGGACATGGTGCCTGGATGGCTTTATTCTTATCGACTTATTATGTTTGCCTAGTGGCTTTTTCTTTTGTTGTGTTGTTTCTCTGTTGTTGAAACGCGTTGCTTGAGTACTTTTTATACAAAGAGGATCGATCTATTTCGCTATATCTTGTGTTAACATTAATGCCAACAATTCGTTTGTTGGATTTAAGATGATCATTCCGATTCACGGATATGTTAACGTAAACATATCCGCTCCGATAATGAGCATAGTTGTTTTGACCAACGATTTGTTTGTTGGGTTTTTAGATGAACATTTCGGTTTACGGATACGCTACCGTAAGCATACCCGCTCCGACAATGGACACGTAGTACTATTGTGACCAACGATTCATTTGTTGGGTTTAGGATGAACATTTCGGTTTACGGATATGCTACCGTAAGCATATCCGCTCCGACAATGGACATGTAGTACTGTTATGACCAACGATTTGTTTGTTGGGTTTAAGATAAATATTTCAGTTTACGGATACGCTACCGTAAGCATATCCGCTCCGACAATGGACATGTAGTACTGTTGCGACCAACGATTCGTTTGTTGGGTTTTTGATGAGCATTTCGGTTTACGGATACGTTACCATAAACGTGTCCCTCCGACAATGGACATCTAGTACTGTTGCGACCAACGATTCATTTGTTGGGTTTTTGATGAGCATTTCGGTTTACGGATACGTTACCATAAACGTGTCCGCTCCGACAATGGAAATCTAGTACTGTTCGACCAACGATTCGTTTGTTGGGTTTAAGATGAACATTTCAGTTTACGGATACGCTACCATAAGCATATCCGCTCCGATAATAGACATAGACATTTATATAGTGCGCGCTTTTAATCCGCTAGAATGTAATAGTTAGATCCGTAAAGGATATAGTAGTTTGTTGTTGTGGCCAGCAGCAACGAGAGTGAGATGAGGTGCCTGTTTAATTAGGACTTTGAGTAATCCGTGAAGGATGCGAATGGGATGCCTGTTTTTGTTAAGGCTTTAGTAACCCGTGAAGGATGTGGTATGATGATCTTAGCTTCGAAAAGCTTGTATTAAGTAGACGTAACGCCTATTATGAAGGTGGGAGTATACGAGTATACGTACCCACTCCCCCCTTTTTTTAAAGAGGGGGGCAGCTGAACCCATCCGAAGACGAGCTGCCTACGTACCCTTTGCAGGGATCAAGCCGCCCTGTAGTTCGTGTGAAGTGACTCAGTGATCCGTAAAACTTTGCTTTGATAGCTCGTTCTTAGGTTGCTGATCCAGCTTGGCTCTCTTTTCCTTCGTCTTCGTGTTAAGCTCCGCTAGGGATTTCTGAGCTTATGCTCGGCCATAACACAAATTCGGGACTCCTTCTGATTTCCACGAATGGTTTGGATACCATTAGGCGTTGAGAACTTTATGCACATATGGTATGTTGAGGCCACGGCGCGCATCATATTTAACCAAGGGGTTCCCATAATAACGTTGTAGATTGCTGGCTGATCGGCGACCGAAAACTCCACGATTTTGGTTATTTCTCCAGCCTGAACAGGTAGCTTGATTGTTCCGATTGTCATTGTCGTTTCTTCGGAGAATCCAGTTAGTGGATTTGGAGTTGCCGTTACTTCGGATAGGTCGACGTACATTCTTCTGAGAGTCTCTTTGAATATTATGTCCACCGTGCTTCCCGTGTCTACCAACACTCTGGCCACATCGTAATCGTTGATGATTAGCTCGATTACGAGACGGTCATCGTGAGGTTTGTCGATTCCGGTAGTCTCCCTTTCTTCAAATGTGATTACATCATTTGGGAACTTAGAAGGCTCGGACCAATTGACGCTGACGTCGGCTCTTCGTTGAAAAGCTTTAATCGATGAGACGGTGTCTGAGCAATAGTGAGATCCGCCCATTATCATATTTATTCTTCTTCTTGTCCCAGCTTGTGGGGCGTCGTCATCTTGCCTCCCTCACTTAGGAAGGTCTTCATTCACCTGCTCGGAGAGGTTCGCGTTGGTATCCATCTCAAAATCTTTGAGGCTAATATCACCTTTGAGTTTGCCAGCTGCCAACTTTGCAGCGAGTTTTAAGCCCAGAATACGGCAATTTGCAGTCGAATATCCGAAGATAAGGTGATGTTCGCAATAAGCCATTTCGTCGTAAGTTCCTTGGCCCCTGGTCCACGTGCTACTCCATGTACATCTTCCTCGGCCTTGGCCTCGTCCTTGACCGTATCCTAACGAGTCAACTTGGTAATTATGGACTCCTTTAAAACGTCCTTCGTGCTGGACATATTCAGAATCTTGGTTGCCCTTTTTGTTGTTTGGTGGGTTCGGAGCAAAGGGAGGATAGCTCGTAGACTTCGCCTTTCCGTGCTTCTGGGCTAGGATGCTCACTTCTTCTTCGTTGGAGGCGAAGTCCATTGCTCGATGCAATGCATCCTGGATCGTGGTCAGAGCATTTAGCGCAATCTCCTTCCGAAAATCCGAGTCAAACCACAGGGCTTTCTTTAATGCTTGCAACGCGGCTTCGTCACTTATCCCTTCTACCTTTGACAGTACCGACTTGAATCGTTCGATGAAAGTTCGTAACGTCTCGTTTCGTCCTTGCCCCATGGTCCATAGATCCGCACCGGATTTCGACGTTCCATGAATATAGCATAATGTTTGAGGAATGCCGACGACAGCTGATTGAAATTGTCGATCGAAGTTCTTCCCAGCCTGGAGAACCATTGGAGAGCTGGACCTTTAAGGTGCTCTTCCTCGATCTGGGCTCGTTGGGCCCAGAGGATGTTCTCCTCCTCCTCGGTGAAGTCCTGATCATGGCCAAGGTTGGTGTTACTCCGTTCGATTAGAGTTTGGGTTGCACCCGCGAGTTCAGCTTTGCGGTGGTGTTCCAAGTCGTGTTCACCCTCTGGGTTATCCTCCGGGTCGATCACCGGATTCGTTCCGTCCACAGTCTGCGTGTTTGTTTCCTGTGGTGCCTCCTCGGCACGTGGTGAGGCGTCGAGAAATCGGGGGCTGTTGGATTGAGATGTCGCAGGGAAAACCCCGTTAGGTTAACTCCTGAGCCCCTACCTCGGGCTTGGCTTGCCGTCGCAAAGATTTCCAGCTTATCGGCCAAGCTGTCCACTTCGGCCAAGCTGTCCACTTCGGCCAAGCTGTCCACTTCGGCCGAGCTGTCCACTTCGGCCAAGCTGTCCACTTCGGCCGAGCTGTCTGGCCGAAGTCATTTCCGTACGAAACTGTCTGGCCGAAGTCAAATCTATACGAAGCTGCCTGGCCGAAGTCATTTCTATATGAGACTGTCTGGCCGAAGTCAATTTTACATGAAGCCAGAAGACGATGCGGCCGAAGTGGACAGCTTGGCTGATGTGGACAGCTTGGCCGAAGTGGGCAGCTTGGCCGAAGTGGACTGCTTGGCCGAAGTGGACAGCTTGGCCGGAGTGGACTGCTTGGCCGAAGTTGACTGCGTGGCCGAAGTGGACAGCTTGGCCAAAGTGCTTGCAGGCCGAAGTGCTTGTTGGCTGAAGTGGAGGTGTTTGCCGAAGTGAAGGCCGTGCAGAAGTGAAGTTTTGCCGAAGTGGACCCTTGCCGAAGTGAAGGCCCTTGCCGATGTGGGCTGCACCGAAGTGGAGCCGGAGCTGTGCCAAAGTCTCCTTGCCGATGTGGGCTGTGCCGAAGTGGAGCTTGTGCGTGTGCCGAAGTGGAGGCTTGTGCGTGCGCCAGATTGGAGGCTTGGAGCTGTGCCGAAGTCTCCTTGCCGATGTGGGCTGTGCCAAAGTGGAGCTTGTGCGTGTGCCGAAGTGGAGCGGAGCTTTGCCGATGTGAGCCAAAGCTTGCCTAAGTGGAGATAAGGCTTGCCTAAGTGGAGACAAGGCTTACCTAAGTGAAGACAAGGCTTGCCTAAGCGGAGACAAGGCTTTGCCAATGCGGAGACAAAGCTTTGCCGATGTCTCTCCTCTCTTTGCCGAAGTGGAACAAAGCTTTGCCGATGTGAGCCAAAGCTTGCCTAAGTGGAGATAAGGCTTGCCTAAGTGGAGACAAGGCTTGCCTAAGCGGGGACAAAGCTTGCCTAAGTGGAGACAAGGCTTGCCTAAGCGGAGGCAAGGCTTTGCCGATGTCTCTCCTCTCTTTGCCGAAGTGGAGCAAAGCTTTGCCGATGTGAGCCAAAGCTTGCCTAAGTGGAGACAAGGCTTTGCCAAAGTGAAGACAAGGCTTGGTTGGAATGGCCTATCTCGTGCTCAAGCGGACTCGTATAGAAATGACTTAGGCGCAATTCCAGCCTTGTCCGATTCTTCGTATTTCCACACTTAGCCATTTTTCCATTGATCGCAGCTGGGTGGGTTTTGACCCCAACAAAGGATGCAATAGTTCGTCTGTTGCTGGCAGCAACAGACGAGGTGATAGAATACCCGTGAAGGATGCAAAATTGTGATTTGCGTAGACCAAGTGACACGAATTTGGAATCGTTGTCTTTGAAAAGTGTAATGCGAAAGATTGCGTTTTTCGAGACATGGGGGTATGTATGTACATGGGAGTATGCATGTATACGTACCCAGTCCTCCCTTTAAAAAGGAGGAGGACAGCTGAACCCATCCGAAGATGAGCTGCCTACGTACCCTTTGCAGGGATCAAGCCGTCCCATAGTTCATGTGAAGTGTCTTAGTGATAGTACTTCTTTAGGTGCATTGCATTCCAAGACCTTGGTATCGGAATGTCAGACATGTTTGCGAGCTTGTACACTCTTAGTCGAACTGTCTTGGTGATTTTGTAAGGTCCTTCCCAGTTGCCTCCTAACTTGCCAGCGTTTGCTTCAGCTGTGTTCTGAAAAACATTGCGGAGAACCAAATCGTCTTCTTTGAACTTGCGACTTCTGACATTTGTGTTGTAATATTTAGCCGTTGCCTGCTGGTAGTTTTGAATCCGGATCAACGCTTGGTCTCGTCGTTTGTTGACCAAGTCCAATTCATCGAGTAACATGACATGATTCAGTCCCTCCTGCCCCGAAAGAAGTCTGCGGTGGACTCCGGGAAATTCCACTTCAGCTGGAATGACACATTCCACACCGTAGACAAGGGCAAAAGGTGTTTCTCCGGTTGCTCGTCGCGGAGTTGTCCTGTGTGACCATAACACTCCTTCAAGTTCATCCGCCCAGCGTCCCTTTTTGGCATCCAGGCGCTTCTTTAGACCATCAAGGATCGTCTTGTTTGCTGCTTCCGCTTGTCCGTTTCCTTGTGGGTAGCGTGGCATAGACTTGCTAAACCGTATCTTCCATTTCTCGTAGAAAAGTTCGAATCTTGCAGAGATAAACTAGGAGCCATTATCGGTGACGATTTCGTATGGAACTCCATGTCGGCATAAGATATTTTTTCAAACAAAATGCTCGACTTCGGCGTCCTTTACGTTGGCATAAGACTCTGCCTCGGCCCATTTAGAGAAGTAATCTGTCAAGACTAGCAGAAATCTCTTTCGTTTAGATCTACGTCGAGGTCCGACAATATCCATCGACCAGCGCATGAAAGGGTAAGGCGCCGAGATTGACGACAGCAGCTCGGTTGGTTGGTGAATCATCGGGGCATGTCGCTGGCACTTTTCGCACCTAGCGGAGAACTTCTCGCAGTCTTTTACCATAGTCAGCCAATAGTAACCGTGACGTTTGATCTTGATTGCCAAAGCTCTTCCACCGGAGTGGTTGCACATGATCCGCTATGCACTTCTTCCATGATTTTTCTAGCTTCGTGCCTTCGACACAAGCCATCAGCAGTCCTGAGAATCTCCACTTGAAGACGTTTCCGTCTAATATAACGTATGGAGCAGCTTGAGCTCTGAGTTTTCGAGCAGCCCACTTATCTGATGGTACCTCGCCGTCCATGATGTATACGCGGATTGCTCCCATCCACTCTTTGTCACATCCGTAATCCATTTCTGTTGGTTGCGAATCTTCTTCCATCTTCACTGCTTCATCTTTGGCTGGAGGGTCTATCTTGGGCTCTCCTTCTACTTCGATTGTCTCGTCTACAGCCGATGGCCTCATGTTTTGGTTTTCTTCCATAGTGGTGGTGTCGGCGATGCCTTCTTCTGTGATAATTCTCCTGGAAGTATCTTCGGCCTGACTTGCGGTTTGGGAGCGGGTGACCGCATTCACGATGTCAGAGAGGTTGATGCTTGGATGTTTGATGAATTCGACTGGGATAATCCTTTTCAGGTCTAGATCGGAGGTAGATGCGACTGCTGCTAGTGCGTCTGCCAAAGTGTTTTCCCCACACAGTATCCGTGTCAATGTGAATTCTTTGAATTGTGCAGCCAGTTCCTTGATGATTTTTAGATAAGCTTCCACCCGTTCGTCTCTGGTTGTGTACTCGCCGCTGACTTGGTTGACCACCTACTGTGAATCACAGTAAGCCCGGATGTGTGAAACCTTGAGTCCGCGAACGAGCCTCATTCCTGCGATTAAGGCATCGTACTCTGCTTCGTTGTTGGACGCGTGAAAACCCAAGTGGAATGATTGTTCGACGATTTTGCCTGTTGGAGAGGTTAAACGTATGCCTACCCCTGATCCTTGTTTCGATGATGATCCATCCGCGTGGACCTTCTATACTAGGCTTGGAGCTGATTCTTCTATTTATTCTTCTGGGAGTTCTATCAGGAAATCTGCAAGGACTTGGGATTTCGCGCAGGTTCGGCTCTGATACTCGATGTCATACTCGCTCAGCTCTATTGCCCACTTCGCCAACCTTCCAGACTGGCTAGGACTATGCAGGATCGATCGCAGAGGGAAAATAGTTAAAACCACGATCGAATGTGATTGGAAGTATGGTCTTAGCTTCCGGGGGGACACTATTACAGATAATGCCAGCTTCTCCATCTGCGGATATCGGGTTTCAGCGTCGGTGAGAGTTTGGATGAAGTAGAAAATAGGTTTCTGCTCGCTGCGCTCTTCTCGGATGAGTACTCCCGTACTGCTGTCGAGGAGACAGCCGTGTAAAGGTATAATGGTTCGCCTTCCACTAGTTTCGTAAGCACTAATGGGCTGGCTAGGTATTCTTTCAGCTGTTGAAATGCCTGTTCACATTTTTTTGTCCACTCGAACTTCTTGTTGCCACGCAGTGTATCGTAGATACGCAAACACTTATCGGTTGATCGAGAGATAAACCGATTCAGCGCGGTGACCCATGTTGTCAATCTCTGAACTTCGCGCTTGGTTTTTGGCGACACCATTTGTATCAGCGCATTAATCTGCTTCGGGTTGGCTTCAATTCCACGATGAGTGACCATGTATCCGAGGAACTCTCCGGATGTTACCGCAAATCTGCACTTGGTTGGGTTGAGCTTCATGTTCTGCATGTTTAGTTGCTCGAAACACTCTTCCAGATGAGCTACATGATCCTTTCATTCTAGAGATTTTACCAGCATATCATCTATATAAACTTCCATTGTCTTCCCGAGTTGGTCGGCGAACATTCTGTTCACCAATCGCTGGTAAGTTACCCCGGCATTTTTGAGGACGAATGGCATCACTTTGTAACAGTATATTCCACGGTATGTGATGAACGCTGTCTTCTCTTAGTCGTCTGGGTTCATCAGGATCTGGTTGTATCCGAAAAAAGCATCCATAAACGAAAAGAGTTTGTTGCCCGCTGTGGCTTCTACAAGCCGATCGATATGTGGAAGCGGGAAGCTATCCTTTGGGCAGGCTTTGTTCAGGTCGGTGAAGTCCACGAATACGCGCCACTTTACATTCTTCTTTTTTACCACTACAGGATTAGCGAGCCAGTCTGGGTACTTTGCTTCGACTATTGATCCGACGCGGAGTAATCTTTCCACCTCGTCATTCACCGCTTGTGCTCTTTCTGGCCCAAGTTTGAAGGTCGGGTCTACGTCAGCTTGTGGCATGTTACGTCGATGCTGATGCCGTCTTTGGCTGCCCACACGAAAGTATTTACGTTCTTTTTGAGGAGAAAAATCAGCTCTCCCTTTATTGGGTCCTTCAGCTCGGCCCCTATTTCGACATAACGCTTTGGGTGATTGCTGTCAATGTTCACTGAAATAATAGGATCGCAAGTGGGTTTTCTCTTCGTCTCACGATCCTCCGTGATCTGTAATTACTATAAGAGTTTTGCCAACTCCTTTTCGGGTTCCCTGTCAGTCTTCATCTTCTTTCACTTGGTTGTGGTGTTCGGCTCGGTGACTGGGTTCCCCCAAATTGTTTTGACTCCTCCGGGGGTCGGAAATTTAATGCAGATGTGGTAGGTTACAGTACGGCTCGCATGGAGTTTATCCAGGGGTGCCCATAATCACATTGTAGATCGCAGGATGATCCGCAACCGAAAAATCCATTATCTTGGTCACTTCTTTAGCGCGGATGGGAAGCTTGATTGTTCCAATGGTCATGATTGTTTCTCCTGAGAATCCGGTTAAAGGCTTTGGAGTGGCCGTAATTTTGGATAGTTCGATGTTTATCCTTCTGAGAGTTTCTCGAAAGATTATATCTACGTAGCTTCCCGCGTCTATCAGAACTCGGGCGACGTCGCAATCGTCCACGATCAATTTTATCACGAGGGGTCGTTATGTGGTCGATCTATGCTGGTGGGTTCCTTTTCTTCGAATGGGATGACATCGTTGGGAAGTTTGGAAGGTGCTGACCAGTTAACACTGCATCGGCTCGCCATGGAATGCTTTGATTGAAGACACCGTGTCTGAACAGTATTGTGATCCTCCTATTATCATGTTTATTCTTCTTCGAGAACCTATCTGCGTCGCCTCCTCATCTCGCCTTCCTCGCTTAGGAGGGTCACCATTTTGATTCGCCTGGTTCGGCTGATCGCCTTCTTCGAGAGCTCTTCGGCCACTAGTTTTGCCACAAGCTTTATTTCCAGGGTTCGGCAGTTTGCGGTTGAGTGCCCATGCATGTGATGGTACTCGCAGTAGGCGTTTTCATCGTACGAGCTCGGATTTCATGTTCCACGTGTTCCATAGTGTTTTGCCTCGGCCTGTTCCCACCTGGTAATTGTGGGCTCCTCCGAAATTGGGTTTCTCGTGGTGTACATATCCGTTTCCTTGATTACTTTTCTTATAAGGCGGTGGATTCAGAGTTTGGAAAGAAAGGTTCGTCGCTTTGGCCACTCCATATTTCTGAGACAACACCTTCATCTCTTCTTCGTTGACTATGAAATCTGAGGCTTGGTGCAACGCGTCTTGGATTGATAGTGGTGCGTTCAAAGCGATTTCTTTTCGGAACTCTGATTCGTACCACAACGAACTTTTTAATGCAAGCACGGCGGCCTTGTCGCTTACGCCCTCGACCTTTGACATCACTGCTTTGAATCTACCCATGAAACTTCGTAGTGTCTCCTTAGGCCCTTGAGTTAATGTCCAGAGATCAGCATCAGAGACTCCTCGATCCATAAACATAGAGTAGTGCTTCAGAAAAGCGGCAGACAAGTGCTGGAAATCGTCAATGGAGTTCCGCTCAAGCCTGGAGAACCATTGGAGGGCTGCGCCTTTTAGATGCTCCACAAACAGGAGGCAGAAACCATCATCTCTCTCCTTTTCCCTAAAATTGGCTCGGCCCGTTGCTATGATAAATGCCGTTATGTGCTCCTTTGGGTCGGTAGTCCCTTCGTAAACTGGGACTTTGATCTTTCCAGGGTCGGAAACCCTTGCCTTGGTAATTCAAGCTGTAAACGGTGTGTTATGTGCTTCTTCTAGTACACGCTCAATCTACGGGACTTTACTGGTTGCCTTGTGAACCTGGGATTGAACAGCTTCCATCTCAGCGGTGGCACGATCTAAAGAAGCTCGGATTTCGTCCAACTCTTCTCTCTGGGCTCGGCTCATCGGTCACTGCTCGTCAGCGTACTGCGCCTGTTGGACCCATAGGAGATTTTCCTCTTCCTCTACTAGGTTCCTGGCTCGGTTTAGATTAACGTCGCCTTTGCTGGTTCGGGCTCCCGTTATCGTTGGTGGGAATCCCTCGTCAGCGAGATTCTCCATGTTATGGTCTCCTTCTTCGCGCCCCTCTTCGTCGAGAACGATTGCTACAGCCGACCCACCGTTGGCGCGCTGATCACATCCATCACTGGCTCCTCTTGCACCACGAATCAGTCGAGGTGGATCGGTGATACTTGATCTGGTCGCCTCGGGTGTCTGTTCATTGGTTTGATGTGGCGGTGGCAGTCCTCCAAAAGTCCTTGGTGCGTCGCATGGTGTTGAAAAATCCAGGGCCGTCGGGTTTAAGCCAAGTCGTCTAGTGATTCCGCTGACGGGTGGGTTCATTTTTGAACCCATGCCTCTGAGTCGTGTGTTTTTGGCTCGGCTCTCTGTCGCCAGTGTCTCTATTCTCTCCTTTAGCGAGCTGTTCAACTTATCTTGCTCCTCCGCCTTCTTCAGCAACGTGGTCATAATGTTCTTCAATTCTGTCAGCGTTTCTGAAGTGCCTTTCGTGTTTGCTGGCGGCGGATTGGTTCTCGTTCTAGGAAGGTTAGCGCCAGTTTTGCTCGCGTCATCGCCGCTCCGGTCTCCGTCGGTAGTCATCGTTTCAGATTTCGTATTTGGTGGTTCTTAGGTGTCAGAAAGTTTAATGACTCCCCACAGACGGTGCCAAATAGTGGGAGTCGAAACTCGCACAACTAAATTTTGTAAGGAAAATTTAGGAATTCGAAAAACTTATATGAAAAGAAACACAAGAACAGAGATCCAAAGATAGTGTTTTATTCAAACTGTTTAGAAAGCTGTTTGCCGAGAGAATAACAAGTGTTTTGCTAGGTAAAGTTGCGGATCCCTTTTTCAAAGGGGTACATGTCTATTTATACAAGAATAAATCGGCTAGGCCTTCTCCTAATCGATAAAGAAAAACTTCCTTATTCTTCGGGATTTTCTTTTCGCAAGTCGGTTATGACATCTTGGGCTTTACAGCTGGGCTCGGTTATGACATCTCGGCCTCCAACGTCTCTCGAGCTCGGCCCACCAATGTTTCTTCGTTGCGAACTCGGCCTTTCTCAAACTACTCTTCGTAACCTTGGGCTCGGCCCACAATTACTCAGATGTTTGCTTTGTCGCGAGGCTCGCCGGCTTGTCATACTTGCTAAGATTGCCATTGTGTCGCCGATCTCGCCGGCTCATTGTCATGTTCCCGAGCTCGCCTGCTTGCCGAGCTTGCTAGCTCGCCATGTTGCCGAGCTTGCTAGCTCGCCATGTTGCCGAGCTTGTCAATGTGTGTCAAGCTTATCGGCTCATTATCGTCATTTGGTTCGTTGTCAACATGTTGGCTCGTCATCATTTGTTGGTTCGTCAACATGTTGGCTCGTCATCATTTGTTGGTTCGCCAGCATGTTGGCTCGTCACCGTTTATTGGTTCGCCAGCATGTTGGCTCGTCACCGTTTGTTGGTTCGCCAGCATATTGGCTGGTCACCGTTTGGTGGTTCGCTAGCATGTTGGCTCGTCACCGTTTGCTGGTTCGCTTGCATGTTGGCTCGTCACCGTTTACTGGTTTGCCAGCATGTTGGCTCGTCACCGTTTGCTGGTTCGCCAGCATGTTGGCTCGTCACCGTTTGCTGGTTTGCCAGCATGTTGGCTCGTCACCGTTTGCTGGTTCGCCAGCATGTTGGCTCGTCACCGTTTGCTGGTTTGCCAGCATGTTGGCTCGTCACCGTTTGTTCGCTCGCCAGGATGTTGGCTCATCACCGTTTGCTGGTTTGCCAGCATGTTGGCTTGTCACTGTTTGCTGGTTCGCTAGCATGTTGGCTCGTCACCATTTGTTGGTTCATCAGCATGTTGGCTCGTCACCGTTTGTTGGTTCGCCAGCATGTTGGCTGTCTCGTACCACCGAAGTCGGTTAGACCCAAGATTTTTACTTAGCCATTTTCGGCGGTCAATCTCGATGGGGTGGAAATTGACCCCAACAGTCTTCGAGGGAGCATCTTGTGGCTCCATACAACAATTTTATCTCGTTGGAAGTAGAGACAACCGGTTTTGTGCGTGCATAGATGGTGTTTGTTATGAGACGGAGAACATAGCGGATTGTGGGGTTTCTAATCTTTGACATCCGGGAACCAATAGGTGAGTATGGTTCATTGACCGCGATGTTCCTCCACACCATCGATTCTTGATTGGACTCTTCCACCATGTCGAAGTTAGCCTCGGGAAATCCATAAACCTCACAAAACGACTCGAATGGAATCAAGTATTTCTTCAAGCCAACCATGAATTCATTGCGCCCTCCACCATACAGTTCATCATCAAAGTATTGAACCGTGGCTAGGAAGTTCGTGGTAGGTTCGGTGTCTGTCACGTGATCCATGTTAGCAAGACCTTCCAAATGCATCCACTCCAAAAGATCGTCCACTTGATGTTGTATTCCCATTTCAATCATGATACCGCAACAAGCAAAGCGGGTAGGGTAAAAAGTGGCACGGTCTAGCTCGGTTAAGTAACCAATTTCCTCTTGAGACCATCCATTATAATCGGGATCCCCTTGAAAAGAGTGGTGTCTTGGCCATGAAGAGGAGTCCATGATTTGAGTTCTTGATAGTTGATCCTACAAAAGGCAATTCTCAAATGAGAATGGTCCACAATTTGAAAGCACAAAGTGTCTATCTATGCCTTATGATCATTTTAATAGCTCAAGTAGCATGAATAGATCGACACTTATACTATCAACTCAAGAGTTAACCCAAACCTTAATTGAAAGTACAAGAACACCAATTCAAGTTTTTTCCTATTTCACCAAACTAGAAATTGCATATCAAATCCAAAGCTTGCAAATTTGAGAAATTTCTCAATATTTTAGTGAACACTAGTTAACAATAAAGCTTAATGGTAATATTTGAATGACAAAACTCTAATCATATTTCCAAACTCCCCACATTTAACAAAATTGCACTCATTTTCGTCACTATTCACACCAAGAACCCTAAGAGGCAAAATTTTCAAAATTCAACCATCAATTCATGAACAACTCTCAAGTAATCAACAACCCATTATATATAAACCTTATCCAAAGCAAAAACAAGCAATCTTAGAACCCTAAGATAACAACCCCATGAAAACAAAATGTAAGCTTTTCCATGAGCTTTAATGGAGGAGATGGGTTGAGAGAGAAAGAAAGCATACCTTGTGCTTGGCAAGAGATGAGGTTGATAAGAGCTAAAGATAGTGATGAATTTGAAATCCTCTTTGAAAATTAGTGGGGGTGTGTGAGAGTGAGAAATGAGAGAGCTTTCGAGGAAAAAGAGAGCTTTTTGGTTCAAAAGAGTTTGAGAAATGAAAGAGGAGGAAGATGGATTCGTTTTGAGGGTTTTAGACTGTCTAAACCAGTTTAAAATCAAGTTTGAAACCAAAGAAAATAGGCCTAAACTAAAGCAAACCGAGTCAACATCTCAAAAAGTCAAAGGAAACTTACCTTTTCCCGTGTAATCTGCATCGACGTGCCCCATCGACCTGTTGGAGGGGTGTTGGTCGATGGCGTGTGCACCAGAGAGTGGGAAACTGTCTGATGCAGTTCCCATCGACCTGGTCTAGGGTGGCTGGCCGATGTAGGCTACATTCTACTTTCAATGTGCCTTGTTTGTCCTCGAATGCATCCATAAACTTCTATCTTGATTCCTATGACCATAAACCTCTATCTTGATTCCTATTATCAAAAACAGGCAAAAGCAAGCATAAAAGTAGGTAAAACTAAAGAGAAATATGTACAAAGGATACCATGGGATTGCCTCCCAAGTACGCTTATTTAAAGTCTCTAAATTTGACGGTTTTAGGAGATTTTAGGCAGAGGAAGTGTGAGAACCATCCATAATGCTTGATTCCCAATCAGTCATCTCAACATTGAAACACTCCTTCATGGTCCTCTTTCCGTTTTCAACTTCTTCCATGGTTAAACCCGGGGTGAGAATAATATTCGCTTTAGAGAAAAGCTTCAAAACTCCCTTGCATTTCACCTTGCAATCAAGAGATCCATCAACCATCTTAATGGAATGTAGGGTGAGGGTGGGTTTCTTTTTCATACTTGTGGATTATTTAAAAGCAATAGGTGTCATAGACTTGAACCCCATTTCTTCTTGCCCTTTAAAGAGCAAATTCAAACCATCTCCATCAAAAGTCTCTTGGAGATTCTCTTCATTCCCTTTAGCAAGGGTTTCTTGTTCAATAATAGGAGGCACATCTTTGGTCTCTAAACTCATTAATTGACCAACTTCTTCCTCTTCATAGGAGATTGTGCCACAAAGTCTTCTTGGGGCGGGGGAAAATGGGTAAGAGACATAGGGGTTCACATTATGGAGGATAGCTTTCTTGTTGAGAAAATCCATTGACACTCCTGCGGAAGCTAAGAAATGCGTACCAAGAACAAAGGTGAGCTTCTTAGTGGAGTCCACTTCCACAACCATGAAATCGGTTGGAATGATGCAATTCCCTATGTTCACTGGATAACTATCGAGAATCTCAAGTGGACACTTAGAAGATGCATCCGCAAATATGATGTAGTTAGTGTTACCCTTCAACTTCTTGATGCCTAAAGTCTTGAACATATCATAAGAGATAACGTTCACGCTTGAACCGGAATCACATAATGCTTAATCAAGCTTCAAATCCCCAAGAAAGGATGTAAGAGAGAATGTACTCGTGTTTTCTTGCTTAGAGAGGGTCTTAAGCTCTTGAGTCTCTCCACCTTTCTCTTCATAGTTCTTCATAACATCCATGACTTTGCCATGGTTAGCCAAGGTTTCCTTAATTAGTTGCCTGGGGATTTGAGCAATACCATCTCCTTTGGGATACTTTACCCTAACTTGCTCCAAATAATTCTTGAACCTTGTGAGAACTCTCTTTAGGGTCTTGGTAAAGACCGGGCAAGGAAATAAAAGTTTTGGTTCATAAGGAGAGGGTTGAAAGCTAGGGGGTTCCTCTCTCATCATGATCTTGGGAGTTTTTACCTTAAGCTCTTCGTCGTTCTTAACAAATTCTTCAACATAAGGGCATTCAAGTAGCTTAGCCAACTCATCCAAGTAGAGCTCGTCTTCTTCAAATTATTCCCTTGTCAAAGGTCTATCGCGGGCTTCCCAGCGCCTTTCATCTTCCATTATGACGACATTGGAAAATGCTTTGGTGTTGGATTTGGATTTACCCGGTAGAGTACTACTTTGAGCTTTAGAACTTGAAGCCATTTGCGCCCCATTTATAGGTCTATGGTCTTAACGGTGATGCCAAGCGTGTAATTTTACCATCCAACTCTTGATACATGCTATCAATTCTATTGTTGACTTCTAGGAACTTCTTCCCAATGTCCGCACTATTTTTAATTTGACCCTCCAAGACCCTTTGTACCAAAGCTTTGATATCTTGGTCTTGTGATGAAGGTTGAATAGAAGTGCTACCTTGTCCTTGGATGTTTGGAGCAACTTGGTTAGGGAAAGTGTATTGCTGCTTAGGAGCAAAGCCTTATTGTTGAGGAACAAATCCTTGACCTTGTTGTTGTGTGACAAATCCTTGTTGTGGTTGAAAACCTTGTGTTTTAGGTGGGTAGACTTGGTCTTGTGGGTTTTCCACATTAGTGCTTCTATAGGACAAGTTGGAATGATTCCTATAGTTGGGGTTGAAGCTCATTTGGTAGTAGCCTCCTTGACCTCATTTGGTAGTAGCCTCCTTGACCTTGCATATAACAAACCTCTTCTTGCGCATCTTGACTACTTTCACCAACCCAATCTTGGCTTTGATCAAAATTACCAACAAAGTGAACTTGCTTTTTGTTACTCATGAGGAACTTGTCAAGCTTGTCACTCAATTCTTTAATCCTAGGGTCTTTTTCCTTTCGCTCTCTCACACTTCTATCATACTCCTTGCTATAGCATTGATTGCTTTGTGCAAGGTTTTCAACGAGTTGCTCTCCTCGCTCAACCGATAAAGTAGTAAAATCTCCATTAGCAATGTGATATTTTTCCTCAATTCCCCGGTGGAAGATTCCCAACAATGCTTCCATAGATATCCCATGGTAAGGGCATGAACGTGTATACCCTTCAATCTCTCTCCCAATCCTCATACAAATTCTCATTCAGCCCTTGTTGAAAGTTTTGAATATCATTCCTTATCTTGGCGGTTCATTGATTGGAGAAGAACTTAGCCAAGAATCTCTTCTTACACTCCTCCCACGTGGTAATGGAGGATGTAACTACACTCTTCTCCCATTGATAGGCCTTTTCGCCTAGAGAGAATGAAAAGAGTGTGAGCTTGATGACGTCTTCCAAAACGCCATTTGTTGGGGTCAAAACTCACTCAGCTGTGATCAATGGGAAAATGGCCAAGTATGGAAATACGGAGAATCGCACAAGGCCGAAGTCGTGGCCTAAGTCGTTTCTATACGAATCCACTTAGGCACGATACGAGCTCACTTCGGCCGTGATACGAATCCACTTAGGTACGATACGAGCTCGCGTTGACCGTGATACGAATCTACTTTGGCGCGGTCCACTTCGGCACGGAGAGTCAACTTCGGTAACAGAGACTTCGGCAACTTCGGCACGGTCACTTCGGCACGGTCACCTCAGCACAGCCACTTCGGCCACTTCGGCATGGTCACTTCGGCCACTTCGGCATGGTCACTTCGGCCACTTTGGCATGGCCACTTCGGCCACTTCGGCACGGCCACTTCGGCACGGTCACTTCGGCCACTTCGGCACGGCCACTTTGCCGAGGCTACTTCGGCCACTTCGGCACGGCCACTCCGGCAAGGCCACTTCGGCAACGACCACTTCGGCCAATGCAGCTCCACTTTGGCTACGATACGAGCTCACTTCGGCCGTGATACGAATCCACTTAGGCACGATACGAAACTGTCTGGCCGAAGTCATACGAAGCTGTCTGGCCGAAGTCATACGAAGCTTTCTGGCCGAAGTCATACGAAGCTGTCTGGCCGAAGTTATACGAAGCTGTCTGGCCGAAGTCATACGAAGCTATCTGGCCGAAGTCATGCGAAGCTGTCTGGCCGAAGTCATACGAAGCTGTCTGGCCGAAGTCATACGAAGCTGTCTGGCCGAAGTCGTTTCCATACGAAACTGTCTGGCTGAAGTCATTTTCGTACGAAACTATCTGGCTGAAGTCATTTCCATACGAAGCTGTCTGGCCGAAGTTGTTTCCATACGAAGCTGTCTGGCTGAAGTCAATTCTATACGAAGCTGTTTGGCCAAAGTCATTTCTATACGAAGCTGTTTGTTCCAAAGTCATTTTTTGTACGACGTCAACAAGCCCATTTTCGGCCTGTAACGATACAAAGGCCCATGAAGTCAACCCAACTTAGCTAGACGGGAATCCCGAAGGATTAGAAAGTTTTCCTTATCCCTTTGGGATTGACCTAGCCGACTCAAACTAGTATATATAATGTACATCTCTTGAAATAGGGATCCGCAATTTACTTAGAAAAAACCCTAGATTTTTTTGCTCTACAAACACTTGTACGAAAAGCTTTTCGAAACAGCTTAATAAAAACCATCTTTGGATCTTCGCTTTCATGGTTCATACGCAAAAATTTCATCCCTCTTAACAAACCTCCGACAAATCTAATTGTGTTGATTTCGATTCCCACAATTTGGCGCTAGAAGGAGGGGCTATTGAAACTTTCTTACTCCACGTAACCACCGTACAAACGATCCGAAGAATATGAACGACGACGGAGAAAGACAAACTGATGATCCTCAGGACATCATGGCCGATGGATCCGGAGAGAAAGATGCACCAGCGCTTGCAGCTTTGGAGACGAGTCCGGATGCCCTGACTCAGCTAAAGACGATCCTAGAGATGCTGCTCAAAAAGGTGGAGGAGCAGGATAAGCTGAATATGACGATGACCGACAAGGTGGAAGTCCTTGTGACGGAAAGCCGAACCCGAGGTAGGGGCTCAGGAAACAGCCCTCAACCCAAGGCGGACTACCTCCTCCAAACCAACCAACCGCAAATGCCGAACTGAACGCGGTAGCTCAAGAAACGAACACACAGACTGCGGACATAACGAATCCGGTGATTGACCTGGAGGACAACCCAGAGGGTGAACAACACTTGGAACACCATCGCGAAGCTGGACTCGCAGGTGCAACCCAAACTCGAATCGAACGAAGCGATGCCAACCTCGGCCATGATCAAGACTTCACCGAGGAAGAGGAGAACATCCTCAGGGCCCAACGAGCCCAGATAGAAGAATAGCGAAAAGCAGTAATCCGAGCGCAGAAGGAGGAGATGGCTGAAATTCGGGCTGGTATGGAGCGAGCTGCCACTGAGATGAGATTTGTTCGATCTTAGATGCATAGAGCTACCAGCAAGGCTCCCGAACTTTATCGAGTTCCTGAAGAAGCACAGAACACCCCGTTCACAACTCGAATTACGAAGGCAAAGGTTTCCGACCCGGGGAAGATGAAGATACCAGTTTATGAAGGAAATGCCGACCCAAAGGAACATTTGACAGCCTTCGCGATAGCAATGCACTACAAGAAAATATGCCAATTTGCGACTACGATTGTGGTAGCAAATGCCTCGCAAATGGAAATTTGCGAGGGGTTTGCGACCAAATAAGAATCGTCGCAACCAGCTACTCGCAAACGAAAAATCATCGCAATCTAGACGCAAAATATGCGAGGAAAGAAGTTTGCTAGGAGTTTGCGAGGACTATTTTGCAAGGCATTTGCGAGGCAAATTTTGCTACTAGTTTGCGAGGACTATTTTTGCAAGGCATTTGCGAGGCAAATTTTGCTACTAGTTTGCGAGGATAATTTTGTGAGGCATTTGCGAGGAAATATTGCGAGGAGTTTGTGGGGCAAAGGACGGTCGCAAATCAGTTGCAAAAAAAGAGATAAATTGTTTTTTTTTTTAAACAGAATTTTTAATGGTTTTCGGAAATAAAATAAAAATTAATTAATATTATATAAAACGAGTATTTAGTACAACGAACAAAATAAACTACAAATCATCGATATCCTGAAAATCCGAAGCTTCATGAAATTTCGAAGCAGAAGCTGAAGATGTTCCAGCTTCTCCTTGTTTCTTCTTCCTCAGCATCTCCCGAATCGTCGGATTCGAATCCCCAAGTAACTCGAACATCATATCATAGGCGTCGTGTTGCTGCTTCAGCGATCTGATCTCTGCTTCCACGATCTCTAGCTTCTTATCTCTAATCGGGTCCGGGACGTATGTCGAAACCGGGCAAAAGGGAACTCCCTCGTCATCCGTCGGAATAGATCCCATGAAAGCAATCTTCCCCTTTCTGGTACGGGGAGCTAGCTGTAAAATAAAATTTAATAAAGAAAAAAATAAATACTTATATATGAATTAGTAATAAAAGTTTGTTTTCGTTACCTGAGTGGCGATGCGGTTTACGTCCACTGGGGTCATTTGGACGGGTTGACAATCGGGAGTGGACTGCGATGTGATTTCCTCGACCCGGGCAGTGGACGTACCGTCCTTGCGTCTGTGGGTCTTCTCCCAAATCTCGGGCATCGTAGCCGAGCTGTGCCTGAAAAATGGTAAAAATATGTTAAATCGTGAGATACTTTAATTTGAAGAATTTTTAAAATTTGAACTATAGAAATTGAATTCAACTTACAATACGGCGCGCTTGTTCGAAGAAGGATAACTGCCCCGAGACATGCTTCAAAATGCCTTCTCCGTCAACCTTGGTGTAACGCGAGGCCCGGCACTTGCTGCTCGTGTCTTCGGAAGTCGGCAACTGCCAGTAGGCAATGAGACCCGCCCAGACCGTCGGGTTGAACCACTCAGGTATCGCATGCTCAGGGTCGGCCTACCATTTCTTTTTCCAGTGGCCGACTTGATCAGTAAGGCGATGCATCGCCTTGTCATCGAAGGCGTCCCGGACCAGTCCCGTGATCTCGACATCCCATCTGTATTTTTGCTATAAAAAATAAAAATTCACATTAGTATAAATTTAATATTAGTATATACATTGTAAATTATAAATTAAATTATTAGTAGAAATAAAATTATAAACTAACGCGAAATTAATAGAATTACTGCGAAAATGTGAAACCACCTATCCCTCGTCTCCTGGGGCACCTTGCTCCAACTCCGGTACGGGGCTTTGAAATCCCGCTCGATCAGTTTCCTAATAGTCTGTCCAACTTTATTATGCCCAAACCTGGAAAAAAAAGTTATGTTATAAACAATTAAAAAAATTGTTTATTTAATAATTAAAAAAAAATAATATAGTTACCATAAAGTCCCCGGGAAAAGATGCGGATCCAATCTCGTCATATGCTCGAACTGTGGAGCCTCGGTGGCAGATCATGTGGTTGCGTCTCTAGAACAAAATCCGAGATAGGCGGAGTCGATGTAGAAGGTCCGTCACGTCGTGAATGAGATCCTTCGCGTCGCGGTACAGGTGTACCGGAGGCGGATAAAAAACCGGTATACTCATTATGCCTATCACCCATCTGCAATAAAATATTTAATAAAAATTAAATTCAATCTAAATATATTCCTAACTATTCTAAAACCAAAACTATAAATTTATTTCATACCTAAATTTATTCCTAACCATTCTAAAGCAAAAATTATAAATTTTGAAAAAAAATCGGAATATACCTTTTAGAGAGAGCGAGAGAGTTGCGAGTAGAGAAAGGGAGGATGTGAGAAAATGAGCAAAGAGCAAGGCAAATTCGGCTGCCTTATATAAAAATATATAGAGTCGCAACTTGGTCGCAATCTAGTCGCAAAAATGCACCGTTTTTTCACCCAATCGGATTAGCCGCCCAAATTTGCGACTGATTTGCGACGCCACGTGGCAATCTAGTCGCAAATTTGGTCAAATTTTCAACACCGGCCAAAATAAAAAGGTTATTTTTTTATTACCGCCAGATTTTGCGACTAATTTGCGACGCAACGTGGCAATCTAGTCGCAAATCTGGTCAAATATTCAACACGCGGTAAATTAAAAATCGCCAAGATTTGCGACGCGGTTGCCACGTGGCATCGTAAATTAGTCGCAAAAATTTGCTACTCATTTGCGACTACCCGAATCAAATAAGAAGAAAAAATGGTTTAGGGTTTAGGATTTCGGTTTATCACAAAGTTCATACATATATACATCCTATAATTATACATTAGGGTTATGTGTTTAGGGTTTCGGGCAATTATATAAACAATTCAACAATCCTACTAAAATTGATTGAATCATCATGCATTAACTATATAGTGACATACTTAATCTCTGTAGATTCTTTAAATCTAGATGTTGTTCGAGAAATTAATAGGGTTTATTCAACTAACCTATATGCATTAGGGTTAAGGGCTTATAGGTTTTATTTAGGATTTAAGGTTTATAGGATTTTTTAGGGTTTAGGGTTTAGGGCAAATTACGACTAATTTGCGACGTCTAGTCGCAATCTAGTAGCAAATTGTATATTTTGCTACTAAATTGCGACAACAAGTCGCAAATTAGTCCCAATTTGTACTTGATTTATTTAAAAAAAAAACACGGTACATAATTTAGGGTTTAAGGCTTTGAGGGTTTATTTAGGTTTCTAGGATTTTTAGGGTTTAAGGTTTATAGGATTTTTAGGGTTTAGGGTAAAGTAAATACAAATTTGCGACTAATTTGCGACATCTAGTCGCAATCTAGTAGCAAATTATATATTTTGCTACTAAATTGCGACTACAAGTAGCAAATTAGTCGCAATTAGTACTTGGTTTATTTTAAAAAAAAAACACACGGTACATAATTTAGGGTTTAGGGCTTCGAGAATTTATTTAGGTTTCTAGGATTTTTAGGGTTTAAGGTTTATAAGATTTTTAGGGTTTAGGGTAACAATGTACAAAATTGCGACTAATTTGCGACATCTAGTTGCAATCTAGTAGCAAATTGTTATTTTGCTTCTAGATTGCGACTAGATGTCGTAAATTAGTCGTAATTTGTACTTGCTTTATTTTTAAAAAAAGACACGGTACATAATTTAGGGTTTAGGGCTTCAAGGATTTATTTTGGCTTCTAGGATTTTTAGGGTTTAAGGTTTATAGGATTTTTAGGGGTTAGGGTAAACAATGTACAAAATTGCGACTAATTTGCGACAACTAGTCGCAATGTAGTAGCAAATTATTATTTTGCTACTAGATTGCGACTAGAGGTCGCAAATTAGTCGCAATTTGTACGTGGTTTATTTAAAAAAAACACACGATACATAATTCTTACAAACGATGATTATAATACACGATACATAATTGTTACTCATCATGATCAGAAACGTAAGTTTGTCCATTTTCGCCTTCTTCTTCATCATCCTCAACTTCGTCCCCTTCATCAAACTCGTCTGACTCCGCTTGACTATCAGATTCCTCTCATATGACTTCAAGTCCCCTATAAAGCGGGTCAATTCTGGTCAAATCATTGCTTGAATCGACGGGGATGGAAATTGTTTCTGTCCTTTCAGGTTGCACGGGCGGAAGATCATCATCAGCTAAGCCCCCGATAATTCGACCCCGTGGGTTAACTTTAATAACAGACAACCAATTCTGATCACGTCGGACCCGAGTTCGAGGGTAAGGAATGAAAACTACTTGCTCCGCTTGAGATGCTAACACGAATGGCTCGAACTTGCCAGTGTAACTCGGGTGTCCCTGTACATCCACGACTCCGAATTTGCTTGATCTTACGCCAACCCCAATAGTTGGATCAAACCAATCACATCAAAATAGGACGCATTTAAGATTCATCATCCCAGCATACTCTACTTCTACGATTTCTTTCAGGATACCCTAAAAGTTGGTATCACCTGGGACATGGATACCATAATTTGCAGTGGCCCTTCGTTGCCCATGCTCAAATGTATGGAAAATAAATCCGCGAGTACAATACATCTTAGCGGTTCTTATATTAGGGATAGGCCCCATCACGAATCGTGGACCCGCAGAGGCCAAGTTCCCGGCCGAGACCTCCTCTTGGTCACCTACAAGGCCAAATGCAATTAGTTGATTACTAATTAATTAATATCATATATATATATATAAGATTATGGTTATAGTTACCTTCTCTCTCATCCATCCTGCGAAATCACGTTCAACGTATGATCTCACTTCTTGGTCGTCAAGTTCCGGAAATGCTTCCCGTATTTGCTGTTCGAGCATCCTGTGCATCACATAATAAAGGATGATGATTAATTATAATTAATTGTATATGTATATAAGTAAACGAGTACTATATATATATATATATATATATATACACCTTTCAGACGGTCGAAAGAAGTCACAGTTTAGCAAGATATAAGTATGAGCTGCGTGAGAATGCTTGTAATCACACCACTCGCTTGCCATTACTTTGCCACCCATTCGGCCTAAATCCGAGAAGACATCGGGTACTCCCACATCATGATATATTCGCCCAACCCCACCATCATCATATCGTTTATGATTTGTTCTCTTTGTTTTCACGGTTGGGCTAAAGTAGTAACTCGAGAAATTAGATGTCTCCTTGGTCAAACTTCCTACCACGATAGATCCCTCAACCCTTGCGAGATTTTTTGCTTTCATCTTCAGATGTTTGAAGAACCTTTCGAATGGGTACATCCATCGAAATTGGACTGGTCCACCAAGATCCAACTCATGCGGTAAGTGGACTACCAGATGTTCCATCATGTCAAAAAATGAAGGAGGAAATATCTTCTCCAAGTTGCAAAGAATAACTGCGATGTCTGATTTCAACGTCAAGATTTCGTCAGCATTTAATGTTCGAGCACATAAGTCTCTGAAAAATGCCCCGATACCTGAAATTATGTACAACGTACAAGTTAATTATAAACTACAAATATATATATAAATATATAATACAAGAATAATACCTGCTAGTGCCTCGTGGACGTGATTTGGTAGAAGCTCCTGCAATGCAAATGGCAGTAGTTGTTGCATGAATACATGACAATCATGGCTCTTCATTCCAGAAAATTTTTGCCCTTGCTCGACACACCTTGAGAACGTTGACACATATCCATCTGGGAACTTGACATCATCCTTAATCCACTTAAACAAACTATTCTTTGAGTCTAATGACAGCCAAAAAATAGGAATCGGTGCCCTACCATCGCTTGTAATGTGCAACTCAGGCCTTGCGCATATACCAGGGAGATCCAAACGTGATTTCAAATTGTCTTTCGTTTTATCCGGAACATTCAACAACGTGTGGATGATATTTTCGAAAAAGTTCTTCTTGACGTGGATTACATCCAAATTGTGCCTCAAGAGATGATCCTTCCAGTACGGCAGTTCCCAGAATATACTCTTCTTATGCCCGTTATGATACTGCCCATACCCACCCGACATATTAGAGGGGACACTGTACCAGTTACCCCCAAGTTCTGCAGTTTGTTGAGCATCGCAATAATCTATTTGCGCTTCCAACTGTTCCCCTGAAAGATAAACCGGGGGGGGGGGGAACTTTGACGGTTTTGTTTTTCTTGAACAACTTCTTGTTATTTCTATAAGGATTACCCAATGGCAGAAATCGACGATGACAATCGAACCAGCACATTTTGCGTCCATTCGTTAATTGAAACGCATCAGTCTGATCCAGACAGTAAGGACATGACAATTTCCCATGAGTTGTCCATCCAGATAACATCCCATAGGCGGGGAAGTCGCTTATGGTCCACATAAGCACAGCTTTCATGGTGAAGTTCTGGCGGTTTGATGAATCGAACATTCGTACACCAACATGCCACAACTCCTGTAATTCGTGGATCAGAGGCTGCAAAAAGACATCAAGAGCTCTTTTTGGATGCTTAGGGCCCGGAACAAGAATGGTCATGAACAAAAATTCTCGATGCATGCACATATCCGGAGGTAAATAATAAGGCGTTACTATGACTGGCCACAACGAGTATTGCCGACCAGACATACCAAATGGACTAAACCCATCAGTGCAAAGACCCAAATAAACATTTCTATGTTCTTCAGCAAAGTCTGAATGTACCGTGTTAAAGTGTTTCCACGCCTTCGCATCTGATGGATGAGAGATCACCCCTTCCTCACTAAAGTGTTATGCATGCCACCTCATTACCCCAGCAGTCTGCTCTGATTGGTATAATCTTTTCAATCTATCTGTTATCGGAAGATACCACAGACGCTGGAACGGCACCCTCGTACGGCCACCTGTTTCTTTATATCTCGGTTTTCTGCAAAAACGACATTCCTGCAACTTAGCATCATCTTTCCAGAAAATCATACAGTTATCAATGCAGATGTCAATCATCTCAGATGGTAAACCAAGACTCGCAACCAGTCTCTGTATTTCATAGTAACTCTCTGCCGAGTTATTACCCTCCGGCAAATACTCGTTAAACAATGCAGTCCATTTATCCATGCAATTTTCACTAATGTTATCTTCGCTTTTAATTGTCATCATCCTAGATGCTAATGACAATTTTGAAAGCCCTTCTCTACATCCCTCGTAGATGGGTTCATTAGCAGCGTCTAACATATCGTAAAACTTTTTAGCACTCGGGTTTGGTTCTTCAAAAGTATTATCATTAAACGAGGCAATACTTTCATGAAATGCATCAGTAACCATGTCATGAAACCTATTCCCAGCACTATTACCATATCCATATTCATTATAATCTTGCTGATGAGCATGCTGATCATAGTTATTATCAAAACTACTAGCGCCATCTTGATTGCCATGATAACTCGTACTTGAACTACCCGGAAGATTAACTACAAAATCTTCCCCGTGCGCAAACCACACATAATAGTTAGGTAAAAACCCCCCTCGTATATAAATGTTTCCAAACAGTGTTTGCATCATGATGATCAATGTTCTCGTACTTAACACAAGGACAGAAAATTTTGTTACCGTTGTCTCCCACGAATGACTGATGTGTCACGTGGGTCAAAAATTGATCATGACCATCTCTAAATTCTCTCGTCACTTCACCGGTATCTGGATCTCGCCGGTTGTACATCCATGCCCGAACCGTGTATATCTCATGATGCCAAGACATGATCCAATTATCGACCTCTCCACAAAAAATATCAGATTTATAGTGTGTTTGCGAAATAAAATATTTTTGTGAGTAGATTTGGGATGTTTGTGATATGATTTTAGTCTCCCCCATAGCTTGCTATTTATAGAGGACCAGCCATTTTTGCTACTCATTTACGACCAACCTTTGTTACTAATTTGCTAGAACAAAATATTTGCAAGGCCTTTGCTAGTAATTTGCTACCCATTTGCGACCAAAAATTTAGTAGCAAAAAGCAGTTGGAAATCATTGAAAACGTGTGTACCGACTTTCTAAATATCCTCGCAAATCAGTCGCAAATCTTAGAAAATATCTTTCCTCGCAAATGCCTCGCAAATTTGCAACGTGTTTGCTATGAACTATCTTTTCGTCGCAAATTAGTCACAAATTTGAGGATATTTACGACGGAATTTATCCACGCAAATTTGCGACTCCAAATGAAAATTCCTAGCAAACACCTCGCAAATTTGCGACCTCATAATGTGGTCGCAAATTCTCCTCGCAAATGGGCCTGTTTTCTTGTAGTGATGGGATGAGCAAACTTTAGAGAAGGCGAAGAAGACGCTGGTCAATGTCTTTTGTTCGTCGAGCACCTTAAAGGACCAGCTCTCCAATTGTTCTCTAGGTTGGGAAGAAACTCGATCGACAACTTCAATATGCTCTCATCAGCGTTCCTCAAGCATTATGCTATATTCATGGAACGCCGAACATCCGATGCGGATCTATGGACCATGGGGCAAGGATAAAATGAGATGTTACGAACTTTTATCGAGCGGTTCAAGTCGGTACTATCGAAGGTAGAAGGGATAAGTGACGAAGCCGCGTTGCAAGCGTTGAAGAAAGCCCTATGGTTCGACTCAGATTTCGAAAAGGAGATTGCGCTAAATGCTCCAACCACGATTCAAGATGCATTGCATCGAGCAACAAACTTTGCCTCCAACGAAGAAGAAGTGAAGATCCTAGTCCAGAAGCACAGAAAGGCAAAGTCTACGAACTATCCTCCCTTTGCTCCGACCCAACCAAACAACAAAAAGGGCAACCAAGGTTCTGAATATGTCTAGCATGAAGGAGGTTTCAAAGGAGCCCATAGTTACCAAGTTGACTCGTCAGGATACGACCAAGGACGAGGCCAAGGCCGAGGAAGAGGTACATTGAGTAGCACGTGCACTAGGGGCCAAGGGACTTACGATGAAACATCATATTGCGAACATCACCATATCTTCAGACATTCGACTGCAAATTGCTGTATTCTGGGCTTAAAACTCGCTGCAAAGTTGGCAGCTAGCAAACTCAAAGGTGATATTAGCCTAAAGGATTTTGACATGGATACCAACGCCAACCACTCCGAGTAGGTGAATGAAGACCTTCCTAAGCGAGGGAGGCAAGATGACGACGCTCCGCAAGCTGGGACAAGAAGAAGAATAAATATGATAATGGGCGGATCTCACTATTGCTCAGACACCGTCTCGTCGATTAAAAATTTTCAGCGTTAACTGGTCCGTGCCTTACAAGTTCCCAAATGACGTAATCACGTTTGAAGAAAGAGAAACTACCGGAATAACCAAACCTCACGATGACCCTCTCGTAATCGAGCTAATCATCAATAATTGCGATGTGGCAATAGTATTGGTAGACACGGGAAGCACGGTGGACATAATCTTTAAAGATACTCTCAGAAGAATGAACATCGACCTATCTGAAGTAACGGCAACTCCAAAACCATTGACTGGATTCTCCGGAGAAACGACAATGACAATCGGAACAATCAAGCTACCTGTTCGGGCTGGAGAAATAACCAAAATCGTGGAATTTTCGGTGGTTGATCATCCGGCAATCTACAACGTCATCATAGGAACCCCTTGGTTAAATAAGATTGTTGGGATCGGTTTTCACCCCATCAAGATCAACTGCTGAAAATACTAAGTATGGAAAAAAAGCCTAGCCAAATGAATGTAAAGCCTAGCCAAACAAGCACAGACATCTGCCTCGGCATCAACACTTCTCTGGCTCAGTATTAAGGATAGGCGACGAGCCAACACCCGTCTTGGTTCGGCGACCGAAGCAAGGAGGCAAGCCAAGTACTGGTTCAGAGATGAAGGCATGAACGAGTGAGTGACGAGCCAACGTTTGGCTTGGCGACAGGCTAACATTTAGCTAGCATGAAGGAGTGAGTGACGAGCCAACGTTTGGCTAGGCAACTAGCCAATGTTTGGCTAGGCATGAAGAAGTGAGTGACGAGCCAATGTTTGACTAGGCATGAAGAAGTGAGTGACGAGCCAACGTTTGGTTAGGTGACAAGCCAACACTTGGCTCGGCAGCAAGAAGAAGTGATGACGAGCCGACATGTTGGCAAACCAACAAACGGTGACGAGCCAACATGTCGGCAAACCAACAAACGGTGACGAGCCAACATGTTGACAAACCAACTCCCTGGCTCGGCAATGGGAGAAGCAGGCGAGACAAGCGACGAGCCAGCTCACCGATGACCCAGTAAAGCAACTAGCCCAACAAGAGGCAACGAGTCATAATAGTTGGTGGACCAAGATAGCGAGTCGAAGAAAGAAGCCCTAATTCGAATGAGAGAAGAAATGGAATCCCGAAGAAGAAGGAAGTTTTTCTTTGTTCTTTATGAAAAGGTCTAGCCGACTTATTTTCGTATAAATAGACATGTACCCCTTTGAGAAAGGGGATCCGAAATTGGACCTAGCAAAACACTTGTTAATCTTTTTAACAGCTTTCAAAATAGCTGAGATAATAAAAACCATCTTTGGATCTTTGTTCTTGGTTTTTTCACATAGAAGTTTGTCGAATCCCTAAATCTCCCTTACCAAATTTAGTTGTGCGAGTTTCGACTCTCACAATTTGGCGGCATCTGTGGGGAGTCTCAAGCTTTCTGACACCTAAGAACCACCGAATACAAGATCTAAAATAATGACTACCGATGGAGATCGAAGCGGTGACGATGCAAGCAACACTGGCGTCGATCTTCTTGGAACAGGAACCAATCTGCCTCTGGTGAACAAGAAAGGCACCTCAGAAGCACTGACAGAATTGAAGAACATGATGACCACGTTGCTGAAAAAGGCCGAGGAGCAAGATAAGCTGAATAGCTCACTGACGGAGAAAATCGAGACACTGGCAATGGAGAGCCGAGCCAAAAACACACGATTTGGAGGAATGGGTTCGACTATGAATCCACCTGTCAGCGGAATCACTAGGCGACTCGGTTTAAACCCAACATCCCTGGATTTTTCAACACCACGTGATGCACCGAGGACTTTGGGAGGATTGCCACCACCATATCCCACCAACGAGCACACACCTGCGGCAACCAGATCAAGTATCACCGAGCCACCTATACTAGTTCGTGGGGGAAGAGAAACCAGGGGTGGACGTGACCAACACACCAATGGTGGGTTGGCTGCAACAATCATTCTTGCCGAAGAGGGGCACGCGGAAGGAGATCACAACATGGAGAATCCCGTTGACGAAGGGTTTGCACCAACACTGACGGGAGCCCGAGCCAGCGAAGGCGACATTAACCTGAATCGAGCCAGGAGCTTAGCAGAAGAGGAAGAAAATCTTTGTGGGTACGACAGGCACAATACACTGACGAGCCAAGAACAACGAGTCGAGCCCAGAGAGAAGAGTTGGACGAAATCCGAGCCTCCTTGATTCGAGCCACTGCTGAGATGAAAGCCGTCCGATCCCAGGTGGACAAGGAAACCAGTAAAGTCCCGGAGATTGACCGCGTGCTAGAGGAAGCACACAACACGACGTTTACAGCTCGGATTACCAAAGCAAGAATTTCCGACCCAGGAAAGATCAAGGTTCCAGTCTACGAAGGAAACACCGACCCAAAGGAGCACATCACGGTGTTCATCATAGCAATGGGCCGAGCCAATTTCAGGGAAAAAGAGAGAGATGCCGGTTTCTGTCTGCTATTTGTGGAGCATCTAAAAGGCGCAGCACTCCAATGGTTTTCCAGGCTTGAGCGGAACTCCATTGAAAATTTCCAACAACTGTCTGCTGCCTTTCTGAAGCATTACTCCATGTTTATGGATCGAGGAGCCTCTGATGCTGACCTTTGGACATTAACTCAAGGCCCTACGGAGACATTACGAAGCTTCATGGGAAGATTCAAAGCGGTCATGTCAAAGGTTGAGGGCGTAAGTGACAAGGCTGCCGTGCTCGCATTGAAGAGATCACTGTGGTACGAGTCGGAGTTCCGAAAAGAGATTGCTCTGAAAACACCACTATCAATCCAAGACGCGCTACACCGAGCCTCCGACTTCATAGTCAACGAAGAAGAGATGAAGATCTTGTCTCAGAAATATGGAGCAGCCAGAATGACGAGCCGTCCCTTCCAAACTCCGAACCCACCTCTTCCCAAGAGGAGTAATCAAGGAAGCGGGTACGTACATCACGAGAAACCCAATTTCGGAGAAGCCCACAGCTACCAGGTGGGAACAGGCCGAGGTAAAACACCTTGGAACACGTGGACACGAAGTCAGAGTTCGTACGATGAAAAAGCCTACTGCGAGTATCATCACATGCACGGTCACTAAACTGCCAACTGCCGAACCCTGGGAGTAAAGCTTGCGGCAAAGCTAGTAGCCGGAGAACTCGGTAACGCTGTCAGCCTGAAAGACTTCGAACGAGAAGATGAGAAAGATCAGCCGAACCAAATAAATCAAAATGATGATACCCCCAAGTGAGGAAGGTGAGATGACGAGGCGATGCAGTCAGGTTCTCGAAGAAGAATAAATATGATAATGGGAGGATCACAATACTGTTCGGACACGGTGTCTTCAATCAAAGCCTTCCAGCGGCGAGCCGATGCAAGTGTTAACTGGTCAGCACCTTCCAAACTTCCCAACGATGTTATCTCTTTCAAAGAAAGGGAAACCACCGGCATTGACCAACCACATAATGACCCCTCGTGATAGAATTGATCGTAGACGATTGCGACGTCCCTCGAGTTCTGATAGACACGGGAAGCTCTGTAGATGTGATCTTCCGAGAAACTCTCAGAAGGATAAACATAGACCTATCCAAAATCACAGCCGCGCCGAAGCCTTTAACTGAATTCTCGGGAGAAACAACCATGATCCTTGGAACAATAAAACTTCCTGTCCGAGCTGAAGAAGTAACCAAGATAGTGGAGTTTTCGGTTGCAGATCATCCTGCGATCTACAATGTCATTATGGGCACACCCTGGATAAACTCCATGCGAGCCGTACCATCGACCTATCACCTTTGCATCAAATTTCCGACCCCCGGAGGAGTCAAAACAATTTGGGGAAACCAAAAAGAGTCCCGCATTTGTTTCCTAGCCGAGCATAAACTCAGGAACCCCGTCACAGAAACCACCACCAAGAGAAAGAAGATGAAGATTGACAGGGAACCCGAGAAGGAGTTGGTAAAACTCTTATAGCAATTACAGATTGCGGAGGATCGTGAGAGGAAGAGCAAACCCACCTGCGATCCTGTTGTTTCAGTAAACATTGATGGCGATCACCCAGAACGCTGCGTTGAGATAGGGGCCGAGCTGAAAGATCCGATAAGGGGAGAGCTGATTTCTTTCCTTAAAAAGAACGTAAACACCTTCGCATGGGAAGTAGAAGACATGCCCGGCATCAGCATCAACGTGACATGCCACGAGCTAAACGTGGACCCAACCTTTAAACCAGTCAAACAGAAAAAGCGAAAACTCGGACCAGAAAGAGCACAAGCAGTGAATGACGAAGTGGAAAGGTTACTACGCGTACGATCAATAGTCGAAGCAAAATACCCTGACTGGCTCGCTAACCCAGTAGTACTCAAGAAGAAGAATGGGAAGTGACGTGTATGCATGGACTTCACCGACCTGAATAAAGTCTGCCCAAAAGATAGCTTTCCGCTTCCACATATTGATCGACTGGTGGAAGCAACAGCAGGCAACAAACTCCTTTCGTTTATGGATGCTTTCTCCGGATACAACCAAATCCTAATGAACCCAGACGATCAAGAGAAGACGGCATTTATCATAGACCGTGGGATATACTGCTACAAAGTGATGCCGTTCGGTCTTAAAAATGCCGAAGCAACTTACCAGCGATTAGTGAACCGATGTTCGCTGGCCAACTGGGGAAGACGATGGAAGTATACATAGACGACATGCTGGTGAAATCTTTAGAGGAGAAGGATCACGTAGCTGACCTAGAAGAATGTTTCAAGCAACTGAATCTGCATAACATGAAACTGAGCCCGACCAAGTGCAGATTTGCGGTCACGCACCGTGGAATTGAAGTCAACCCGAAGCAGATTGATGCGCTCATACAGATGGTTTCACCGAAAAAAAAGCGTGAAGTCCAGAGGCTAACAGGACGGGTCGCCGCGCTGAATCGTTTCATCTCTCGGTAAACTGATAAGTGTTTGCCTTTCTACGACATGCTGCGTGGGAACAAGAAGTTTGAATGGAATGAAAAATGCGAGCAGGCATTTCAACAACTGAAAGAATACTTAGCCAACCCTCCAATACTTACGAAACAAATGGAAGGCGAACCATTATTCCTTTACACGGCCGTTTCGGCAACAACAGTAAGTGGAGTACTCATCAGAGAAGAGCGCAGCGAGCAGAAGCCTATTTTTTTGTCAGGCAAACTCTCAGCGACGCCGAAACCCGGTATCCACAGATGGAGAAGCTGGCGCTGTCCGTGATAATGTCCGCTCGAAAACTAAGACCATACTTCCAGTCACATTAAATTGTGGTTTTGACTACCTTCCCACTGCGATCCATCCTACATAGCCCTAGCCCGTCTGGAAGATTGGCAAAGTGGGCAATAGAGCTGAGCGAATACGACATCGAGTATCGAAGCAGAACCTGCGCAAAGTCTCAAGTCCTTGCAAATTTTCTGATAGAACTCCCAGAAGAAGCGATAGAAGAGCCGAATCCGAGCCCAATATGGAAACTCCACGCCGATGGATCATCATCAAAACAAGGATCCGGAGTAGGAATACGGTTAACCTCTCCAACAGGCAAAATTCTCGAACAATCATTCCGCTTGGGTTTTCGCGTATCTAATAACGAAGCAGAGTACGAGGCCTTGATCGCAGGAATGAGACTTGCTCGCGGACTTAAAATTTCGCACATCCAGGCCTACTGTGATTCACAGCTGGTGGTCAACCAAGTCAGCGGCGAGTATACGGCCAGAGACGACCGAATGTAAGCTTATCTGAAGATCATCAAAGAGATGGCCTCACAGTTCGAAGAGTTCACATTAACACGGATACCATGCGGGGAAAACACTTCGGCAGATGCGCTAGAAGCACTCGCATCCACCTCCGATCCGGATTTGAAATGGATAATCCCAGTAGAATTCATCAAAAACCCAAGTATCAACCTCTCTGACACCGTGAACACAGCCACTCGCTCCCAAACAGCCACACAGGCCGAAGGTATATCTGGGCAAAATCTCACAGAAAAGAGGAGCTCCGACACCATCGCTCTAGACGACCAGAACATGACACCATCAGTGGAAGACGAGGCAATTAAGATAGAGGAAGAGCCTACAACAGATCCTCCGGCCGAAGGTGAAGCAGTGGAGATGGAGGAAGACCCACAACAAACAGAAACGGACTATGGATGTGACAAAGAGTGGTTGGGAGCAATCCGAGTATATATCATGGACGGCGAGGCACCATCAGATAAGTGGGCTGCCAGAAAACTCAGAGCTCAAGTTGCTCGATATGTTCTCTTAGATGGAAACGTCTTCAAATGGAGATTCTCAGGCCCACTGATGGCAAGTGTTGAAGGCGCTGAAGTTAGAGAAATTATGGCAAAAGTTAACAGCGGTTCGTGTGGCAACCACTCCGGCGAAAGAACTTTGGCAACCAAGACCAAGCGACATGGTTACTATTGGCCAACTATGGTAAAGGACTGCAAAAAGTTCTCTGCCAGATGCGAAAAATGCCAATGACATGCCCCAATGATTCACCAACCCACAGAGTTGCTGTCGTCCATCTCGGTGCCCTATCCTTTCATGCGCTGGTCAATGGATATTGTCGGGCCTCTACATAGGTTCAAGCAGAAGAGGTTTCTGTTAGTTTTGACAGATTACTTCTCCAAATGGGTCGAGGCAGATTCTTACGCCAACATAAAGGACGCCCATGTCGAAAACTTCGTCTGGAAAAATATCTTATGTCAGCATGGAGTTCCATACGAGATTGTCACTGACAACGGCTCACAGTTTATCTCTACAAGGTTTGAAGCTTTCTGCGAAAAATGGAAGATACGACTCAGCAAGTCTACACCACGCTATCCACAAGGGAACGGACAAGCAGAAGCAGTGAACAAGACTATCCTGGACGGTCTGAAAAAATGCCTTGATGCAAAGAAGGGACGCTGGGCAGATGAACTCGAAGGAGTATTATGGTCACACCGAACCACTCCGCGGCGAGCTACTGGTGAAACACCTTTCGCTCTTGTCTACGGTACAGAATGTGTCATCCCAGCTGAAGTCCAATTTCCTAGAGTTCACCGCAGATTTCTTTCAGGACAGGAAGGACTGAATCACCTCATGTTACTCGACGAGTTAGACTTGGTTAACGAATGAAGAGATCAAGCGCTGGTTCGGATTCAAAATTACCAACATGCAGCGGCTAAGTATTACAACGCCAAAGTCAAGAGTCGCAAGTTCAAAGAAGGTGATCTGGTTCTCCGCAAAGTTTTTCAGAACACAGCCGAAACAAACGCTGGCAAACTAGGAGCAAACTGGGAAGGACCCTACAAAATCACCAAAACAGTTCGACCGGGAGTGTACGAGCTCTCAAACATGTCTGATGTTCCGATACCAAGATCTTGGAACGCAATGCACCTAAAGAGGTGTATTACCACTAAATCACTTCGCATGAACTACAGGACGACTTGATCCCCGAGAAGGGTATGTAGGCAGCTCGTCTTCAGACCGGTTCAGTTGTCTCCCTCCTTAAAAAAGGGGGGGGGAGTGGGTACGTATACATATATACTCCCATATTCGCATCACTCTTCAAAGAGAATAACTTCAAACTTTTTCAAACACAAAACTCGTGCTACTTAGTCTTCACGAATCACAACTTTACCAAGTATTCTATCACCTCGTCTGTTGCTGGCCACAACAGACTGACAACCACATCCTTTGCGGATTAACCACTATCTCTATATGGGATAGGGTTCTCAACACCCTCTTACGGGTAAAAAAGCGCGCTATACAAATTCTGATTAGGTATATCCTGGTCTAAATATCCGAAAGGTACATCCTGAACGATATTCTTACAAGTTTATCTTTAAGAGGGACCCGTAAGTCGAAAACTCGCAAGTCTTAACACTCAAAGTAAACTCTAAAACCTAGTAAACACCTCTTGGTACACTGGTCGTGAACATCTTAGAAACATGATACTAAACCTAAAAAGTTAGTATGAGATTTTAAACATGTTTCATTGTGAAAAGAACGGGAATGTAAGTCGGAACACCGCAAACCCTAAACTGACACTAAAGCACTCAATAAAAAGACAACCATATTTTTACTAAATACCACATCAAAAATACAAACGAGAACATAAGAAGATAATTCCAGCAAAGGATGAAAGATGTTATGCCAACAAACGGCAACCATTACAAAACTTAGCAGTAACATACAAAAGAGGTGGATAAAGCCATCCAGGCACTTGTCTTCAAAAAATACCGAACAAAAGAAAAGAGTTTTCAAGTTAAAGAAACATAGAGGAAAAGATCATTCGAGAGGATCCGGCTCGGAAGGCTTCTCAGCAGCAAGATCAGCAACTCCTGGTGTGCCAACATTCGAGCCGACAAAATCTGTGACTCCGGCTGTCGCTGCCACATTCTCCGTTGGTTCGGTACCCAGGAGAGTGTCTATAGAATCTGAGGAAACATATGAAAGCGTCAGATCTTTCTTTAGCTCGGCCTCAATTCGCTCAAATTCATCAGCCGCGTCGGCCAAATCAGCTCTCCAGCCTGTCAATTTTGTCACCTCGGAGTCGAGAACAGGTGCATCCTCTTTTTGCAAAATCTCGAGCAGCTGTAGGTTGCTGTCGACCTGAGCTAGATCAAGCTCATTTTCTTTCGCCGCCTTCAGCTCGTCGATGTTCTTCTCAATCTTAGCAAGCCGCTCTTGAAATCTCTTCGATACCTCTCGCCTCGCAGCCTTCTGGGCCTTTTTAAAATTGGCCTCGTGCAAAGCCTTCACATCATTGAGCTACCTCTTAAGAGATTCAATTTCAGCAGCTTTCTTTTGCTTAGAGCGATCCAACCTCATAGCTAAGTCGCCGGTCTTGTCCCATTCATCATTGAGGTATGCCTTCTCCTTCTCAAGACCTACAATTCGAGCAGACGCAGCTGTTAGCTCGGCAGTGTGCTTACTCTCCAGTTCGGCGATCTTGGTCTTTAAGAAGGACGCGTCTTTCTGAGCATCTTCGATCCGACGCCTATCCTTCCTCACATCCTTTTCGAATGCGGCAACCATCTTGTTGATAGACGCGACGAACTGATCAAAGAAAAAATGGTCAACATTTAGTTTTTCTACAACAACAAAGAAAAACACACACACAATCCCTGAAAATACCTTAGTGCCTCGGAGCGACATGTCGGCGTACAGGTCACTGTGAGATAGAACATCGAGGGGAGGCAATCTGTCCCCCGAGCAACGAACCTGCGAAAATAGGGTCGCTGAAGCTACCTCGTCGTTGCATATTGGCTCGGATCCTTCATGTCTAAACGACGTAGGCTTCGGCTCGTCAGAAGTCGGGTCGACAGGCTTATGGCGTTTTCTTTTTTCCTGCTTTCCTTTGGTTCTCTCTTTATCGGCCTCAGAAACAGGGCGTTTGCCAGAAAGCTTCTTGTCTTCCATGTGCTGGGACATTATTGAAGAAGAGGGTCTAACAACTGAAACGAGAGCCGAAACTACTTCTCTAGCTTCGACGGCAAGAGCTGGTGGCTCGAAAGAAGGATGTGTCTCGATTTCAGTCACATTTTGGGCAGGCACCTCGGCAACTGGCTCGGCGGATTGTTCGATTGTGTTAGTTGCCTTGTTGGCTCGGCTAGCCGCCTCTCTTTCTTCCTTCTCCTTCAGGGCCTGTTTATCGCAGATCGTCAATCTTTTTCCCATATTTCTTCTTGGGGGACTTTGCAATGGTGATTCAGACTCTGAGCTGTCGGATACTTCAACACCGGCGAAAATGGCTCGGGCTTTTTCGACTCTTAGGGAAAAATGTTTTTCCCAATGGCACTTCTTGGCAGCAAGTGTTCTCCGAAGCGTGAGCGTGTCTTCTGGGTAATGTGGGAGAATCTGCCGAACTGCAAAAACAAAGAAGAGAAAGCAGTGGTCAGCTCGCTATGAAACAAAACCTTAGCAAATCTCCTGAAAAGTCTACGGCTCGCCCACCAATAGTTCTCCACTCTGCCTTGACGTAATGAATGCTCTCGGCTTCCACCGTAGCATCGTTAATAGGGACAAAGAAAAAATAGTTCCCCCAATCACTGTCCTTGCTTCGGAAGCCTTTGATAATCTTCCTTTGCTTCTTATTGGAAATATAATAGGCTCGGGAGTTTTTGATCTTTCGAAACTCAAGGAACTGCCGGAGATGGGAGATGCAAACAGTCACGTCGCACTCATAGCTCCGAACCAGAATCCCAACTAAGTGACGCATCCCACGAGGCATAATTTGGCCTGGCGCTAACCCATGTTTGTACAGAAAGCGGATGATCAAGCCAGGAATCGGAAACCAAAGTAGACAATCATAAAAGAAACACTCGTAGAGAGTGAAATGCCCAGGGGCGGAGATTCAGCTCGGTCTGTTGAGGCTGGAACAACCAGATCTACATCTTCTGAGATATTAAATCGATGCCTCAGTGCCTCCAAAGACTCAGCAGTGCACAAAGACGAACCAGGTGGGTCGGGTCGTCTCTTATGAGCTTTTCTCTTAGGCTTTCGCCTCATCGATGTGCTAGCCTGGTGGCTCGCAAACAATCTCTCCAAATGCACCTTTTCTGCCTCGTCAATAACGTATTCTGTTGGCTCGGCTTTGAATTCTTCAAGAGCTCTCTGAATCAAAACTGCCTAGGCATCTGCCTCGGTGTCGAGATTTTGATCAACTAGAGATGGAACGACAAGTTGCAGCTGACCCAATGGAGGACTAGGTTCGACCGGCTCGGAAACCTGAGGAGATAAAACCATCTTGCGACCTAGCAGTGAAGCAGAATTGGCCGAACCAACAGAATCCTCCAGCTCGGCGATATGAGACATTGAGGATTTTGGCTCGGAATCAAACTAATACTTAGCAGGAATTGGAGCAACTTTGGCTCGGAAACACCCTTGATATGAAGAATTTAGGCTCGGAAGCAGGGAAGATCAAGACGGCAACCCGACCCGGATGATGATGGATCGGAAAATTCGGACACTCGCCGCAGATGTATGATGATGGATCGGAAAATTCGAACACTCGTTACAGATGTATGAAGATGGATCAGAAAATGCAAGGAACCACCGAGCCACGTTTGAAGATGGGCTAGAAAATTTAAAGTAACGGCGGCGGAATAGAAGAAATGATAAAGACCTAGCCAACAACTTAAACAAAAAAGAGAGAAAAGAAGAGAGAGAAGAGAGCTACCTGTTTTTTCGGAAATATGAAGAAGTAAGTCATGAGGAGTGAGACAATGATCTGAATATAAAGACGCATGGAAGCGCAGCGCGTGACGCCACACGGCCTCGGGAACATGAGAAAACGTTTGCAGTTCCCAATAAAGTTTTAATCATGATAAGAGATACTTCAAGCCAAAATTACCGCCGAGCAGAAGATGAATCAAACTTATTGGGATGGTTCGGCAGCATATCAGAAGAAGATGGCTCGGCGGAATTGCAGTCTAAGCAATACAGCAAGATGACGAGCCAAAACAGCTCGGTCATACGAGTGATAAGTTGGCTCGGCAACATGCCAAAGGTGCCGGTTTGGCAAAATGACAACTTGAATTAATACCACGAGCCAAAGTGGCTCGGCAACGCAAGTGACAAGATGAATCGGCAGCACGTCAAGGAGTTGGCTCGGCAACATGATACTCTAGTGTTGGCCCAGAAATAAAACACCTTGGTAACACTATCAGTTTGGCTCGGCATGTATCAATGCCCGGATGACAACTTCACCATAGATTTGGCTTGGTAACCCAAAGATGGTTGATCTCGATCTCGATTCTTCACCTCGTCACTATTATCAATAATACCACCGAGCTGGGGGGCTAACTGTTGGGGTCGGTTTTCACCCCATCGAGATCAACTACTGAAAATACTAAGTATGGAAAAAAAAACCTAGCCAAATGAATGTAAAGCCTAGCCAAACAAGCACAGACATCTGCCTCGGCATCAACACTTCTCTGGCTCGGTATTAAGGAAAGGCGACGAGCCAACACCTCTCTTGGTTCGGCGACCGAAGCAAGGAGGCAAGCCAAGTACTGGTTCGGAGACGAAGGCAAAAACGATTGAGTGATGAGCCAAAGGCAACGAGCCAATGTTTGGCTAGCATGAAGGAGTGAGTGACGAGCCAACGTTTGGCTAGGTGACGAGCCAACGTTTGGCTAGGCATGAAGAAGTGAGTGACGAGCCAACGTTTGACTAGGCATGAAGAAGTGAGTGACGAGCCAACGTTTGGCTAGGCGACAAGCGAACACTTGGCTCGGCAGCAAGGAGAAGTGATGACGAGCCGACATGTTGGCAAACCAACAAACGGTGACGAGCCAACATGTTGGCAAACCAACAAACGGTGACAAGCCAACATGTCGACAAAACAACAAATGGTGACGAGCCAATATGTTGACAAACCAACTCCCTGGCTCGGCAATGGGAGAAGCAGGCGAGACAAGCGACGAGCCAGCTCACCGATGACCCAGTAAAGCAACTAGCCCAACATCTTGTTGGGCCGAGGCAACGAGCCATAAGAGTTGGTGGGCCAAGATAACGAGTCAAAGAAAGAAGCCCTCATCCGAATGAGAAAAGAAAGAGAATCCCAAAGAAGAAGGAAGTTTTCCTTTCTTCTTTAGGAAAAGGTCTAGCCGACTTATTTTCGTATAAATAGACATGTACCCCTTTGAGAAAGGAGATCCGAAATTGGACCTAGCAAAACACTTGTTAATCTTTTTAACAGCTTTCAAAACAGCTGAGATAATAAAAAGCATCTTTGGATCTTTGTTCTTGATTTTTTCACATAGAAGTTTGTCGAATCCCTAAATCTCCCTTACCAAATTTAGTTGTGCGAGTTTCGATTCTCACAACAATGCGCACCGTAGCCCCAACATACCACATGTGCATAAAATCTCGACGCCTAATGGAATCCAAATCATTCGTGGAAATCAGAAGGAGTATCGAATTTGTGTTATGGCCGAGCATAAGCTCAAAAATCTCGTAGCAGAACTTAAAACGAAGACGAAGGAGAAGAGAGCCAAGCCGAGCCAGCAACCTAGGAACGAGCTATCAAAGCAAAGTTTTACGGATCACTGAGTTATTTTACATGAACTACGGGGCGGTTTGATCCCTGCAAATGGTACGTAGGCAGCTCATCTTCGGATGGGTTCAGCTGCCCCCTCTTTAAAAAAGGGGGGGAGTGGGGACGTATACTCGTATACTCCCACCTTTATAATAGGTTCTACGTCTAGTTAACGCAAGCTTTTCGAAGCTAAATTCATCATATCACATCCTTCACGGATTACTAAAGCCTTAACAAAAACAGGCATTCCATTCGCATCCTTTACGGATTACTCAAAATCTTAACAAAACAGACATCTTATCTCACTCTCGTTACTGCTGGCCACAGCAACGAACTACTACATCCTTTACGGATCTAACTATTATATCCTAGCGGATTAAAAGTGCGCGCTATATAAATGTCTATGTCCATTGTCGGAGCGGATATGCTTACGGTAGCGTATCCGTAAATCGAAATGTTCATCTTAAACCCAACAAACAAATCGTTGGTCGCAACAGTACTAGATGTCCATTGTCGGAGTGGACACATTTATGGAAACATATCCGTAAACTGAAATGCTCATCAAAAACCCAACAAACGAATCGTTGGTTGCAACAGTACTACATGTCCATTGTCGGAGCAGATATGCTTACGGTAGCATATCTGTAAATCGAAATATTCATCTTAAACCCAACAAACAAATCGTTGGTCATAACAGTACTACATATCCATTATCGAGCGGATATGCTTACGGTAGCATTTCCATAAACCGAAATGTTCATCCTAAACCCAACAACCAAATCGTTGGTCGCAACAGTACTACGTGTCCATTGTTGGAACAGATATGCTTACGGTAGCGTATCCGTAAACCGAAATGTTCATCTGAAAACCCAATAAACAAATCGTTGGTCGAGACACCTATGCTCGTTATCGGAGCGGATGTATTTATGTTAACATATCCGTGAATCGAAATGATCATCCTGAACCCAACAAACGAATCGTTGGCATTAACATTAACACAAGATACAGTGAAACAAACGATCCTCCTTGGATGAGAATCATTCAGCAACGAAGTTTCGAAAACAAAGAAACAACACAACGAAAACAAAAGCCGCAAGGCAAACATAAAAAGTTGATACGGATAAAGCCATCCAGGCACCATGTCCAAATAAAGTCAAACACAACGACATAAAACGAGATAAGCCAAGTCTTCACTGGAACGGGTTCAGCAAGCCCAGTCATCATCATATCTTACCCCTTGAAGATTCGTCGTCATCATCATCGGAGGAGTCGGTTGTCGTCCTGGATTCAGAAGCTTCTTTCAAACTAAGCAAAGTCAAACCGGGATTACCCCTGTTGGATCCAGAGAAAACGTGAACGCCGACATCCGCCGCTAACGTTTCGACAGACTCGTTACCAAGCGTACGTAAAGTCGGCCGAATCTTCAGAGATCGGCGAAACCACTAAGTCGTTGCCCAATGCGGCAACCAACCTATCAAACTCATCATCGGTGCCAGCATACCTAGCTCTCCATCCTTGGAGCTTCTCGATTTTAGCATCCAACAAAGGTGGTTTGTAACCACGAAGCAGTGCAAGGAGTTCGAGGTTGCCGTCAACTTGGGCAAGGTCAACCACGTTATTTTTCGACGACCCGCCCAAGCTCTTAACCTTCTCCTTGGCAGAGTATCAAGAATAACAGACTCGGTGTCACATCGGCTCAGCTCGTACTAATTGGCACGGCACATTGATCCCAGCATAGACATCCTCTACCTTGGCACTATCATCACTAAAACTACCGAGCTAGAGGGCTAACTGTTGGGGTCAAAACCCACTCAGCTGTGATCAATGGGAAAATGGCCAATTATGGAAATACGGGGAATCGCACAAGGCCGAAGTCATGGCCTAAGTCGTTTCTATACGAATCCACTTAGGCACGATACGAGTTCGCCTTGGCCGTGATACGAATCTACTTTGGCGCGGTCCACTTCGGCACGGAGAGTCCACTTCGGCAACAGAGACTTCGGCAATTTCGGCACAGTCACTTCGGCCACTTCGGCACGCCCAGTTCGGCCACTTCGGCACGGCCACTTTGGCACGGCCACTTCGGCCACTTCGGCACGGTCACTTCGGCCACTTCGGCACGGCCACTTCAGCACGGCCACTTTGGCAAGGCCGCTTCGGCCGAAGGCCACTTCAGCAACGACCACTTCGGCCAACGCAGCTCCACTTCGGCCACGATACAAGCTCACTTTGGCCGTGATACGAATCCACTTAGGCACGATACGAAGCTGTCTGGCCGAAGTCATACGAAGCTGTCTGGCCGAAGTCATACGAAGCTGTCTGGCCGAAGTCATTTCCATACGAAGCTGTCTGGCCGAAGTCATACGTTGCTGTCTGGCCGAAGTCATACGAAGCTGTCTGGCCGAAGTCATACGAAGCTGTCTGGCCGAAGTCATACAAAGCTGTCTGGCCGAAGTCGTTTCCATACGAAGCTGTCTGGCCGAAGTCATTTTCATACAAAACTGTCTGGCCGAAGTCGTTTCCATACGAAGCTGTCTGGCCGAAGTCGTTTCCATACGAAACTGTCTGGCCGAAGTCAATTCTATACGAAGCTGTCTGGCCGAAGTCATTTCTATACGAAGCTGTTTGGCCGAAGTCATTTATGTACGATGTCAACAAGCCCATCTTCAGCCTGTAACGATACAAAGGCCCATGAAGTCAAGCCGACTTAGCTAGACGGAAATCCCGAAGGATTAGTAAGTTTTCCTTATCCCTTTGGGATTGACCTTGCCGACTCAAACTAGTATATATATCTATGTACATCTCTTGAAAAAGGGATCCGCAATTTAATTAGGAAAAACCTTAGACTTTTTTGCTCTACAAACACTTGTACGAAAAGCTTTTCGAAACAGCTTAATAAAAACCATCTTTGGATCTTTGCTTTCGTGGTTCATATGCAGAAATTTCATCCCTCTTAAAAAACGTACGACAAATCTAATTGTGTTGATTTCGACTCCCACACCATTTATATTCACGGTGCCACACAAGCGGTCGAAATTATCAAGGTGCTCAATGGGATGTTTCATTAGGCAATCCAAAGAACCGGTTGTTTTTCACCAAGTTGATGAGACTTTATTTATCTCACAATTGTTGTTGGCGCATGGAGGAGGTCGAATGCCCGTCCTAGTCCAATTGGTGAGAGGTTCATCAAAGGCACCAATATTTCTTTCTTCCCTAGGGGCCTGATTGGGAGCTCTAGGAAGGTTTCCTACTCCAACTCCATGTGCTTCTCTCTCTTGGTGGTTTCCACCACCTTGGTTAGCATGGTTTCCTTCCATGTCTAAACACCTTAAGTGTTCTAACCGCTCTTTCTCTCTCCTTGTTTCCCTAACTTGCTTCTATAACCGATTGATGTCAATCTTAGGATCAAAATCACTTGGTGCTCCCTAGCTTCTCGTGTTAATGCACCTACAAAAGAGTGAACAAGACAAGAACGATCAAATATTGAAATAAAGAAAAACGAACTTAAACTCCCAAGAATCCAAATCCTAATGCCTAATACTCCGGCAGCGACGCTAAGAACTTGGCACGGTGTGAGATTGAAATTTCGAATTCAAACAAACTCTAAATGTAACTTCAACCTAGCTTTAATCCTTAAATGCAAACCACAAGTGCATGGCCAATGTCATTGTAGTATTTAAGGGCCATTCTTCTACAAGGAGTATGTTAAGACAATAGGAATGCAAGATACTACAGAAACTAAGTCAAATTCAAGAGATGTGTTTTGTAACCAATTCTAGCAACCTAAGTAAACCAATGCAAATATGCAAGAAAATTACCAAACAAGATTAAGAAACTAAGATAGAAAAATGCATAAGCGAATTAAACTTAAAGAAAGCAAATTCAAAGCAATTTAGAAAAGTCAACAAAAAGTCAACCGGACATACAAAGATGATCAAATATGATAAAGGCATGGACTTTGGGTAGAGATCATAAACTAAGAATGTTTAACCTATGACTAATGATGCAAGACCATACAATAAACCATTTCCAAGACATGGATCCTATATCTAGACTAGTTCACTTTCGCAAATACTAATTCATTCTACTAATCACCAAAAATGACAATCTTTCGGTCCCTATCGAAGTGGATTAGAGATCATTAATGCACAAGCCCCTATAAGTTTACTAATCACCTTAGACATCAAGTGTTAATTGGATAAGATATGAAAAACATAAATTAGAGTCTCCTAGACATTTTCACAAACACCTTTCGGGCATGAAAAGACCATGTTCTATGAATTGATTAATTATTACAATCCTAGCTATGGGTTCTCTCTACTCAATGGAAATCATACAAATCTAGACCTAAGCATCACTAATCATACATCAAATATCCTAATATACTCCACCCATAATCCATTAAAGAATTACTCACTCATGATCATGGAAACAATAAAAGCATAAACAAAGGAAGACATAATAAAAGATTAAGAGAAAGAGATTAAGAAACTTCACTAAATAAACATAAAGATCCAAATTTTGCATCCAAAAGAGGAAAGAACCCATGGGTTTTGTTCTTGACCAAATGATAACAAAAATCAGAAAAACCTAGGGTTTTAATGTGCTTAAAACTATTTATAGAAATAGAGATGTACCTGGTCAACCCGGGGCAAACCGGGTCAAATCCGGATATGCGTTTGCCATCGACCTGCCCCATCGACCAGAAGGAGAGTGCCCGGTCGATGGGGACTGCACCTGCGTGTGACAAGCTTCATGCTGCTCATCCCATTGGTATGTGCCATCGACCTGATCTAGGTGCCCCGGTCGATGCAGCTTGCATCAAGAACTACCGTCTACGTGTGCCATCGACATGTCCATCAACCAGAAGGAGTGTGCCCGGTCAATGGGAGCTGCATCAGATGGATACTTGGCTTTTCTTCCTTCTAATTGGTGATCCTTCTCCTCCATTAATTCCCCCTTGCTCCTAGACTTCCATTGAACCTACAAAAGACCAAATATGAAATACAAATACAAAAAATAAAGTATAGGACTCTAAGATTCAATCTAAACTAAATAAAACCTAAAATGAAGAAAAGGATGTAAAATGCAAGTCTAATGTTTATTAAGGCTAAATAAAATGTGTGCTAAAGATGCTAAAATAAGAGTGCATCAACTCTCCCGGACTTGTCATTTGCTTGTTCTCAAGCAAACAAGTAAGAAAAAATCGGAAAAGAGGTTTGAAAGTGAGAACTCAAAGCCAAAAGGTTCAACAAAGCATTCAACATCATACCTCAAGATAATACATAGTCATCACTATAGTGAATATTTACTCCATCTTTCTTCTCACATCTATCGCAACTCCAATCTTTTGCTTCTAGACTCAAAGTTACGTATCCGCATGCCATCCTATCTACGAATTCTTTAACATTCAATTAGGTGTTTAAGTGCTATCTCGCTTAGAAACTATTAATCATTTTTAATCGGCATGGTAACAAAAAGGCTCATGATGCAAAAGATAAGGCGATTCAAAGCATTTTAATGACTTGCTCTCAAAGAATAGTAATGCAAAACATCATGCAAAAGCAAGGGAGAAATAGAACAATTGATGCATACAAAGAAGTACTTTCATTATACCCAAACCCTTATATCTTTTGAAACCTATGTTCTACCCATGATCTCACATACTCTCTTTCTTTTGTGACAAACCAAATGGTTGAGAACCAGACCTTCTTCTATTCTTTTTCTTTTGCTAATTTAAGGGGGTTTCTTTCTTCTCTAGACTCTTTCTTCCTTTCCTTTTCATCTTCCTTGATTTTCTTTTAAAAACTTTCTAGCTTTTGATTTATAGCTTAGAGAGGAACTTAGGCTTTTTGCCTTAAACACGTAGAGTCTTTTTTTTATACACTTAACCTTTCCCTAGAGTAGCTTCTCTTCCTTTTCTTTTCTTTTTTCTTGGTTTTCTGTTTGACTCTTTGAGCTCAACCATTCTCTTTTTCTTTTAATCTATCAAGTCTCTCACCAAACCCAACCAACAATGAGATAACATAAACACCCTCCTAGTTTTCTAGCCTTAAGCGTAAAAGACTAGCATAATGGAAGGACCACTTTGTCGTTCCCATCTTTCAAGATTTTGCATGTGTATGCATTTTCACAAAAAAGGCCTCACTCAAGCAAACAACAATGGGTTTGAAATGAAAGGTTTGGGTTAAGGTGGAGAAACCATCTAAAAATAAGTGTGGAGGCTAAAACCCTCACACCTAAATTTTGTTAGGATTTTTAAGGGAACAGAAACTTCTAGGTATAGATTGCAGAAAGAAAAATCCAAAGATGGTTTTTATTTGCTGATTACGAAAGCTTTTAGAATACAAGATTTATTTGTGTAAAGTCTATTGCTCTTAGAAATTCTCAATGTCTTTATCGAATGCCCTCTTTTTCTTTTATAGACTTCAGGTTAGACCGTCCTATCAAGAATATCAGAATATTTCTTTTTCCTCTTTGGACTTGTGTTTCCTTTTCCTCTTCGACCGACCTCCAAATTCTACTCGTCAGCCGACTTCTTCATTCTTTGGCTCAGCCCAAATTATGAAGGCCTCGCCTCGGCACGTGCTCAGTTGCCTCGGCGCATTATGGGATGCCTTGGTGTTTGAAGTTTACCTTGGCGCGTGCTCAGTTGCCTCGGCGCATTCTGGGATGCCTTGGTGTTTGGTGAAGTTTACCTAGGTGTGTACTGTTCACCTCAGCGCGTGGTGCTGTTTTCCTTAACGTGTGCCGCCATTTGCCTCGGAACATGGCCATGTTTGCCTCACCGCGTACTGGCAAGTTTTGCCAGTTGCTTCGGCTCGTGTAGTTGTTCGCCTCGGCGCGTGGTGCCGTTTACCTTGGCACGTGCCTGCTTGTTCACCTTGGCGCGTTCTATCTACATCCTCGGCGAATACACTCCTCTGCCTCGGCGCGTGGGTGTTTGCTTGCCTCGGCCCAGGTGGAGGTTTATTTGCCTCGGCCATATCCATTTACATGCCTCGGCCCATGATGCCCTGGCCGTTGATCTTGCCAGGGTTGTATTTGACCCAACAGTTTGCCTCCAACTCGTCAGACTCGAAGTGATTGTGACGAGGTTTAAGTTGCCGAGCCAAGAAGCAGATCACCATGCTCCATAAAAAGCATGCCGAGCCGAGATAAAATGGATCGAGGTTGGTGCCGAGCGGAAATGGACAAGCCAAAATTGGAGCCGAGCCGAAGCGTAGAGTTGTTGAATTTTACGCCAAGCCAAAGCGTGAAGTTTACGCCGAGCCATTGTTGAGCCGTTGAACCGCTCTTGTGGCTCGTTGTTTTAATGATGGGTTTTTCTCGGGAATCGTGTATTCGTGGTGTCAGGTAATGATTTCTCTTGAGAACTTGAAACGTCTTTGCTAGTTTCCGAGGCGTGTATGCCTACGTGCTAAACCCTAGAGTTTTCTCTATAAATCACGAAGTGTTTTCTTCATTTCCTCACTTTGCCTCAATTTCTCCATGCTGCTGCTATCTCCTCTCTCCTCTTTCTCTCTTATTTATTTGGGTTTTCCGTTGGGTCCACCATCGTCATTTTGTATTTTCCGATCCGTCTTCATCGTCCCACGGCGGTCTCTCGAATTTGCCGATCCATCTTCATCGGCCTTCATCAGTTGACCTTCTTTTGAGTTGCGAGACTCCTTCGCCGAGTTTGATTCTCGGGAATTTGGTCGAAGGATGATTCAGTCCCCGGAAGCAAGTGAAACAGTCGAGAAATCGATTTTTGCCGAGGTGAATTTGTCTGTTGAAGCGAATTTGGTCGCCGAAGAGAAGACTGCCGAGGTGAATTCGAACGAAGCGACAGATGCAGCTGCAAGTTTGGCTGCTGAAAATAGGCTTGTTATTAACGTTCCTCATCTTATTGACGAACCTCTTGGTTATATCAAGGAGGAAATAGAAGAGCCAGTTCTTGATGAAGCCAAGGCGAGACGGTTGGAACGACTATTTGCAGGTTATGAAGCCGGTCCCTCCAGGAGTGCACCTCGGAGATGAAGAAACAAAAAGAAAAAAGCCGACCCTCTTGGATCAACTCTGTCGACCGAGGAGTCCTTAATGTTGCTCAGGAAAAGGTTCGGGATTTCGGAGGAGGTTGATTTGATCGTGCCTCCTATGTCAGGTCATCCTGATAACCCGCAGCCGAACCATTTTTGCTTATATGAGAGTTTCTTCTATGAGTGTTGCCTGTGGTTTCCAATTCCAAGTGTGATAGTGCGATTCTTGAGTAAACACGGGTTAGCTGTTAACCAGATCACGCCGAGGGTAATGTGCCATCTAGTGGGAATCTTGGTTTTGAGCTATGAATAGGATGCCGAAGTGAGGGTTCGGCACTTGTAGCATTTGCTGGATTTTCGGAAAGTTCCAAAGTCTCAGACATACTATATTTCTCCTAAGAAGTGCTGCAAAATTATCGAGGGTTTTAAAAGCAAAGCTCGCGATTGGGCGAGCCATTTCTTTTATGTCCCCATAACCGATGCGGCGGTTGATGAGGACTGCCTCCGAAAAGTCAAGACGAATTGGAAACCCATTGGTAGCTATCTTTAGATTAGTTGTTTCTTTTTTGCTTTCCAAGCTTCTAATTAATCTTTCTTTCTTTTTTGTAGTTTATCAATTGCTCCTTACTTTTCCCGAGGCACCTATATCCTCAGAGATACTCTCCTCGGCGGAAAGACTCACTGGAAAAAACACTTCTCCTTGGCACGCGTAGAAAAAGCTAGGGCTCGTCTTGCTGGTGCCGACGTGTCCACAAGTTTTGAACCTTCTCCTGAGCCTCGGTTGCATATTGTGGAGATAATGGGTAAGAGAATGACGATTCGTGAGAAGCAAGAGCTCAAGAAAAAGGAGCTTGAGATGGCACAACCACAACCCGCCGAGGAAGTAGATGCCGAGGTGACTTGAGGTCAGCCGGTTGCGAATGCTCCCATTTTGAATGATCCAATTGGCGCAGTGGTCGCTAATGCCGATGCAACTTGTGGTGGCAAGGCGACAAGGTGTTGCACCTATTCAAGATGTTGTCAATCCTCCTACTCCTCCTGCTCCGAGCTAACCAAAAGAGGTTAAGCCGCCATCTCGGAAGTGTCTTCCTCCTTGTGCTGATAAAGGGAAAGGCGTTGCCGATGCAAAAAAACAGAAGCGAACTGATCCTTCTAACCCTACGGCGATGCTGTTTAAGCATGATGGAGTCGAGCCTGTGTACAATGATGCGGTAGACTCGGCTTCTCTAGTCTCCGCAATAAAGTCTCCAGTGATCGTTTTCCTCCCGTTGACAGTCTTGCTGAAAGCCAGTTGGACGTTGATATGTCTCTGCACGGCATCAAGGTATTTGCCTCGATCTAGAGATAAAAAATTTCTTCTATGTTGAAGGCCTCGGGAACTAATTTTTGTTTCCTGAATTTGTAGTTTATGGCCTCGATCAACAAAATCATCGCCAAATATGATCGAGGTGTAAAGAAAGAGAAACGTCGTACTGCCGAGACGAAAAAAGATGCTCGGGCGACTAAGGCTAAGCTTGATGATCTCGCCGGTAAGCACGTTGCCAAACTCGCAGCTTCTTCGGACCAGATCAACGCTCTCGAGAATGAGAAGGCTTTTCTCAAAGACGAGCTGATCAGGGTTGGAGATATGTGCATGAGGCAAGAGGCTACCAAATCGAAGAAATCTGCCGAGATTGAATCGCTGAAGAGACAACTGGCCGCGACACATGCTTTGCACGAGGCAAATATAAAGAGAGCTAGGAAAGCCACGAGGCGAGAGGCGGTGGAGAAGTTTCAAGGGAAACTTGACAGGCTTTCCACAAAGATTGAGAGGTTGACGGTGATCAAGGAGAAGGAGTTGGATCTTGCGCAAGTGGATAGTAATCTCCAACTTATCAGCATTCTCAAGAAAGATGATGCGCCGTCCTTGGATTCCGAGGCGGCTCAGTTGTCTGAAAGGAGAGTTGAACTGGTCGGAGCCCACGACGAGTTCGAAAAGCTTGAGAAGGAGGTAAAGGACGAACTAGTAATGAACCCGTATGGTCTGATTCGGTTAGCACCACACTTCCAGGGGAGCCATTGGAGAATGATGCGGCAGCTGTTGGTGTGAAAGACTTCTCCGGGTCTAACGATGGTGCCCCAGCCGTTGATCGCATTGCTAAGGACACCACCGACCTTAATCTTCCTTAGATTTTGCTGTTTGATGCACAGTTGTCCTTATCCCTTTTTATCTGTCTAAAAACAAGATTCCTGGACGGTTTTATCCAATTTTTTAGTAAGGTTTTTGGCTATATTTTCGGCTCATTTTTGCATGTTTTACTTTGAGCCAGAGTATTTTTTGTGAAGTATTGCGTTGACAGTGTTAGTGATGACTGGGTTTCTGAATGTTTGCTTCGGTTTACGAACATGTTTTCTCATACATTGTTCGCTCCGATGGCAGACAAGGATTTGTATAGCGCGCTGTAAAGTTTGTGAAAGTGAAAAATCCATAAAAGACTTGTAAATGCTCGTTGTTGTGGCCAGCAACAGACGAAAGAACAAGAATGTAAGCCCATTTTGGTAAGGCTCAGGTATTATAGTAAGGCGATAGGTAGCCGAAGTAAGGCGATAGGTATGCCGAAGTGAGGCGATAGGTAGCCGAAGTAAGGTGATAGGTATGCTGAAGTGAGGCGATAAGTAGCCGAAGTAAGGCGATAGGTATGCCGAAGTGAGGCGATAAGTAGCCGAAGTAAGGCGATAAGTAGGAATCTCGTCGTTCATAGGTGGTCAATAAACATGCCGTAGTGATTTTGCGAGGCGATCAGTATGCCAGTCTACAACAGATGGTCGTATGTGTAAACAGACCCACTTCCCTCCGTTTTTAAAGGAGGGGGCAACTGAATCCATCCTAAGATGGGTTGCCTACGTACCCCTTGCGGGTATAAAGTCACCTCGTAGTTCATAAATGTATGGTTTCAGTGGTGGAATTTTTTTCCAGTGCATTGCATTCCAGGATCTTGGTACTTGAACTTCGGACATGTTGGCGAGCTCATATACTCCTGGGCGAACCACTTTAGTGATTTTGTAAGGACCTTCCCAGTTTGCACCTAGTTTTCCCGCGTTTTAATTTGTTCGGCTGTATTCTGAAAAAAATTTCGGAGAACGAGATCACCTTCACTGAATTTTCGACTGCGAACATTGGAATTGTAGTACTTGGCTACGGCTTGTTGGTAATTCTAAATTCGGATTAGTGCTTGGTCTCGTCATTCATTCACTAAATCTAATTTGTTAAGCAGCATCAAGTGATTAATTCCCTCTTGGCCAGGAAGGAGACGGCGCCGAATTCCGGAAAATTCTACTTATGGAGGGATCACACATTCAGTTCCATAAACAAGTGTGAATGGTGTTTCGCCGGTAGCACATCGCGGAGTTGTCTGATGAGACCAAAGGACTCCTTCCAATTCATCGGCCCAATGACCCTTTTTGCATCGAGCCTTTTCTTCAATCCATCCAGGATTGTTTTGTTTGATGCTTCCGCTTGGCCATTACCTTGCGGGTAACGCGGAGTAGCCTTGCTGAGACGTATCTTCCACTTTTCACAGAAAGCTTCAAAACGGGTTGAGATGAACTGCGAGCTGCTGTCTGTAACAATTTAATACGAAATGACGTGTCTGCATATAATATTTTTCCAGACAAACTTTCGACTTGAGCATCCTTAATACTAGAGTAGGAGTCTGCTTCAATCCACTTGGAGAAGTAGTCGGTTAGCACTAGTAGAAACCTCTTCTGTTTAGACTGATGTAAAGGTCCGATGATATCCATGGACCATGGCATAATGGGATATGGTGATGAAATTTATGATAGTATTTCAGTTGGCTGGTGAATGGTTGGGGCGTGACATTGACATTTTTTGCACCTGGCAAAAAACTTTTCGCAGTCTTTTACCATGGTTGGCCAGTAATAACCGTGACGGTTGATTTTGATCGCTAATGTCCTTCCGCCAGAGTGATTGCCACAAGACCCGCCGTGGACTTCTTCCATGATTTGTCTAGCTTCCTTTCCTTCATCACAGGCCATTAGAGGCCCCGAGAACGTCCATTTGAAAACATTGCCATCTACCAGGATATACCGAGCAGTTTGAGCTTTGAGTTTTCTGGCAGCCCATCGGTCAGATGGCACTTTGCCATCCATGATGTACACGTGAATTGCTCCCATCCATTCTTTGTTGCACCCATACTCCATTGTCCCTGATTGCCGCTCATCTTCTGAATCTATTACTTCGTTTTCAAGTTGGGGTTCCGTCTCTAGATTCTCTTCCATCAGGGAGTCAATTCCTTCGTTTATTGGGATGTTTTCCTCTTGTCCATCTTTTGCATGTCCGTCTGCTTGAGAACGGGTAATTGCGTTAACGTTATTGGAGAGATTGATACTTGGATGCTTGATGAACTCGACTGAAATGATTCTCTGTAAATTCGGATCGGATGTTGATGCCAGGGCTGCCAATGTGTCTGCCGAGGTGTTTTTGCCGCGAGGTATTCTGGTTTGCTTAAACTGTTTGAACTTTGTTACCAGACCTTGCACTACTTTTAGATAAGCCTCCATTCGTTCATCCCTCGCAATGTACTCCCCATTGAACTGATTCGCGACTAGCTGGGAATCACAATACGCATGGATACTCTGAGTTTTGATTCCGTGGGCGAGTTTTAAGCCGGCGATCAGGTTTTCGTATTCTGCTTGGTTGTTGGATGAGCAAAAACCTAAGCGAAACGACTGTTCCAGAATCTCGCCAGTTGGGGATTTCAAGCGAATACCTACACCGGATCCTTGTTTTGAAGACGAGCCATCGACATGGAGCATCCAAATAGAATCTGATGTCGCAGCATCTGCTTCTTCGGAAGGGAGTTGAACTAGAAAATATGCCAAAACTTGGGACTTTGCGCGACTTCTGCTCCGGTACTCAATATCATATTCGCTCAGCTCAATTGCCCATTTCGCGAGCCGTCCGGATTGACTCGGGCTGTGTAAAATGGCTCGTCCCTTAGTTTCCGAGCAGACATAATCACGGCGAGGGCTAACTTTTCAATCTGCGGGAATCGAGTTTTAGCTTTTGTCAAAGTTTGGCTGACGTAGAAGATCGGTTTTTGATCACCTCATTCGTCCCTGATAAGCACTCCACTGACTGCAGTAGGAGAGACTGCATTGTACAAAAATAGGGTTTCTCCCTCCACGGGTTTTGCCAGAACCGGGGGACTTGCCTGGAAATTTTTTAGTTGTTTGAAAGCTTCTTCACATCTGTCAGTCCATTCGAATTTCTTATTCCCCCTCAGGGTGTCGTAAAATGGCAGACATTTGTCGGTGGATCGAAAAATAAAACGGTTCAGCGCTGCGACGCGTCCTGTCAGTCGTTGAACTTCTCGCTTTGTTTTTGGTGGAGCCATTTGTATAAGGGCGTCGATTTGCTTCGGATTCGCTTTGATGCCTCGGTGGGTGACTAGGTATCCAAGGAACTCACCGGATTTCACCGCGAACCGGTACTTCGTTGGATTGAGCTTCATGTTGTGCGCATTTAGCTGTTCGAAGCATTCACTTAAGTGGGCAACGTGATCCTTCTCCTCGAGAGACTTTACCAACATGTCGTCTATGTATACCTCCATTGTTTTTTCGAGCTGTCGTGAGAACATCTTGTTTACCAATCGTTGATAAGTCGCTCCGGTGTTCTTGAGGCTGAATGGCATTACTTTGTAGCAGTATGTTCCGCGATCTGTTATGAATGCTGTCTTTTCCCTGTCTTCGGGGTCCATCAAGATTTGGTTGTATCCTGAGAAGGCATCCATTAATGATAATAGTTTGTTTCCCGCTGTTGCCTCGACCAAACAGTCTATGTGTGGCAATGGGAAACTATCCTTCGGATATGCTCTGTTCAGGTCGGTGTAATCAACGCATACTCTCCACTTCCCATTCTTCTTCTTAACTACAACAGGATTTACGAGCCATTATGGATACTTTACCTCGGCGATCGATCCAATTTTTAGCAATCGCTCTACTTCTTCGTTTACCGCCTTCGCTCTTTCGGGTCCTAATTTTCTCCTTTTCTGCTTTACCTGTTTGAAAGTTGGATCCACGTTCAGTTCATGAGACGTCACGTCGATGCTAATACCAGGCATATCTTCTGTTGCCCAAGCGAATGATTTCACGTTCATTTTTAAGAAAAAGATTAGTTCTTTTCTAAGATTGTCGTCCAGCTCGGCTCCTATCTCGACACGTCGCTCTAGATGTTTGTCGTCTATGCAAACTGACACCGCGGGTCGCACGTTGGTCCTCGTTCTTCCTCATGCACCTCCGTGATCAGTAATTGCTATAAAAGCTTAGTTAGGTCATCCGCTTCTTCCAGATTCTTTTTCATCTTCCTTCGTTTGGCCTTTGCGCTTGGCTTGATTACCGGGTTTCGAAGCTTATGCTCGGCCAGAAAACAAATTCGGGATTCTTTCTGGTTTCTGCGAATTGTTTTGATTCTGCTTGGCATCGGAAATTTTATGCAGAGGTGGTATGTTGATGGGACTGGCCGCATAGAGTTTATCCAAGGAGTTCCCATGATGACGTTGTATATGACAGGTGGTCAGCTACTGAAAACTCCACTATCTTTGTTACTCCACCGGCGAGTACAAGCAACTTGATTGTCCCGAGGGTCATTGTTGTTTCTCCCGAAAATCCCGTCAGGGGCTTTGGAGTTGCTGATACCTCGGAGAGATTGATTTCCATGCGTCGTAAAGTGTCGCGAAAAATAACGTTCACGGCGTTTCCCGTATCGATTAGCACTCTGGCAACACTCTGGCAACATCATGGTCCGCTACAACCAGCTCGATGACTAGCGGAACATTGTGTGGTTGCTCAATGTTGACTGCTTCCTTCTGTTCAAAGGAGATTACGTCGTTTGGGACGTTGGTCGGCGCAATCCAAGTGGTGCTTGAAACTGCTCGGCGTTGAAAAGCTTTAATCGCAGAGACGATGTCGATGTAGAATTGGGATCCTCCCATTATCATGTTGATTCTCCTCCGGGGTCCTTGTCTCTCCCTTTTGGTTGGCTCGTCGGCTCGATCTTCAAGGCGAGATTGTTTTACCTCGCCTTTCTGTTCGAAGTCCTTTAGGCTGGCTGCATCACCCAATTTCCCCTCCGCAAGCTTCACCGCAAGCAATAAGCCGAGGCTTCTACAGTTTGCAGTTAGGTGTCCATACTGATGGTGATGTTCGCAGTAAGCCTTTTCATCGTATGTGCTAGTGCTTCTTTTCCCAATGTTCCAAGGTAACTTCCTGCGGCCGGTTCCCACCTGGTAATTGTGGATGCCTCCAAAACCGGATCCTTCATGATGGATGAAGCCACCGTTCTGTGAGTTTTTCTTAAAATGTGATGGTGCCGCGATGGTGTTTTGAACGTTGCTTCGGCTCGTCATTTTGTGCTGATCCGTATCTCTATGACAGAACTTTCATTTCTTTTTCGTTGACTATGAAATTCGAAGCTCGGTGTAATGCACCCTGAATAGTCAGCGGCTGGTTCAAAGCAATTTCCTCCCTGAAACGTGATTCGTACCATAGGGATTTCCTCAGGGCTGTTAGGGCGGCTTTGTCGCTTATGCCATCGACTTTAGAGAAGATCTTTTTGAAGCGCTCCATAAAACTTTGCAATGATTCGCTCAGACCATGAGACAGTGTCCACAGGTCGGCATCCGAAGTACCACGATCCATAAACATTGAATAATAATTTAGAAAAGCAGCGGATAGTTGATTGAACCTATCGATGGAATTACGGTCAAGGCGAGAGAACCATTCCAGGGCTGCTCCTTTGAGATGTTCCACGAACAAGAGGTAAAACCCGGCGTCTCTCTCATTTTTTCTAAGATTGGCTTGCCCCATTACGATGCGGAACGCCATTATATGAGCTTTTGGATCGGTAGTTCCCTCATAGAACAGGACTCGAATTTTTCCAGGATTGGAAATTCTTGTCCTAGTTATCCGAGCTGTGAATCATGTCTTCTGAGTTTCTTCCAACACGCGGCCTATTTCGGGTGCCGAGCTAATCGCCATGTGTACTTGGGACTTGAATGCCTTTACCTCGGCGGCGGCTCGTGCCATCACCTCGCGAATCTCAGCGAGTTCCTTATTCTGGTCGTGGTTTGATCTTTGTAATCCATCTTTGAAGTGTTCTTGATATGCCCAGTAAGCGTCTTCCTCTTCGTCCGTTTAGCTATGGCTGAGCCATTTAGTTCTCCGTTGTCATTGTCGCTAGTGAACTGGACGCGCCTAGGAAAGGTTCTAGGGGCCCTGATTAGCTCGGACGGTTCATTGTTGATGGCTGACCTAACGGTTATTGGAGTATACTCATCAGGCCGAGGTGGAGGCGACAGATCTCCAGGTGTCCTCGGCGCGTTGTTTACCGTGTTTTGGGAGGTGACCAAATTAAGAGGCGTCGGGTCGCATCAAACAGCTGCCTACAGAATCTTCTAGTTGGTCTTATTCTAGATATGACCAATAAGTTGTTTGCCTTTTCCTGCTCTTCTACCTTTTTCAGCAGGATAGACAGCATGTGTTTCATCTCAGTGAGGGACTCTGGAATGGCATTAGCGCCTTCCGGGAGATTCATGGTTTCTATAGTAAGGTCGGTTGTATCGTCGGTGCTTGGACTTCTGTTAGCCATCTTTTTAGATCATGGTCGCGTCAATCTCAAGAGTCAGAAAGTTTCAGCTTCCCCTCAGACGGCGGCAAATTGTGGAGGTTAAAAACCCTCACAACTAAATTTTGTTAGGATTTTTAAGGGAACAGAAACTTCTAGGTATAGATTGCAGAAAGAGAGATCCAAAGATGGTTTTTATTTGCTGATTACGAAAGCTTTTAGAATACAAGATTTGTTTGTGTAAAGTCTATTGCTCTTAGAAATTGTCAATGTCTTTCTCGAATGTCCTCTTCTTCTTTTATAGACTTCAGGTTAGACCGTCCTATCGAGAATATCAGAATATTTCCTTTTCCTCTTTGGACTTGTGTTTCCTTTTCTTCTTTGGCCGACCTCCGAATTCTACTCGTCAGCCGACTTCTTCATTCTTTGGCTCGGCCCAAATTATGAAGGAGTTGCCTCGGCACGTGCTAAGTTGCCTCGGCGCATTATGGGATGCCTTGGTGTTTGAAGTTTACCTCAGCGCGTGCTCAGTTGCCTCGGCGTGTTCTGGGATGCCTTGGTGTTTGCCTTAACGTGTGCCACCACTTGCCTCGGCACATGGCCATGTTTTCCTCAGCGCGTACTGGCACGTTCTGCCAGTTGCTTCGGCTCATGTAGTTGTTCGCCTTGGCGCGTGGTGCCGTTTGCCTTGGCCTTTGCGCGTTCTATCCATGTCCTCGACGAATGCACTCCTCTGCCTCGGCACGTGGGTGTTAGCTTGCCTCGGCCCAGATGGAGGTTTATTTGCCTCGGCCAGATCCATTTGCCTCGGGCCATAGGGAAATATGCCTCGGCCCATGATGCTCTAGCCGTTGATCTAGCCAGGGTGGTATTTGACCCCAATAATAAGTATGGCCATTTGGGTTAAGATAGAGTGGTAAAAGTGAATAAGAAAACGTAAATGTGTATTTAAAAACCATGAACATGCATCTCAAGATCCTAAGCAATAATTTAAGTCCAATTAAAGTCAAATAAGGCAGAATTGGTTTCAAGTTTAACAAACATCAACAAAACCAAGAGTTTCGAGCGAAGAGATCAAGATGCAAGGAGGAAAGCTTTTCTACAATTCACTTCAGTAAAAAATGCATTATCGAGAGAATCACATTGAATGCTAAGTCAAAACCCTTTGCAAGGAAATTTCATCATTGTTCTCATATGTACAATGCAACCTAGAATAAACATACAAGTGTGTGCAATGCAACTAAATGAGAAAATCTTTTTGTATTTTTCGAAACTTTTCAAAAATTTTATGGTTTTTGTGGTTTTATCATATATAAAATGCGTTGTGCTATGCATGAGACTCAAGAATGCAAAAGAGAATATAAAACAAACTCAAAATGATATTAGCAACTATCCTCCCCAAGACTTACTTCTCACCGTCCCGGTGTGAAAGCAAAATCGAAGGGAAGAATGAAGAAATCACGAAAATGCAAGAATGAAAATTAAAAAATCTAAGTGGTATTTACAATGATAGAAATGTTACCTCGGAGCTAGAAGCAGTCGGGATTGAAGTCTTGTGGAGAAGGAGGCTCAAACGTGAGGCGACATGTTAAAGTGAACTGTAGGTCTCGGTTGCAACTTGTTTTGCAATACCTTGGTTGAGGCAAGAAGCAACACAAGGGGGTCCCGTCTTCATCCATGAAGCAATACACTAGAGATTTGGGGACAAATCTACCCGGTAGTGTGTGGGTGAGAAACATGTAGTTGAAGTCCATTTGTGGCTTCTCCGAAAGAGGTGTGTAGAGAGATAGGTTCACGCCAATGCGCTCAAAGAGTGGAGTGAGCATTCCTCCTATTTTTATCTTAGGATCATCCGTAGTAAACACGCCAAAGTAGATTTGAGAGAGATGAATGAAAAACATGGAGCTGGGGTCCGCATGGAAGTCTAGATCGCGCTCGAATGGGCGTTCATTGTTGTCTTGGAGGGAGCGTCTTGTCGCTCCATACAACAATTTTAACTCATTGGAAGTAGGGACTGTGGGGTGTAAATCCACACAATTGAATTTGGTTAGACATTTTAAGGGATCTGAAACTTCTGAGTAAAAACCACAAAAGCACAAATAGAGATCCAAAGATGGTGTTTTTATTAAAGTTGTTTAGAATGCTGTTCCAGAGCATAACAAGTGTTTGCTAGGTAAAATTGCCGATCCCCTTTCAAGGGAGACACATGAGTATATATATAAATCTAAGTCGGCTAGGACGACTCCTTAAAAGATAAGAAAGTTTTTCCTTCTTTTGTCAGTCGTATCTTCATGGGCCCTTCACCTGTGATCATCGCTTCGGGTGGCAACGGCCCATGTTCGGCTCGGGTAAAGGCACATGTTTGGCTCGGGTAAGGCCCATGTTTGGCTCGGGTGACAACGACCCATATTCAGCTCGGGTGGTTCTTCTCCTTCGTGGCTCGGGTGGCTTCACGGCTTGGGTGACTGGACTTCACGGCTCGGGTGGAAATGGAGATGACACCGAGCCATTTCTACGATATCAACCAAGGTGCAAAGGGAAACCAAACTATTTTCTCCCCGTGACCCCGAGCCATTTTCTAGGATTCTACTCGGGTGACTTCTCGTTCGACTCGGGTGGCGCTCCTCCTCAGCTCGGGTGTCATTTGGCTTGGGTGATGCTCCTTCCAGCACGACACCGAGCCGTTTCTCCAATATTGGCACAAGATTAGGATGCACCCAAGCCGTTTAAGTTTGGCTCGGGTCCCGTTGTGATGCCGAACCGTTTTGCCGAGCCGTCTTCCAACAGTTATATATTTTTCTTCATTTGTTAACTTCAGGGTGGTGAAAATTGACCCCAACAGGGACATCCGGTCTTGTGCGTGCATAGATGGTGTTTGCTATGAGACGGAGAACAGAGCGGATTGTGGGGTTTCTAATCTTCGACATCCGAGAACCAATAGGTGAGTATGGTTCATTGACCACTAAGTTCCTCCACACTATGGATTCTTGATTGAACTCTTCCACCATGTCGAAGTTAGTCTCAAAAAATCCATAAACCTGTCAAAATGACTCGAACGGAATCGTGTATTTCTTCGAGCCAACCATAAATTCAATGCGCCCTCCACCATACGGTTCATCATCAAAGTATTGAACCGTGACTAGGAAGTGCTTGGTAGGTTCAGTGTATATCGCGTGATCCATGTTAGCAAGGCCTTCCAAATGCATCCGCTCCGAAAGATCGTCCACTTGATCTTTTATTCCCATTTCAATCATGGTATCGCGACAAGCAAAGCGGGTAGGGTAAAAAGTGGCACGGTCTACCTCAGTTAAGTAACCAATTGCCTCTTGATACCATCCATTAAAAGCGTGGTCCTCTTGAAAAGAGTGGTGTCTTGGCCATGAAGAGGAGTCCATGATTTGAGTTCTTGATAGTTGATCCTACAAAAGGCAATTCTCAAATGAGAATGGTCCACAATTTGAGAGCACAAAGTATCTATCTATGCCTTATGATCATTTTCAATGCTAAGTAGCATAAACAGATCGACACTATACTATGAACTCAAGAGTTAACCCAAACCTATCAATTGAACGCACAAGAACACCAATTCAAGGTTTTTCCTATTTCACCAAACTAGAAATTGCATATCAAATCCAAAGCTTGCAAATATGAAAATTTCTCAATATTTTAGTGAACACTAGTTAACAATTAAGCTTAATGGTAATATTTAAATGAAAAAGCTTTAATCATGTTTCTAGATTCCCCACATTTAACAAAATTGCACTCATTTTCGTCACTATTTACACCAAGAACTCTAAGAGGCAAAATTTTCAAAATTTAACCATCAATTCATCAAGAACTCTCAAGTAATCAACAACCCATAATATATAAACCTTATCCAAAGCAAAAGCAAGCAATCTTAGTACCCTAAGCTAAAAACTCCATGAAAACAAAATGTAAGCTTTTCCATGAGCTTTAATGGAGGATGTTGGGGTCAGTTTTCACCCCATCGAGATCAACTGCTGAAAATACTAAGTATGAAGGAAAGTAAGCGACGAGCCAAAACTTGGCTAGGCAGCAGGAAGAAGCAGGAGATGAGCCAACACCCCTGTTGGCTCGGCAGCAGGGAGAAATGGTGACGAGCCAATTTCTTGGCTAGGCAGTGGAAGAAGCAGGTGACGAGCCAACATCTTGGCTAGGCAGTGGAAGAAGCAGGAGACGAGCCAACACCCCTGTTGGCTCGGCAGCAGGGAGAAATGGTGACGAGCCAACATCTTGGCTAGGCAGTGGAAGAAGCCGGAGACGAGCCAATACCCTGTTGGCTAGGCAGCAGGAAGAAGCAGTGACGAGCCAACGTTTGGCTAGGCATGAACAAGTGGGTGACGAGCCAAAACCTGGCTAGGCGTCAGGAGGAAGCAGCACTCCTCTAGCTCGGCGTCGAGTAGAGGTAATGATGAGCCAAACACTTGGTGACGAGCCAACCTGTTGGCAAACCAGCAAAATGGTGATGAGCCAACACGTTGGCGAACCAAAACCTTCGCCTCGGCCGCAAAGAGAAGTAAGGGACGAACCAACACTTGGCTCAGCATCAAGGAGAAATGGGCGACGAGCCAGCCCTTCCATGACCCAACAAAGTAACAAGCCCAGAAATTGATGGGCCGGAGCGAAGAGGCAAAGAAAGAAGCCCACGAAAACCAGAGGGGAAATCCGGGAGAATAAGGAAGTTTTCCTTATTTGTTTAGGAAAAAACCGAGGTGACCTATTTGTGTATAAATAGACGATGTACCTCTTTGAAAAGAAGATCGAAAAATTGACCTAGAAAAACACTGATTACTTTACAAACAGCTTTCAAAGCAGCTTGAATAAAATCTCCATCTTTGGATCTCTGTTCTTGGTTTCTTTACATAGAAGTTTGTCGAATCCCTAAATCTCTTTATAAGTTTTTGGTTGTGCGAGTTTCGACTCCCATAATTTGGTGCCATCTGTTGGGAAATCTCAAGCTTTCTGACACCTAAGAAACACCGAATACGAGATTTAAAGCGATGACTACTGACGGAGACCGAAGTGGCAATGATGCAAGCATCACTGGCATCGATCTTCCTGGAACAAGGACCAATCCACCGCCAGCAAACACGGAAGGAACGGCCGAAACGCTGACAGAGATGAGAAACATGATGATCACGTTGCTGAAGAGGGCCGAGGAGCAGGAAAAGCTGAATAGCTCGCTGACGGAGAGGATTGAGACACTGGCAACGGAGAGCCGAGCCAGAAACATTCGACCCGGAGGAATTGGTTCGACTATGAACCCACCTGTTAGCGGAATAACCAGATGGCTCGGCTTAAACCCAACATCCTTGGATTTTTCAACACCACGTGACGTACCAAGGACGTTAGGAGGATTGCCACCACCATATCCTATCAACGAACAAACACCCGCGGCAACCAGATCAAGTATCACCGAGCCACCTCGACTTGTTCGTGGAGCAAGAGAAGCCAGCGGTGGGCGCCACCAACGCATCAACGATGGTTCGCCTGCAACAATCGTCCTTGACGAAGAGGGGCACTTGGAAGGAGATCACAATACGGAGAATCCCGCTGACGAAGGGTTTGCACCAACACTGACGGAAGCCCGAGCCAGCGAAGGCGACATCAATCTGAATCGAACCAGGAGCTTAGCAGAAGAGGAAGAAAATCTCTTGTGGGTACGACAAGCACAATACACTGACAAGCCAAGAACAACGAGCCGTTCCCAGAGAGAAGAGTTGGACGAAATCTGAGCCTCCTTGATTCGAGCCACTGCTAAGATGAAAGCCGTCCGATCCCAGGTGCACAAGGCAACGAGTAAAGTCCCGGAGATTGACCGCATACTGGAGGAAGCACACAATACACCATTTACAGCCCAAATTAGCAAGGGAAGGGTCTCCGACCCAGGTCAGATCAAAGTCCCAATCTACGAAGGAACAACCGACCCAAAAGAACACATAATGGCTTTTATCATAGCAATGGGCCGAGCCAATTTCAGAGAAAAGGAGAGAGACGCCGGTTTCTGCCTCATATTTGTGGAGCATCTGAAGGGTGCAACCCTCCAATGGTTTTCGAGATTCGAGCGGAAATCCATTGATGATTTCCAGCAGCTGTCTGCCGCTTTCCTGAAGTATTACTCCATGTTTATGGATCGAGGAGCCTCTGATGCCGACCTATGGACATTGACTCAAGGGCCTACGGAGACATTACGAAGCTTCATAGGAAGGTTCAAAGCAGTAATGTCGAAAGTCGAAGACGTAAGTGACAAGGCTGCTGTGCTCGCCTTCAAAAGGGCTCTGTGGTACGAATCCGAATTCCGAAAAGAGATTGCTCTGAACACACCACTATCAATCCAGGACACTCTGCACCGAGCCTCAGATTTCATAGTCAACGAAGAAGAGATGAAGGTTTTGTCTCAGAAATGTGGAGTCGCCAAAGCGATGAATCGTTCCTTCCAAACTCCGAACCAACCACCCCATAAGAAGAGTATTCAAGGAAACGGATATGTACACCACGAAAAACCCAATTTTGGAGGAGCCCACAACTACCAGGTGGGAACAGGCCGAGGCAAAACACCATGGAACACTTGGAAACGAAATCAAAGTTCGTATGACGAAAAAGCTTACTGCGAATATCATCACATGCACGGTCATTCAACTGCCAACTCGCGAACCTTGGGAATGAAGCTTGCGGCGAAGCTGGTAGCCGGAGAGCTCGGTAATGCCGTCAGCCTGAAGGACTTTGAGCAAGAGGGCGAAAAGGATCAGCCGAACCAGACAAATCAAAATGATGATACTCCCAAGTGAGGAAGGCGAGATGACGAGGCGACGCAGTCAGGTTCTCGAAGAAGAATAAATATGATAATGGGAGGATCACAATATTGTTCGGACACGGTGTCATCAATCAAAGCATTCCAGCGGCGAGTCGATGCAAGTGTCAACTGGTCAGCACGCTCCAAACTTCCCAACGACATCATCTCATTCGAAGAAAGGGAAACCACCGGCATCGACCGACCACATAACGATCCCCTCGTGATAGAACTGATCGTAGATGACTGCGACATCGCCCGAGTTCTGATAGATACGGGAAGCTCCGTGGTTGTGATCTTCCGGGAAACTCTCAGAAGGATGAACATAGACCTAGCCAAAATCACAGCCTTGCCGAAGCCTCTAACTGGATTTTTGGGTGAAACAACCATGACCCTCGGAACAATTAAACTTCCTGTCCGAGCCGAACAGGTAACCAAGATAGTGGAGTTTTCAGTTGCAGATCATCCCGCGATCTACAATGTGATCATGGGAACACCCTGGATAAACTCGATGCGAGCCGTACCATCGACCTATCATCTCTGCATCAAATTTCCGACCCCTGGGGGAGTCAAAACAATTTGGGAAAACCAAAAAGAGTCCCGCATTTGTTTCCTAGCCGAGCATAAACTCAGGAACCCCGTCACAGAAGCCACCACTAAGAGAAAGAAGATGAAGACCGACAAAGAGCCCGCAAAGGAGTTAGCAAAACTCTTATAGCAATTACAGATCACGGAGAATCGTGAGAGGAAAAGTAAACCAACTTGCGACCCCGTTGTCTCGGTGAACATCGATGACAGTCACCCGGAACGCTGTGTCGAAATAGGGGCCGAGCTGAAAGATCCGATAAAGGAAGAGCTAATTTCTTTCCTTCGAAAGAACGTAAACACCTTCGCATGGGAAGCAAAAGACATGCCCGTCATCAGTATCAACGTGACATGTCACGAGTTAAACGTGGATCCGACCTTCAAACCAGTCAAACAGAAAAGGCGAAAACTTGGACCAGAAAGAGCACAAGTAGTGAATGACGAGGTGGAAAGGTTGTTACGCGTGGGATCAATAGTCGAAGCAAAATATCCGGACTGGCTCACTAACCCAGTAGTGGTCAATAAAAAGAATGGGAAGTGGCGTGTATGCGTGGACTTCACCAACTTGAACAAAGCCTGTCCAAAAGACAGCTTTCCACTACCACACATTGATCGATTGGTGGAAGCAACACCAGGCAACAAACTCCTTTCGTTTATGGATGCTTTCTCCAGATACAACCAAATCCTAATGAACCCAGACGATCAAGAGAAGACGGCGTTCATCACGGACCGCAGGATATATTGCTACAAATTGATGCCGTTCTGTCTCAAAAATGCCGGAGCAACTTACCAGCGACTAGTGAACCGAATGTTCGCTGGCCAACTAGGGAAGACAATGGAAGTATACATAGACGACATGCTGGTTAAATCTCTAGAGGAGAAGGATCACGTAGCTCACCTAGCAGAATATTTCGAGCAACTGAATCTACATAACATGAAGCTGAACCCGACCAAGTGCAGATTTGCGGTCACGTCCGGAGAGTTCCTTGGGTACCTGGTCACCCACCGTGGAATTGAAGCTAACCCGAAATAGATTGATGCACTCATACAGATGGTGTCACCGAAAACAAAGCGTGAAGTCCAGAGGCTAACAGGGCGGGTCGCCGCGCTGAATCGTTTCATCTCTCGGTCAACCGATAAATGTTTGCCTTTCTACGACACACTGCGTGGGAACAAGAAGTTTGAATGGACAGAAAAATGCGAGCAGGCTTTTCAACATTTGAAAGAATACCTCGCCAACCCTCCAATACTTACGAAACCAGTGGAAGGCGAGCCACTTTTTCTATACACGGCCGTTTCGGCCATGGCAGTAAGTGGCGTACTCGTCAGGGAAGAACGCAGCGAGCAGAGGCCAATTTTCTACGTTAGTCAGACTCTCACCGACGCTGAAATCCGGTATCCACAGATGGAGAAGCTGGCATTGTCTGTGATAATGTCCGCTCGAAAGTTGAGACCATACTTCCAGTCACATTCGATTGTGGTTTTGACTACCTTCCCACTACGATCCGTCTTGCATAGCCCTAGCCAGTCTGGGAGATTGGCAAAGTTGGCAATAGAGCTGAGCGAATATGACATCGAGTATCAAAGCAGAACCTGCGCAAAGTCTCAAGTCCTAGCTGACTTTCTGATAGAACTCCCAGAAGAAGTGATAGAAGAGCCGGCTCCGAGCATAATATGGAAGCTCCACGCGGATGGATCATCATCAAAACAAAGGATCCGGAGTGGGAATATGGTTAACCTCTCCAACAGGCGAAATCCTCGAACAGTCATTCCGCCTGGGTTTTCGCGCATCCAATAACGAAGCAGAATACGAAGCTTTGATTGCTGGAATGAGACTTGCTCTTGGACTCAAGGTTTCGCACGTCCAAGCCTACTGTGATTCGCAGCTGGTGGTCAACCAAGTCAGCGGCGAATACACTGCAAGATACGACCGAATGGAAGCTTATCTAAAGATTGTCAAAGAACTGGCTGCACAGTTCAAAGAGTTCACATTAACACGGATACCACGCGGAGAAAACACTTCGGCAGACGCACTAGCAGCACTCGCATCCACCTCCGATCCGGATTTGAAAAAGATAATCCCAGTAGAATTCATCAAAAACCCAAGTATCAACCTCTCTGACACCGTAAATGCGATCACTTGCTCCCAAACAGCCGCTCAAGCCGAGGGTATATCTGGGCCAAATCTTGCAGAAAAAGGCAGCACCGACACCACCACTCTAGATGACCGGAACATGACACCATCGGTGGAGGACAAGGCAGGTGAGATAGAGGAGGACCTTAAACAGAGCCTCCGACAGAAGGTGAAGCAATGGAGATGGAGGAAGACCCACAACAAACAGAAACGGACTATGGATGCGACAAAGAATAGTTAGGAGCAATCCGAGTATATATCATGGACGGCGAAGCACCATCAGATAAGTGGGCTGCCAGAAAACTCAGAGCTCAAGCTGCTCGATATGTTCTCTTAGATGGAAACGTTTTTAAGTGGAGATTCTCAGGACCACTGATGGCTTACGTGGAAGGCGCCGAAGCAAGAAACATCATGGAAGAGGTCCACAGTGGCTCGTGTGGCAATCACTCCGGCGGAAGAGCTTTGGCCATCAAGATCAAGCGTCACGGTTACTATTGGCCAACCATGGTGAAGGACTGCGAGAAGTTCTCGGCTAGGTGCGAAAAATGCCAATGACATGCTCCAATGATTCACCAACCCACAGAATTGCTGTCATCAATCTCGGCGTCCTACCCTTTCATGCGTTGGTCCATGGATATCGTTGGGCCCCTGCATAGGTCCAAACAGAAGAGGTTCCTGCTGGTTTTGACAGATTACTTCTCCAAATGGGTGGAGGCAGATTCTTACGCCAACATAAAGGATGCACAAGTAGAAAAGTTCGTCTGGAAGAATATCTTATGCAGACATGGAGTTCCATACGAAATTGTCACCGACAACGGCTCACAGTTTATCTCTACCAGGTTTGAAGCTTTCTGCGAAAAATGGAAGATACGACTCAGCAAGTCTACGCCACGCTATCCACAAGGGAATGGGCAAGCAGAAGCAGTGAACAAGACTATCCTCGACGGTCCGAAAAAATGCCTTGATGCAAAGAAGGGACGCTGGGCAGATGAACTCGAAGGAGTATTATGGTCACACCGAACCACTCCGCGGCGTGCCACCGGTGAAACACCTTTTGCTCTTGTCTACGGCACAGAATGTGTCATCCCAGCCAAAGTCCAATTTCCCGGAGTACGACGCAGACTTTTTTCAGGGTAGGAAGGACTGAATCACCTCATGTTACTCGACGAGTTAGATTTGGTTAACGAACGAATGGATCAAGCGCTGGTTCGGATTCAAAATTACCAACAAGCAGCAGCTAAGTATTACAACACTAACATCAGAAGTCGCAAGTTCAAAGAAGGTGATCTGGTTCTTCGCAAAGTTTTTCAGAACACAGCCGAATCAAACGCTGGCAAACTAGGAGCAAACTGGGAAGGACCCTACAAAATCACCAAAGCAGTTCGACCAGGAGTATACGAGCTCTCAAACATGTCTGATGTTCCGATACCAAGATCTTGGAATGCAATGCACCTAAAGAGGTATTACCACTAAATCACTTTGCATGAACTACGGGACGACTTGATCCCTGAAAGGGGTACGTAGGCAGCTCGTCTTCGGACGGGTTCAGTTGTCCCCCTCCTTAAGAAAGGGGGGGGGGGGAGAGTGGGTACGTATACATGTATACTCCCACATCTCGCATCACTCTTTAAAGGTAATGACTTCAAACTTCTTCGGACACAACTTTACATCCTCCATGGAAAATCTGTCACCTCGTTTGTTGCTGGCCACAACAGACGAACAACTACATCCTTTATGGATTTTAACCACTATCTCTATACGGGATATGGTTCTCAACACCCTCTTACAGGTATAAAAGCGCGCTATACAAATTCCGGTTGGGTACATCCTAATCTAATATCCGAAAGGTATATCCTGGATGATATTCTTACAAGTTTATCTTTGAGAGGGACCCGTAAGTCGAAAACTCGCAAGTCTTAACACTCAAACTAAACTCTGAAACCCAGTAAACACCTCTTGGTACACTGGCCATAAACATCTCTGAAACATGATACTAAACCTAAAAAAGTTAGTATGAGATTTTAAACATGTTTCATTGTCAAAAGAACGGGAATGTAAGTCGAAACACCGCAAACCCTAAACTGACACTAAAAAGACTAACCACATTTTTTGCTAAATCCAGGGATGGTTCGCAATATCACATCAGAGCAGAAGTAAAAGATTACTTAAGCAAAAGCAGATAATCTTAAACAAAAAGATCTTATGCCGAAAAACGACAATCATTACAAAGCTTAGTAGTGGATAAAGCCATCCAGGCACTTGTCTTCAAAAAATACCGAATAAATAACAAAGGAGTTTTCAAGTTAAGGAAACAGAGAAAAATATCATTCGAGAGGATCTGGCTTGGAAGGTTTCTCAGCAGCGAGAGCAGCAATCCCAGGCGTACCAGCGTTCGAGCCAGATAAATCTGCAACACCAACGTTCGCCGCCGCGTTCTCCATTGGTTCGCTCCCTAGGAGAGTGCCCATGTACTCTGAAGAAACGGGAGAAAGCGTCAGATCTTGCTTCAGCTCGGCCTCAATCTTCTCGAACTCATCAGCTGCCTCGGCCAGATCAGCTCTCCAGCCCGTTAGTTTTGCCACCTCGGAGTCAAGGGCAGGCGCATCCTCTTTCTGCAGAATTTCGAGCAACTGAAGGTTGCTGTCAACCTGGGCCAGATCGAGCTCCTTCTCTTTCGCCTCTCTCAGCTCATCAATTTTCTTCTCAATCTTAGCAAGCCAAAATTGAAATCTCTCAGACATCTCCCGCCTCGCTGCTTTCTGCGCCTTCTTCACATCTGCCTCGTGCAAAGCATTTACGGCAGTGAGTTGCCTCTTCAAGGATTCAATTTCGGCAGCCTTTTTCTGCTTGGAGCGATCTATTCTCATAGCCAAATCACCGGCTTTGTTCCACTCTTCCTTAAGGAACGCCTTGTCCTTCTCGAGAGCTTCGATCCGAGCTGCAGCAGTCGCCAGCTCGTCCGCATGTTTGCCTTCCAGCTCGGCAACTCTGCTTCGAAGGAAAGATGCGTCCTTTTGAGCATCCTCGATCTGGCGCCTGTCTTTTTGCACGTCTTGCTCGAAGGCAGTGACAATTTTGTTTATGGATGCAACAAACTGGCCATAAGAAGAGACAATCAGCATTTAAGGCTTTCTACTTAGTGAAATCCCATCTACAAAACATACCTTCGTGCCTCGAAGCGACATATCAGTATATAAGTCGCCATGAGATAGAACATCGACAAGCGGCAGCCTATCACCGGAGCAGCGAACCTGCGAGAAGAGAGTCGCTGAAGCTTCCGCGTCATCACAGATCGGCTCGGATCCTTTTTTCCTGAATGACGCTCGCTTCGGCTCGGCATGGGCTGGATCGTTTGATTTTTTGCTTGTCTTTGGCCTTTTCCTTGTCAGGCTCGGCGGCAGCACGTCTTTTCCTGTTTTTGTTGTGTTGGATAAACGCCGAGCTAGAAGGCCTAGCAACTGGAACGATAGCAGAAACTACTTCCTTGGCTCCGGCGTCAAGAGTAGAAGGCTCGGGGAGAATTTGTTGCTCTGCCTCGGTGACAACCTGGCTAATCACCTCGGCAGTCGGCTCAGCATTTTGATCCACAAGAGCCGCCTCGTCAGCTCGGCTGGCTGCCTCTCTTTCTTCCTTCTCCTTCAGAGCTTGTTTGTCACGGATCGTCAATCTCTTTCCCATATATCTTCTCGGAGGACTTGGTAATGGAGATTCAGACTCCGAGCTGTCGGACACCTCGACACCGGTGAAAATAGCTTGGGCTTTTTGACTCTTCTTAGGGAAAAATGTCTTTCCTAATGACACTTTCTAGCGGCAAGTGTGTTCCGAAACGTAAGCGTGTCTTCTGGGTAGCGTGGGAGAATCTGCCGAACTGCAAAAATACAAAAAAAAAAAATAGTGGTCCGCTCGCTACAAAGCAAAACTTAGCAAATCTCCTAAAAGGTCTACGGCTCGCCCACCAATATCTCCCTACTCCGACTTGATGTAATGGATGCTTTCGGCTTCTACCGTAGCATCATCAATAGGAACAAAGAAGAAATAGTGCCCCCAGTCGCCGTCCTTGCTTCGGAAGCCTTCGATTATTTTTCTTTGCTTTTTATTGGAGATATAGTAGGCTCGGGAGTTCTTGATCTTTCGGAACTCAAGGAACTGCCGAAGATGGGAGATGCGAATAGTCACGTCACACTCGTAGCTCCGAACCAAAATCCCAACTAAGTGACGCATCCCACGAGGTGTAATTTGGCTCGGCGCTAACCCATGTTTGTATAGGAAACGAACGATCAAGCTGGGATTCGGAAACCAGAGTAGACAACCGTAGAAGAAACTCTCATAGAGAGTGAAATACCCAGGCGGCGGAGATTCGGCTCGGTCAGTTGGAGCAGGGACAACCAGTTCGACACCTTCTGAAATATGAAATCGATGCCTCAGTGCCTCCAAGGACTCAGCAGTGCAAAAAGACGAACCAGGTGGGTCAGGTCGTCTCTTGGGCGTTTTCCTTTTGGGTTTTTGCCTCGTCGACGTACTGGCTTGATGGCTCGCAAATAATCTCTCCAACCGTATCTTTTCTACCTCGTCGATAACATACTCCGTCGGCTCGGCTTTGAATTCCTCGAGAGCTTTCTGTATTAGCATCGCCTCGGCATCTGCCTCGGTGTCAAAAGCCTCATCAAATAAAGTTTGGGCGACGATTTGCAGCTGACCTGGCGGAGAATTGGGTTCATCCGGCTCGGTAATTTGCGGAGACAACACCATCTTGCGTCCAAGCAACGAGGCAGAATTTGCCGAGCCCACAGAGTCTTCCAGCTCGGCGATATGAGACATTGATGTTTCTGGCTCAGAGTCGAATTGGTACTTAGCAGAAATTGGAGCAATCTCGGCTCGAAAAACACCCTTGGTGTGAAGAATCCCGGTTTGGCGACAAGAGATCAAGGTAATGATGCGATCTGGATAATGATGGATCGGGAAATTCAGACACTCGCCGGAGACGGATGAAGTGGATCGGAAAATGAATAGAACCGCCGAGCCACGTATGAAGATGGATCGAAAAATGCATAGAACCGTCGAACCACGTATGAAGATGGATCAAAAAACTCAAGTTTGACGGCGGAAGAAAGGAATCAAAAAAAAAACCTAGCCAACAACTTAAAGGAATAGAGAGAAGAGAGATACCTGATTTTTCGGAAATGAAGAGAAGTGAGTTATGAGGAGTGAAACAAGAATCTGAATATAAAGACGCATAAAAGTAAAGCGCATGACGCCACACGGCCTCGGAAACATGCAAAAACGTTTGCAGTTCCCAATAAAGTTGTAATCATGAACGGAGATACTTTAAGCCAAGATTACTGCCGAGCCGAAAATGAATCACTTATTGGGATGGTTCCGCAGCATATCAAAAGAATGTGGCTCGATCGTACGAATGATAAGTGGGCTCGGCAACATGACAAAGGTGCCGGCTCGGCAAAATGACAACTCAAATTAATATAACGAGCCAAAGTGGCTCGGCAACGCAAGTGACAAGTTGGGTCGGCAGTACGTCAGGAAGTTTGGCTCGGCGGCATGATACTCTAGTGTTGGCTAAGAGATGAAACACCTCGGTAACACTATCAATTTGGCTCGGTATGTATCAGTGCCCAGATGACAACTTCACTCCAGATTTGGCTCGGCAACCCAAAGAACGTTGATCTCGATCCCGACTCTTCACCTCGTCAATATTACCACCAATACTGCCGAGCTGGGGGGCTAACTGTTGGGGTCAGTTTTCACCCCATCGAGATCAACTACTGAAAATACTAAGTATGAAGGAAAGTAAGCGACGAGCCAAAACTTGGCTAGGCAGCAGGAAGAAGCAGGAGACGAGCCAACACCCCTGTTGGCTCGGCAGCAGGGAGAAATGGTGACGAGCCAATATCTTGGCTAGGCAGTGGAAGAAGCAGGTGACGAGCCAACATCTTGGCTAGGCAGTGGAAGAAGCAGGAGACGAGCCAACACCCCTGTTGGCTCGGCAGCAGGGAGAAATGGTGACGAGCCAATATCTTGGCTAGGCAGTGGAAGAAGCAGGAGACGAGCCAACACCCCTGTTGGCTCGGCAGCAGGGAGAAATGGTGACGAGCCAACATCTTGGCTAGGCAGTGGAAGAAGCAGGAGACGAGCCAATACCCTGTTGGCTAGGCAGCAGGAAGATGCAGTTACGAGCCAATGTTTGGCTAGGCATGAAGAAGTGGGTGACGAGCCAAAACCTGGCTAGGCGTCAGGAGGAAGCAGCACTCCTCTGGCTCGGCGTCGAGTAGAGGTAATTATGAACCAAAACACTTGGTGACGAGCCAATTTGTTGGCAAACCAGTAAAATGGTGATGAGCCAACACGTTGGCGAACCAAAACCTTCGCCTCGGCCGCAAAGAGAAGTAAGGGACGAACCAACACTTGGCTCAGCATCAAGGAGAAATGGGCGACGAGCCAGCCCTTCGATGACCCAACAAAGTAACAAGCCCAGAAATTGATGGGCCGGAGCGAAGAGGCAAAGAAAGAAGCCCACGAAAACCAGAGGGGAAATCCGGGAGAATAAGGAAGTTTTCCTTATTCGTTTAGGAAAAAACTGAGGCGACCTATTTGTGTATAAATAGACGATGTACCTCTTTGAAAAGAAGATCGAAAAATTGACTTAGAAAAACACTGATTACTTTACAAACAGCTTTCAAAGCAGCTTGAATAAAATCTCCATCTTTGGATCTCTGTTCTTGATTTCTTTACATAGAAGTTTGTCGCATCCCTAAATCTCTTTACAAGTTTTTGGTTGTGCGAGTTTCGACTCCCACAGAGGAGATGGGTTGAGAGAGAGAGAAAGCATACCTTGTGCTTGGCAAGAGATGAGGTTGATAAGAGCTAAAGATAGTGATGAATTTTAAATCCTCTTTGAAAATTAATGGGAGTGTGTAAGAGTGAGAAATGAGAGAGTTTTAGAGGAAAAAGAGAGCTTTTTGGTTCAAAAGAGTTTGATAAATGAAAGAGGAGGAAGATGGATTCATTTTGAAGATTTTAGATTGTCTAAACCGGTTTAAAATCAAGTTTGAAATCAAAGCAAACAAGCCTAAACTAAAGCAAACTGAGTCAACATCTCAAAAAGTCAAAAGAAATTTACCTTTGCTCGTGTAGTCTGCATCGACATACCCAATCGACCTGTTGGAGAGGTATTGGTCGATGGCGTATGCACCAGGGAGTGGGAAACTGTCTGATGCAGTTCCCATCAACCTAGTCTAGGGTGGCTGGCCGATGCAGGCTACATTCTACTCCAATGTGCATTGTTTGTCCTCGAATGCATCCATAAACCTCTATCTTGATTCCTATGACCATAAACCTCTATCTTGGTTCCTATGACCAAAAAAAAACAAAAAGCAAGCATAAAAGTAGGTAAAACTAAAGAAATATGTACAAAAGATACCATGGGATTGCCTCCCAAGTGCGCTTTTTTAACATCTCTAACCTTGACGGTTTGAGGAGATTATAGGCGGAGGAAGTGTGAGAACCATCCATAATGCTTGGTTCCCAATCAGTCATCTCAACATTGAAACACTCCTTAATGGTCCTCTTGGCTTTTTCACCTTCGTCCATGGTTAAACCCGGGGCGAGAATAATATTCGCTTTAGAGAAAGGCTTCAAACCGCCCTTGCATTTCGCCTTGCACTCAAGAGATCCATCAACCATCTTAATGGGATGTAGGGTGAGGGTGGGTTTCTTCTTCACACTTGGGGATTATTTAAAAACAATTGGTGTCATAGCCTTGGACCCCATTTATTCTTACTCTTTAAAGAGCAAATTCAAACCATCTCCATCAAAAGTCTCTTGGGGATTCTCTTGAGTCCCTTTAGCAAGGGTTTCTTGTTCAACAATAGGAGGCACATCTTTGGTCTCTAAACTCATTAATTGACCAACTTCTTCCTCTTCATAGGAGAGTGTGCCTCAAAGTCTTCTTGGGGCGGGGGAGATTTGGTAAGAGACATATGGGTTCACATTGTGGAGGATAGCTTTCTTGTTGAGAAAATCTATTGACACTCCCGTGGTAGCTAAGAAAGGCATACCAAGAACAAGGGGGAGCTTCTTAGCCGAGTCCATTTCCACAACCATGAAATCTGTTGGAATAATGCAATTCCCTATGTTCACCGAATAACTCTCGAGAATTCCAAGTGGACACTTAGAAGATGAATCCGCAAATGTGATGTAGTTAATGTTATCCTTCAACTTCTTGATGCCTAAAGTCTTGAACATCTCATAAGAGATAACGTTCACGCTTGAACCGAAATCAGATAATGCATCATCAAGCTTAAAATTCCCAAGAGAGCATGGAAGAGAGAATGTACCAAGATTTTCTTTCTTAGAGAGGGTCTTAAGCTCTTGTGTCTCTCCATCTTTCTCTTTATAGTTCTTCATAAAATCCATGACTTTGCCATGGTTAGCCAAGACTTCCTTAATTACTTGCATATGGATGGGGATTTGAGCAATACAATCTTCTTTGAGATACTTTACTCCAACTTCCTCCAAATTATTCTTGAACCTTGTGAGAACTCTCTTTAGGGTCTTGGTAAAGACAAGGCGAGGAAATGGAAGTTTTGGTTCATGAGGAGAGGGTTCAAAGCTAGGGGGTTCCTCTCTCATCATGATCTTGTGAGCTTTTACCTTAAGCTCTTCATCGTTCTTAACAAATTCTTCAACATAAGGGCATTCAAGTAGCTTAGCCAACTCATCCAAGTAGAGGTTGTCTTCTTCAAATTCTTCCCTTGTCAAAGGTCCATCGCGGGCTTCCCAGCGCCTTTCATCTTCCATTATGACGACGTTGCAAAATGCTTTGGGATTGGATTCGGATTTACCCGGTAGAGTACCACTTGGAGCTTTAGAACAAAGCCATTTGCACCATTTGTAGGTCAATGGTCTTAACGTGTGATGCCAAGCTTGTAATCTTACCATCCAACTCTTGATACATGCTATCAATTCTATTGTTGACTTCTAAGAACTTCTTCTCAATGTCCGCACTATTTTTAATTTGACCCTCCAAGACCCTCTGTACCAATAGCTTTGATCTCTTGTTCTTGTGATAAAGGTTGAGTAGAAGTGCTAGCTTGTCCTTGGAAAGTGTATTGTTGCTTAGGAGCAAAGCCTTGTTGTTGAGGAAAAAATCATTGACCTTGTTATTGTGTGACAAACCCTTGTTGTGGTTGAAAACCTTGTAGTTTAGGTGGGTAGACTTGGTCTTGTAGGTTTTCCACATTAGTGCTTCTATAGGAAAAGTTGGGATGATTCCTATAGTTGGGGTTGAAACTCTTTTGGTAGTAGCCTCTTTGACCTTGCATATAGCAAACCTCTTCTTGTCCATCTTGACTACTTTCATCAACCCACTCTTGGATTTGATCAAAATCACCAACAAAGTGAACTTGCTTTTTGTTACTCATGAGGAGCTTGTCAAGCTTGTCACTCAATTCTTTAATCCTAGGGTCTTCTTCCTTTGGCTCTCTCACACTTCCACCATACTCCTTGCTATAACATTATTTTCTTTGTGCAACATTTTCCACAAGTTGCTCTCCTCGTTCAACCGATAAACTAGCAAAATCCCCATTCCCCGCGGTGTTTAGAGCAATGTGATATTTTTCCTCAATTCCCGGTGAAAGAATCCCAACAATACTTCCATAGATATCCCATGGTGAGGGCATGAACATGTATACCCCTTTAATCTATCCCAAACCTCATACAAAGTCTCATTCGGCCCTTGTTGAAAGCTTTTAATATCATTCTTTATCTTAGCGGTTCATTGATTGGAGAAGAACTTAGCCAAGATCTCTTCTTACACTCCTCCCACGTGGTAATGGAGGATGTAACTATACTCTTCTCCCATTGAGAGGTCTTGTCGCCTAGAGAGAATGGGAAGAGTGTGAGCTTGATAACGTCTTCCAAAATGCCATTCATCTTCACAGTGCCACACAAGCGGTCAAAATTATCAAGGTGCTCAATGAGTTATTCCATAGGCAATCCAAAGAACTGGTTGTTTTGCACCATGTTGATGAGACTTGATTTTATCTCCCAATTGTTGTTGGTGCATGGAGGAGGTCGAATGCCCGTCCTAGTCTAATTGGTGAGAGGTTTATCAAAGGCACCAATCTTTCTTTCTTTCCTAGGGGCATGAATGGGAGCTCTAGGAAGGTTTCCTACTCCAACTCCATGTGCTTCTCTCTCTTGGTGGTTTCTACCACCTTGGTTAGCATTGTTTCCTTCTCTCTTGGTGGTTTCGTATTTCTTTCTCTTTTTTCCCTAACTTGTTTCTCTAACCGATTGATGTTAATCCTAGGATCAAAATCACTTGGTTCTCCCTTGCTTCTCGTGTTCATGCACCTACAAAAGAGGGAACAAGACAAGAACGATCAAATATTGATATAAATAAAAACAAACTTAAACACCCAAGAATCCAAATCCTAATGCCTAATACTCCCGACATTGTAATTTCGAATTCAAACAAACTCTAAATGCAACTTCAACCTAGCTTTAATCCTTAAATACAAACCACAAGTGCATGGCCAATGTCATTGTAGCATTTAAGGGTCATTCTTCCACAAAGAGTATGTTAAGACAATAGGAATGCAAAATACTATAGAAACTAAGCCAAATTCAAGAGATGTGTTTTGTAACCAATTCTAGCAACCTAAGTAAACCAATGCAAAGATGCAAGAAAATTACCAAACAAGATTAAGAAACTAAGATAGAAACATGCATAAGCGAATTAAATTTAAAGAAAGCAAATTCAAAGCAATTTAGAAAAATCAACAAAAAGTCAACCGGACAAACAAAGATGATCAAATATGATACATGCATGGACTTTGGATAGAGATCATAGACTAAGAATATTTAATTTATGACTAATGATGCAAGACCATATAATAAACCATTTTCAAGACATGGATCCTATATCTAGACTAGTTCGCTTTCGTAAATACTAATCCATTCTACAAATCACCCAAAATGACAACCTTTTGGTCCCTGTCGAAGTGGATTAGAGATCATTAATGCACAAGCCCATATAAGTCTACTAATCACCTTAGACATCAAGTGGTAATTGGCTAAGATATGAAAAGCATGAATTAGAGTCTCCTAGACATTTTCACAAACACCTTTCGAGCATGAAAAGACCATGTTCTATGAATTGATTAATTATTTCAATCCTAGCTATGGGTTTGTCTCTAATGAATGGAAATATTAGCTATGGATGCACGCCAAGGTCTATCACATGAGATCTACGACCCTCGTATGGAGAACCTAAAGTCCGACCAGAACAATTGGCGCTAGAAAGAGGGGGGAAGAACATACGCTCCACCAAAAGAAGATACCCTGAGAATAAGAACGAGAACTTCCTGGGGCAAGATAAAAGATTGTACGACCTACCTAAGGGACGATGTTGCCCTAGGGAAAACGAGGGCATTCAGCCAATCAAACCTGACCCCACACACCTAGCGGAGTGGTTGGCACTGTTCCTGGGGGCGGCAATTGAAGCTAATGCAACCTAACCTACCATGCATGCCTCGGGGCAGGTGATGCAAGTCAGGGTAAACCCTAAATATAACAATCCTAAGCTGCTAGTGCACAACAAATCAATAAATACTTTAGAAATCAATCCCACAAAGATTTTGAATGCACAATAGTAATCCAGAAATAAAAATAAAGCTAAGTAAAACAGATTTTTGTGGGGTTTTAAATGCAAGTAAATAAAGCAATAAGATTAAAGCGTTGGGTTTTCAGGAATTTCTCAGGGATTCATAGTTCGAATTATTCAGGATTAACTCCGAGAGGCAATTGACATAGTTTTTCTTTCGTTCTAGAACTTAAATCAATGTGATAAGATTAAACCACTCTCGTGGCTTATAATCCACTATGTATAAACTATCCTATTAATTAACTCTTGAAGTCAATAACATAGATAAACATGCAATTATAATCTCAACTATTGTAGGTTAAAGCGCTAGACCCATCAAACATCAGATCAGAATAATAAATCAAGTAGTGTGCAAGCCGAAATCATTCTAAAATCAATTCCTAGATGATCAGTAAAGGAATATGCAATAAGATTAGATCTAGATGAAGAACTACTCTAACTTATCAAGAGCGTCACTCTAATTGTTAAACCCTATCTATCGAACCATGAAAAACTCTTTGAAAATCTCATATTCCCAACAATAGAACTACTCAGACATGATAAAATAAATCAAAGCAAAAGCAATAGATAAAATCATAATCATTAAGAACGGTAGCAAAGGGTTCAGGAAATTTCTCTATGGAGATACAAAGAGGTGAAATCTTCTCCCTTATCGAACAAAAATAAAAGAAACTAAAAACTTTGGTAAAGATGAAGAACTTTGAAGTGAAAGCTTTTTTAATTTCGTGGCTGCTGATATCTTCTTAAAGTGTAGGGGTCAGATCCTAGGGTATATTCCTTGAAGGATTGGAGATAACGTCAAAAAAGGAATATTCCCTTGTTTTAGGATGGCGATCGATCGATCGTTGAAGGTGTGATTGATCGACTGCTGAGGTGGTGATCGATCGATCACTCTTCAACTCCTCTGCTTGCTTCTGCTCGAGTCTGGATCGATCAGTCTTAAGTAAATCGAGCATATCTTGAGATCCCACCATTGTATTTTCCCGATCTAATATGGAAATCGAAGCTAACACTCCCATGTATACTGTAGTAAAATTTGAGCTTGATCTAACGGTAGTAAGGTCTCCATCTGATACGAAACATCTGGTGCTCAGAAGCTATCCAACATTTAAATTGTTTGTTTTGCATCATTTTCAATCCAAATTGCTCCAAATTCCTGTAAAGACTCCAGGATCCACAAAAACACTAAAATCAGCAATAAAATTTCAAAACCAAATAGTTTCTTTATTAAAAACATATTAAAATACACTAAAAATTGGTAAAATCTAAGATATATAAACTTCCACAGACTTAAGCCTTTATTTGTCCTCAATAAACAGCAGACCTAGTATAGAAAAGAGATTTGAAAATCGCGGGAACTAACATATCCTTGAGATCATATATTTGATTCCTTGACATGTAATCCATATGCAAACAAAGTCAATTAAAGACATTCTCATCTTATCCCACCATGATATTCGCAAGCCTTGTCCATACTATAAATTCCTGCAGAAACCTCAACTTCACATCAATTAACTCTCTACATTCATTAAGATTTGCGTAAACTTTCTCTTTAAAGAATGTCATTCAGGGTAGACGGTTCTAGGAGTTAAAAAGGTTATTTCATGGTGGACATAAAGTGTTTAGGGTTACCAGTCGCTCCGGAGGATGCAAGATATTACGCAGAACCGCAAGAGGAAACCGATTTGTTGATGCCCATAGTTTCTAATCACCAGATACCTAACTACCACAAACTTAGATTTTTCTCCGGGAATCACTGCAAAAATACTCCAAATCTCACTCTATCGATCCCATGGTGTTCCATGGAATTTTTATTGGCCTTGATACTCCTATTATTGATCAATTGCCTTTCTCTTATTAATTTCACTTTTTTTTTGAAAAGGGAGAAATTAATCTTATTGAAGATGGAGTCTCATAGGCACGAAAATTACCATGATATTTGCAAATCCCAAGAAAGATTCAAGCTCTCGAATCACAATCCATGTACTCCATCAGCTGTCCCCAATCTCTGCATCTGCAGTGACTGGAAAATTGCGTCGATCCCTTTCTCTCTGACGTTTTTACACATATCTGCACATATGACAATGAAGACAAGAATGCATAAGGTCTTGAAAAAGGTAATGCTTTTAAGGTGGGGTACCAAATAAAAATGAGATGACCATTCAGGATCAACAGAGAGTGGTAAAGAGAATAAAAATTCCTGAATGTTTGATTTATTTTCCTGATCTAACACCTTTAAAGAGAAAAGTTAAGTCAGGTTAGAAGTCAATATAGTAGAGTCAAAATCAAATTTATCAAAATCAATACAAACTGAAAATTTTTGGGGGGAGTCCAGTCATGGGATTTTCAAATCGCATGTCCTGAATAACTCTGCTGCAATGGTCACTGAGTCTCAAAATCAAAGCATAAGTTCCTAGAAAATGTCATAATTACCAACTAAATTTTGACTCAATAAAACAATTTGACTGAAATTTTTTTAAATTACTCGATAAAAACCAAAAACAAACAAAAAGAAAGCAAACATCGTCAGATAACGAGAAAATTTCCCCCAGACTTAAATCACACATTCGTGGTGTGAAATTAAATTGTAGAAAGTCATAATCTAATTGAAGAATAATGAAAATAATAGATATAAATTGGTACCTTGAAGATCTCTGGAATGTTGCAATCCAATTGGGGAAAAAAAAAATTTCCGGGTAAAAAAAAATCAAATTTTTATACATGTATGGCGATCGATCGATCGGTGATGACCTGTAGCTCTGGTTTTCTTTGTATGTAACCTTTCCGAATATTTTCTGAAACACTAAGGTAAATTGTTAAAAACCAAAAATAAATAAATAAAACTAAACACTTACCAGTGGATTTTTTTCCACTAAGCGCTTCTATTTAAAGTTGTTTAGCTCGACTTGGATGCCATTTTTCTAGGCGAGTTGAGCATCATCTAAGGAATTTGAGGTTTCCTTAGATCCTTCGTTGTCACTGCGCTTCGTCTTCTGTCCATCATCTTCTTCATTGTTATAGATTAGAGAGTCATACCAAGGATGTTTCGAGCCTTCATACTTGGCACAACTTTGTAAAACGTTTTCTTGTCAACATGAGAGAAAGAGATTCTTTTCCTGGGTTGTTGCTTCTACGTTGCTGTCCAAGATCAAGAAGTCAGTAGGAATAAAGCAATTCCCAATTTGAACATTCAAATCATGGGCAATCCCAAGGACTTTTACTGCAGAAGCGTTCGTGAGCTTGACCGCCTTGTTTGTAGGCTCTATGTCTGATAATCCTAACTCGTCTGCATCAGCTCTTGACATTAAGCTCATACATGCTCATGTATCACACATAACATTCTCAAATGGAGTTCCTTGGATTGAGAAAGAAACCAAAAACTTCCATGGATCTTTCTTTTTTACAACTTTCTTCAAAGTTGGCTTTGTCATTTGTCTTATCTTATAGAACAACTTTGCAACATCTCTCCTAGATTCATTTCTGGAGTAAAAGAAATCCTCTAGAGGATAGATGTCCCATGCGTTGTCAAAATCGATATCAGGGGGTATCCTTCGAACTAGTTTCTCAAATTTGGCTAAAGCTCTTTCATTAATCGGTCCTCTGAGAAGTTTGGAGGAGAATAAGAACTCACCATCAGAGTCAGAGCTAGAAGACTTAAAGTCCAAGTCTTTGTCAAGAATCTAATCAATCATATTTAAATAAATTCGAGGTTATTCCTTTTCTTTCTCTACAAAGAGATCGACAATTGCTCCAACCGTTTCTGCATTTTTATCAACCTGAGCCTCAAGCTTCTTTTCGCAGTTAGAGAGATCAATAACTTCCTTACTCATCCCAACGACCTTTCCAAGGACATCATGATAAAGGCCATCTACCTTGAATCCAAGATCGAAGACGCTTTTGGCAATTGCAGAAGCTTTTACATCAAGAATTTTTACACGTCTAGAAAGTTCAAAAAGTGATGTCTCTGTTGTCTCAACACCTTACTCAAGCTGAGAATGGCAAGTGTCCATGTCAATCCAAAGTATGAAAACGTCTTTCCCATTTTGTTGAATATCCAAAGCATTCTTCTTGACATTTTTTTCGATGAATAGGAGTTGCTGGTCCATTTTTTGCACATGGAAAGAGAGAGCACCGGATTTATTGTTAAAATTAGAACACATCTTGTCAATCTTGGCATGGAGTTCAGCGTACATCATCTGCTGGTGTTCCAAATACTCACTCATCATTACCTCTGTCCTTTGCTCATATGTCGGTTGATGAGGAGGAGTTGAGACAACTGATTTTGAAAGTACTAGTGAGGAAGGCGAGGTTGGAAATGTGTTTGTTGTATCACAGGTGCTGGCTGGAAATAGCCACTGCAAGAATCCTGTGAGTGATTGAATTTGTTAGATAATCCAATTCCTTGAGCCAAGACATGTGGTATAACAATCTCGTCGAAATCTTGAGAATAGTCAAAATCACCCATGTTCCTTTTTGAGTGAAATCACCTGAAACACACAAGAAAAAATTTGGATTTAGTAAAAAGAAAAAGAAAATAAAACTTAGACTGAATTCTTAATTAAAAACTAATGGCACTGCAAAAGTCTCCGGCAACGGTGCCAAAAACTTGATGCAGGTTAGGTTTTGCCCTAAATCAAACAATCATAAGCTGTAAGTGCACATCAAATCAATTATAATACTTTAGGAATCGATCCCACAGAGACTTTTAATGCATAATATTAATTCAGAATTAAGAATAAAGCTAAGTAAAACAGATTTTTGTGGGGTTTTGAATGCAAGTAAATAAAGCAGTAATTTAAAAAGTAATGTAAGCAATAAGATTAAAGCGTTGGATTTTCAGGAATTTCTCAAGGATTCGTAGTTCGAATTATTCAGGATTAACTATTAGAGGCAATTGACATTAATTTTTTCGTTCTAGAACTCAAATCATTGTGATAAGATTAACCCACTTTCGTGGCTGATAATTCCACTATGTCTAAACTATCCTATTAATCAACTCTCGCAGTCAAAGATAGATAAACATGCAATTATAATCAATTTCAATTGTTCATCTAACTTAGTAACTCAACTCTCGCAGGTTAAAGCACATGCAAGCTAAAATTATTCTAAAATCAATTCCTAGATGATCAGTAAAGGAATATGCAATAAGATCAGATATAGATGAAGAACTACTCTGACTTCATTTTCCCTGCAACTAAAAAATCCTAAATTTTCTCTCGACTTCATCTCTTACACAGTGGCAGCTGAACTTGATAGTTTGACTAGCGACAAACGGCTCCTCCAGCACCGTCGCCGATCCTCTCCCTCGCGATTAACTCTCTCTAGTCATTGCTAGTTTCATTGTATTATCGATTCAAAATCCTTGGTTGTTTCATATAGGGTTTGTTGGTGGTAGTTGAGGCGTGGAGTACCGTCCTCATCGCGATAAGTCTGTCACGTGGAAGAAGAGGCTCCGGTACCTTTGGCTCGACGGAGCTGTTTCGACAGCTAAAGTTACCTCTTTCGATGTGTGATGGTTCGTCTATGCCAATCTCGGTCGTTTTCCTCTGTCTCAGGGGTTTCGTTGGAGTTGTTAGGCTAGCGGGCTTCTGGTTTGTTTCGAGGTTCACGGTCATCGGGCCTTCACGCTGGTTGCTAGCTCAAGCAAGAGTTGTATTGGTTGCCTCTTTTATCGGATCTTCCCGCTTTGATCAGAGGGTTTAAAGGGTATTTAGCTCTGTATAAAAACAGAGGCTGTGTTTTGGTTTATTTCTATTTATTTCATGTCTTGGTCTTGGTTGCTATGTGGTTTTGCTTGTGGTTCTTTAGTGTCCTCTCCGATTTCGATCATTGGCCATTCATGTTCTCATTTGGTTCTACGCTGGTTTGAGGTGGTTTGATTCTTGTATATACTCCAAAGATCTGATTGAGGGCTGATCAGATCAAAGGTTTCTACTTAGGCATCCAAAAGTCATTTCTCCTTCGACATTGCCATTTTTCTGGAAGAAGTGTGAAGAACTTGATATACTCATAGTTCTTTCTTGTCGGATTATAAGTTTAGGATCGCTTAACTAGGGAGGTAGTCTTAATTTGCTATAGGAGGAATCGCTAATCATTTGTTTGGACTCGTATTTCCGCTTCGGTTTGCTTGGATCACCCAAAAGTTTAGGAGCATTGGTGTTGAAATATGTTCATTTACTCTTCAAGCCTAAGTCGTTGTCTATGTATTTTGTTTTTGGGTTTTTTCCCTTTGGTCTTTAGTTTTGGTTTGTTTTTATGTAATTTCATTTTTTTCCCTCGTGTTGGGCTTTATCTCCTAGGATATAATGTTTTTCCGCCCGCTAAGTTTCCGGAGTATGTGTGTGAACCCCGGCTTTGTATCTTTCCTTGATTTCTATATATATTCCAGATGACAAAAAAAACTACTCTGACTTATCAACAGCGCGACTCTAATTGTTAAACCCTATCTATCGAACCATGAAAAACCCTTTGAAAATCCCTTATTCCCTACAATAGAACTACTCACACATGATAAGTAAATCAAAGTAAGAGCAGTAGATAAACTCATAATCATAGCAAAGGGTTCAGAAAATTTCTCTATGGAAATACAAAGAGGTGAGATCTTCTTCCTTATCGAACAACAATAAAAGAAACTAAAAACTTTGGTAAAGATGAAGAACTTTGAAGAATGGTGAAAACTTTTTTATTTCGTGGCTGCTGATGTCTTCTTATAGTGTAGGGATTGGATCCTAGGGTATATTCTTTGAAGGATTTGGAGATACCGTCGAAAAAGGAATATTCCTTTTTTTAGGATGCCCATCGATCGATCGTTGAAGGTGCGATCGATCGATCGCTGCTTAAAATAATTTCCACCCAAAATTTTGGATGGGTGATCGATCGCTCACTCTTCAACTCCTCTGCTTGCTTTTCCTCTAGTCTCGATCGACCAGTCTTCAGTAAATCAAGCATATCTTGAGATCTCACCGTTGGAGTTTCACGATCTAATATGGAAATCAAAGCTAACATTTTCATCTATCTTTTGGAAAAATTTGAGAATGATCCAACGGTGGAAAGGTCTCCATCGGATGCACAACATCTGATACTCAGAAGCTGTCCAACCTTTAAATTGTCTGTTTTGCGTCATTTTTCGTTTAAACTGCTCCAAATTCTTGTAAAGATTCTGAGATCCACAAAACACTAGAAACAGCAATAAAATACTAAAATCAAATAGTTTCTTTAATAAAAACCTATTAAAAACACACTAAAACTGGTAAAATCTAAAGTATATCAGCAGGCCTGGTCTAACCCGAGATGGGTCATTCACGCCTCCTCCTAGCCTTACGTGGCGGCTCTCCATTGAGGGTGCAAAACAACCCCCAACATATATATATATATACACATTTTTATTATTATTATCATTATACATACATATATATATACATATATATATCTTTTTTCTTGAAATCCTAAAAATTCAAAAATAATTATAATAAAAATTTTAAAAAGAAATAATTTTTTTAATTAATAAATATTAAATCTTTATTTTATCTCACGGAAAATCGAAATACTTACCTGAATGGCGATCGATCAAGGGAGGACCGATCGGTCGATATGTAGGTATCTGAAACTTTATGACTTCTAAAAAGAGGCAATCGATTAGGAAATATAGAGATGTTGGATTAATGGGCTTATGTATAAAAGGCTTTATGTATATAATTAAGTTAGGGTTAATTATCTTCTTTCTATAAATATGTTAGAGTCGTCGCTTTGTAAATTATTCAGAAATATACAGAGATATTCTGGATCTTACATAATATCAGAGCAAGGAGCTCTTGGGATTTTGGTTTAATATTGTTTAGACATCGTTATTGTAGTATTGGAGTTGTGAGTTACTCTTGAATCTCTTTTGATTATCAAAGATTGGTTTTTGTTAATTGTTGAGATTTGTTTGGAATTTGAGTTGATTGTTGATAATGAAGAAGATGGGTATCAAGAAAGATAGAGTTGCAAAAAATGTTCTCGATGTTGATGGAACTGAGGAAAGCGTTTCTTTAGAAAAATTGGAAGTTAAGAAGAGAAGAGCTGCGAAAAGCACTCTGGATATGATGAAAGGAGACAAAGATGTCGAAGGAGTTAATCATGGATCAGGGCGAAGTACTATAGAAAGTACGATAGAAACTACTACAGCGTCTGGGTGAACTGCTACAATGCATACTGTATCACATGTTGGAGCACCACAGGCTATGACATGTCTGACCAAAGACCAGTGGGATCAAACTGTACGAATGTTAGAGTCAAAATCAGAAGGTGTATCGTCTCAACCTCAATTAAATGGTAAAGATTATGCAAGTGAGTGGATTGTGGATAGTGATGCATCTCACCACATGACAGGTGATTTGAGGGCATTTTTTGATGGTAAAGAAGTCTCTCCATGTTTAGTTGGGCTGCCTAATGGAAGTGTTGTAGTTGCCAATCGAGAAGGAAGTGTTGTTTGACAGACACAGTGAGATTGACACGTGTTCTTTATGTCGAGGAATTAAAGTGCAATCTGATTTCAGTTTCTCAATTGCTTGATGAGTTGAATTGTCTTGTATTATTCTCAAAGACTTGTTGTCTTCTGTATGATCTCAGTTTGCAAAGTTCTATTGGAACAGGTGAACGAAGATAAGGGTTGTATTTTCTTAATAGAATTTGACAGAATAAGAAGCTTGAAGAAAATAAGTCCTTTGGCATCGATTGCAGTTTGGCATAAGACACTTGGTCACGCTTCCGAGAAGATGATTAAGAATCTGCAAGTGGTTGATAGAACTAGTGTTGATTGTGATTTGACAGCTTGTGATATTTGCTTTCGAGCAAAACAATGTCGTAGTGAGTTTAAGCTAAGTTCTAATCAAACCAAGGAGTGCTTTGAGATGGTTCACTGTGATTTGTGGGGACCATATCGCACAGCTTGTTTTTGTGGTGCATACTATTTTCTTACCATTGTTTATGACTTCTCTCGATCAGTATGGGTAATTCTCCTCAAGGATAAAACACATGTTCGTCGTACTATAGAGAATTTCTTCGCACTTGTGTCTCGGCAGTTTGACAAGGTTGTTCGTGTGGTGAGAAGTAATAATGGTATTGAATTTATGAGGATGAAATATTATTTTCTTCAGAAGGGAATTATTCATCAAACATCTTGTATTGGTACACCGCAACAGAATGGAAGAGTAGAGAGAAAACATCGACACATATTGAATGTTGCATGTGCAGTGATGTTTCAAGCAAATATGCCAATCGAACTTTGGGGTCAATCCGTGTTGACAGCTGCGTACTTGATTAATTGAACACCGTATGAGTTACATCAAGGGAAAAGCCCCCATGAAATTATATTCGGCGAGGCTCCAAAGTATAGCGAGATACGTATGTTCGGATGTCTTGCATATGTGCATAACCTGAAGCGACAATGAGATAAATGTGCTAGTAGAAGTCGAAGATGTGTTTTTGTGGGATATCCCTATGCGAAAAAGGGATGGACTTTGTTTGATCTATAAACACGTGAGATTTTTATATCTCGTGATGTCACTTTTGTTGAGGAAAATTTTCCTTATTTGGAGCGAAAAGAATCGCAAGTGGAGAATGTTTGTGATCCTGAGAGGTCGAGGAGATTTATGGAGGATGATGTTGAATTTCGAGATGATGAAGGGTTGGTTAAGGTTGCAGAAATAGAAGCTGTGTCAGTGTCTGTGCCAGCAAAAGTTATAACATATGTAGCAAAAACTGCAACAGAAATCGTCACTGATGGTGTGACAGAGACCTTATCGAGAGCTGTACCAGAAGGGGTTACCACGTCTGCAACAAAAGCAGCAGCAGAAATTGTCACAGAAGGTGTGACAGATACTGTTCCAGTTGCAGAGATAGGGACTACAACAGAAACTGTAACAGATATTGTATCAGATGAAGTGTTGGGACGAGGAATGAGAAAGAAATAAACTTCTGTGAAGTTGCGTGATTACATACTTAATACAGTCGTTCGAATGGATTCATCTAAGCTAATTCAGGAGCCAAGCAGTGAGTATGGGCTTGAGAATTATGTGAATTGTGACAAATTTTCTGAGTCACATAAAGCTTTTTTGGCTAGTATAACTGCATGAGTTGTACCCAAGACGTTTGCTGAGGCAATGAAATGTCCAAAGTTTAGAAATGCTATGAGATTTGAGATTGAAGCTTTGGAACTAAATGAAACATGGTCCATTGAAGAGTTATCCCCAGGTAAGCATGTTATTGGGAGTAAATGGGATTATACAATTAAGTATCATGCAGATGGCTCAATTGAGAGATACAAAGCGCATCTGGTGGTGCTTGGGAATCGACAAATTGAGAGACTTGATTATGATGAAACGTTTACTCCGGTTGTGAAAATAAGCACTGTTTTCTTAGTTCTTAAAGTTGCAGCTGGGAAGAATTGGGAGCTACATCAGATGGATGTACACAATGCATTTTTTCATGGAGATTTGGATGAAGAAGTATTTATGAAGTTGCCTCAAGGTTTTAGTGCTTCTAAGAAGGGAATGGTCTGTCGCTTGCACAAATCATTGTATGGTTTGAAACAATCTTTGAGATGTTGGTTTGCGAAGCTAACAAAGGCGTTATTGGAGTATGGTTTCTCGCAAAACATATCTGATTATTCTCTTTTCTCATTGGTTCAGGTTAAGATCCAGTTACACGTGCTAGTATATGTTGATGATCTCGTGGTAACAGGAAATTCTCCTGTGCATATTCAGAAGTTCAAAGAGTATTTGAGTGGGTGCTTTTATATAAAAGATTTGGAAAAGCTGATATATTTTCTCGGAATAGAAGTTGCACGAAGTGAGGAAGGTATTTACTTGTCACAGAGAAAGTATATTCTTGATCTTATTTCTGATGTTGGGATGCTTGGTGGTAAGCCCGTACAATTTTCGATGGAGCCGAATCACCAGTTGGGAAAGTCTACATGAAATATACTTAGTGATCCAGAGAAGTATAGGAGACTTGTTGGAAGATTGATTTATTTAAGTGCCACTAGACCAGATATTGCATATTCAGTTCACATTCTGTCTCAGTTTATGCAGCAACCAAGAGAGGATCATTGGGTGGCTGCACTTAGGATGGTTATTTATTTGAAAAGATCTCCAGGGCAAGGAATTATTTTGAAAGCTAATTGTGATTTTCATCTTACAGCTTGGTGTGACTCAGACTGGGTGGGATGTCCTATTATGAGAAGATCATTAACTGGATGGTTGGTGATTCTCTGGTATCATGGAAGTCAAAGAAACAGGATGTACTATCATTGTCTTCGGCGGAAACAGAGTATCGAGCCATGGTTGCTACGTTAAAGAAACTGAAATGGATAAAGAACATTTTTCTCTCTATGAGTATTGCACATTATGATACAATGGATTTATATTGTGACAGCCAGTCTGCACTTCACATTGCAGCTAATCCCGTGTTTCATGAACGTACGAAACATGTCGAAGTTGATTGTCACTTCCTCAGAGATGACATACAAGTGCGGACAAAACATGTTTCTACGAAAGATCAATTTGCATATACCTTCACAAAGCACTTGGTGGGCGTCCATTCCAAGCATTGTTGTCCGAGTTGGGCATTAGAGATCTACATGCTCCAACTTGAAGGGGGAGGGGGGACAGTATTAGGAAATATAGAAATGTTGGGTTAATGAGCTTATGTATAAAAGCCTTTATGTATATAATTAAGTTAGGGTTAATTATCTTCTCTGTATAAATATGTTAGAGCCGTCGCTTTGTAAATTATTTAGAAATATACAGAGATATTCTGGATCTTACACAATAGATCGATCAGTAGAGGGATCGGTCGATTGTAGTGTGTGCCATCGATCGTTCACCTCTGGTCGATCGATTGGTTGTATGTTTATCTGCTTTTTCGATCTTTCTCCGAAGCACTAAGGTTGAAACGTTAAAAAAATAAGAAAACAAATAAATCAAAACACCTACCAGTGGGATGCCTCCCACTAAGAACTTCTTAGAGTCGTTTAGCTCGACTTTGTTTGCCATTTTCAGGCGTGAAAGACGTTTGTTAAGAAGATTGGACCTCGTTTATCATCTTCGATCTTTTCATCTTTGTCCAAGTGCGGATCAGAATTTGTTTTGATCAGTCATGAGTTCCTTGAGGCGTTCCCCTTTCTTTGTGAAATTAGGTCCCCGTCTAATACCTCAATCGATCCATCCTTTCCGGTATGTATTTTGATTTGATTATTTTTCTCGGGTTTCTTACGAGAATCGGAAGACTTTGATTCAATTGTGAATTTCTTTTCACGTTCTCATTTTCCTGCAAAATTTGGATGATCATTTATAATTTCAATGGCTTCACTATTATTACCATGTTCTCCAAAAGGATGTTTTCTTGCTGGCCTCCTATGTCTCGCCTTATGAAACAGTTTTTCGTATTTTTCCTCTAGTAACTTTGTTTCCAAAATCAGTATTGGAACATGCATTACAAAGATAATGGTTAGATTTCTTGTGATGAAAATGATTAGATTTTTTTGCGAAAGACTCCTTGTTTTTCATAGATTTCATCCGGTGGATCTTCGATTTCTGAAATTTGAGCAACTTGGATGTCTAGAGAATCAACTCGAGTTGTGAGTTCCTGGATTTCCTTTATTGAATTTTCAATCCTCCAGTCATGTGAATCAGAGACGATGTCCATTACGTAACCAATATTCTTAATGTCAACTTGGTTTTGCCCAATGTCAATGTGGAAATTAAGACTGGTTTCTAGCCATGTCTCTATCTATAAAGTATTCAACTGGATGAATGACGAATCTTTCACCCATTGAGATTGCTTATTCTTTCTCAGGTTCAATACCTGAAACACACAAAAATAGACAAAGAAAAAGAAAAGTTAGAAAGCGGAATGATTGGGTTGAAATTCCTTCTCTAAACATGAGGCTGCAATTGCCTTTGTTGATCCACATGTGCTTGTTTTTGCATACCACTGCGAGATTCATGTGAAAATTAAGATTGGTTTCTTGCCATGTCTCTATCTATAAAGTATTCAACTGGATGAATGACAAATCTTTCACTCATTGAGATTGCTTATTCTTTCTCAGGTTCAATACCTGAAACACACAAAAATAGACAAAGAAAAATAAAAGTTAGAAAGCGAAATAAAAGAAAAATTCTAGATTAAACTCTTGTCTTAAACTTATATGCAAAGCTATCAATCCCCAGCAACTGTGCCAAAAACCTGATGTGCTCAGAGTTTTGACCCTGAAATATTCATGCAAGTGCACCACAAACGCGGTAGTATTTAAGGGTCAAATCCACCGAAAACCGAAAGGTTACACTAAAGGTATATTCGAGAAGAATTAAGTTATAACAAAATAGAATTTTGGTTTTGTTGTTTTTTACTAAAACTAAAAAATCAATTAAATAAATAACGATAAGAAATCAATTAAAACAAGTGTTGGGCATCAGAGAAATCTCTAGGGTTCATGGATCAATATATTCAGGTATTTAGACAGGTAAATTCAGTGGAGCATGATTCCAAACTCATATACACTTGATGATATAATCAACATACTCTTGTAGCGATGACTAACTATATCTAAGCAACCTAAGTAGTGAACTCTCGTAGGCAAATAGATAGATATGCAATATTTCATATCAAGATTCGATATGTTAACCTACTCCATAACTCAATTCTCGCAGGTTATGGCGCAAAGCTTGTCAAATACTAGGTCCAACCGATTAACCAAGTAGTGTGCAAGCGATAATCACTTTGAATTCAATCAAAAGTTCGCCAAACAAGCAATATGCAGTAGATATAAGCAAAGACAAAGAACTCCTAAATTCTTGAACCTAAACAATTCATATTTTTCGAGCCATGAAAATCCCTTGGAAAGTCCTTAAACCTAACAAACAAACTACTCAATCATGGAAAGAGAAATCATAACAAATATAGAATGAATAAATCTCATAAGTAAACAGGGTTTAAAAAGCTTCTCTTTGTTGGTACAAAGATTGGAGTTTTAGGTATTGTTTAAATAAAAAAAAAAATTTAAAGAATTTGTATGAATTTTTAGATAAATTTTTTATTTTAAATAAAAGAAAATTTTCAAAAAATCATGGACTAGAAAAATCACTCTATAAATTAATAAATTTATAAATTAATAAATTTTCAGTCCCAGCATTATTAATTTATAGAGGTTTTATTGTATTTAATTGATCGATCACTTATAGTGTGATCGATCGATTGATGCGTATCTCCTCTGCTTGCTTCAGCTTGAACCCAAATTAACTAGCTTTCATTAATTTGAGCATGTCTTAAAATCCGACCGTTGGATTTGCACGATCTGATATAAAAATGAAAGGTAACACTCTCAGCTATCTTGTGGTTCAATTTGAGTTCGATCAAATGGTGGGAATATCTCCATCTGATTCAAAATATTTGATGATCAAAAGCCGTCAAATCTCCAACATATTTGTTTTATATCCTTTTTAATCCAAATTGTTTTAATTTTATGTAAAGATTCTAAAAATGATAAAACACTGAAAAATCAATAAAACACCAAAACCAATAAAAATAATTGATATAAAACTATTAAAAATATACCTAAAACAGATAAAATATGACGTAAATCAATAAACTACAAGCTACGTAGTTTGATCTCGAATTTTAAGCAACTTTCTTCACACCCAGAAAATAAGTTGTTCTATAACTAGCAAAACAATAACGTTGAGAAATTTTTAAAACAAACGTATAATACGTCTTTGAATGTTATTTTCGGTTTTAACGTAACATTATTTTTAAAATATTTTATAACAAAATAATTTCATATTTTCATATTTAAATGCCGAGTAAAAATAATATCTGGTATCCTGGATTCAATTCTGAACATAAAAATATACAGAACCTAAACTAGCCAACTAACCTAGTGCATTTACATATTTTTACTTGAGAGACAGTATTATCACATTACATATAACGATATGTAACCGGTGAGCAGATAAGGATGCTGCACTTGCAACTATATAATAATAATATATTGTCATCATCTTCTATTATTTTCATATGACAAAGGTAGGGCTGGCTTTTTTTTTTAAATATATACAGACCTCTTTCCTTTTTTTTTCCTTTATATTAATAATTTTTCCATTTGAAAATCAGTTCGGGATAAGACACGCACAAAAGCAAAAATCAAATGGAATTATGCTTTCAAGATGGATAATTTTCTTTATTAATAAAATTGTCAACCATGTTAAGCGTAATCTCTAAATCCACGAGATAAAGTAGTCGTCATTGCTCCATGTTTAAACTTTCAACTTCGAAAGGAATGTCGTGTTTAATTAACGATATACTTTACGTATGGTTCTTTCTAAATGGGGTATTTTTGTCCCATTAACAATTAAAATGGGTTTGTCGGTTTTTTAATGTGAATTAAAGGATACACTTAAGTCTAAGAGACTAAAAATGCATTCCAACGAGATATAGTTGACAAAATAATAATTAACGAGATATAGTATTAACTTCTAACCAGTAATAAATTTGTGTGCTAGCTTGGCAAATTATTATTTTAAAAGAATTGTTGTAGCGGTGAAACCATTTGAAATTAATTTGTGTGTTTTAAAAAAAAAATTATATTTTTTTGTTCCAATTTTTTTGAGAATTAAGTCAAAATTATTTAGTTCTATATTTTTAATAGTGAAAAATGACTCCATATTTTTAGAAGAAGAAAATGATGCGTTGGTGAAATTTTGTTTCCACCAAAAACATTAGCCGATTAAATGTTCCTCACATATTATCGCCAAAATAAAACGCTAATTAGGATAGCATTCGTATCATGTTTTAAGAGTTGTGAAGAAGTGTGATTAAGCGAAGAGATGAGTAGTGCCGGTCCAATATTTTTGGATATTCTGCGCGAAATTAAAAAATCGTGTTATTTTCTTATGTTATTTTGTTAATGAAATTTTTTTCTCCACACAAATTACCGTCTAAACATGTGAGGTCTTAAACGGTTGCTTCACTTGCCTATGCTCTGGACCGGACTTGGAGATGAGATCTGGCGGCGCTAGGGTTCTCGATTCAAGGGATCAAGATGAGAATATGGAAGATGATGGCCGGCCGTCTGGGGTTTCTCCGGAGGGATCTAGTTTGTGGGTTGAGAAGGTTCAGGGTTGTAATGGTGGGGGGATTCCGATCCCGGAGATGGTGCTGGATGAGGGGTTTGTGATGTCGAGAATGAGTTTGGAGTTTCCGAGTGGGGAAGATGGTGAGGCGATGGTCACGATTGGGAGGGAAGTGTTAGATGCGATGAATGGGTTGCACCGTCAATGTATGGTGGAAGCTCAAAAGGGGTATGGTGGTGTTGGATTTGCCGAGGCAATTCTTCATGCTCAGATTCGATTTAGAGGAGGATTATTTAGCGGCAGTCACGGGTGGTCCATGGAGGGTATTTGGGAGTATATTGATGGTTCAAGCCTGGTCACTAGACTTCGATCCGATGCGTGATGAGATTGTTACAACTCCGGTGTGGGTGCGGATTTCGAGCCTACCGGTGAACTTCTATCATCGTGCGATCTTGATGGGGATAGCAGAGGGCTTGGGAAAACCAATTAAGGTGGATTTGACGATGATAAGAGTGGAAAGGGCGAGATTCGCTCGTGTATGTGTGGAAGTGAATCTGAAGAAACCGTTGAAGGGTACGATAATGGTGAATGGGGAGCGGTACTATGTGTCGTATGAGGGGCTGAGCAATATTTGTCCAACATGTGGAGTATTTGGGCACATGGTGAGTGTTTGTCCAAAGCGAGCTTCGGAGCAGATTGTGAAGCGGACAATGCCAGGGAATGACACGGGTTTAGTGAGAGGAGAGCATGTAGGTGACGGGTTCACGGAGGTGAGAAACATAGGGAGGCGTGCTGTGAAACTAGGGACACGAGTTGTGTTTGCCACAGGTGGTTCGGGGGAGAAGCAGACAGGGAAGGGGCTGGAGAGGGCACGGGAGAGGGTTCATGAACCTATGGTGATCTCGAACAGTTTTAGTGGGTTGGAAGGTGAGATTGAGGCACAGGAGTTGATAAGTGATAGTATCTCAGGGGAGGAGAATAAGGAGAATGAGGATAATCAGAATGTGATAGGACAAGGGAAGGGTGTGAATCGGAGTGTTGGAAAACCGATTGAAGGGAAGCCAGTTTCAGAGAAAACTGGGACCCGACTAGGGGAGTTGAATAAAAAGAACAGTGGGAGCAAAACATGGAAGAATCTAGGGTCGAAAGGTAGAAACATGAAAGGGAGTGTTCCCACAAGAGGGTTGGTTTTTGGTCCTATAAGAGGTGAGGCTGGTGGGCTGTCTTCGGGGAAGCGGCTTCGAGTCGAACATGAGAATGTGGGAAGAGCAGGGGGTGCTTATACGAGTGCGTGTACGGGTAATTCAGAACTGAGACCGTCACACGCGAAGGAGGGATTGGGGGATCTAGTTGGTGAACTCCCTGTATCCGGAGGTACATCTATGGACCTTGTTCTCCATGAGAGATTAATGGACCCGGATGTGGTTAATGTGGATAAATAACAATTTGCCCCGACATTTCTTCGTGAATTACATAAAATTATCATGAATTGTATATTATGGAATTGCCGCGGGGCGAACAAACCCAATTTTCGAAGATCGTTACGGTATGTGTTGAAGAAATTTGATACGGATATGCTAGCATTGTTTGAGACACACGTTGAAGGAGAGAGAGCGGGTAGAATATATCAACGTCTGGGGTTTGAGAACTTATTTCGGGTAGACACAACAGGGCAAAGTGGAGGGTTGTGGTTGTTATGGAGATCCAGTGTGGATATAGTGGAGATTGTGGTAGCATCGGCTTAGTTTATCCATGTGAGAGTGGTGAATGGAGATGAGACCATGAATTTGGTGGTGATGTATGCAGCACCTACTGTGAGCCGGCGTAGTGGCTTATGGGATGAACTAAGAGGTGTGATTAGTGGTTTAGAAGGTCCGTTGATAATCGGTGGGGTCTTTAATACCATACTAAGGTTGGATGAGAGGACGGGGGGCAATGGGAGAATGTCACCGGACTCGCTAGCATTTGGGGAATGGATCAATGATTTGTCACTAATCGATTTGTGCTTCAAAGGTAGTAAGTATACATGGAGGAGAGGTCGGGTAGAGAGTACGTTTGTGGCAAAAAGGCTGGATCGAGTCCTTTGTTGTGCGCATGCAAGATTGAAGTGGCAGGAGGAAGTGGTCTCTCATCTCCCTTTCTTGTCGTCGGATCATACGCCGATATATGTCCAGCTATGCCCGCAGCAGAATACAGACCCGCGTAGAAGACCTTTTCGTTTTGAGGTGGCATTGTTGAGTCATGAAGGGTTTAAAGAGTTGTTGTCTGCGTCATGGGATCCGAGTATATCGACGTCAGCAGCTTTAAATGGGTTGCAGGGGAGATTAAAAAAGTGGAATAGGGAAGTCTTTGGTGATATACATACACGCAAAGAGGGATTGTGTAGAGAGATAAAAGAAGTACAAGACTTGTTGGATGTGGTTCCATCGGATGATCTGTTGGCTAAGGAAGAGCAATTAATGAAAATTTTGGATGTCCTGTTGGAACAGGAAGAAACTGTTTGGTTTCAAAAGTCAAGGGAAAAGTTGTTGGAGTTGGGGGACAGGAACACGACCTTCTTTTACACATCCACAATTATCCGCAGAAGGAGGAACATAATAAACATGTTGAGAGATGGAGATAATAGGTGGGTGTCGGATAAGGGTGTGTTAGAGAAGCTGGCGTTAGAATACTATAAGCGTTTATATTCATTGGAGGATGTTAGTGAGGTGAGGGGCAGCTTATCAAAAGCGGTATTTGTAAAGCTAACAAGTGCCGACCAGAATGCTCTAAATAAGCCTTTTACTTCGGAGGAGGTTGAGGTGGCTGTGAAGAGCATGGGGAAGTTTAAAACCCCAGGACCAGACGGTTTCCAGCCGGTGTTTTACCAGCAGTGTTGGGAGATTGTTGGGAGTTCAATAACGCATTTTGTGCTGGATTTTTTTGAAACAGGAGTACTGCCGCAGTCAACGAATGATGCATTAATTGTGCTGTTAGCTAAGGTGACAAAACCCGAACGAATTACTCAGTTTCGACCAATAAGTCTGTGTAATGTGTTGTTTAAAATCATTACAAAGATGATGGTGATTCGGCTAAAAAGTATTATATCAAAACTCATTGGTCCGACCCAATCAAGCTTTATTCCTGGGCGACTGAGTATTGATTACATAGTGGTGGTACAAGAGGCGGTCCATTCTACGAGACGGAAGAAAGGGCGTAAGGGGTGGATGCTATTAAAGTTGGATCTTGAGAAGGCTTATGACCGGATAAGATGGGATTTCTTGCAGGAAACATTGGAGCCTGCGGGTTTGTCGGAAGGGTGGATAAGTAGGATCATGGCGGGTGTCACAGAACCGTCCATGAGATTATTGTGGAACGGTGAGAAAACAAGTCCTTTCAGCTCGGCGAGGGGGCTGAGGCAAGGGGATCCTCTCTCGCCATAATTGTTTGTCCTTTTTCTTGAAAGGCTGTGTCATCAAGTTGAGGCATCGGTTGGGAGGGGTGAATGGAAACCTGTTGGGCTCTCGCGAGGGGGTCCAAAGCTATCGCATGTTTGCTTATGATCTGATATTGTTTGCAGAGGCATCAGTGGCACAGGTGAGGGTGATTAGACGTGTGTTGGAGAGTTTTTGCTTGGCGTCAGGGCAAAAAGTTAGCCTTGAGAAATCAAAGATTTTCTTCTCGAATAATGTAAGTTGGGATATGGAGCGGTTGATTAGTGCAGAGATTGGGATTGGGTCAACAAGGGAGTTAGGGAAATATTTGGGTATGCCGATTCTACAGAAAAGGATGAATAAGGATACTTTTGGGGAGGTGTTGGAGCGAGTGTCTTCTAGACTGGCTGGATGGAAAAGTCGATCATTGAGTCTGGCTGGGAGATTAACGCTTGCTAAAGTGGTGTTGTCATCGATACGAGTGCACTCCATGAGTGCTATCTTGCTTCTAGCATCGACATTGGAGAGTTTGGATAAGTTATCGAGGGCTTTTCTTTGGGGGAGTACAATAGAGAAGAAGAAGCATCACCTATTATCGTGGAAGAAGATGTGTAAGCCAAAGACAGAGGGCGGGTTAGGTTTGAGAGCGGCGCGTGACATGAAGCGAGCTCTACTTGCGAAAGTGGGGTGGCAGTTGTTAAACGATAAAGGGAGTCTGTGGGCAAGAGTTTTGAGGAGTAAGTATAAGGTGGATAAGGTTCATAACTACTCATGGATGGTCCCTAAAAGTAACTGGTCATTAACATGGCGTAGTGTGGGAGTTGGGCTTAGAGAGGTTGTTTCGCAGGGGATAGGTTGGGTGCCCGGATATGGGAAATCTATTCGATTCTGGATGGATAGATGGCTGCTGGAGGAGCCGCTCTTGATGCGGGTTATAATCCAATTACCGCATGAAGAGATGGAGAAACTCGTAGAGAATTACTGGGTTGATGGGTCGGGCTGGAATATGGTGAGACTAAGTCAATATCTTCTGGTGCATATCACACAAAGACTGCTTGCGGTAGTGGTTAAAGGGGTGCCTGGTATGAGTGATAAGTTGTCTTGGCAGTGTACTTCGAATGGAGAGTTCTCTGTACGGTCGGCGTATTCTTTGTTGAAGTTCGATGCGGAAGCCTGACCATGTATGGCAAGTTTTTTCCAACGGATTTGGAGTGTTCTGGTTCCGGAGATGGTGCATGTTTTCCTCTGGCTGATTAGTCACCAGGTAATAATGACAAATGTGGAACGGGTAAGACGTCATCTAGGGGAGCGTGATATTTTCCAGGTGTGTAATGGCGCTGCAGAATCCATCCTACACGTGATGCGGGACTGCCCGGCAATGGCATGTATTTGGATGAGATTGGTTTCTCAAAGGAGACAACAGGCTTTCTTCGCTAAAACATTATTTGAATGGTTGTTTGAGAACTTGGACGCTAGATCGGATACTAGTAATGAGGATTGACCAACGTTGTTTAGTATGGCGGTTTGGTGGGGATGGAAGTGGAGGTGTAGTGATGTTTTTGGGTAGAAAAGAACATCTCGCGATAGAGTGAGGTTTGTTAAGGATATGGCGGCAGAGGTTAGGCGAGCCCATGTTGCGGCTAGAAGTGGAGCACAAACGATTGAACATGGTGTGAGGCTGATAAGGTGGAGGAAACCAAGTGTAGGGTGGGTGAAGCTCACAACAGATGGGGTTTCTCGTGGAAACCCAGGCCTACCGCTGCTGGGGATGTGATCCGGGATGGGGACGGGTTATGGTTGGGGGGATTCGCGCTTAACATAGGGATATGTTCAGCTCCTTTGGCATAACTATGGGGTGTGTATTACGGATTGGTTATTGCCTGGGAACGAGGTTTTCGACGGGTGGAGTTAGAGTTGGATTCGGATCTGGTAGTTGGGTTTCTACAAACAGGGATAAGTGATGCTCATCCACTGGCTTTCCTGGTACGTCTGTGCTAAGGCTTTTTCTCACGGGACTGGTTAGTCCGGGTTACTCACGTGTATAGGGAAGCTAATCGTCTAGCCGATGGATTAACGAACTATGCATTTTCGTTACTGTTAGGATTTCATTCTCTTGATTTTTGTCCTGGTATAGTCCATTTGATTATGTTGGAGGATGCTAATGGGGAGGAGTTCCCACGTGCTGTTCATTTGTAATTCGTTTTAGTTTAATTAATAAAGTGTGGGGGACAATGGTCCCCTCTTTTCTACAAAACAAAAAGAGTTGTGAAGAAGTGTAGAAAATTTTGAGAAATATCACTTTTATTATGTCATTTAAAAAATATATTTTTATGATGCTACTTTTTAAAAATACTACTATTTGCTGTATATTTTCAAAATACTACTTTTATAAATGTTTATTAAAAAATCAAATTTATAAAAGTTTACAAAATATGTTTTATAAGGTTTTATGGAATATTATAAGATATTAAGGTTTTATAAAGTTTTTATAAAGTTTATAACATGTTTATAAAGTTTATAAACCCTTATAAATTTCAGTTTTTATAAACGATATTATAACGTTTATAAAAGTGGTATTTTTAAAAATAGACAACAAATAATATTTTTTTTCAAAAATGGTATCATTAAAATGGTATTTTTGAAAATTTTCAAAAATGTACAATTTTTTTTTTGGTCTTTATCGACCGTGTAGAAATCTAATTTTTTTTCGAAAAAAGCGTCTCGTGAAAAAAAAATGCATAAAGCACAAAAAAATAGATATGGTTTTCTCTTCCCATCATTCGGTGCTCGTTGTCTGGCGTTGGAGGCCTTTGGACCTTGCCATTTATTTTCTTTTATTTGTTGTAGGTTACCTTTATAAAATGTATATATGAAAACAACACTTATGTCAGTAGCTTAGACCTAGTCTCTCTCTTGTATCCTTTATATATATATTGTAATCACTCATACAATGAATATAAAATTACCTATTCTACATGGTATCAGAGCTACGATACCTAAACATAAAGTTTTAGCCACCGCCTCTTCTTTTTCTTCTTCATCTTCCTCTTCTTTCGTCTCTCTGCTTCTCATCTCTCTGTTTTCTCCATGTCGACAACACCGACAACTTCACCGGCTACGACCACTGAGATGATTGCTCTCTCGGAGTCCATTACTCTCCTCAACGTGAATATGACGAATTTCACCAAACTCACCGACTCCAACTTTCTGATGTGGAGTCGCCAAATTCATGCCTTGCTTGATGGGTATGATTTCACCGGATACATTGATGGCTCTTTCATCGTTTCTCCTCCGACGGTTCTTGCTAGTGATGCATGCACTGTTAATCCGGCTTATGTACTCTGAAAAATACAAGATCACTTGATTTACAGTGCTTTGTTAGGCGCTATTTCTGTACCACAACGACTGCCGCTGAGTATAGGATACTCTGTCCACCACATACGCCAATCCGAGCCAAATTCATGTCAAGCAACTACGATCTCAACTCAAGTCCTGGAATAAAGGAAATCAGTCCATTCATGAATACTTCAAGGGTTTCACTACACGTTTTCATGAGTTAGCACTGTTGGGCAAGCCTGTTGAACGTGAAGAAGAAATCGAGTATATACTCGAAATAAACCAGTCATCGACCAAATCGAAGATCGGGATATCACTCCCACTCTTCCCGAGGTCCACGAATCTCTTCTTAACCATGAGTTACGTCTCCTTGCTGTTGTTGTCGAGAAATCACCGCATCCGATCACTGCTAACGCTGCCTCGTACCGTGATAACACAAACACCAACCAGTCTCGTAACAACAATCGCAATCAGTCTCGGTATGGAAGTCCGAATCGCAATCAGAACCAAACATGGCAACAAAATCAGAACTTCCAACCTCGCCCTGAACAACGAGCTCGTGGTTATCAGGGTCGATGCCAACTCTGTGGTGTTCATGGACATAGTGCTCAACGTTGCTCTCGCCTTCATGGCTCTCTACCCTTGTTTACACCAAACTTGATGGCTTCACCAACCTCCTCTTGTATGTGGCAGCCACGGGCTCATTGCAGCGGCTCCGAGCTACACCGCCGACAATTGGCTCCTTGACAGTGGCGTGACTCACCATCTCACCATGGACTTGAACAACCTCTTGCTACATCAACCGTATAACGGCGGAGATGAAATCACCATTGCTGATGGATCTAGCATTGCAATCTCGCAAACTGGTTCCACTTTACTCCGTACTCCCTCTAAATCTCTTAAACTACAAGATGTTTTATATGTACCTAATGTCCATAAAAACCTCGTCTCTGTTTTCCGTTTGTGTAACACTAACATAGTGTCTGTGGAATTCTTTCCGGCCTCTTTTCAGGTGAAGCATCTCAGCACGGAAGCCAAGTTACTCCAAGGCAGAGCTAGGAACGAGTTATACGAGTAGCCAATCCCATCTACCCATCCTACCTCACTGTTTGCCTCACCATCATCAAAGACAAACCTAATCTCATGGCATTTGCGTCTTGGTCACCCATCCTCTCCCATTCTAAAGGCTGTTGTTTTCAAATTTTCATTAGCCATTTCTTCTACTTTACAAGAACATTATTCATGTTCCGATTGTTTTATCAATAAGAGTCATAAACTCCCTTTTTATTCAAACACCATTACTTCCCAAAAGCCACTTGAATATCTTTATACAGATGTGTGGACCTCACCTATAGCCTCCAACGACAATTTCAAATACTATCTCATCTTTGTCGATCACCATACACGTTACACTTAGTTTTATCCGCTCAAGCAGAAATCTCAAGTTCATGACACGTTCATTGTGTTCAAGGCGCTTGTGGAGAATTGGTTTCAAAGTAAGATTGGTACTTTATACTCCGATAATGGTGGCGAGTTCATGGCATTACGTTTCTTTCTTTGTGACCATGGAATCTCACACTTGACATCGCCACCACATACTCCTGAACACTATGGGATCTCATAATGGAAACATCGATATATCATCGGTATGACATTACTAAGTCACGTCGTTGTTCCGGAAAGCTACTGGCCATATGCCTTTGCCGCTGTAGTTTACTTGATCAACTGTCTCTCGACTCTGGTGCTTGCTCATGATTTGCCGTAAGCATATTTAAACAAGCACCAAACTATCTGAAGCTCCGCATCTTCGGCTGCCTTTGCTTTCCATGGTTGCGCCCTTATACCACTACAAAAATGGAGGACCGATCTCGTCCGTGTGTGTTTTTGGGTTACTCACTTACCCAAAACGCATTCTTGTGTCTTGAACCAGTGACTAGCCAAATCTACGTCTCTCACCATGTCCAATTCATAGAGAATATCTACCCTTTCTCTACTCCAATAGTTCCCACATCTTCATCATCGCCTGTGGAACCTCTAGATCATCCCTCCGACACAACACCTACTGTCATCCCTCTCGCCACTCGTGTACTCGTTCCCGCTCCATCTCTTGATGTGCACCTGAGCTCCGATCCTCATCCCATGCCTCTGCAGATGATGGGGTCATCGTCTCCTTTGATACATGACTCTTCTCATGGTGATGCAGGTACAGGCCTAGAAAGAACTTCCACAGGCCCATCTGGTGGTGTTCACAATCCAGGCCCACCTATTCCCAGCCCACTACCAAATGTTATCCCACCTGGCCCATCTACTTCAACACCACACATATCCACCTCCATAAAATCGCTTCCATACCAGACACCACCGACGACCACTCTACCATCTCCAGCGAACCTAAATCCACCACCACCACCCGTGAATCCGGATCCAACACCCTCGATCACAAATCCACCAGTGACCAATCACCATCCTATGATCAAACATCGTAAAAACAACATCACCAAGCCTAATTCCTGCCTTGCTCTAGCCATCTCCACCAACCCAAACCGACCTCATATTCCAACCACTGTGAACCAGACGCTGCGAGATCTTTTCTGGAGAAATGCTATGGGTGATGAATTAAATGCCGTCAATCGGAATCGCACATATGACTTGGTGCCAAGGGCTCAAAATGTGATTCCTACAAAATAGATTTTTACGCTTAAATATCATCCTAACGGTGTGTTTGATAGGTAAAAAGCACGGCTGGTAGCGAGAGGCTTCAACCAACATTATGGGATAGATTATTCAGAGAAGTTCAGTCCCGTTGTCAAGACAATGACGATTCGGCTAGTTCTTGAACTTGCAGTTTGGTGTAAGTGAGACATACGGAAATTGGATGTCAACAATTTTCCTTCAAGGAACACTCACTGATGAGGTTTACGTCTCTCAACCTCCTGGTTTCATTGATAAAGATCGCCCCAACCATGTTTTTCGTCTCCGGAAAGCGCTCTACAGTCTGAAACAAGCACCTCGAGCTTGGTATCAAGAACTCAAATCTTATTTCCAAGCCAATGGTTTCCATAATTCGGTTGCTGACAACTCATTATTTATCGACAACAGAGGCCGTGATGTGGTGTATATATTTGTGTACGTTGATGACATTGTGATTACAGGAAATAATTCGTTTGTGATCAACAAAGTCATTAACGACATAGCTGGGCGATTTTCTCTCAAAGATCTAGGTCCTTTTGAGTTACTTCTTGGGGAGTGAAGCTACTCGAACATGACAGGGCCTCCATCTCATGCAATGCAAGTACATCATTGATCTTCTCGAGAAGACGAAGATGCTTGATGTTAAACCGGTCTCCACTCCCATGGCTCCCACACCGAAACTTAGTTTGCTCTCTGGTAATACTTTGTCGAATCCAAGCGAGTACCAAATAGTCATCGGGAGTCTCCAATACCTCTCCTTCACGAGACCTGACATCGCATACGCGATAAACAAGCTCTCGCAATACATGCATCGTCCCACTGATCTTCATTGGCAGAGTGTTAAACGGGTTCTCTGATATTTGGCCGGTACAACATCTCATGATATTCTTCTCCATGCTGATTCAACACTTACTTTAAATGTCTTCTCGATGCATATTGGGCAGGATATACCGACAATGTTGTCTCGACCAATTCTTATATCATTTACCTTGGCAACACACTGATTTTATGGTCGTCAAAGAAACAAAAAGGAGTCGCACATTCATCCACAGAAGCAGAATACCGAGCTCTTGCTAATGCTGCCTCCGAACTAAGTTGGGTTTGCTCTCTCATCTCTGAATTTGGCCTCAAGTTATCTACACCACCCATGATCTATTGCGATAATGTTGGGGGGACATATCTTTGTGCTAACCCGATGTTTCATTCACGGATGAAGCATATTGCTTTAGATTATCATTTTATCCGTGATCATATCCAAGCCGGAGCTCTCCGCGTGTCTCATGTATCCACGAAAGATCAACTCGCGGATGCTCTCACTAAACCTCTGACTCGGGCACGATTTCAAGAACTATTTGCCAAGATTGGAGTGACACACCTTCCTCCATCTTAAGGGGGCATATAGAATGTATATATGAAAACAACACTTATGTCAATAACTTAGACCTAGTCTATCTCTCTTGTATCCTCTCTATATATATTGTAATCACTCATACAATGAATATCAATTTGCCTATTCTACAACCTTCTCTTTGACGAGTTGCCTTTGCTCCACGCATGGGACGATTCAAAGAAGGTGGGTTTAGGACAATAGGAGGCTCAGGAGCTTTTAACGGTGGTTCTGTTTGCTAACGAAGGTAATGCCGTCCAGCCGCCTCTATTTTTGTTGAGCTTCTGGTTTCAAATCTAAGATCTCGGGTTGTTGGACGATCCGCAACGTTCAGATCTGAACCGAGGTACCCAGTTCTCACTGAGTCTCTTCCCAACGGTTTAGGCTGCAGGTTTTCTTCTTCGATTTTCGATGCTTTGATGGCCCTTAACCGGACCGCCCACCATCCTAAAAGCTCGCGGTTGGTGCCTATGATGAGCGGCTCTCTGAATCTCCTCCACTCGAACCTACAACAATTTTTGAACGTGTTTTTTTTGTTGTTTTGCTCTCCTTGTTCCGGTTTAAAGTCGCTTAGTTCCGATCACCGGTTCTAATGAAGTAAGTTGATTTCTACACCGCGTCACCACTCACAGAAAGTAAATTTCTTATTCCAAAGTCCCTTAAATTCAAGATAGGACATGAAGATCAGAAGCATATCCGTTTTCGAAGATTTTTCCAGTAATTCTGATTCTTTTTCTGTCGTGTTAAGGTTCGATGATTCCATAGATTTAGGTTTGTATGGCAATTTGTTGGTTTCTGTTTTTATGCTTTCCAATTGTTTTAGGTCTTTTTGCCTATATGATTGGGCCAAAGTTTCCGAAGAATCTCAATCTCGTCGGCTCTGTCTCCAGGGAATTAATTTTCGTTGGCTTATGTATTTTGTTGGGAATGTGTTTAATCTACTAAAAACATTTAGATGGAGAAAAAGAAATCTAATTTCTTTTGTAAATCTAAAAAGTTATTAATTTGAAATTGTATATATTTGAAAAGTCAAATTAATTAAAAATAAATCTTAATGGAATATTAGAAACATTTGACAAACATATAAGAAATACTCTTAATGAGATTTCTAGCGACAATTATTTTGTATATAGTTTTAAAATTATATAAACTACATTTTTTATTTTTAAAATGATCCCATGTACTGCCATAGGCTATTAATAGTGATTTAATAAAGAAAAATATCATAAAATAGCACAAAACTTGTTTTTTTTTTTTGTGTTCCAAACTTACCATACCAAGTTTAAAATTCCAAAATAACACAAATTATTATGTGAAAATACTTGTTTACTTTAAATGGATTACAAATAAAAATAAAATATGGGTTCTCTTTTTCAATTTAGGGTTTTGATTTCTTTAATTAGGAATGGATTTTGAGTCATTTCAATATTGAAATTATGCTATTATTAGAAACTTAAACTAGTTGTGCCAATTTTAATTTTTTAATTTTTTTTTTTACAAAAATGGGCTATTTTAAAGAATTGCTTTTTAGTAAATTGTGGTGCAGTTCAACCGGTTAATCCGCAATATATCATTGTTAAAATTTTAATTTATATGTGGGGCAGTTCATGTGCAATGCGGTTCATTTTTTTGGCTTGATTTTGGTGTACCCCTTGGACCGTACACCAGCATCTAAATATGGTGGTAAGTGTGGTTTACATTTTATTTTTCGAAAAATTTCAAGAAGAAGTTAAAAATTTGAAAAAATTTATACGAGATAATTTGATCGATTAATACAGTTCTATTTAAAAACAATCGAGCATTACGATAATAGTCATTCAGTTTTTGTTTAGTTTGTATAATCCAATAGGTACTGACCATATTTGTTCCGATCGTCTCCCCATCCGCTTGTTAGATCAACTGTCACCACCAGACCCATAATATTTGTGCTTTTTTGAACTTATAGTATTTATGCTTAGACAATCTTCAATAGTCCCTAAAAATAAAGAAAAATATCAAAATTTGAGGGAAAACTTTTTTCAGTGGTGTAGCAATTGATGGAGTCGGATTAAGGACCTGCCTTAAAAACCGGACCCAGATTTGAACAGACCCGGAAGCATATTGAAGTTCGACCCGAGAAGAGAAACGAGTTGGGCCAAGATGGGCCGAAAAGCTATATGATTTCTGTCCGTGACGACGAGTAGACCCGCGAGTTCGCCCCATGAAGTTTGAATTCGGCCCAAGCCCACGATAATCAGCCGACTTGGAGATTCCGAAGAAAAAGGAAAAGATGACAATCAAAAAGGGAATTCACTAAAAAATAGGAAGTTTTCCTATTTTGGATTATGTCTAAATCGACCGACTATCATCTTGTATAAATATACATGTACCTTCATTAATTCAGGGATCAAATCATTAATACAAAACACACATAAATTTGGAACTTCTTTCTTTTCCGACTTTTTTGCCATAACTTTTAACTTGTTTGATAGGTCCAAAATACCTTATCCGCATTCATCAATTTGCGCCGTCTGTGGAGAAGCCTACTTTCTTTTTTAGGTCTTTTAAAAACGTTTAAAAGCATAGCAACGATGTCGGAAACACCGCCTCCGGCCCCTGTCGACAACACCGAAGTCGGACACATCAACGACAGAAATCGGAACGGAGCAGATAATAACGGAGAAAACTGTAACAACGACGACATCCTTCCAAATAACACCACGAATACTGCGGTGAACCAGCTCGACGTCCCAAATCTCTTAAAGACACTCTTAGAAAGATTCGACAAGCAAGAAGCAGAAGCACGGAGAACAAGGGAACAAATCACCACTATCGAAAATGCTTAAGCTTCTTGTCAGAACCGGATGGACAACATCTAGCCCCTGCGAAACAGGATGACAGATCAGCAGCATCGGGAGACTTCAGCTCAGCTAAACAGAATTTTGTTCCCCGAACAGATCCCACATACCACGCTCGGCTCGGTTTGAAACCAGGGAAACAACTCCCAGCCAACCTTCGAGACCCCTCCGTGAAGTCTCGACGACTCAACCCGAGATCTAGAGATCGAAGGCATGAAAAACACCATCCGCAACATGAGTTCAAAGATGCACCGAGCTATCAGTTTGGCCCCAGAAATTGAGCGAGTCCTCGATGAAACACAAAAAATCCATTTGCGGAGCGTATCGCTAACACTCCTGTCAGTCACACCACAAAGATAAAGATCGCAATGTACGAAGGGAAAACCGATCCAGTCAGCACATTATGGCCTTCAACATCGCAATGGGACGAGCTCACTTCACTCAGGGAGAAAAAGAGACCGGATATTGTCAGTTGTTCGTAGAACATCTAGGAGGCGCCGCGCTCACCTGGTTCTCTCGATTATATGCAAACTCCATCGACAATTTCAATCAGTTATCCACAGCATTCTTGAAATACTATTCCATGTTCATGCAAAATGGTGTATCGAACGCCGATCTCTGGGCCCTGTCCCAAGGGTCGAAAGAGTCACTACGGGCTTTCAAGGATTAATTTAAAGCGATGGTCTCTCGGATCACAGTAGCCGACGAGGCGGCGATAGCCGCGCTGCGCAATGCTTTGTGGTATGAATCACGATTCCGCGAGGACATCCTACTGAATGATCCACCCACTTTGGAAGATGCAATGCACAGGGCAACTCGATACATAGAAGTTGAGGAAGACCGTGCAATGTTGGCCAAAAAGTACGCACCCTCTAAGACAATGACCTCAAAAGAAAAGGACGATCACTACAAATCCGCCAAGCACTACAAAAAGGATTACCAAAAGAATGATAGAAGCAGGAAGGCTTCAAATTACTATGTAGGTGATGACCAGCAACGGAAACCTTGGAACAAGTACAATCGGGACGACGAAACCAAAGAATCACAGTTATACTGTGATTTTCGCCAGAGATCGGGACATTCAACCTCGCAGTAACGCCATCTACAAAACATCCTTCTGAAGAAGTACCAGAAAGGGGAACTTAATGACGTCGGCATAAGAAAGAAAACTAGAGGTAACAGATCAGATTACAGAGATGAAAATTCAACGCGTGAAAGAGACGAAAGGTCAACACGTGAAAGAGATGAAAAGTCAACGCGTGAAAGAGACGAGAAGAAAAACGAACGATGAATAAATAGAGGAAGGACCTCGACGGGCCGACACCGATACTAATCCGCCAAAGAGAAACCGGGATGACCAGCATGGGACAAACAACAAATCTGCTCCTCAAAAAATGAATTAACATGATCAGGGAAGGACTCGAAGCATGTAACGACTCAGTTCAGTCAATCCAAGAATACGAAAGGAAAGCACTCTCAGCATAAAAATGGCTGATGCCCGTAAGCGAGAGCCTCTTAATGACCTTTGACGAATCGGACACCACCGGACTCGATATACCTTATAATGACCCTCTCGTGATCGTACTCATGATCGGAGACTGCGAAGTGACAAGAATACTGGTCGATACGGGAAGCACGGTGGACCTAATATACAAATAAGCCCTGAAAAGGATTGAAATCAAGGATGACGACATCAAATACTGTAATCGACCTTTGACAGAGTTCACTAACGAGACGACCTCAAGTATCGAAACCATCAAACTTTCAGTATATTTGGCCGGAAGGACAGAGTATATCAAATTCATGGTGATCGATGCACCCACCATCTATAATGTAATCTTGGGAACACCGTGTGATATAAGATTGGAATCCACCAAACTTATAACACACAGCGATCAAGAGTTAAGGTTTGATGGACTGATGAATGAAGATATGATGGCAATGCAATCGGTTTGTGACAGAACCGAATGAATCAATGGACAAAGCTTAGGTCCAGGGGCTCTTTCTCACAAGGATCTAACTCTCTCGCCCACAAACAAGAGTGATTTGATTCCACAAACACTCAAAGTTACACACAGAAACAGTTTCAAAGACAGAGACTTTGAAAGCAAAAACTTGTAGTTTATTAGATTGATAAAAACGTGAATTAAAAATGCAACACAACTGAGCTTTTATAGGCTCTATAATAAGACCCCCAACAGTCAAGAGAAGCTAAAAAGGAAATGAATCAATCAAAATAACTAAAGAAAAAGTGACAGATTGCTTGTTGATAATGAACTAGCTGTTAGGCTTTAATGGAGGCATCTCTGGTGTGGTTGATCAATCTTCACGATATCTTGGGTCTTCTAAGGTTAATGGATGTCCAAGATCATCTAGAATAAGTGGAGGGTTGAGATTAAGTTTTCATGATCTAATCTTGGTAACGAGAATATAGTTGACATTTCCGTAAAAGAAAATATGCTTTATTGCTGAGATTTCTTCCCTATTTGGCTCTAGGATGAATATGGACGCCTTTAAGGCTTCATAATGATCTGTAAGCTCTTTCTTTTCAAAGAATCTCTCCCACTTTGGCTGAGGTAAGCTATTTTCCATAAACAGGCAAGTATTGACCTGTTTTGGCCAAGTGGAGACATGTGGCGGGCCTAGGTCGATTCAGGTCAAATCTTCAGCTGGTTTTACCCAAGAAAGGTCCACAAAGGTGGGCTGGGTTGTGGTTGGATCAGTGCTTGGCGGGATTGGGCTGTGTAAAGTATATTCTGGCCCATAAGCACAATCGGGTTGCTTTGAAGGCTCCTCTTGACTATCTTTGTTTCTGATCCGAACCAAGGGACTTTTGGCCCAACCAGAGTCTTCATCATGGTGTGTTGGCTGATGTAAACGTCCTCCTTGTTTACCTTCCAGGTCTGGTGGGTCCGCGAATATTATAGACATGTTCTAGTTTTCCTCCGGTTGATTCGTCTTAGGCTTGGTGGTATCCAAATGGTTTTTATTGAGTCTTGACATCACTTCATGGTAATATATTTGTTTGATGACCACATCACCATCGATGTATACAATGAAAGCGGCAGCATCGACCTACCATCAGTGCATCAAGTTTCTAACCTCGAATGACACCTTCACCATCAGAGGAAACCAGAGGACGGCTCGAACATGCTTCATCACCAAAAAGAAAATCAGGAACAAAGCAGTTTGGGCGCTAAGAATCACCAATGAGTCGACCGACCTCGGCAAATAAATACAAAAGGATAATCCCGTCATACTGATTATCATTGATACAGAAAAGCCCAAACGATGCGTAGGAATTGGCACCAAACTGGATGAAAGATCTAAGCGACAAGCTCGTCGAACTTCTTTGACGGAATGTATCAACATTTGCCTGGTCAATCGAGGACATGAAAGGAATCGACCTGAAGATAATTTGCCACGAGCTAAATGTAGTTTTGGCGTACAAACCAATCAAACAAAAACGAAGAAAACTTGGCCCATAACGAGCAAAAAGCGGTAAACAACGAGGTGGAACATCTGCTCGGTGCTGGTTCCATCACAAAGGTCAAATATCCTGAATGGCTCGCTAACCTGGTCGTGGTGAAAAAGAAAACATGGAAATGGAGGGTTTGCGTCAATTTCACCGACATCAACAAAATTTGTCTAAAAGATAGTTTTCCATTGCCGCACATTGATCGTGTCATATAAGCAACCGCCGGAAATGAGCTCATGTCTTTCATGGATGTATTCTCCGGATATAACCAGCTCTTCATGCATCCTGACGATTGTGAGAAGACAGCCTTCATAACGGATCGAGGAATATAATGTTACAAGGTGATGCCCTTCAGACTAAAAAATGTGGGAGCTACTTACCAGCAGATCATCCACAAAATGTTTGCTGATCAGTTCGGTCAATCCATGAAAGTCTACATCGACAACATGCTGGTTAAATATTCGAAGGCGAAGGACCATATCGATCATTTGACCAAATGTTTCAAGACCCTGAACCTGTATGGAATGAAACTCAACCCGGCGAAGTGCACTTTCACCGTTATAGCCGGTGAATTCTTAGGCTTTGAAGGCTCCTCTTGACTATCTTTGTTTCTTATCAGAACCAGGGGAATTTTGGCCCAACTAGAGTCTTCCTTATGGTGTGTTGGCTGATGTAAACCTCCTCCTTGTTCACGTTCCAGGTCTGGTGACTCCGCAAATGTTATAGACATGTTCTGGATTCCCTCCGGTTGATTTGTCTTAGGCTTGGTGGTCTCCAAATGGTTCTTATTGAGTCTTAACATCACTTCATGGTGAGATGCTTGTTTGATGACCACATCATACCCTCCCACATGAAGAAGTTTCGTCCTCGAAACTGTTTTACTTGCATTAAGATAGAGCAAGTTAGAATCATATTATCTAGGGTGGCTTAGAAAGTTACTTTTTGAGCCTTTTAAGCTCGTTGTGATATGGGTTAGTGGAGCCTCTTTAATAAACATGTTGTAGATGATCTCTTGTTGTTGTTTCGAGCCAAGAACAGAAGCTTTTGGTTGTGTGACTCCTACACCAACTCTTGCTGCTACTGTGTGCTATGTACTTCTTTTAGAACCTGTTTTAGACAGTTTTGACAAGGGCAAATGCATCATATTTGTGGTATGGTTATATGTTAAGTTCTTTTTAGTATAAAAACTTACCTTTGTGCTTGAAGTTTTTTTTTCCGTGGATTGCATTGATCGGACATCAGCTTGATCCATTGGGTGTAAGTGTAAACTTTCTGTTGTTTAGACATAATGAGTATTGATTTTCCCACCATTATGGGACACTTCACAATCATATTGCCATGGTCTACCAAGGATGAGGTGGCCTGCTTACATTATAAATGACTCTGTCTTGATATTGGCCAATTGAGAATGGGATTTCAACCTGCCTAGTGACTTTAAGCTCTTCATTTTCATTAAACCATTTCAGTTTGTATGGCCTTGGGTGTTTTTCTTATCAAAACCTAACTTTTCAACCAGAGTAGAACATGATCCACTATGTACTATCAAATGACATACTTGTCTTTGATCGTGCACCGAGCATGAAACAAATTCTCCCTTTGTTGTTGAATTTTAGTGGATGGCATTGAAGTTAAAGCCCTTTGAATTACAAGTAACTCTCCCTCGTCGGGGTTTATTATGACCTCCTCTTCTGGATCATCCGGCTCTTCATCTTGAGAGTCATAACCATTTGGTGTGATGATCATCACTGTTTTATTTGGACATTTTCTAGCCATGTGTCCCCTCCCCTGTCTTGACATTTATAACAAGTTAGTTCATGGAATCTTTGAGAACCAGATGACTTACCTTGATCCATCTGTGATTCCTTGGAATGGTCAGTTTTCTTGTCTTTGAACTGTGAGTTGAAAACTATTGATTTTCCTTTGTCAATGACTTGTTGTGGTGGTAAATGAGTCCATGAGGTAGTATTTTGACTCTTTTGAGTATGGGTTGTCTTCTTATTGATTTGTTGTTCAATTTGGATCGCCAAATGCAGCAACTTATTCAAGTCTTGATATGTTTGCCTTTCAACTTTTCGGTTGATGCGATCTTGTAATCCACTAATGAACTGAGCAATCAAAGATTCTTCTGATTCGTTAAGATCTAATCTGTTCTTAAGAGAGTCAAATTCCTCAAAATATTCTTCCACGCTCCTTTGTTCCTGAAACAAGTTCTGAAAACGTTTTAGCATATCACGGTGATAGTGTTGTGGAACATACCTTTTTCGAAGTTGGAACTTCATGTCATCCCAGTTGGTGATCTGATTGCAATTGTGTCTTCTTCTTTCATCAACTTCTTTGCCTCATTGTAGTTGAAGTAGTCATAGATATACTCCATTCTCTACTCCCATTCTAGTTGGGCTTCGGGGTCTAACTTTCCTGCAAAAGTAGGAGGTGTTAGCTTAATATCAGGGAGTGGTTGACGAAGAGGTCCTTCTTCTCTCATTCTGTTGCGATGGACATGATCTCTTGTAATGTTAAAATTTGCTTGTGCTTGTTGTAAGGGATGTGGATCATCTTCTTGGGCAGGGATGTTTTCGCCTCTTGTGCAGCTGGTTGAGTGTTAAACAAGTTCCTTATAGGAGGTCTAAGAGGGGGTTGTTCCAACCGATCTAGTCTGGTTCGTATTGCTCCCATGTCCTTTCTCAAAGCTGTGAGGATCTGCATCATTGCATCCTATTGATTGATGTTTGTCTCATCCATAGTGCCTAACACAAAATATGAATAGATCAAAGTATTTCGAAGCAGAACATAAACAAAAATAGAGAGATCAGTGTTGTTATGGATGCCCAAAAAAAAAAATTATGGGTTTTCTGATTTTGTGGAATGAAAATCAAAGCAAAACCGAAGCAAAACAAAGCAATAACAAATTTTTAATGGGTTTTCAGGTTTTATAAAACAGAAACAAAGCAAACTGAATAAAATATGCAAACTAGTCAATTTTTATTTGGTTTTCTCTTAAGGAATTGAAATAACAATAACACGAAAAGGATTGAATTCACCTGGATAGGAGCGTTTAAGCTCTGATACCAAATGATATAAGATTAGAATCCACCAAACTTATAACACACAGTGATCAAAAGTTAAGGCTTGATGGATTGATGGATGAAGATATGATGGCAATGCAATCGGTTTGTGACAGAACCGAATGAATCAATGGACAAAGATTTAGATCCAGGGGCTTTTGCTCACAAGGATCTAACTCTCTCTCCCACGAACAAGAGTGATTTGATTCCACAAACACTCAAAGTCGCACACAGAAACAGTTTCAAAGACAGAGACTTTGAAAGCAAAAACTTGTAGTTTATTAGATTGATAAAAACGTGAAATGAAAGTGCAACACAACTGAGCTTTTATAGGCTTTATAATAAGACCCCCAACGGTCAAGAGAAAAGGAAAATAATCAATCAAAGTAACTAAAGAAAAGGTGACAGATTGCTTGTTGATGATGAACTAGCCGTTAGGCTTTAATGGAGGCATCTATGGTGCGGCTGATGAATCTTCACGATATCTTGGATCTTCTGAGGTGAATGGACGTCCAAGATCATCTAGAATAAGTGGAGGGTCGAGATTAAGTGGCCATGATTTGATCTTGGTAAGGAGAATAAAGTTAACATTTCCGTAAAAGAAAATATGCTTTATTGCTGAGATTTCTTTCCCCTTTGGATCTAGGATGAATGTGGACGCCTTTAAGGCTTCATTATTATATGTAGGCTCTCTCTTCTTGAAGAATCTCTCCCAATTTGGCTGAGGTAAGCTATTTTCCATAAACGGACAAGTATTGACCTTTTTGGCCAAGTGGAGACATGTGGCGGGCCTGGGTCGATCCAGGTCAGATCTTCCAGCTGGTTTTACCCAAGAAAGATCCACAAAGGTGGGCTGGGTCGTGGTTGGATTAGTGTTTGGCGGGATTGGGCTGTGTAAAGCATATTCTGGCCCATAAGCACAATCGGGTTGCTTTGAAGGCTCCTCTTGACTATCTTTGTTTCTGATCCGAACCAAGGGACTTTTGGCCCAACCAGAGTCTTCATCATGGTGTGTTGGCTGATGTAAACGTCGTCCTTGTTTACCTTCCAGGTCTGGTGGGTCCGCGAATATTATAGACATGTTCTAGTTTTCCTCCGGTTGATTCGTCTTAGGCTTGGTGGTATCCAAATGGTTTTTATTGAGTCTTGACATCACTTCATGGTAATATATTTGTTTGATGACCACATCACCATCGATGTATACAATGAAAGCGGCAGCATCGACCTACCATCAGTGCATCAAGTTTCTAACCTCGAATGACACCTTCACCATCAGAGGAAACCAGAGGACGGCTCGAACATGCTTCATCACCAAAAAGAAAATCAGGAACAAAGCAGTTTGGGCGCTAAGAATCACCAATGAGTCGACCGACCTCGGCAAATAAATACAAAAGGATAATCCCGTCATACTGATTATCATTGATACAGAAAAGCCCAAACGATGCGTAGGAATTGGCACCAAACTGGATGAAAGATCTAAGCGACAAGCTCGTCGAACTTCTTTGACGGAATGTATCAACATTTGCCTGGTCAATCGAGGACATGAAAGGAATCGACCTGAAGATAATTTGCCACGAGCTAAATGTAGTTTTGGCATACAAACCAATCAAACAAAAACGAAGAAAACTTGGCCCATAACGAGCAAAAAGCGGTAAACAACGAGGTGGAACATCTGCTCGGTGCTGGTTCCATCACAAAGGTCAAATATCCTGAATGGCTCGCTAACCTGGTCGTGGTGAAAAAGAAAACATGGAAATGGAGGGTTTGCGTCAATTTCACCGACATCAACAAAATTTGTCTAAAAGATAGTTTTCCATTGCCGCACATTGATCGTGTCATATAAGCAACCACCGGAAATGAGCTCATGTCTTTCATGGATGTATTCTCCGGATATAACCAGCTCTTCATGCATCCTGACGATTGTGAGAAGACAGCCTTCATAACGGATCGAGGAATATAATGTTACAAGGTGATGCCCTTCAGACTAAAAAATGTGGGAGCTACTTACCAGCAGATCATCCACAAAATGTTTGCTGATCAGTTCGGTCAATCCATGAAAGTCTACATCGACAACATGCTGGTTAAATATTCGAAGGCGAAGGACCATATCGATCATTTGACCAAATGTTTCAAGACCCTGAACCTGTATGGAATGAAACTCAACCCGGCGAAGTGCACTTTCACCGTTATAGCCGGTGAATTCTTAGGATACATTATTACTCAGAGGGGAATCGAGGCCAACCCAAAACAAATTACCACGATCCTTGACTTACCCTCACCGAAGAAAAGGAAAGAAGTGCAACGACTCACCGGATGGATACCCACACTCAATCGGTTCATATCTCGGTCAACCGACAAAAGTCTCCCTTTCTGCCAACTCCTTCGCAAAAATAAAGGCTTTGAGTGGAAAGACCAGTGTGAAGAGGCTTTCAAACAACTCAAGGAGTATCTTTCCACACCCCCCAATACTGGAAAAACCCGAAGGAGAGAAAAAGCATACCCGAACCACTTCGAGAGCCAAGATCTCGTACGCTTCGGAGTCCTCCAAAATTTTCACATATGGAAGAAAACAGGATGGACCACCAGCCTTCCGAAGGAGCTCCGCGGCCACTTGACGGTCGGTTGTAATAGGAATGATCGTACCACGGTTGTTGATGAGGACATCTTAAGCAGCAATGTTGGAGAAGAAGATCCATTGCTTGTACCTGTTGGACCAGTTACAAGAGCCAAAGCTAAAAAGATGAATGATGCACTTAATGGACTGATTTATGAAGTTCTGGACAAAGAGATCATTCAAAAATCCATTGGTGATGTAATCTATCAAGTCTAGCCTGTTTTGAGCCTAATACAAGTCCAAGAAGAGCCCAAAATAATCACCTTATTTTCTGGTCAAGAGAAGTGACGAAAATCACAAATAAAGAGTCATCAGCCTTATCTAGAAACACCATCTAGAAGCTCCATCTAGAAGCTCCATTACAAGTCAATAAAATCTGCAATTAGAAGTCAGAAAAATCTGCCATTAAAAGTCAATATAGGCTGCCTCAGAATTGAACTCTTAGTAAGCTTTGTTTAGATCTTTCTCTATATAAAGAGAACAAACATGTAAAGAAAAATCAGACAGCAAATACAGAAATATTCAGATCAAGAAATCAGCTTTCTAATCAGATTTCTTCTTTTGTGAGAGTGATTCTCATTTTGTTCCTTGTGAACTTTTCGATCCTTGGTGTGTAATATCCAAGTGATCAAACCGGCTTATCAAACAATTCCCATCATTGTTTGTGGCGCCATTCACTGACCAAAGATTGTAGAATCGTTCTAAGTGAGCATTGGATCTTGGGTTTAATATACCCCTGGTTCGTGCTTCGCGAGTTCTTCATTCTAAGGTTTCCACTGCCTTGTTTTTTTGGAGCGTTTTAAGTTGAGTATTGGGTCTAAGGTTTAATATACCTTAGGTTTGTACTTCGCGAGTCCACTGAAGTCGAGGATTATCCTTTCTACCATCTTAGAGAAAAGTTTTCTTGGGTATTCCGCATCATCTGGTATCAGAGCAAATCTCTAAGAAAGGTTTATCATTCCATCTAATCTGTCACCTTCTTGTCTATTCATCTTCTTTGTTTCATACTCTACCCTTTCATCCTTTTTTTCTTCCATTTTCAGTTTTCAATCTTTTCTGTTTTCATTTCTTAAAATCCAGCAAAAAAAAAAATTTCCTTAAAAAAAAAAAAAAAAGAAAAACGAAAAAAATCAAAAACAAAAAGTCAGGAAAAAGGATCAAAGAAGTTCTGAATTATTTTTACATTCTAGAATTTCATATTCCAACATTTGTTTAGTTAAAAAGCTTGTGTGCAATCTGTTCTTGAAAAAAAAAAAAAAAAAAAAAAAAAAAAAAATCTTCCGAGACTCACTTTGTATCTACAATCTCCTTATTTTGGTCTTTGATCTACTTTGGGGAAGCATACTGAGTTGTATTGGTTAGTTCTATAAGAACTCTTTGAGAATCGCTGGAAAAAAAAAAAAAAAAAAAAGGCAGAGTGTGTGGGGAAATTAGAGGGTCAAAAAAACTAAATTGAGTGCAACACTTTTTGAGTGAAACACTTGAGAGATTGTGAGGTATTTTACTACTAACGTTTCTTTGCAGGTACAATCATGTCTAACCATGGAGAAAACAGCAACAACAACGATGATGAGAACCAACATCCAGCCATTCCAAATCTTCAAATTCAAGCCTTGTTGGGAGAGATGCGGCGGCTGATGAGGGTTGAGTTGGAAGCCGTTCATCAGAGGTTGGATCATGTCCAAGAAGAGGTACAACAGAGGCAACCACGAAATTTGCCTATTAGGACAGAAGGAAATCAACCTAGACAAGCAAGGGTTGAAGAAGAAGTCAATTATTACAGCCATGATGATCATTCATCAATGGGGAGCCGTAGGAGACCACGACGTGCTAGAGAGGCAAGGGATCGAACTGATGACAACTTGGGAGGTATTAAGTTGAAGATTCCATCATTTCATGGGAAGAATGATCCTGATGCATATCTAGAATGGGAGAAAAAGATTGAGCTCGTTTTTGATTGCCAAAACTATGCTGAAGTGAAGAAGGTACGATTGAATGGGAGGCATTTTGTGCCCATCCATTATTACCGAGAGCTAAACCAAAAGCTGCGACGATTGAATCAAGGCAATCGAAGTGTGGAGGATTATTTCCAGGAGATGGAGATCCACATGATGAGAACAAATATTGAAGAAGATAGAGAAGCTACCATGGCGAGATTTCTTAACGGCTTGAATCGTGAATTCAAGACAGAGTGGAAATGCAACATTATGTGGAGTTAGAGGATATGTTGCATAAGGTTATCTTGATTGAGCAGCAGCTTAAGAGAAGGGGAAATTCACGTCAAACATTTGGTTCCAATTCATCCACAATAAAACCAAGCTTTTCCAAGGAGGAGAAGAAGCCCCTAAACCAAAATTCGAAGCAAAGCCATCCACTACTGGCCATGAAAACAAAGGTAAAACTGAATCTTCTAATGCACGTAACCGTGATGTGCAATGCTTTAAGTGCCATGGCAGGGGCCATAATGCTAATGAATGTACCAACCGAAGAACAATGGTGCTTAGAGATGATGGTGAAATAGAAACTGAAGAAGAAGCAGAATCTGATTCTATGTCATCATTAGAAGACGATGTTGAAGAACTTCCGGCCAAAGGTGAATTGTTGGTCGCAAGGAGGTCATTGAGTGTGCAAGCTAAAGAAGAAGACAATGTGCAGCGTGAGAATCTGTTTCATTCTAGATGTCTTATTCAAGACAAGGTGTGCAGCCTGATTATTGATGGAGGAAGCTGCACAAACGTGGCTAGCACTACTCTAGTGGAGAAATTGGGTTTGAAAACCAAGAAACATTCCAAGCCTTACAAACTACAGTGGTTGAATGATAGTGGTGAGTTGAAGGTAACAAGGCAAGTTCTGATTTCATTTTGCATTGGAAAGTATGAAGATGAAGTGCTATGTGATGTAGTACCAATGCAAGCAGGCCATATACTACTAGGAAGACCAGGCAATTTGATCGCAGAGTGAGTCATGACGGTTACACCAACAAACACTCATTTGGATTCAAAGGAAGGATTGTTACACTTGTTCCTATGACACCACAAGAAATTTACCAAGATCAGCTGCTACTCAAACAAAAGGAGGAGCAAAAATCATTGAGTGACCCAAACACTTACCACCAAAAAGAGAGTGAGAGCTTGAGAAAAACCCAGAAACAGACTTGTGAGAGCAAACCCGTGAGGAAACACACAAATTTCTTTGTGAGGTCTTGTGAGATAAAGAGCGCGATGTTTTCAAAACAACCAATGGTTGTACTTCTGTACAAGGAGGAACCTTTAAACTCTAACCATCTTGACCCAGTTTTGCCTAGTTGTGTTGTTTCATTGTTGCAGGATTATGATGATGTCTTTCCAGAAGATACACCTCATGGTTTACCACCAGTTCGTGGGATTGAGCATCAAATTGATTTTGTACCAGGAGCATCCATTCCTAACCGGCCTGCCTATAGAACGAATCCAGAGGAGACAAAGGAGCTTCAAAGGCAAGTTAGTGAACTGATGGAGAAGAGGTACATTCGAGAAAGCATGAGTCCATGTGCTGTTCCAGTTTTGCTAGTTCCTAAGAAGGATGGGACTTGGAGGATGTATGTTGACTGTCGCGCCATCAACAACATCACGGTAAAGTATCGACACCCTATTCCTCATTTAGATGATATGCTGGATGAATTGCATGGTTCTTGTGTGTTTTCTAAGATTGATCTTAAGAGTGGTTATCACCAGATTCGAATGAAAGAGGGTGATGAGTGGAAAACTGCTTTTAAAACAAAACATGGTTTATATGAGTGGTTAGTAATGCCTTTTGGATTAACTAACGCACCCAGCACTTTCATGAGATTAATGAATCATGTTCTGAGAATATTCATTGGAATATTTGTTGTTGTCTACTTTGATGACATTCTGATCTATAGCAAAAACTTAGAAGATCATGTTGAGCATTTGAAATCTGTTTTAGATGTTCTAAGAAAAGAAAAATTGTTTGCTAATCTGAAGAAGTGTACCTTTTGCACAGATAAACTTGTGTTTCTAGGTTTTGTTGTAAGTGCACAGGGTATACAGGTTGACGAAGAGAAAGTGAGGGCTATTCGAGAGTGGCCTAGTCCAAAAACTGTTGGTGAAGTGCGAAGTTTCCATGGACTTGCTGGTTTCTATCGGAGGTTTGTAAGAGACTTTAGTACCATTGTTGCCCCACTCACTGAAGTAATCAAGAAGGATGTAGGATTCAAATGGGGAGAAGCTCAAGAAGAAGCGTTCCAACTGTTAAAAGAGAAATTGACTAACGCTCCTCTGTTGTCTTTGCCTAACTTTTTAAAGACTTTTGAGATTGAGTGTGATGCTTCAGGTGTTGGAATTGGAGCTGTGTTGATGCAAGAGAAGAAGCCAATTGCATTCTTTAGTGAAAAGTTGAACGGAGCAACTTTGAACTATCCTACATATGACAAAGAGTTATACGCTCTTGTTCGAGCATTGCAAACATGGCAGCACTACTTGTGGCCTAAGGAGTTTGTGATTCACACTGATCATGAATCTTTGAAACAGTTGAAGGGCCAACAAAAGTTGAACAAACGTCATGCATGTTGGATGGAATTCATTGAGACATTTTCTTATGTCATTCGATACAAGTAAGGTAAGGAAAATGTCGTGGCTGATGCATTATCAAGAAGGTATGCTTTACTTTCTACTCTTGATGCTAAGGTACTTGGTTTTGAACACATCAAAGAATTATATTCTTCTGATCTAGATTTTAAAGATGTGTATCAATCTTGTGAGAAGTTTGCACATGGGAAGTACTTCAGGCATGAAAACTTTCTGTTTCATGAGAATAAACTATGTGTGCCTAACTGTTCTTTGAGAGACCTCCTGGTTAGGGAATCACATGGAGGAGGACTAATGGGGCATTCTGGAGTTGCCAAAACGTTGAGTATTTTGCAGGAGCATTTCTATTGGCCACACATGAAGAGAGATGTGGAGAGAATCTATGGCAGATGTGTAACTTGCAAACAAGCCAAGTCCAGAGTACAACCGCATGGTATGTATACTCCTTTGCCTATCCCTACTGATCCTTGGACTGCTATCTCTATGGATTTCGTGTTAGGACTGCCTAGGACTAAGAAAGGAAGAGATTCTGTCTTTGTAGTTGTTGATAGATTCTCTAATATGGCACACTTCATTCCATGTCATAAAACTGATGATGCTTTGCATGTTGCTGATTTGTTCTTTAGAGAAGTTGTTCGATTGCATGGCATGCCTAGAACCATTGTTTCAGATAGAGATGCTAAGTTCTTAAGCTACTTTTAGAAAACTTTGTGGGCTAAGTTAGGAACTAAGCTGTTGTTTTCAACTACTTGTCATCCTCAAACTGATGGTCAAACTGAAGTAGTGAATAGAACTTTATCCACTTTGTTGCGTGCTATCTTTAAAAAGAACATCAAAACATGGGAAGATTGTTTGCCGCATGTTGAGTTTGCTTATAATCATGCTGTACATTCTGCTACTAAGTTTTCACCTTTTCAGATTGTTTATGGTTTTAATCCTTTGATTTATCACCATTACCTTTAAATGAGCGTGTGAACTTAGATGGAAAAAGAAAAGCTGAATTTGTTAAGAAGATTCATGAGAAAGCACGGCACAACATTGAGAAAATGACTGAGCAATACCAAAAGCAAGCAAACAAAGGGCGACGACAAGTTGTCTTTGAACCGGGTGACTGGGTTTGGGTTCATATGAGAAAGGAGCGTTTTCCAGCCCAGAGAAAATCCAAACTGATGCCAAGAGAAAATGGTCCATTTCAAGTCTTAGAGAAGATCAATGACAATGCCTACAAGCTAGACTTGCCCAGTGAGTACAATATAAGTTCTAGCTTCAATGTTTCTGACTTGACTCTTTTTGATGTAGGTGACCAGCTTGATTTGAGGTCAAATCCTTTTCAAGAGGAGGAGAATGATGAGGACATCTTAAGCAGCAAGGTTGGAGAAGAAGATCCATTGCTTGTACCTGTTAGACCAGTTACAAGAGCCAAAGCTAAAAAGATGAATGATGCACTTAATGGACTGATTTATGAAGTTCTGGACAAGGAGATCATTTAAAAATCCATTGGTGATGTAATCTATCAAGTCCAGCCTGTTTTGAGCCTAATACAAGTCCAAGAAGAGCCCAAAATAATCACCTTATTTTCTGGTCAAGAGAAGTGACGAAAATCACAAATAAAGAGTCATCAGCCTTATCTAGAAACACCATCTAGAAGCTCCATCTAGAAGCTCCATTACAAGTCAATAAAATCTGCAATTAGAAGTCAGAAAAATCTGCCATTAAAAGTCAATCTAGGCTGCCTCAGAATTGGACTCTTAGTAAGCTTTGTTTAGATCTTTCTCTATATAAAGAGAACAAACATGTAAAAAAAAATTAGACAGCAAATACAGAAATATTCAGATCAAGAAATCAGCTTTATAATCAGATTTCTTCTTTTGTGAGTGTGATTCTCATTTTGTTCCTTGTGAACTTTTCGATCCTTGGTGTGTAATATCCAAGTGATCAAACCGGCTTATCAAACAATTCCCATCATTGTTTGTGGTGCTATTCACTGACCAAAGATTGTAGAATCGTTCTAAGTGAGCATTGGGTCTTGGGTTTAATATACTCCTGGTTTGTGCTTCGCGAGTTCTTCATTCTAAGGTTTCCACCGCCTTGTTTTTTTTGGAGCGTTTTAAGTTGAGTATTGGGTCTAAGGTTTAATATACCTTAGGTTTGTACTTCGCGAGTCCACTGAAGTTGAGGATTATCCTTTCTACCATCTTAGAGAAAAGTTTCATTGGGTATTCCGCATCAGTTGTGATACGACCAACTCATATCGACGCCGGGGACGCGAGGAGACGTGCGAACTCCGACAGTTGGGCCTTCAGGTTTGTGCCTTTTGGCAGGTGCGACCCGGTCACATGCTGGCCTCTTCTTGGCAGGACCAGAAGGAGGAGGGAGTAGTGCTCTCTCATCCGAATATTGAGCAATGGATGGATCTTTAGACGGACTCTTAGGAGTATCGCCAATTTGAAAATTGGACACTTTTCCAGCTGCCAAGTCAGCTTCTGCCTTCTTGCGTGCCTCTTATTTCTCCTTCTTTTTGTCTATAGGAAGCGCGATGCCCTTGCCTTTATTGTGGGCTTCTTGAAGGCGCGCCCTCTGTCTGGACTTGGTCTCGACAGCTATTTTCTCGACACCTCGGTTCGATCGTCTCTCGCTGTCAACCTTACCCTCGGCAGTATCCTTCTCAACGACCTCCGCCTCGATCACATTCTTCTCAACGACCTCCGCCTAGGTCACATTCTTCTCAACGACCTCCACCTCGGTCGCATTTTTCTAGACGGCCTCGGTGGTCGGGGCCTCAGCGGTTGAAGGTGCCGCGTTGATAACCTGTTCAGAAGTTCTGGCTTCCTCATCGGCCAAGGATTCTAGGGGCTTTGCCAGCCGAGAAGCGTAATCAGGAATCTTGTCAATTCTCCCCATCTCGACTATTCTACGAAGATCTCCCCAACGATCTGAAACGAGAAGCAGAAAACAGAAAATATTAAGAAGCAATCAAAGAACAAAAAATAAATCAAGTTCCTATAATAGATGCCCACCTATCTGAGTACGGTTTTGTTGGATTCGTACGAGATCAAACTGCGGCCACCTATGCATTCTGATTCTATATATTTTCTTTACGTCGTCAGAAAAACTCAACGTCGGGAAAGAACCAAAAGTCGGATGACGGACTGAAACACAATAAATAAATAATAATAATAAGGTTAGGAAGATCTGTAAGACAGTCAAAGAAAACGACGACCCAATCGGGACATCTACCCATAGTTTGATTCCAAGCCCTCTTATAAGATCCCAAAATATCGGAGACCGAGGCGGCATTTATCTTCACAAAAAATATTTCTCCCAGCAAGGGATCTTGCTCTTAAAATCGGTAATGAGTTTGTATCCCGACTTCATGCTGACATAGAAGCGACCAAGTTTTGATAACTTGTTTATCACATACATCTCCTCAAATGCCTCGAGAGTAACCTCGACGCCTCATTCAGCTCCGAAGGTCATCAAACCGACCATATTACAGACACCTGCCGCACTGATTTGTGTGAAAGCGACATCATGATCAGCACAGTACTTGACAAACATGGACAGCGGGAACCATTGAATGCAGTACAAGAAGAATGCCTCGTACAAACACACGTACACTTCTAGGCAGTCACAGGGACGTTCGTTCAATTTGGGAACTCTGAATTCGAGCTCAGAAGACATCCCACATTCTGTTCTCATGTCTTCAAGGGACTGCGCAGTAGACCTGGTGGGATAAATGTCGTACATATTATCCCAAATGGGCTTTGCCCGAGCTGGCCTCTTGCCTTTGGGTGTCGTTCACCCTTAGCAACCTTCCTTTTAAGAGATTTGGACTTAGGAGTAGGCTCCTCGTCCTCATTGTCCTCCTCTTCTTCATCTGCCTCCTTGGCGTCTTGATTATCGACCTCGTCATCATCAACCTCGCCGAACTGGTCCTTATTCATTCACCGTTCTCTGATTTCCAAGTCTCCTTGGACGACCTGCTCTTCCAGATCGTCTTCATGGTCTTGGCCCTCCGGATCACGACGAGGAAATAGCTCATCGAGATTCTTATCGATAAGGTTAGGAGCAACGATATCGGCAGCAGTGATACTGGAAGTGGTTTCATCACCATCGGAAGGACGATGACATCAAAGCAGGGGCGTTGTCGAAGAGTCAGATGTATCAGAAGAACTGGATTTTCGGTAAACTGGAGACGGACCCACTGGAGAATCAGCGGTAGTTGGGGTCTGCTCACCAGAATTAGGAGCAGTTCTTGAACTGAGATTTGAGCGAGACATGCTTTCGGTGCAAAGGAATAAACTTACTAGATCAATTGTGAAGGTACGAAGAAAGTACAGCGCAAAAAGAAAACGCAGAAGATAAAAAATAAAGTAGAGAAACATAAAGAAAAACTACCTTTCGTATGAAGGAAGAAGTGAAGAAAATGGGTGTCAAAAGAGGCATTTATGGAGGAAGGGACGGGAACCGGATCCGAACCGACTTGGAAGCATATTGGAGTTCGACCCGAGAAGGCAGACGAGTTGGGCTGAGATGAACCGATAAGCCCTTTTATATGATTTCGACCCGTGATGACGAGAAGACCGCGAGTTCGGCCCATGAAGTTTTAATTCGGCCGAAACCCACGATGATCAGCCGACTTGGAGATTCCGAGGGAAAAGGAAAAGACGACAATCAAAAAGGGAATTCACTAAAAAATAGGAAGATTTCCTATTTTAGATTAGGTCTAAATCGACCAGACTATCATCTTTATTTTTCGATTTTTTGTTCTAATTTTTAATTTGTTTGATAGTTACAAAATATTTTACAGTAAGTATCCGGATTCATCAACAATAATTATTAAACATACTTTTTGCCATTTATTACCCACTGACACGTACTGATCCAGTTTCGGCGCTTTTCATAGCGTTCTGAGATTAGTCCATCCTGTTCGCTTTTCATTGGAGTCTGAGAAAAGGAACTTAGGAATTGAATTAGGACAAGGACATAGAAGGTTAAGAATCCAATTTTCTTGGATATTTCTAGATTTATCCCTATGACTGTGACAACTAAAATATTACAACGAGACAATAGTTTAAAAGCAAAAGTTAAAAATAGTAATTACTGGTCTGGCTATTAAGGAACAACACCACCACATATTTAGCTGTTATGTCCCAAAAAAAAAAAAAAACTATTAACCAAAAAAGTAAAGAATAAAATGGTATGTATTTGACCAAATTCTCCAATATCCAATTCATTCCTATACAGTATACACTTCTCTCTTTCTTCTCCAATTCGTCATATGATGAATCTTCCTTTTTATTTCGGATAATCTTTTTGTAATGTAAAAATTACAAAACTTAAAAAAAGCCCTCGAGATTTTATTTTATTTTTAATAATCTATAAATACGGGCAACCTAAGACGAACAACTTCTCCACTTTTCTTCTCGATCTTATCCTTATCTTCTTCCTTGTTCTATTTCGCTTCTAATCCCAAGAGCGATAATCATAAATCTTCTTGTTTAATTTCTCGAGATCCTCGTCGATCACACATTCTTCTGGAGATTTTAGAGTTGTTATTATTATTATTATTACCAAAGAGAAATGTCAATGGACGGAGTTATGAAATGAGAAATCTCAACCAATTCTCTCGATTCCTTGTTTATCATTCCGTATCCGTCGTGATTCTTCACTGGTTTTACGTTTTCTCTTGAACAGATTTTTTTTTTTTTTTTTTAAATTACCGTCACAAGTAATATTAGGACAAAAGATGGCAAACGCGGAGAAGACAAGTTCAGGTTCCGACATAGATGAGAAGAAGAGGAAACGCAAGTTGTCAAACCGCGAATCGGCTAGGAGATCGCGTCTCAAGAAACAGAAATTAATGGAAGACACGATCCACGAGATCTCGAATCTTGAAAGACGAATCAAAGAGAACAGCGAGAGATGCAGAGTCGCGAGACAGAGGCTGGACTCGGTCGAGTCGGAGAACGCGGTTCTTAGATCGGAGAAGACGTGGCTTTCGAGCTACGTAGGCGATTTAGAGAATATGATCGCTACGAGAAGCTTAACGCTGACGCAGAGTGGCGGCGGCGATCAACAGGCAAACGTGGAGATAGCGGCTGGAGATTGTAGGCGTAGACCGTGGCAGTTGGGTTGCGATTCTCTACAACCAATTGCGTTCTTCAAGACATGAGCTTTGTTTATTTAGTTTGTTGTACTCGGGCCATTTTCCAATTGAATTGTTTCTCCTTAAACGTACAACTGTTTCTTTCCTTTTTACCATTTCATTTAAAACTAGAGTAGGTTTAAACTCGCGGTAACTTTTTTTCAAAAGAAAATTGTGAAATTTAATTTCTAAAATTTTGATTGTGAAAATGTTAGTGTGTTTATATATACGAACCTATATCCGTATAATAAGAGTTTGAGTTAGTCCAATAAATTACAATATTCGAGATTATAAAATTTGTTTATCAGGTAACCGAAATATAAGACAGTTATATCTTTTCTTTTCAATTTAGAAATAAAACAAAATAATTAGTATAATAGTACTTATTAAATTGATAGCAGTATCTTCAACAAATTAATAAAATAATATTAAACAAATTTAAAGTTATCCAATTTTTCTGATTATTTTACTAACTAGATTAGGATCCGCGTAATATGCGGTATTTTAATTATAACTTATTTATAAATGATAAAAAGCAAAGTATATATAAATATTTAGATTTTGATTGGTTACTCGCACACTTATTTTCGATGTTGATTAGTAAATTTGTTTCATACTGGATTTCAATTTCACGGATTTCATCTCGCAATGAAACTCATCTATTTCATCAACCATATTAAAGGAACAATTTAAAAAATTCCACTTTTGGCGTGTCCATTTTCAAAAATGTCATCATGAGTTGTCCATTTTCAAAAATGTCACTCATTAAGTGTAAATTAACTAAATTACATTTATTTATTGAAATTATGGTTTTATAGGGATTAAGTTTTAGGGTCTGATTTAGGGTTTAAAAACCCTAAAATCCTAAACTTTAAAAGGGGTTTGATCCCTAACAAACCATAAACCCTAAAAACTAAATCATAAACCTAAAATAGTTAACCCAAACCTAAATGTTATTTTGGGTAAATGATATAATTTTAGTGGCATTTTTGAAAATATTTTAGAAGGATGGCTCTTTTGAAAAATAGTGTTTCAAAAGTGGTATTTTCCAAAAAATTTCCATATTAAAACCATATTTTTACTCCATACATTCCTTGTCAATCAATAATATCCAAAATATTCATATCAAACCAATATATGCATAATGAATTATATCAATTTTATGTCTATATATGTCATTAGTATTAAACAAATAGTAAGAAAATTAACAAAATATATTAGTAAGGAAATAAAAAAGTATTATAAAAAATATATGGAAATTATATCCAAATTAAAATTTTGACATATGTTGTAATCTCATGAATATCAATTTTTCATGTGTCACACTAATACTTTTAGAAATTGGAAATAATTTGTTTTATTTTACTTTTTTAGTCTTTTTGATTTACTATTTCCTTTTAATTTTTAATAATATGTCTTATTTTCTTTTTTGACTATTATTTTCTTTTATTTACACTACAATTAGAAAAAATTTATCTTATTTTTTTTTTTTGTCTTATTGATTTACTATTTCCTTTTATTTTTTTTAATAATATGTCTTATTTTTCTTTTTAGTCTATTATTTCATTTTATTTATACTACAATTTGATTTAAGAAATAAATAATATAGAAAAGAAAAATTTATATTTTTTATATTAATATATTGACACGTGTCACAATCTTAATTAAAATTAACACATGTCACGATCTAGTGAGTTACAATTTTACCTACGTGTCACGCTCATGTTGAGTGCATTCTGCTTTATATAATAAGATATGCATGTTCATAACTTTTCATTTTTATTTTATGGAATCAACTCATATTAAATTCAAATTTTCTATTTTACAGAAATTTACCATTTACCTAATTCTTTAAAATGAGATTTTTTTTTTCTATAAAATGAAAACACAAAGTAAAAAATATTATATTATATTGAAATAATGGTCATCTATGATTTGGGGTTAGTTTAAATTCAAATTTCTACTTTAGTCAAGTTTACTATTTATTTAATTATTTTAAATAAAAAATTTCAATATTCTCATTATATAGATATTAATGATCACATATATTTTGCAATTAATCATCAAATTTAAATTAAAATCGTATATCTTCGTCAAATTTAGCTTTTATTTTTTCATAATTTTTTTACATTTTGTTTCAATTTTTAATGAAAACTTTTTTTTCAAATCACGCATAGGAAAAAACTTCTTAATACTTTTAGAATTTATAAATAATATGTCTTTTTGTGCAACATGAAATAATATGTTTTATTCTCCTTTTTGTAGTTTTTTATTTACTATTTTCTTTTAATTTTCCATTAATATGTCTTATTTTCTTTTTCTATTTTCCCTCTTTGTAGTTTTTTATTTCCTATTTTTTTGTTAATTGTCCAATACTATGTTTTATTTTCTTTTTCTTATATCTTACTATTTCTATTTAGGTACACACTAGTTTGATCTAAGAAATAACTAATTTACAGAAGGAAACTTCTATTTTTACATTATTTAGATTTGACACGTGTCACAATCTAAATTAAAATTAACACATGTCGCGATCTGGTGAGTTATAATTTTGCATATTTGTCGCACTCACGTCGAGCACATCCTGCTTTAAGATATGGAAACAAATATATTGATATAACTTTGGACTATATTCTCAATTTAAAGTGTTTGTCTCTTTGCAGTTTTTTTTATATGGGGTACGACTGGTTAAAACTGTAATTCTAGGTTTCTGTAACACCCCATCTCGGACTCTAAGTCCGCGTAGGTTGTTTCCATCCGAATCACTAAACCAAGCAGTCCATTTTAAAGTCCGATATAAATTCGTTTACAATTAGTTTTTTGTGAGATTCATTCAGTTCAGAGTTAATGCAATAGAGTCATAAACAAGCAAATCCGGGTTCTTTATTTTGAAAATATAGGATTCAATATAACTTATCAGTTTTTCCATAAGGTATTACAAGTCGTACAATCCTAACTATCCGGACTGATCAGCACCCATCTTCCCAAGCCATAAGTCATGCGCGCCTAAGCCAAATCATTCCCACGGTCCCCATCTTTACCTGAAAGCCAAAGAGGCATAAGTAATTCGACAATTACTTAATGGAGCGGTCATCCCATCTCATTAGGCTAAGATGCACGAATTAATTTATGCAATTCATCTAAGTAACCCGTGTTTAGTCACTTAGTCAAATTTAGCAGTTTAGTTCCACGGGTAAACCCTTTTGGTTTGCTAGAGTCTTGACGGATTCAACATGATCCCCAAGCCACTCGCCTTACCGCGATTCTGATCTAAACTGATCATCCAAACCAAGTTCAGGCAGATTTTGAATTGTAAACGTTTCCAATGTAATAACGAACAATTACGCGGAAACATGAAGTGATTAAGCCAACAACCAAGTAAATTAATCAACAAGACTAATTCGACCCTTAGACCCAACTAAATGAATGGAAACTCATCGATTTGCGCATGGAGCCACGGTCACACACTCATTGTAACATCCCCGAACTGCAATAGGATCGTTTGGATTGACCATGGTCAAGACGGGTGGAAACTGGTCGAGAAAAACTAAGTAAAACTAGAATCATGGTCGAGTTAATTGAACCAGAAATGGTTCAATGACTACTTAGACATAGGTAATGCCTTCTGGTGTCAGATTAGAAAATGGCATTAAAACTATATATGGGGTGGCTATAGTCGGGTGTACGAATTGATTGGAGGCTTTGTAACACCCCAATTTCTGGAAAATAGTGGTGCATGCGGAGAGGTTTAAGAGAATTTATTTGGCTACCTATGTCACCAAAGTGCACTTATGTTTTCCGTAACTCATCCCGACAGAACTCCAGAGTTAAGGGTGCTTGAGCTGGAGTAATTTCAGGATGGGTGACCTACTGGAAAGTTATTTTCAGTACCGTGTGAGTGAAGACAAAACATGGGGAAAGATAATGTGGTGATTTGTAGGGTTAGTAAACAAGTCTTTCAAGCCTCCCAGACTAACGCACCTTTCTTCGGATGAGGGTGGGGCCCACGAGCCGAGAGTGGGCGTAGAGTCCCACGAACGGTGGCGGTCGGGACGTTACAAGTGGTATCAGAGCTGAACCCAGACGAGTATGGAGACATGTGGGCTCACACCATCGTGGGTGACGATCTTGGTATGCAATGAGGACGTTGTGCTCTGTGAGAAGGGATGATTGTAACACCCTGATTTTTGGAAAATAGTGGTGCATGCGGAGAGGTTTAAGAGAATTGATTTGGCTACCTATGTCACCAAAGTTCACTTACCTTTTCCATAACTCACCTTGACAGAACTCTAGAGTTAAGCGTGTTTGAGATGGAGCAATTTCAGGATGAGTGACATACTGGGAAGTCATTTCCAGTACCGTGTGAGTGAAGACAAAATACGGGGAAAGATCATGTGGTAATTTGTAGGGTTAGTAAACAAGTCTTCCGAGCCTCCTAGACTAACGAACCGGCTGTCGGACGAGGATGGAGCCCACGGGCCGAAAATGAGCGTAGAGGCCTATGAACGATGGCGGTCGGGACGTTACAAGTAATTGTAAAGATCCAAATTTTAAAAATAAAGTAGATCAAACAAAGTGTTATAATATTATGTCAATTTTAATATATATTGGTTTTCTCTAATTCTATTTATTATTGAGGTTGGTCGAGTCTTTTATTTTGATAAAAATTAAGTAAACTATATATTTATTTAAGTCGTGTTGTTATATTAGTTTTGATTAAAATATGAGTTATTTGACAATGTTTGATTCCAAGTCTAATTCAAAACTTTGTTGGGCTAATACACGGATTTAGCATGTGAGTCACTATTAATAGTTATTACGAATTGGATTAGTAATTTATTTATATAGGCCTTAAATTATGGTCTAGGGTTATTGTTCTCTAAGTTGTATTATGTTGCCGCTTAAGAAGAGGAGAGGTAGGGAGGTGCCGAAGAGAGAGATATAGAGATAGGTGGGGCGTTCTTGGGGGAAAGCTTTTTAGTGGGGAGTTTTCTTCTGTCTTCTTCTAGGTTCCTTGTGATTCTTTTGTCACTAAATCAAGGTGAGTTTAAATTGCTTTTATGTATGATTTAGTTATGACTGTTTCTTCTCTTTATTTTTTTAAGTTAATCGTGAATATGCTAAGTATTTGTTGTATTGGATTTAGAATTTTTATATTGGTTCTATTTAAATTAATTATTAGCAATCATATTATGACTTGATTATATGTGATTTGTGATTAAGATTATTATCAATCTATATGTTATTCAGTTAGTGGATTAAATATTAAACTTCTTTATTTGTTAAATTTGCTTGGTGAGTCATTCTGATTTTGAATATTGTAATATACTTTTGTTCAGTTAAGGATTTGAATAGTTAGTAATATAATACTAATTTTATTTGGTATAAACGAGCAATTAGGTTTATATTAATTTGAGAAAATAGGTTTATATGTATTTTGAGCAATTAGGCTGATTTATCTGAGCAAATAGACTTATCAATCTGAGCAATTAGGTTTATATATACGTATGTATATTCTGAGCATTGTGGTCTATATATCAACTTGAGCAAATAGGCTTATATATTCTATGTGAATCGTGGTTTAACATGAGCAATTAGGCTTACGAAAATAAGCAATGTGGCTTTATGAGTTAAATGAAATGTTTTGTTTGAAAAACAATTAATATGTTGCAAAACCGGATTAGTTTTAGGTGTACAAACACGTGAACATTGTTTGTTGCGGAGTCGAGCCGTGCTGGTATATAGCTTAGAGTATTTTTTTCTGCTCACTGGGCGATAGTCAATCGCTCACGTCGCTCGATTTCTGCAGGTTTTGAATTGAAGTTCAAGATTCAAGCTTATTCGTGGTTGTGGGGTTTTGGGTCAGTGGGAGACAAAAGTTTTTATTTTGTAAAGCAATAGTTTTGTATTTTAATCGAATTTGTATTTTAAAATAATGATTTCAAGTTTTTTATCTATTTATTTTATTTAGTAATGTCTCGTTAATTCTCTTAGAATTTTCGGGGATGTTGGGGGGGGGGAGGGGGAGGTTACAAGCTTTACCACCGATAGATCATGGGCGAGTTTACTCACCCAAACACGGATATACCATGTGTTGTTAAATAGATTGAAGATCAAGGGAATATCAAGATCGAATCAGAGTGGGATTGACTTATGGGAATTCGAATGTGATGATCTTCTTGGATCAAGATTGATTCGTCAGCTAAGAGATATTCGAGAAAGGTTGGATAAAACGTGGATCCAAATCAAACTTAATTTAGTGAAGGGAAGTGTTGGGATAGTTGGAAATAGTAAATTACCCAATAAATTTCACCAAATGCTTGATAAAAGAGTGAATGATCGTAAAGGGGTAACGATCATCAAAACTAGTTGACTGAGATGGAATCAACTGAACTGGTCGAGCTAGTCATCTGGGATAACTACTGGGTAGCTCAACTGAGCTGGATAGAGTGATGGAAAATTGGGTTAGTTGGGTCACTAACTCACTAATTGGGTCAGTTGGACCGACTGTGTGCTAGCTGGTTAATGGTTAGATAACTATGGTCGATAGATGGAAGAGACGTCGATGGAATACATGTGACAAGCGTGTGGAAATGATTGGGTAGTTTTCAGATTAAGTGGATCGAGATAAGGCATTTACCCAAACATCCCTAAATTCAAATGGGCGTATTTAGATGTTGTTGAAGGGACAGTTTTCACCACGGATCCTATATATATGATGCCTTAGTCAGAATTTCGCATCATTCACGCGGACAAAAAGAAACACACAGAAAAACTAAGGCAACAAGCAAGAGAGAAAACGGTTACTAGCAAGAGTTCATCAGAACGGTTCGCAGAGACGATCGAAGTGATGCAGTAAGGGTTAGATCAAGGGATCAAGCCACGTGGGAAGATTCTATCAAGAAGTTTGGACCAAAGCATGATTTGGCCAAGAAAAAGAGGTTAATGTTCATAGCGAATCCGCGTGGCAAAGGTGAGTGCGTGACCGTGGCTTTGTGCTCAGATATGTGACTTGTTAGTTCATTCGATTGGCTCATTCAGTTAGGTCTAAGGGTTGAGTTAGTCTACTTAATTGATTAATTTGGTTGTTGGCTTAATCACTTCATGGTTCTGTATAATTGTTCGTTATTGCGTGGAAAATAGTTACAATTCATAAATCTGCATGAACTTAGTCCAGATGATCAATTTGAGTTAGAAGGGAAATAGTGGTATGGCGAGTCACTTGGGGATCAAGTTAAATATGTCAAGACTCAATCGAACCAGAAACATTTACCCTTGGAACAAAACTGCTTAATCTAACTAAGTGACTAGACACGGGTTACTTAGACGAATTACATGAATTAAGCATATAATTGATTAGTGCATCTTAGCCTAATTAGATGGGATGACCGATTCACTAAGTAATTGTCGAACTAGTTACGCCTCTTTGACTTTAAGGTAAAGTTGGAAAACGTTGGAATGATCTGGCTTAGGCGCGCATCACTTATGGCATTGGAAGATGGGTAGGGCTCAGTTCGGGTAGTTAAGATTGTACAAATTGTAATAATTTATGGGAAAACTGATAAGTCTTGAATCCTATATTATCTAAATAAAGAACCTGAATTTGCTTGTCTATGACTCTATTGCATTAACTCTAAACTGAATGAATCCAAGAATAAACTAAGTGTAAACGAATTTGGCTAGAGACCAGACTTCAAAAAACGAACTGGTTGGTTTGGATCACTTAGTGATTTAGATGAGAACACCCTCCACGGACGTTGTAACATCCCCGTTCCACGATATGATCATTGGTATGCACCATGGTTGAGATTGGGTGGAAACTTGTTAGACAAAACTATGTTAAACTCGAATCATGGTCTAATAACTGAACCAGAAATGGTTCAGTGACTCCTGAGACATGGGTAATATCTACTAGTGCCATATTGTAAAATGGCACTAAGGCTATATATGGGGGTGGGTATCCTTGGGTGCATGACGGATTGAAGACTTGGCCATGGATGGACCATGGGCGAGTTATTAACCCCAAAAATGGATAGACCGTGAGCTGCTAGATCGAATCAAGATCATGGAAGGATCAAGATCGAATCAAAGCGGGAATTGGCTTTAGGGAATCCGAATGTAATGGAGTCATCGACTAAGTAAGATTTGGGTAGTTTGGATAAACCATGAATCTGAATTAAACTTGGTTTAGTGAAGGATGGATTGAAAAATTTGGAAGACTTGATCAAATACTCGAGAAATGGGTAAACGATCAACTCAAAGGGTAAAGGTCAGCTCAAAACTAGCTGACTGAGATGGAATCAGCTGGACTGAGCTAGGATCAGCGGGATTGATCGAGCTAACCAGCTGGAGTAACTGTCGGGCAGCTCATATGAGCTACACATACTGATGGATATTTGGGTGAGCTGGGTCGACTGACTCACTAGCTGGACCAGCTACGTCGACTGTAGTGCTAGCTACTTGAGTGAGACAGTTGGGATCGAAGGTTGGATCATTTAGTAAAAACTCACATGCACCAAGTGTGTGGGATTGGTTCTGTGGACGTGGGTTCACACACACTAAGCGTCCTAAAACGGTTAGCATTTCCATTTAATTCGAATGTGCATTTCTAGGCAGTTTCTAGGCAGTTTTGGGTGGAGAAAATCCTATAAAATGGTTGCCTTAGGCATAATTTTTCCATTCACGCGCAAAGACAGAAAACACCCAGAAAATCTAAGGTAAATAGAGAAGACGGTTAAGATCAAGAATAACACTAGAACGGTTCGTATGGGCGATCGGAGTGGTGTGCACATGGTTTGGTCGAGAAAGATTGAGACAGGAGAGTGTCTCAACCAAACCGTATAGCCAAGGTGAGTGCGTGACCCTAGCTTTGTGCTCGGATCCGTGATTCGCCATTCATTCGGTTGGGTTTAGGATTGGGTTAGTTTGTTGATGATTAACTTGATTGATTGTGCATAAAATTCATATTTCTGCATAATTTATTCGATAACTGTCATAATAAATGATTTTATTTAATAATCTGCATTACTTGGTTCAGATGAATGATCGGGTCTGAAGGGGACCATGGTAAGGCAAATGGCTTGGAGATCAGATTGAATCTGCCAGACTTGACCGAACCAGTAACAATTACCCTTGGATCCGGATTGATGAATCTGATCAAGTGATTGAGAAATGCTTAATTAGACAAACTGCATGAATTCACATAATTAATTCGTGCATCCTAGCCTAATGAGACGGAATGACCGTTTCACTAAGTAATTGTCGAATTACTTATGCCTCTTTGGCTTTTAGGTAAAGAAGGGGAATGTGGAAATGATTTGGTTTAGGCGTGAGACTGTTGGCTATGAAGATGGGTGGTGTTAAGTCCATGTAGTGTTAGGATCTATAACTTGTAATAACTTATAAGCGAACCAATAAGTTGTATAAATCCTATTGTTTTATAAATAAACAATTCGGCTTGCTTATTTGCTTAAAACTCTAATCGCAATTAACTCTAGAAAAAGAATGAATCTCAGAATGAACCTCACTAAATGAATTATATAAAGAATAAACCCTTAAAATGGACTGCTTGGTTTGGATCACTTAGTGATTCGGATGAGAACATCTATTCTCGACAAGTTGGTATCAGAGCATGCTTGCTCCTAAGACAGATAAATGTCGGATTTGGGAACACCACTCATCTGGTCAACAGGTCTCACGCAAGTATGTTTCTTGATCTCATTGAAAGATTTAAAAAGTTAGAAAAAACTAACTTGTTTGATCTGCAGATGGGAAAAAGTAACAAAATGGGAATGAGCAAGAATGATAAAGGGACTGAGCCGAGCCAGACTACAGTGGATCAGGTTAACCAGAATGCTCCCAATCCAACTGGTCTTGTTACTAGAACTCATTGGATGGAGCAGGTGAACCCGACAATCCAGGTAGAGACTCCGATTCATAATTCGAAAGTCCGTAGTGTGGGAAAGCAGGAAGAAATGGCTGACACTTCAATTGCAACTCGCCCATCAATTCCCGCAGTAGGAGGTGATGGTGATGCAGCTGGTAATACAAACCATACTGTGATCCCTTATGCTAAAAAAATAAGGGATACACTGAAGGCAATGATGGCCCAGTTGGCAGTCATTACTCAAGTTATTGCACCGGCTGAAAATCCGACCGTGACACAAACGGCTGGGATTCAGACTAGAGTGCAAGCTGTGGAGAATCAGGCTGGGATGGTTCTCAAAGTGGTTGAGATCAATCCTCCGCCGGCCAATCCTTCGATAAAGAAGGTGGATTACTTGAGTGTGCTAAAGCACATAACAAGGCTGGGAACAAGACATTTCTAGGGTAGTTCCGACCCAATAGAGGCTGACGAGTGGAGAAGTCTTATAGTGAGGAAATTTAGTTCCATACGTTGTCCAGATGATTATCAAAAGGATATTGCGGTCCATTTCTTGGAAGGGACGCATATAACTGGTGGTTGGCTGTTGAGAAACGCAGGGTTAATCAAGTTGAGACCTTTGCGGATTTTGAGGAAGAATTTAACAAGAAATACTCCCCATCAGATGCATGTGATAGATTAGAAGGTGATTTCCTGAATTTTGTTCAAGGGAATCGAACGGTCCTAAAGTGTGAAGATGAGTTTAATCGCCTTAGGTTATATGTGGGAAGAGAGCTCGAGAATGAGCAAGCTCAAGTTTTTCGGTTCATCCACGGACTAAAAGCAGAGTTCAAAACTTTTTGAACTGTTCACACCTTTAGTTTAGTTTCTGAACTGGTGGAAAGGGCTACGATAATTGAGGCTAATCTGGAGGAGGAAAACATGGTAAATAATGCAAGGGTATAACCCCGACCAAGACCGGGTAACAAATCGGCTGAAACGAAGAAAAAATGGGATAATGTTGGGGAAGGAAGCAAGTCGTCTGAAAAAAGCGGTGAATGCGTGACTTGTGGGAAGAAGCACGGTGGTGTGTGCTGGAAGGCAACGGGTGCGTGTGCTAAGTGTGGCAATAAGGAAGATAGTATTCAAAACAGTTTGTAGATGGATCAAGGACAACAGAAAGTGATCAACAATTATACTAGGGCTTATTACCATTGTGAAAAAGTTGGGCACTACAAGAGGGAGTACCTGAAGCTACAAGTGGAAAGACATATGGGATAGAAATCGAACCGCAGATGGGTTGAGCTATCGCTACAAGCCAAGAGGCAGGCTGGAGCACCGCGAGTTTCTGAACTATCGAAGGATGCTGGCGACGCTGGTAACTTCAATGCGATCTCAAGTACGTTACTTGACCCGAAGTATTCAAATTCCAAAAATTGCATTGCATTATGCATAAATCGGTTAAGTAGTTAGCATTCTAGATGAATGTGTAGGGACCTTGAACATAGGTGCTGCTGCAACACACACCATGTTTGATACCAAAGCTGCACATAGTTTTGTGAGCCCATATATGATCGGAAAGGGGCGGTTCCACAAGGAACCTGGGGAACATTTTGGGATAGTGAATGCAGTCGGTGGGCAGATCATGTTTTCACTAGGAACAATCCTAGACATTCTATTCAGTATAGGAGGAGTTAACATGTCAGCGGACCTAGTTATTGTCCAACTAAAGAACCACTTTGCGATCTTGGATATGGATTTGCCGGAAAAGTACAAGGCAACTCTGGACCGCTATCGGGGAAGTGTTCTATTTGAAAGGGAAAGTGGAATTTTAGAGTTCCCAGGAATTCAACCAACATTGGAAAGTTTAGTGGTATCAACAATCAAATCCGAACGGATGCTAGAAAAAGGGTGTGAAGCTTACTTTGCTATGATTACCATAGCTGAAGTTGGTACTAGTAAGGAGATTAAGGACATTCCGGTAGTGAATGGGTTTGAGGATGTTTTCCAATCCTTAACATGTTTACTACCTGATAGATCTGACCCGTTTACTATAGAGATGGAACCAGGAACTACTCTAATTTCTAAGGCGCCTTACTAGATGGCACCAGCAGAGATGGCTGACTCAAAGAAATAATTGGAGGAATTATTGGATAAGAAATTTATCAGACCGAGTAGTTCACCATGGGGTGCACCGGTTCCTTTCGTAAAAAAGAAGGATGTATGCTTTAAGCTATGCATTGACTATCGGGGATTGAATATGGTAACAATGAAGAACAAGTACCCCATATAGATGAGTTGTTGGACAAACTAAAGGGGGCGACTTGGTTCTCAAATATTGACTTAGCTTCGGGTTACTATTATATCCCAATAGATCCATCAGATGTGAGGAAAACAGCATTTCAGACTAGGTATGGCCACTATGAATTCGTGGTTATTCTATTTGGGTTAACCAATGCACCTGCAACCTTCATGAAGATGATGAATGGCATCTTCCATGATTGTTTGGATGAGTTTGTGATCATCTTCATAGATGACATACTTGTCTATTCAAAAGATCAGGAAGCGCATCAAGGCAGTGCTGGAACGGTTAAGGGAATAAAATCTTTAAGCTAAGCAAGTGCATCTTCTGGCAAAGGAGTATAGGATTTTTAGGACACATTGTATTGGATCAAGGAGTGTCCGTGGATCCATAAAAGATCAAGGCGATCAAAGAATGGTCGAGTCCAAAGAATGCCATCGAGATAAGGAGTTTTTTCAAATTTGCTGGGTATTACAGAAGATTTTTGAAGGGATTTGCGAGTATGGCTTAGTCCATGACTCGACTCACGGGAAAGGATGTGAAGTTCACATGGTCGGAGGAATGTGAGAAAAGTTTCTCTGGGTTAAAGAAGATGCTCACGAGTGCACCTGTATTGGCTCTACCAGAATCTAATGAGCCTTACATGGTGTATACGAACACATCTATAACCGGGTTGGGATGTGTTTTAATGCAGAAGGATAGTGTGATCGAATATGCTTCAAGGCATTTGCAGAAATACGAAGGGAATTACCCAATGCATGATCTGGAAATGGCGGCTGTAGTGTTTGCACTTAAGATTTGGAGATCTTACCTTTATGGAGCCAAAATGTGAATCTTCACTGACCATAAAACCCCGAAGTACATCTCCACTCAGGCTGAACTGAATCTGAGACAAAGGAGATGAATGGAGTTTATGGCTGATTACGACTTGGATATTACCTATCATCCTGGAAAGGTAAATATGGTCGCGGATGCCTTGAGTAGGAGGCGATCAGAAGTGAATGCACGAAAGGATTCAGAAATATTGGTTAACATGATCGGGACATTGCATCTGAATGTATTGTCTAATGATCCAGAACCATTAGATTTGGGTACAGCAGATCAAGCAGATTTGCTTAGTAGGATTCAGATTGTTTAAGGCAATGATTAGAATCTTAACAAGGTAGCACATATTGACAAGACCAAATACCAGATATAAAAAAATGGAACGATTATGGTTAACGGGTGAGTCAGTGTACCTCAAGGAGTTGAAGGAAGAAATCCTAAAAGAAGCTCATCAGTCCAAATTTTCCATTCACTCGGGGATGAATAAGATGTACCGTGATCTGAAACGGTATTATCATTGGGTTAGAAGGAAGAGAGAATAGGCTGAATGGGTGGCAAAGTGTCCAATCTGTCAGTTGGTTAAGGCGGAACACCAAGTTCCAAGTGGGTTGTTGCAGAACTTACCGATTCCAGAATGAAAATGGGATCATGTCATAATGGATTTCATGACTGGGTTACCAGGGGCCAAGTCAAAATGAGATGCGGAGTATGTTGAGACAATAGGAATGCAAGATACTATAGAAGCTAAGCCAAATTAAAGAGATGTATTTTGTAATCAATTTTAGCAACCTAAGTAAACCAATGCAAAGATGCAAGAAAAGTACCAAACAAGATTAAGAAACTAAGATGGAAACATGCATAAGCGAATTAAACTTAAAGAAAGCAAATTTCAAAGCAATTTGGAAAAGTTAACAAAAAGTCAACCAGACAAACAAAGATGATCAAATATGATAAATGCATGGACTTTGGGTAGAGATCATAGACTAAGAATGTTTAATCTATGACTAATGATGCAAGACCATATAACAAACCATTTCCAAGACATGGATCCTATATCTAGACTAGTTCACTTTCACAAATACTAATACTTTATACTAATCACCCAAAATGACAACCTTCCGGTTCCTATCGAAGTGATTGAAGATCATTAATGCATAAGCCCATATAAGTCTACTAATTATCTTAGACATCAAGTGTTAATTGACTAAGATATGAAAAGCATGAATTAGAGTCTCCTATATATTTTTACAAACACCTTTTGGGCATGAAGAGACCATGCTCTATGAATTGATTAATTACTTCAATCCTAGTTATGAGCTCCCTCTAATCAATGGAAATCATACAAATCTAGACCTAAGCATCACTAATCATACATCAAACACCCTAATCTACTCCACCCATAATCAACTAGAGAACTACTCAGTCATGATCATGGAAACAACAAAAGCATAAACAAAGGAAGACATAATAAAGATTAAGAGAAAGAGATTAAGAAACTTTACTAAATAAACATAAAAAGATCCAAGTTTTGCATGCAAAAGAGGAAAAAAACCAAAGGATTTTGTTCTTGGCCAAAGGATAACAAAAATCAGAAAAGCTTAGGGTTTGAATGTGCTTAAAACTATTTATAGAAAAGAGAGATGTACCCGGGTCAACCCGGGACAAACCGGTTCAAACCCGGATATCCGTCTGCCATCGATCAAAAGGAGGGTGACTGGTCGATGGGGCTTGCATCAGCGTGTGGGTATTTCTTTGGTGCTACTACCATCGACCTGTGCCATCGACCAGTCTGGGTGGTCTGGTCGATGCATCATGCATCTGAAGTTGCTGTCTACGTGCGCCATCGACCAGTTTTAGGGTGGCTGGTCGATGCAGCCTGTATCAGATGGATTTTTGGCTTTTCTTCCTTCTACTTGGTGATCCTTCTCCTCCATTATTACCATCTTGCTCCTAGACTCCCATTAAACCTATAGAAGATTAAATATGCAATGCAAATGCAAGAAATTACGTTTAGGATTCTAAGAGTCGATATAAACTAAATGGAACCCAAAATGAAGAAAATGATGTATAATGCAAGTCTAATGACCTTAAAACTAAGAAAAATGCATGCTAAGAATGCTAAAATACGAGTACTTCAACTCCCCCAGACTTCTCCTTTACTTGTCCTCAAGCAAACAAGTAAGAACAAACCGGAGAAGAGGTTTAAAAGTAAGAACTCGAAGCCAAAAGGTTCAACAAAGTATTCAACATCATACCTCAAGATAATACATAGTCATCACTAGAGTGAATTCCTACTCGATATTTCTTCTCACATCCATCGCAACTCCAATCTTTTACCTATAGACTCAAAGTTAAGTATCCGCATGCCATCCTATCTACCAATTATTTAACGTTCAATTAGGTGTTTAGGTGTGGTCTTGGTTAAGAACTATCAATCATGTTCAATCGGCATGGAAAGAAAAAGGCCAATGCTGCAAAAGATAAGGTGGTTCAAAGCATTTTAGTGACTTGCTCTCAAATAATAGTAAGGAAAATATCATGCAAAAGCAAGGGAGAAATAGAACAATTGATGAATACAAAGAAGTACTTCCATTCTATCCAAACCCTTATGTTTTTTGAAACCTATGTTCTACCCATTATCTCACATACCTTCTTTCTTTTGAGACAAACCAAATGGTTGAGAACCAATCCTTTTTCTTTTCTTTTCTATTTGCTAACTCTAGGGGGTTTCTTTCTTCCCTAGACTCTTTCTTTCTTTCTTTTTCATCCTCCTTGATTTTGTTTTAAAACCTTTATAGCTTTTAATTTCTAGCTTAGGGAGGGAACTTAGGCTTTTTGCCAACACTTAGAGTCTTTTCCTTTATAAACTTAATATTTCACTAAAGTAGCTTCTCTTCCTATCTTTTTCTTTGGTTTTGTTTTTGACTCTTTGAACTCAACCATTTTCTCTTTCTTTTGATCTCTCAAGTCTCTCACCAAACCCAACCAACAATGAGAGAACGTAAACACCCTCTTAGTTTGCTAGTCTTAAACGTAAAAGATTAGTCTAATGGCCTACCACTTTGTCGTTCCCATATTTCAAGATTTTGTGCGTGTATGCATTGTAAAGAAAAATGCCTCACTCAAGCAAATAACAAGGGGTTTGAAATGAAAGGTTTGGGTTAAGGTGGAGAAACCATCTAAATATAAGAATAGCCATTTGGGTTAGCATAGAGTGGTAAAAGTGAATAAGAAAATCCAAATGTGTATTTGAAAACCATGAACATGCATCTCAAGATCCTAAGAAAGAATTTCAGATCTCCCAACAAGTGACTTGGATTGGAGTAGGTGGTTATAGTCCATGTAAGCCCGCTCGGGAAGTGTCTCAAATATGTCGAGGTTCACTCTAATGTCCCGAAGCAAAGGGGTAAGCATTCTTCCAATATATACTTGTGAGGCATTTGGGAATTTCCATTGGTGCTTGATCTCAACGAGCTCATCGAGGAAGAAGGAACCGGGGTTGTTTTTCACTCTTGCTAGAAAAGGGGTTCCGCTATTATTTCTCATAACTCCCCTGACTCCATTATACAACATCATTATCTTCGTTGGTGTTAGCCAAAAGTTGAAGAGTGTATCGCACCGTCGGGTTTTTGACCTTGGACAATCGAGTTTCTTCAAGTAAATATGGATGCCATTGATGGTAATGTTCCGACACACCTCTTTGGTCCTTCGGAAGTGAGGAGTTGCTTCATATCTCATCTCCGGGAACCCATACAAAGAACAAAAGTGCTCCATGTGGGAGTCAAAACTAGCACAATTGAATTTGTGAAGACTTTTAGAGGGAACTAAAATTTCTAGGTTGAAACCACAACATAAAGATCAAGAGATAGTTTTTATTGCTGTTTTGAAAGCTTTTCGTATGAGAGCAAAAAACTTAGAGTTTTGCTAAGTAAATTGCGGATCCCTTTCTCAAAGGAAGTACATTGGTATTTATAAGAATCTAAGTCGGCTAGGTCAACTCCTAAAAAGATAAGGAAGATTTCATATTCTTTCGGGATTTTCTTTTAGCGAAGTCGGCTACAACCATGGGCTTTGTCTTCATGGGCTTTGACCTCGTCACATCTCCATTATGGGCTTGAACTCGTCACTTCGTCATCATGGACTCTAGCATGTGAGCTCGTCATCTCGGCCCATACGCTCATTTGCTCAGCTCGGCCCAACTCTCTGTCTCTAAGCTTGGCTTGATTCATCTCGTCGCACTGGTCATGAGCCTAATTCTGGGCTCGTTGTCTCTTTACCTTATCATCGTCGGCTCGGACCTTATCACCTTGTCGTCGTGGGTTCTCAGCTCGTCACTTCGTCTTATGGGCTTGCTGTACTTGGCCCAGTTCTTCGTGGCAAGCTGAACTCAATCCAGTTTTTTGTGGCGAGCTAACGAACTTGGCCCCGTACTTAGTGGTGAGCTGACAAGCTCAACCCATTACTTAGTGCGAGCTCACGAGCTCGGCCCAGTTTCTCGTGGCAAGCTCGGCCTTGTCTTCGACGACGACCTCGGTCTTATCTTCAACAGAGAGCTCGGCCTTGTCATTGGCGGTGAGCTCGGCCTTGTCTTCGCCGGAGAGCTCGGCCTTGTCGTTGGCGGCGAGCTCGACCTTGTCGTCGGTGGCGAGCTCGGCCTTGTCTTCGACGGTGAGCTCGGCCCATCTTATCTTTGATGATGAGCTCGGCCCATCTTGTTTTTGATGATGAACTCGGCCCATCTCTTCGGGGTGAGCTTGGCCATCTTTGCGACGAGCTTGGGCTCGCCGAACTCGTCGCTTTGTAGCTAGTGAGCTCGGCCAGATTGATATGTTTCCATGATAATTGATGTAAGTTTCTGACCGTTGATCCAAATGACTTCAAATTTCTTTTGGATGAAATCTTACTCAGTTATATATCTTGTATCCAAATTCCAGCTCAATTCAATAAGTTTAAGGCTTTTCGCTGAGATCATCTCTCCAGCACGGCAGAAACAAGCTCATTCATGCAGCTCGACTAGTCTTCAGTAAATCGGGTGTATCTTGTTAACCGCAACTCCAAATGATATGATTCTAACTGCATTGGAAAGCTAACTCAAAGATCTTGTTTGTCACCAAATTTTGTTCAATTTCGAGCTGATGCGAGTCTCCAGCTCGGGTTCTACCTAGCCCATTATCTTCGGCTCGCCAGAGATTGAGCTCTCCGCAGATTCAGTTAGGCATAATTGTTACTTAACCATTTTCACTTGTTGATCTCAGTCGGGTGAAACCTGACCCCAACACTCCACCGAAGTCCAATATATATTTTTCTCCACATTGAAGACTACATTTGCTCTTCCTCTTGTACCATGAACAATGGTTATCGTGGAGAGGAGATGTTTGGTAGCGGCGAGGTAAGTGGGATGGTCCATCCTAGCGAGTTGAAGAAGAACCATACGTGCAAGGAGCTCGTCGACGTCATTTGCAATTCCCAACTTTCCCACTGTCTCTCTACAAGCAAACCGTGTTGGATACATCTCCGCATTGCAAAAAAGTGCTTCATAGTGATAATCCATTAGAGACCAAATGTTATATTCCCCATCGTCCTCATTCTCATGGTTGTACTCATCACCACTTGACATCTTGTTGGTCAATTTTGCCTACAAAAAGATGTTTAGAGAATTAATGGTAGGCTAATTCCAAGCATATCTACTAACATATAATCATAGTGCAAGATAAGAATGGTTCACAATTGAAAGCACATGTGTCTAACCATTATATATAGATTAAATTCGAAATTCAAAGTGCTTTAATGGAGAAACATATAACTTGAGCAACCAAGAAAACACATAAACCAATCAATGATGACATTGTAAAGCCAATTCAAGGTTCTTTAATTTTTTTTTTTCATCAAACTAGGATGTTCATTCAAATCCAAAGCAAGCTAATTTGAGAGATTCTCAACAATGTAGTGAAATGCAATGACTAAGCATGCTTAATGGTAGCATTTGAATGACAAAGCTCTAATCATTTTCCAAATTCTCCAAATTTTCAAATTTCATACTCATTTTCTCCACTTTTCACACTAAGAACCCTAAGAGGCAAAATTTTCAAAATTCAACCATCAATTCATCAAGAACTCTAAAGTAATCAACCAAAAGAAAGCAATCTTAGAACCCTAAGCTGACAACTCCATGAAAACATAATTTCAGCTTTTCCATGAGCTTTAATGGAGGAGATGGGTTGAGAGAGAGAGAGAGAGAAAGCATACCTTGTGCTTGGCAAGAGATGAGGTTGATAAGAGCTAAAGACATTGACGAATTTGAAATCCTCTTTAAAAATTAGTGGAGGTGTGTGAGAGTGAGAAATGAGAGAGTTTGAGAAATGAAAAAGGAGGAAGATGGATTCGTTTTTTAGGGTTTTATAGTGTTTTAACTGGTTTAAAATCATGTTTAAAATCAAAGTAAATCAGCCTAAACCAAAGCAAACCGAGTCAACATCTCAAAAAGTCAAAGGAAACTTACCTGTTCCCGTGTAGTCTGCATCGACGTGCCCCATCGACCAGTTGGAGGGGGTGTCGGTCGATGGCGTGTGCACCAGGGAGTGGAAAACTATCTGATGCAGTTCCCATCGACCTGTTATAGGGTGGCTGGCCGATGCAGCCTACATCCTACTCCAATGTGCCTTATTGGTCCTCCAATGCATCCATAAACCTCTATCTTGATTTATATGACCAAAAACACACAAAAGCAAGCATAAAAGTAGATAAAACTGAAGAGAAATATGTACAAAGGATACCATGGGATTGCCTCTCAAGTGCACTTCTTTAACGTCTCTAAGCTTGACGGTTTGAGGAGATTCTAGGCGGAGGAAGTGTGAGAACCATCCATAGTGCTTTGTCTCCAATCGGTCAACTCAATCTTGAAGGTCTCCTTCATGGCTTTTTTAGCCAAATCAACTTGCTCTTTATTCATACCGAGAGGAAGAATAATCTTGGCCTTAGAGAATGGCTTGAAACCGCCCTTACACTTAGCTTTGTACTCAATTGCTCCTTCACCTATCTTAATGGGATGTAGGGTGAGGGTGGGTTTCTTCTTCACACTTGGGGTTTCCTTTAGATCAATTGGTGCCATAGCCTTGGACTCATTTTCTTCTTCGTCTTCAAAGAGCAAATTTAAATCATCTCCATCAAAAGTATCTTGGAGATTCTCTTCATTCCCTTTAGCAAGGGTTTCTTGTTCAATAATAGCAGGCACATCTTTGGTCGCTAAAGTCAGTAGTTGACCAACTTCTTCCTCTTCATAGGAGATTGTCCCACAAAGTCTTCTTGGGACGGGGAAATTGGGTAAGAGACATAGGTGCTAACATTGTGGAGGATAGCTTTCTTGTTGAAAAAATCCATTGACACCCCCGCGGTAGCTAAAAAGGTGTACCAAGAACGAGGGGGAGCTCCTTAGTGGAGACCATTTCCACAACCATGAAATCGGTTGGAATGATGCAAATCCTTATCTTCACCCGATAACTCTCGAGAATCCCAAGTGGACACTTAGAAGACGCATCCAAAAATATGATATAGCTAGTGTTACCCTTTAACTTCTTGATGCCTAAAGTCTTGAACATCTCATAAGAGATGTCGTTCATGCTTGAACCGGAATCACATAATGCATCATCAAGCTTCAAATCCCCAAGATAGCATGGAAGAGAGAATGTACCCGGATTTTCTTGCTTAGAGAGTGTCTTAAGCTCTTGTGTCTCTCCACCTTTCTCTTCATAGTTATTCATAACATCCATGACTTTGCCATGGTTAGCCAAGAATTCCTTAATTAGTTGCCTATGGATGGGGATTTGAGCAATACCATCTCATTTGGGCAACTTTATTCCAACTTCCTCTAAATCATTCTTGAATCTTCTGAGAATGGAAGTTTTGGTTCATAAGGAAAGGGTTCAAAGCTAGGGGGTTCCTCTCTCATAATGATCTTGAGAGCTTTTACCTTAAGCTCTTAATCATTCTTAACAAATTTTTCAACATAAGGGCATTCAAGTAGCTTAGCCAACTCATCCAAGTAGAAGTCATCTTATTCAAATTCTTCCTTTGTCAAAGGTCCATGGCAGGATTCCCAACGGTTTTCATCATCCAATATCACAACATTCCAAAATGACTTGGGGTTGGATTCAGATTTACACTGTAGAGTGCCACTTGGAGCCTTAGAGCTTGAAGCCATTTGCGCCATCTATAGGTCAATGGTCTTAACGTGTGATGCCAAACTTGTAATCTTACCATCCAACTCTTGGTATATGCTATTAATTCTATTGTTGACTTCTAGAAACTTCTTCCCAATATGCGCGCTATTTTTAATTTGACCCTCCAAGATCCTTGTACCAAAGCTTTGATCTCTTGGTCTTGTGATGAAGGTTGAGTAGAAGTGCTAGCTTGTCCTTGGAAGTTTGGAGCAACTTGGTTAGGGAAAGTGTATTTTTGCTTAGGATCAAAGCCTTGTTGTTAAGGGACAAATCCTTGACCTTGTTGTTGTGTGACAAACCCTTGTTGTGGTTGAAAACCTTGTGGTTTAGGTGGGTAGACTCCGTCTTGTGGTTTTCCACATTAGTGCTTCTACTGGACAAGTTGGGATGACTCCTATAGTTGGGGTTGAAGCTCTTTTGGTAATAACCTCCTTGACCTTGTATATAGCAAATATCTTCTTGTCCATCTTGGGTAGCTTCACAAACCAACTCGTTGTTCCCATCAAAATCACCAATAAAGTGCACTTGCTTGTTGTTAGCCAAAAGAAGTTTGTCAAGCTTGTCACTCAACTCTTTGATCCTTGCATCCTCTACTTTCTGTTCCCTAACACTTCTATCATACTCCTTGCTATAGCATTGATTGCTTTGTGCAAGGTTTTCCACGAGTTGCTCTCCTCGATAAACTAGCAAAATCTCCTTTTCCTGCGGTGTTTAGAGCAATGTGATATTTTCCCTCAATTCTCTGGTGGAAGATTCCTAACAATGCCTCCATAGATATCCCATGGTGAGGGCATGAACGTGTATGTGGGAGTTGAAACTCACACAGCTGAATTTGGTTAGGAAAATTTAGGGATTCGAAAACTTTTATGAACAGAAACACGAGAACAGAGATCCAAATATGCTTTTTATTGATATGTTTAAGAGCTTCAAATACATAGGTTGTTAATGATAAAACCTAAGTATTCTTGCTAAGCGAAAAGTTTCTGATCCCCTCTTCCAGGGATGTACATGCATATTTATACAAAAATAAGTCGGCTCACATAATCCCTAATGTAAATAAGGAAGTTTTCCTATTCTTTTGCAACCTTCCTTTCTTCTCGGATTCTTCTATGTTGGCGGAAAGTCGTGGGTTTCCTACTTTGGTTCATCGCTTCCTACGGCTCGGCTTAGCCCAGAGACCTTGGGACTCGTTACCTTGCCTAGCTGAGGTCTTACGGCTCCTCGTCTTTTCTAGCCGAGGGTATGGCTCATCGCCTTGCCTAGCCGAGGGCACAGCTCGTCGCCTTGCTCATTGGTTCTTAGGCCCCTGTTGTACTTAGCCATTTTCACCTATTGATTTCAGTGGGGTGAAACCTGACCCCAACAGTTAGCCCCCAGCTCGTCGGACTCAGTGATGATGGTGACGAGGTGAAAGGAGCCGTCGCTGAAATCAACTTGCCGAGCCGTTTTGTGAAAATTACAAACCATCTCTTTTGATCACGTTGCCAAGTCGTTTATCATGTCAGGTTGCTGAGCCGTTCTACTAACGATGTTGTCGAGATGTTCTATTGCTGATGTTGCCGAGTCGTGTTATTACTGATAGAAGTATGGCTCGGCAACTTGTCATTCATCTGCAACAATCGTAACCGTTTCCATTGATTCCTGAGGTAAGGTGATGTCACACCCTTCCTTAAATGCATTTATATATCCGAGACCCCCTCTATTCTTCTCACAATCTTTATTTCTCAAAAAATTCCGAAAATAGGTAGCTCTATTCTCTCTTTTATGTTTAAGTTTTGGCTAGGTTTTTTTTGCTTTTTGTTTTTCCGCCACCGACCCTTTAAATTATCCGATCCTCCTTCAAACAAAAATACGGCCAACTTCAAACTTTTCGGCGAACCCTCTTGAAGTTTCCGATCCATCTTCAAGTTCTCCACCGAGCCTTTAAGTTATCTGATCCCTCATCGTCCTTATTGCAGTTTACCCAAGATCTTCGAAGTTTCCTTCTTTTGGCACTAAGTATTTAGCATAATCCTGAGCCAACAACTTTGATGTCGTTTTCCTCCGAGCTGGAAGACTCTGTTGGTTTGGCTACTTCTGCTTCACTACTGGGTTGCAAAATGGTGTTATCTCCGCAAATCACCTAGCCACTCGAGCATAACTCTCCTCTGGGTCAGATCCAAATTGAGGTTCCATCTTTGATTGACGAGACAGCTGATCCCGCCGAGGTGAAAATCGAGGATGAAGATTGGTTATTTGATCCTGCTGAAGCGAAGTACATATTAGAGCGTTTGATGTGGAGTTCCGGGGTCGGCCCCTCGAATCGATGAGCCGTGAAGAAAGGCAAAGCTAAGAAGAAAATATTCAATTCCCCAGGTTCGTCCATATCTACCGCAGAGTCATTGGAGGCACTAAGACATTGGTTTGGGATCTCCGAAGAAGTTGATATAATGGTTCCTTCACCATTATACCAAGCCGATAATCCACCGCCTGATCACTTCACGTTGTACAAAAGTTTCTTCTCTCTCTGTTTCCTATGGTTTCCGATCCCCAGAATCATTCTTCGATTCTTGTGGAAGTACAGACTTTCTCCTGCACAGATTATGCCTCGAGGGATGCGTCATCTTATCGGCATTTTGGTTCGGAGCTACGAATGTGACGTTGAAATCTTGGTTCGTCACTTGGAGAATCTTTTGGAATTCCCAAGGAGTTCAAAAACTCAACTGACGTACTATATCTCCAATAAGGTTAATCGAAAAATTATTGGAGGTTTCCCGAGGAAAGACGCCGACTGGACGAGCCACTTCTTTTTTGTCCGTATTACCGTCACGTCAATCAAGGGGGACTGTCTTCATTCGGTGAAGACGAGCTGGAAAAATTTGGTAGCTGATTTAGGGCTATCAGCTCGGTTTAGTTTCATGCTCGTTCCCTTTTGACAAGGTCTTAATTTTATCTTCCTTTTTCTTTTTGCAGTTCGTAATTCCCTTCCTTCTTGCCCAGAAGATATAATCACGGTTCAGGATACTCTTGCGGCAGGAAAAGTCAGTTGGGAAAGGCATTTTTCTCTAAAGAGAGTAGAGGGAGCCTGAGCCATGCACTCTGGCTATCATTTTCCTGGCGGTTCAGAATCATCAAGTTCCTCTTCAGAAGACATCCGAGCTTTGATGGGAAAAAGGATGACGATCCGTGATAAGATGGAGGCAAAGGCGAAGCTAGCCGAGGTCCCTTCGAGGGTTGAGGAACAGACCCCAAAAGTTGCAGGTGTCGTTCCCACCGAAGCACCCGAGCAAGTTCTTGATAATGTGGTGTATTCTGGGCCGGCGGCTGTTGATACCGAGGTGAGGCAGATTGTCGCATGTCTTTCTTATGTGGTTAGGCCTTCTGACTCGACCTTGTCCCAACATAAGGACGGAGAAATGCCGATCCAGAAATGCTCTTCATCAAACGTTGACAAAAAGAGAGGTTCTACCCATGAGAGTGCACCGAAGAAGCAAAGGCGTACTGCTCCCAAATCCGCTCATATTGCTAATGAGTTAATACCTACACTACTCTGCCTACTGTGATCGAGGCGGTATACAATGATGTTTCTGCCTCGGCTATGCTTTTCTCCAGGGTCACCTGTCCAGGTGATCGCTTTCCTCCTCCAGATGCTTTGATCAAGGATAAGGCGTATGCTGACATGTCTCTCCGAGGCACCAAGGTATTTATCGAGTCATCCCTTTGATTATCTCTGTATATCAGCTCAGGGTTAATCGTATATTTTTGTTTGCAGTTTTTGGAATACATCAACAAGATGGCACTTGGCTATGAATCGGACGCACGGAAGGATAGACGTCGCATCAAAGATGCTCAAAAATAGGTCGTGGCTCTGAAAGCCAAACTTGACGAGGCCAAGAGCAAACATGCCGCCGTGATGGAGAGGGCCTTGGCTCAGATCAAGTCTCTTGAGGACGAACAGAAGAAACTTAAGGAGAGGCACGACCAAGCCAACGACATGGTTCTTAAATTAGGGGCGTCCAAGACCAGGAGGGATGCTCATATAGCCTCTTTGAAAAGGCAGCTTAAAACGGATAGAGCTCTACACGAGGCGAAAGTGAAGAGGGCTTAGAAAGTGGCGAAGCGAGAGTTGGCCGACAAATTCCAAGAAAGGATTTCCCAAGCGGAAAAGAAAATTGAGGCGTTGAAACGCGGTGCTAAAGAGGACATGCTTGATCTTGCGCAAATTGATGGCAATCTTCAGTTGATTGGAATCCTTAAGGGAGACAATCCGCCGACCCTTGAAGCCGAGTTGGAAAGGCTGAACGAGTGGAGAGCCGAGCTGTTGGGAGCTGATGATGAGTTTGAACGGATTTCCACCGATTTGAGGGACGAGCTGAAGTTGTCTCCTATTTCTTCTGATTCCGTCGACTCTCTTCTCGGTAATGAACCGGTTGAAAATATTGCAGCATCCGTTTGTGTTTAGGACTTCTCGGGCTCGAACGTGGGTACTCCCTGTGTTGCCGATCTGGCCACAGAGAAGGTTGCTGAGCTCGCCTCGAAGAAAGCTGCCAAACCATGGAGAATGCTATGGAACTCACCTCAGAGAAGGATACCGAGCCAACCATTGAAGAGGCTGTTGAGAAGGGTACTGAAGATATCACGAAGAGGGGTGTCGAGACGAATGCTCCTTAGTCTTTGTCAGATATATATATATATTTTTTTTGGTGTAGCGGTTTGTGCAACGTTTTCTTTTGTTTTAGACTTTAACCCTCCTTTGTGAGACCTGGTGTCCGGATGGCTTTATCCCCCTTATTTGAATGCCTTTTGGTTTTGTCTACTCATTTGCCTTTCTTGTTTTTGATTGAATGTGTTAGAAACATGTTTAGATATCTCACACAAAACATATATGTTTGGTGTTATGTTTTTGAGATATTGCAACCAGCGATTGGTTGCAGGGTTTAGATAAAACATGTTTAGATATCTCACACAAAACTATATACGTTGAGTGTTATGTTTTTGAGATATTGCGACCAGCGATGGGTTCCAAGGTTTAGATAAAACATGTTTAGATATCTCACACAAATAGATATACGTTGAGTGTTATGTTTTTTAGATGTTGCGACTGGTTGCTGGGTTTAGATGTGTACTTTGGTTAACGTGTATGCTTTCCACTTACAAACCCGCTCCAACAGTAGACATTAAGTACTTATGTAATGCGCTTATATCATTAAAGGATGTAATGGTTTAGATCCATAAAGGATGTAGTAGTTCGTTGTTGTGGCCAACAACACCGAGAATACCATAGTATCTGTTTTAATAAGACTTGGTGTTTGGTAAGATAATGAATGCGTGAAAAATATCCACTTCGATCAGACTTAAAATCTGCGCAGAATTATGTTTACAAAGATGGGAGTATACGAGTATACGTCCCACTCCACCCCCACCCTTTGAAGGAGGGGGAAGCTGAACCCATCTGAAGATAGGTCGCCTACGTACCCCTTTCAGGAATCAAGTCGGCGCGTAGTTCATTTGAAGTATCTTAGTGATAGTACTTCTTTAGGTGCATTGCATTCCAAGATCTTGGTACTGGAATGTCAGACATATTGGCGAGTTCGTATAACTCCTGGGCAGAGTACGTTAGTACTTTGTAAGGTCCTTCCCAGTTTGCTCCTAGCTTGCCGGTGTTTCTTTCGGCTGTGTTCAGGAAGAATTTTCGGAGAACCAAATCGCCTTCATTGAACTTTCGGCTTCGAACGTTGGAGTTGTAGTATTTAGCCGTTGCATGTTGATAGTTTGGAATACGGATCAGTGCTTGATCTCGCCGTTCGTTTATCAAGTCTAGTTCGTTGAGTAACATGAGATTATTCAATCCTTAATGTCGTAAAGAAGTCTGCGATGAACTCCGGGAAATTCCACTTCGGGTGGAATTACGCACTTCGTACCATAGACAATGGTGAATGTGTTTTTCCGGTGGCTCATCGCGGAGTCGTCCGATGAGGCCATAATACTCCTTCAAGTTCATCGGCCCAACGTCCCTTTTTTGCGTCAAGGCATTTTTTCAGGCTATCAAGGATAGTCTTGTTTGCTGCTTTGGCTTGACCATTCCATTGCAGGTAATGTGGCGTGGACTTGCTGAGCCGTATCTTCCATTTTTTTCCAGAAAGCTTCAAATCTTATTGATATAAGCTGTGTTCAGAAAGAATTTTCGGAGAACCAAATCGCCTTCATTGAACTTTCGGCTTCTAACGTTGGAGTTGTAGTATTTAGCCGTTGCCTGTTGATAGTTTGGAATACGGATCAGTGCTTGATCTCGCCGTTCGTTTATCAAGTCTAGTTCGTTGAGTAACATGAGATTATTCAATCCTTAATGTCGTAAAGAAGTCTGCGATGAACTCCGGGAAATTCCACTTCGGGTGGAATTACGCACTTCGTGCCATAGACAATGGTGAATGGTGTTTTTCCGGTGGCTCATCGCGGAGTCGTCCGATGAGGCCATAATACTCCTTCAAGTTCATCGGCCCAAAGTCCCTTTTTTGCGTCAAGGCATTTTTTCAGGCTATCAAGGATAGTCTTGTTTGCTGCTTCGGCTTGACCATTCCATTGCAGGTAATGTGGCGTGGACTTGCTGAGCCGTATCTTCCATTTTTTTTCCAGAAAGCTTCAAATCTTATTGATATAAACTGTGAACCATTATTAGTGACGATTTCATATGGAACTCCATGTCGGCATATGATATTTTTACAAACGAAATGCTCGACTTGGGCGTCCTTTATGCTAGCGTACAAATCTGCTTCGACCTATTTGGAGAAGTAATCCGTTAAGACCAGCAGGGATCTCTTTTGCTTAGATCTATGTAGAGGTCCGACAATATCCATTGACCATCGCATGAAAGGGTAGGGTGCCGAGAGTGATGACAGCAGTTCGGTTACTTGGTGAATTGTTGGGGAATGTCGTTGACACTTTTCGCACTTGGCGGAGAATTTCTCGCAGTCTTTTACCATAGTTGGCCAGTAGTAGCCGTGACACTTGATCTTGATCGCCAAGGCTCTGCCATCGGAGTTATTACTGCATGATCCGCTATGGACTTCTTCCATGATTTTTCTAGCTTCTGCTCCTTCTACGCAGACCATTAAAGGTCCTGAAAAATGCCACTTGAAGACTTCTCCATCGAGCGAGATGTATCGGGCAGCTTGGGCTCTGAGTTTGTGAGCAGTCCATTTGTCAGATGGCACTTTGTCATCAGCGATGTAAACGCAGATTGCTCCCAGCCATTCGTTGTCGCAGCCATACTCTCCTTCAGCTGGTTGCGGATCTTCTTCCATCTCGACTACTTCTTCTTCGGCTAGAGTGTCCTCTTTGGGTTCTTCCTCCATGTTGGTTATGCCATTTTCGAATGGAGAATCGCTCCCGGGATCCTCCTCTATGGTAGTTATACCATTTCCTTCTGCGACACTATCTTCAGGCTTTTCTTCCGGTGGGTTGATTGTAATTACGGTGTCGAAAAGATTAATACTTGGTCGTTTGATGAACTCCATGGGGATAACTCTTTTCAGATCTGGGTCGAAAGTGGATGCGAGGGCTGCCAATGCATCCGCTGAAGTGTTTTCACCGTGAGGCATTTGCGTCAGCATAAATTCCTTGAACTTCGCAGCTAGCTCTTTGACAATCTTGAGGTAGGCTTCCATCCGCTCATCCCTTGCTGTGTATTTCCCGCTAACTTGGTTGAAGACCAGCTGTGAATCGCTATAATACGTGAATGTTTTGGATTTTGAGTCTGTGAGCGAGCTTCATTCTTGCGATCAGTACTTCGTATTCCACTTCGTTGTTGGATGCATGGAAAGCTAATCTGAATGATTGCTCCAGAATTTCGCCTGTTGGAGAGGTTAAACGAATTCCCACTCCAGAACCCTGTTTTGATGATGAACCATCGGCGTGAAGCTTCCATATCGAGCTTGGTGTTGGTTCTTCTACGTCCTCTCACGGGAGTTCGATCAAGAAATCCACCAAGACTTGAGATTTTGCGCATGTCTGGCTTCGATATTCGATGTCATATTCACTCAGTTCTATTGCTCACTTTGCCAATCTCCCGACTTGCATTAACTGTGTAGTATGGACCGCAACGGAAAAGTGGTGAGAGCCACTATAGAATGTGACTGAAAATATGGCCCCAGCTTCCGGACGGACATCACTACCGACAATGCTAACTTTTCCATCTGCGGGTATCTGGTCTCATCGTCGATGAGAGTTTGGCTGACATAGAAGATGGGCTTTTGCTCGTTTCACTCCTCTCGAATGAGTACTCCACTCACTTTTATTGTGGAAATGGCCATGTATAGGAACAGGGGCTCGCCTTCAACTGGTTTTGCGAGTATCGAAGGACTGGCTAGGTACTTTTTTAGCTGCAAGAATGCTTCTTCGCATTTCTTGGTCCATTCGAACTTCTTGTTGCCTCATAGAGTATCGTAGAAAGGTAAGTATTTATCGATTGATCGAGAGATAAACCGATTTAGCGCGGTGATCTGCCCTGTTAACCGTTGGACTTCACGCCTCATTTTTGGCGATGCCATTTATATGAGCGGGTTGATCTGCTTCGGTTTGGCTTCAATACCACAGTGAGTGACCGGATATCCGAGTTATTCTCTGGCTGTTACTGCGAATCTGCATTTGGTTGGGTTGAGCTTCATGTTATGCAGATTCAGTTGTTCGAAACATTCCTTCAGGTGGGTTACGTGATCCTTCTCTTCCAGCGACTTCACCAACATTCCTTCAGTGTACGTATACTCGCCATTTTACGTTCTTCTTCTTCAACACTACGGGTTATCTAACCAGTCCAGTTATTTTACTTCGACTATTGACCCGACGCATAGTAGCCTTTCCACTTCATTTACTGTTTGAGCTCTCTGAGGTCCGAGTTTCCTTCTTTTCTGCTTCACTGGTTTGAAAATTGGATCCACCATGCCTAGGTGTTCACGTTTTCTTTAGAAAAGAAATCAGTTATCCTTTTGTCTTTTTGTCGAGCTTAGCTCATATTTCCACGGAATGTTTCGAATGATCATCGTCTATACAAACTGAGACTATGGGGTCGCAGGTTGGTTCGGCCTTCTCCTCGCGATCCTCCGTGATCTGTAATTGATATAAGAGTTTTGCTAACTCCTTCTCGGGCTCCTTGTTAACTTTCATCTTCTTTCGCTCGGTATTTGCGCTTAGCTCCGTGACAGGATTTATGAGTTTGTGTTCAGCTAAGAAACAAATGCGAGACTCCTTTTGGTTTCCCCAAATCATTTTGATTCCATCGGGGGGTTGGAAATTTGTTGCAGAGGTGATAAGTCGACGGCACGGCTCGCATGGAATTTATCCAGGGAGTTCCCATGATCACATTATAGATTGTCGGATGATCTGTGACTGAAAACTCCACTATCTTAGTTACTTCTCTAGTGCGGACAGGCAACTTGATTGTCCCAAGGGTCATCGTCATCTCCCCTGAGAATCTGGTCAATGGCTTTGGAGGCTCAGATTTCTTCTAGTTCGTCTCTCTGGGCTCGGCTCGTCATTCTTGGATCGTCACCATATTGCATGCTCGACCCAGAGAAGATTTTCCTCATCTTCGGATAGGTTACTAGCTCGCTTTGGGTTGGTGTTTCTTCCACCGGTCCGAATTCTTGCTGTGGCTGAGCCGAGTTCTCCGTCGGTTGAATGCTCCGTGTTACGTTCTCCTTCTTTGTGATCCTACTACTTCTGTCGCCTGCTCCTTGTGCTCCTACGGTTGATTGAATCAGGTTCGTCATGTTCGGTCTGGTTGACGCGGTAGGCTGCTCGTCAGGTCGGTGCAGTGGCGGTAATCCTCTTAGGGTTCTTGGTGCATCACGAGGCGTTGAAAAGTTGAAGGCCGTCGGGTTGAGGTTGAGTCTCCTCGTGGCTCTTCCGGTCAGATTCATTGTCGAGCCCAGGCTTCCGATGTGCGGGTTTCGGGCTCGGTACTCTGTCGTCAGTGTCTCCAGTCTCTCCATCATCGAAGTCTTCATCTTGTCTTGCTCCTCCGCCTTCTTGAGCAAGGCAGTCAACATGTTCTTCACTTCGGTTAGGGATGCGGAGACAGCTTCTTGTTGGTCGGCGGGAGAACTCCAATATTCATCCTTGCTCCTGGAAGATCAGCACTGATGTTGCTTGCATCTTCACCGCTCCTCTCTCCGTCGGTAGTCATCTCTTTAGATCTCGTGTTCGGTGGTTCTTAAGAGTCAGAAAGTTGAGAATCCCCATAGAAGGCGCCAAATTATGGAGTCAAAACTCGCACAACTGAATTTGGTTAGGAAAATTTAGGGATTCAAAAATTTCTATGAGCAGAATCACGAGAACAGAGATCCAAAGATAGTTTTTATTGATATGTTTAAGAGCTTCGAATACAGAGGTTGTTAAGGAGAAAACCTAAGTATTCTTGCTAAGCAAAAAGTTTCTGATCCCCTCTTCAAGGGATGTACATGCATATTTATACAAAAATATGTCGGCTCACGTAAACCCTAATGTAAATAAGGAAGTTTTCCTATTCTTTCGCGAACTTTCTTTTTTCTCGGATTCTTCTATGTTGGTGGAAAGTAGTGGGTTTCCTGCTTTGGTTCGTTGCTTCGACCCATAAGGGTCTTGGGCTCGGAACCCTTACGCCTCCTAGGGCTCGGTTCGGCCCAGAGACCTTGAGGCTCATTGCCTTGCCTAGCCGAGGCCCTACAGCTCATCGTCTTGCCTAGCCGAGGGTACGGCTCGTCGCCTTGCCTAGCCGGTGGCACGGCTCATCACCTTGCTCGTTGGTTCGACTAGGCACATGTTTGTTCTTAGCCATTTTCACCTATTGTTTTCAGCGGGGTGAAACCTGACCCCAACAGTGTATTCCCCTTCAATCTTTCCCAAGCGTCATATAAAGTCTCATTCGGCCCTTGTTGAAAGTTTTGAATATCATTCCTTATCTTGGCGGTTCGTTGATTGGAGAAGAACTTAGCCAAGAATCTCTTCTTACACTCCTCCCACATGGTAATGGAGGATGTAACTAAGCTCTTCTCCCATTTAGAGGCTTTGTCACCTAGAGAGAATGGGAAGAGTGTGAGCTTGATTACGTCTTCCGAAATGCCATTCATCTTCACGGTGCCACACAAGCGGTCGAAATTATCGAGGTACTCAATTGGATGTTCCATATGCAATCCAAAGAATCGATTATTTTACACCATGTTGATGAGGCTAGACTTTATCTCCCAATTATTATTGGCCCATGGAGAAGGTCGAATGCCCGTACTAGTCCCATTGTTGAGAGGTTCATCAAAGGCACCAATCCTTCTTTCATTCCTAGGGGCATGAATGAGAGCTCTAAGAAGGTTTCAAACTCCAACTCCAAGTCCTTCTCTCTCTTGGTGGTTTCCACCACCTTGGTTAGCAATGTTTCCTTCCATGTCTAAATGCCTTAAGTGTTCTAACCATTCCTTCTCTCCTTATTTCCCTAACTTGCTTCTCTAACCGATTGATGTCAATCATAGGATCAAAATCACTTGGTGCTCCCTTGCTTTTCGTGTTCATGCACCTACAGAAGAGGGAACAAGAAAAGAATAAGAACGATCAAATATTGAAATAAAGAAAAACGAACTTAGACTCCCAAGAATCTAAATCCTAATGCCTAATACTCATGGCAACGATGCCAAAAACTTGATGCGGTGTGAGATTGGAATTTCGAATTCAAACAATTCTAAATGCAACTTCAACCTAGCTTTAATCCTTAAGTGCAAACCACAAGTGCATGGCCAATGTCATTGTAGCATTTAAGGGTCATTCTTCCACAAGGAGTATGTTGAGACAATAGGAATGCAATATATTATAGAAGCTAAGCCAAATTCAAGAGATGTGTTTTGTAACCAATTCTAGAAACCTAATTAAACCAATGCAAAGATGCAAGAAAAATACCAAACAAGATTAAGAAACGAAGATGAAAACATGCATAAGCGAATTAAACTTAAAGAAATCAAATTTCAAAGCAATTCAGAAAAGTCAACAAAAAGTCAACAGGACAAACAAAGATGATCAAATATGATAAAGGCATGGACTTTGGGTAGTGATCATAGACTAAGAATGTTTAACCTATGACTAATGATGCAAGACCATATAACAAATCATTTCCAAGACATGGATCATATATCTAGACTAGTTTACTTTCACAAATACTAATCCATTCTACTAAATCACCCAAAATGACAACATTTCGGTTCCTATCGAAGTGATTGAAGATCATTAATGCATAAACCCATATAAGTCTACTAATCATCTTAGACATCAAGTGTTAATTGGCTAAGATATGAAAAGCATGAATTAGAGTCTCCTAGACATTTTCACAAATACCTTTCGGGCATGAAGAGACCATGTTCTATGAATTGATTAATTACTTCAATCCTAGCTATGAGCTCTCTCTAATCAATAGAAATCATACAAATCTAGACCTAAGCATCACTAATCATACATCAAACACCCTAATCTACTCCACCCATAATCTACTAAAGAACTACTCACTCATGATCATGGAAACAACAAAAGCATAAACAAAGGAAGACATAATAAAAGATTAAGAGAAAGAGATTAAGAAACTTCACTAAATAAACATAAAAAGATCCAAATTTGCATCCAAAAGAGGAAAGAACCAAAGGGTTTTGTTCTTGGCCAAAGGATAACAAAAATTAGAAAAGTTTAGGGTTTTAATGTGCCTAAAACTATTTATAGAAAAAGAGAGATGTACCCGGGTCAACCCAGGACAACTCGGGTCAAACCTGGATATGCATCTGCCATCGGTTTGTACCATCAACCAAAAGGAGGGTGACTGGTCGATGGGGCTTGCATCAGCATGTGGGAAGTGCTCTGGTGCTGCTGCCATCGACCAGTCCTGGGTGGTCTGGTCGATGCAGCGTGCATCTGAAGTTGCTATCTACGTGCGCCATCGACCAGTTCTAGGGTGGCTGGTCGATGCAGCCTGCATCAGATGGATTTTTGCCTTTTCTTCCTTCTACTTGGTGATTTTTCTCCTCCAATTAGTTCTCTCTTGCTCCTAGACTCCCATTGAACCTATAAAAGATCAAATATGCAATGCAAATGCAAGAAATAAAGTTTAGGACTCTAAGACTCGATCTAAACTAAATGGAACCCAAAAGGAAGAAAAAAATATATAATGCAAGTCTAATGACCTTAAAAACTAAGAAAAATGCTTGCTAAGAATGCTAAAATACGAGTACATCAGGGAGTGGAGTATAATAGGTTGGAATATTGTTGATGAAACGATGGAAAAAATCAAATTCTTAAAGATCAAGATGAAGGAAGCTCATGATAGACAGAAAAGTTGTGCTGATAAATGTCGGAAATATATTGAGTTCCAAGTGAACGATTTGGTTTTTCTAAGGATGATCACGTTCAAGGGAAGGTCAAGAACATCAAGGAATGAGAAACTTAATCCAAGGTATATGGGTCCGTTTAGGGTTGTGGAAAGGGTTGGAGCAGTTGCATACAAGTTGGACTTGCCACCCGAGATGAATGCATTCCATAATGTCTTTCATGTGTCCCAAATGAGGAAGTGTTTGACGGATTATTATATGGTCATTCCTGAATTTCCTAAATACTGAAAAGGAAAATTTGACGGTGGAAGCAAAACCAGTCCGGATGATTGATCGTTTAGTTAATGATACTACAAGGAAAGAGGTTCAGATATTAAAGGTTGTTTGATATTGTAGTGGAAATGAAGAAATCACTTGGGAAACAGAGAACAAAATGAAGGCTGATTTCCGTAAGTGGATGGAAGAATGGGAAAAATGTCAACAATTTAACCTGAATTATAGGAAGAATCCATTTCAAGTGGGGGAGACTTGTAACATCCTGATCTACGATATGATCGTTGGGATGGACCATGGTCGAGATTGGTGGAAAGTTGTTGGAAAAAACTAAGTTAAACTCGAATCATGTTCTAATCGTGACTCCTAAGACATGGATAATGTCTACATGTGCCATATTGGAAAATGGCACTAAGGCTATATAGAGGGTATCCTTGGGTTTACATACGGATTGAAGACTTGACCATGGATGGACCATGAACGAGTTATTCACCCCAAACACTGATAGACCATTAGTTGCTAGATCAAATCAAGATCATGGGAAGGATCAATAACGAATAAAAATGGAAATTGGCCTAAGGGAATCCGAATGTAATGGAGGCATCAGCTAAGTAAGATTCGGATAGGTTGGATAAACCATAAATCCAGATTAAACTTGGTTTGGTGAAGGCTGGATTGAGAAAGTTGGAAGACTTGATCAAATACTCAAGAAATGGGTAAACGATCAACTCAAAGGGTAAGGGTCAGCTCAAAACTAGATGACTGAGCTGGAATCAGCTGGACTGAGCTGGGATCAGCTGGATTGATTGAGCTAACCAGCTGGAGAAAATGTCGGGCAGCTCATCTCAGCTAAACAAAGTGATGGATTGTTGGATAAGCTAGATCGACTGTAGTGCTAGCTGGTTGAGTGAGACAGTTGGGGTCGATGGTTGGATCGTTTAGTAAAAAGTCGCATGCACTAAGTTTTCGGGATTGGTTCTATGGACGTGGCTTCAGACACACTAAGCGTGTCAAAACGGTTACCAAATCCATTTAATTTGAATGGGCAATTCTCGGAAGTTTCTAGGCAGTTTTGGATGGAGAAAACCCTATAAAATGATTGCCTTAGGCAAAATTTTGCCATTCATGCGCATAGATAGTAAAACACCCAGAAAATTAAGGCAAAGAAAAAAGACGGTTGAGATTAGGGAGAACACCCGAACGGTTCGTGTGGGCGATTGGAGTTGTGCGCATCTTGTTGTATCGAGAAGGATCGATACATGAGAGTGTCTCAACCAAACCGTGTGGTAAAGGTGAGTGCATGACCTTGGCTTTGTGCTTAGATTCGTGATTTGCCGTTCATTCGGTTGGGTCGAAGGATCGGGTTAGTCTGTTGATGATTAACTTGATTGATTGTGCATAAATTTCATATTTATGCATAAATTGTTCGATAACTGTCATAATAAACAATTATATTCAATAATCTGCATAACTTGGTTCGGATGAATAATTCGGGTCTGAAGAGGACCGTGGTAGGGCAAGTGGCTTGGGGATCAGATTGAATCTGCCATGACTTGACCAAACCAGTAACGATTATCATTGAATCCGGATTAATGAATCTGATCAAGTGATTGTAAAAAGCTTAATTAGACAAACTGCATGAATTCACATAATTGTGTGACGCGAGACTGTTTGCTATGAACTACACATAGTTCTCTTTGGCTTTCAGGTAAAGAAGGGGAACGTGGAAAGGATTTGGCTTAGACGCGAGACTGTTTGCTATGAAGATGGGTGGTGTTAAGTCCGAGTAGTGATAGGATTTATAAATTGTTATAACTTATAAGCAAACCAATAAGTTGTATGAATCCTATTGTTTTATAAATAAAGGACCCAACTTGCTTGTTTCCTTAAAACTCTAATTGCATTTGATTCTAGAAAATAATGAATCTCAAAATGAACTCCACTAAATGAATTGTCTAAAGAATAGACCCTTAAAATGGACTAGTTGGTTCAGATTACTTAGTGATTCGGATGGGAACATCTATTCTGGACTTAGAATCGAGAATCAGGTGTTTCAAACGTGGAATCCGGGATAGGGTGTTTCACTCACCTTTGCCACATGGATTTGCTATGAACGTGAACTAGTTGTTCTTGCCCAACTCCTGCTTTGATCAAAACTTCAGGATAAAATCTTCCCACATGGCTTGATCCCTCGATCCAACCCTTATCGCACACTTTCGATTGTTTCTGCGAACCGTTCTGATGTACTCTCGCATGTAACTATTTTCTCTCTTGTTTGTTGCCTTAGTTTTTGTGGGTGTTTCTTTTTGTGCGCATTAATGGGAAAAATTCCCCTTAAGAGAACCCTTTTATCGGGTTTCTCTACCCAAAACCGCATGGAACTGCCCATACATAAATCAGCACTTTTGGTGCGTAAATCAACCTAAGAGTAGTTACTAGGTGATCAATCAAGCAACATGCATTAAATTCAAGCAAAGAACGAAGAACTTCTAAAGATTAAGAACCTAATTTATCAACTTATGTTTTCAATCCATAAATCCCCTTTGATTCACCCTTAAACTCAACTAATGAACTACACAGACATGCTTAAAAAAAAAAAACAAGAGATTGAATGAATTGCATAATCATACATCGAAAAGTAAAATAAAAGGGTTTATAAATCTTTTCTATGGGTACAAAGAGATGGAGATCTTCTCCCTTAAACTTCGAACAAGCTATGAAAGAATAAAGAACTAAGAAGAGTGTTTATGAATCTCAAAGAGGATCTGATTTTCGTGTGTGATGCTTGCTCTCTTGAGAATCTTATAGGTCTGCTCGGACCTCGCGGGTGAAGGCACCTCTACTTCTAGGTTGAAGTCTGTCGGACATGTCTGGGAAACATTGACATAACTCTTCAACCGTCAATACAAATAAGTTATAATAACTTCTAGAAGAAAGCTAACTACTGTAGCTATCTCGTGTCCAAAATCCAGCTCATTCCAGTATCATTAAGATCTGCAACGAATCCAAAACTTATGACGTATGTGCACTGTCCAGAAACTGGTTTTCTTTGCCCTTTTGTATCATTTTGTCCATTTTTCTGAAAAGACTCTTGACACTAGAAATACTCTAAAAATTCTATAAATACATTACAATCATGTAAAACACTAATCAAAAGTTATTAAAAACCATATTAAAAATCATTAAAATCGATATATTTCAACTCCCTCAGACTTAGACTTTTGTTTGTCCTCAAACAAATCATAAATCTAGTCATAGAAAAAAAGTTTAAAAATCACGGAAACTCTCTTACCTTGAAACGTGTTCTGATTTTTGCAATCCTCAGATCACTAAATTATGTTTGATATGATCAATCTCCTTGTAATCCCACCATAGCTTTCACCAACTCCACATGTATCAAGATCTCCAAAACTACATCACTTCCTCACATTGATTTATTACATTTCGTGTAATCTCATCGAGGAAGTATCGATCAAAGAATATATAGACTCTTACTTTAACAAGTCCCTAATGATTAAGACAGACTTAATTCCGGTTTTTTCCCCTCTCTTTTCTCACTTTTTTGGTCGAATTTCTCCCTACTTTTCTAGGATATCATTTTTTTCTTTCGGCTTCTGTCCCTCATATTTTTACGGGATTATTCTTTGGAAATGCTTCCATGAGACGCGAAAATTGATGAAATTAAGCACCGAATGCCCTACTCACTTTCTTGCTACCCATATCCTTTTTAAGAGCAAAATCGTACTCACACAGACTAGTCTTGTCAGGCTTGAAAAAGGGAGTCACATTCGATACATACCAAGCCCCAAGACGAGAAGCTTAGTCCAAATTAATGTCCTACGGGTTTTGGGAGAATCATGTGAATTTCGAAAAACCTATAATTTCTGCAAGTGATTAGGTTATGGGGTTTCCAAGTGTTCTGTTTAGAGTCAAACTTGCTAGAATATTCACTAGAGAGCATAACCAAAACAACAATATCAGGAAAAGGTCATAATTCTCTACTTAGGTTTTTTACTCAATAAAACAAACTGACTCAAATAGAAGACATAAAAATGACTCCAAATAAAAATAAAACATCAAAAAGAAAAATGTGTTAGTAGAAGATAAGTATCCTCCCCTAGACTGATTTCACATTGTCCCAGTGTGAAAAGTTAATGAGAAAGGATGGAACAGAAAGAAAAAAATATAAAAAATGGGATAAGTAGGTGATATAGTGATTATATAATGCTGGTGAATCGAATCACATGTAGCCTCCATTGGTACGCTGTTGGGGTCAATTTCCACCTGTTGAGAATCAAAGATTCAAAATGATTAAGTATAGTAGAAAAATCAGCGGTTCGGATTCTCATAACGGGTACCACAACCCGTGGCTAGGTAGAATGGATTGGGTACCCCGATCTGTAGTGCCACACACGGGTTCGGGTAACCCGACCCGTAACAACACATGGGTCGGATACCCTTACCCGTAACAACACATGGTCGGATACCCTGACCCGTAACGATACATGAGTCAGATACTCCAACCCGTAATGACACATGGGTTTGGGTACCCCGACCCGTAACGATACATGGTTCAGGTACCTCGACTCGTAACTACACATGGGCGGGTACCCCGACCAACGGAACAGATGGATCGAGTAACCCAAGGCAGACCCGTGATATTTAGTTGAGGGAATCCCAAACTGAACCAGAGTCAAGCCCAGTGGACCCGAGCCATAGGTGATGGGTTTGACAAAACCAAGCCACGCCCAAGACAACAAGGAATTCAAGATAAGCCCACAAGCAGAAATGGACGGAACCTGGACAAGAAGCCTAGCAGGCCAAACCGACTTAAGAAACGAAACACCCGAAGAAACAGAAAATCTTCCTTATCTCTTAGGAATAGGTTTGGCCGACTCTGGCTTGTATATATACTCATGTACACCCTCTGAAAAGGGGATTCTCAATTTTACCTAGCAAACACTTGTATTCTTTCTCCAAACAGCTTTCGTAACAGCTTAATAAAAAACCATCTTTGGATCTTCTTGTTTGTGGTTTATAGTCAGAAGTTTCAGATCCCTCTAAATGTCTTGAAAAATTCAATTGGTGTTGATTTACACTCCCACATACGCGAAGTGTGCCAACCTATGGTATGGGGTCCTGAACATGTGGTGATGGTTGGTGACTGGCAGGTTGCCTCGTCTCTAGGCTCTGGAGTGTCCTCTCATGGGGTGTCGTCAAAACCTGAAGGTAGAGATAGCTTGCTAGACTCCTGATTGGATCTGTGAGGGTGATAAGCACGTCTGGTGCTCTTCTTGAAAAACTCTAGTAGTGCGACCATCCTAAGTATTCTTTGTAGTTTGGACAGCATCTGCCCTGGTGACTCTAGCCTCTAATGCCAATCTCTGCTCTATCTCCTCTGCAAGCATAAAAATTGTTCGTGCAGGGTCTGCAGTTGGAGGAGCCTGAGTGGTCTGAGAATGGCGTGAAGGATGTATCCCTTTCTTCTTCAGGTACTCTCCAATAGTCAAAAGGCGTTCTCCAGTATGAAGGACAAAGAACTGATCTTCTATAGGAGCAAAGGTCGGCGAACCATCTCTAAGAGGTGGAACGGAAGAACAAGGGAGCATGATGGTGCGAATAGGCCCAAAGTATGAAGTGAATTGGTAGGCGAACAAATATGCATTTCGCACTACTCCTCCAATAATGTGCGTCCTGCTGAGACACTTAAGGTGTATCCTATTTTCTCCTAGGACGGGGTCATGTCCCTGAGTAGAAACCCCACATCCCTCTAGAATTGGAGTTATAACTCCACCAAAGGTAGTGGAGACCTTTGAATCCGATGAGAGAACATCATGCTTAACCTGTACAAGTCTACCTGCAAGTAAAGAGGCGAAATTGACCTTCTAAGGCAAGGGGAAAATGTCGAATGGAGGATTAAGAACTCGTCCTTAAGGATATGTCTCTACAATGTCCTAGCAAACAAGGTGCCAGCTAGAAGACGATGCACACAATGGACTGCATGTTGAGTGATGGAGGCGGCATTAGCGCTTGTTCTCCCTGATACATACCTCGTATTAGCAAACTTCTTCCAATCCTCATATGCCTTTGTATCATTAGCAAACTCTATTGCATCGTGGTATGCAAAACCAAGTGAGACTCCAAGCTGAGGAATGGTTAATGAATATTGTTCATCCAATATCCAGAAAGACAACACTCCACTCTTTGCTAACGGTTTCTTGTACTTAGGATAGGTAAGTGTAACCGTGCTAAGAAATTCTCTAGCCAAGAGGGGGTAGCTAAGAGGTTCAAACTCCATGAAAGTCTACAATTTCAACGCATCCAAATACCAGAACATGTCTTATGCAATACCCAAGATCTCAAAGGTTGGATAATCAATGCAAATAGTTGGTATGATCTTCATCCTTTTCATGGTATCCTTATAATCTACATCAATGTTAATTTCTTTTCCATAGGTCTTCATCTCAACCGATGCATCGTCCCTTGGAGGTTATTGCTCCCTTTCTCGGACTTTCAGCTCGTTCCTAGCCATAGGTGTTTGAGTAATAGGCCTCAATCTTTCATCAAACTCTCCATCATCATCATCCACAAGAGAATAATCATGTGGTTCATCATCTTGATAGAGAAATAAGTTTGAAGCTCAAACTTAAGATGCTACTAAGTCTTAATTCTCTAAGCATAAACCACAAGTGCATGGCAATCATCGTAGTACTTAGAGGTCATTTTTCCACAAAGAAATTGGATAAGACAATAAGAATGCAAAGAACTTAAGAAGGTAAGTCAATGGATGTTTTGGGTTTTTCTTTAATATCCTAAGTAGCTTAAACTAAGTGAAATGCAACAATGGAGTCAACAAGCAAAGATAAAGAAATGCAATAAACAAAAGCAAAGCAAACTAAGTTCAAAGCAACAAATAAATACAAGCAACTAAACGAGTAAAAATGAGAATGAAATCAATTAAAAGGAATATAGATCATGGGATAAGGCAATTGACTCGGGTGAATTATCTATTGGGCGTTGGTGCTAGGCTCTAATCAATTCTTTTCTGAGGGCAAGAACCACTAATTTAAGACTAATCCATTTTCGTGGTACTAATCCCTTTCTCAAGTTCCTTAATTAACATAACTTTTTTTTTGCAATTAATGAATCAAGAAGCAATGTTTACACGTCCCTAAACCCATAATCACCTTAAACATCAAGTGTTAATTAGCTAAGATGTGAAATGCTCATTTGAAATTCTCCTAGACATTTTCACAAACATCTTTCGAGAATGAAAAGACCATGTTCTAGAATTTGATTAGCTACTTTAAACCTAGCTTTAAATGCATCTCAAATGAAGGATTCTCTATATTCTAAGCCTAATACACCTAACCCAATTTCTAATCACCCTAATCTACCTAACCCACAATCCATCAGATCACTACTCACTTATGGGAATAAAGAAAATCAAAACAAAGGCTAATGAAAAATTAAATATGATTAGAGAAATGAGATAAGATTACGAAAACTTTAAATAAACATCAAAGATTCAAGATCATTCAAGAAAAACAAGAGGTAAATTTAAGAGAAAAATCCTAGACAAATCCAACTTAGGGGTTTTAATGTCTCTAAACATATATATAGTAAAGAGAGAAGGAACCGGGTCAACCCAGGATAAACCGGATTAAATCCGAATTTGTGCGTAAAACGTCAATTTGTAGGATCCTGGAGATCGACCTATCTAGCAACAAGATCAATCAAACTGACATTTTTCATCCCAAGAAGTCTCTGACATTTGTTTGATCGATTCATCCAGGCGGAAGGATCGATCCAGGTGACATCCGAAAACTCCTCATTTTGACACTGGTGTGTGTTTGATCGACCATGTTCATCGATCCTTCTGGTGAAGTGGATCGATCTAGGTGACATTTTTCGTACTTTCGCTTTGTGTTTTTTTGATCGATCCAGGGAGTTGCCTTGGTCGATCAAATGTACACTGATGGATTTCTTGTCTTTCTTCACTCTTCTTAATGCTCTTTCAACTCCACTTGGTTCCTCCTACTCCTAAGCCTCCATTGTCCTTGAAAAAGACTAAGAATTCAATAAAAATGCATGGAAAGAAGCCTAGGACTCTAACACTCAACTAAATGTGAATGGGAGTAAAAAATGAAGAGAAATACACAAAATGCTAGACAAATGGCTTTGAAAGTTAAGAAAAATGCATGCTAAGAATGCTAAAATACGAATACATCAACTCTCACAGACTTTTCTTTTGCTTGTTCTGAAGCAAACAAGAAAGAACAAACCAAAGAAGAGGTTTGAAAGTGAGAACTCAAAACCGAAAGGACTAACAAAGCATTCAACATCATATCTCAAGATAAGACGTAATCATCACACAAATGAATCCCTACTCAATTATTCTTTTTTCACCTATCGCAACTCCAATCTTTTGCCTCTGGACTACAAAGCTATGGTTCTACTTGATTCCTATCAACCATATCTTTAACATTCAATTAGACTGTCGAGGCGCGATCTCGTTCATGGCATAATGATCAAGTTCACTTGGCATGGTAAGAGAAAGGCTTAAAGAACAATGAAAGAGGAGGTTTGAAATGTTTTTGGTGGTTAACTCTCAATGAAAGGAGTGTTTGACAAATTGTAAAAGCAAGAAAGAAAAGAATAATTTATGCATACAAGGTTTCATTTCCAATTACTATCCAATCCCTTTTATGCACACTCAATCTCTCTTTTCTTTTTACTTCACAAAAACCTTTAGCTTGATTAGCCACTTTGAAACTCACTCTTTCTTTCAAACTCTAGGGAAAATTTTTCCTTTAAAAACTTGCTATTTTCTCTTAAACTTGTTTGACTCCTCTAAGCTTTTTTTTTTAATCTTCTTTCTTATTCTAGAGGAGACTAACACATTTTTATTTCATTTTTTTAGAGTTTTCTTGTTTTCTTGTTGCTTCTTCCCTAGAGCTTCTTTCTTAGAGCTTAGAGCTTCTTTCATTTTATCTCTTAACCTCTCTTTATTACCTCACTTCCTATGCTTTAAACTCACACATATAAACACTTTCTTTCTTTGAAATCCCTCCCTAAAAGCTAGTCTTAGAAACAATAAACAAGCCTTAATTGGAAACTATCCTTGTCGTTCTAATGCTTACAAGATTTTACACATGCAACACTCAAGAAAAAGACCTCACTCAAAGATTAAATGCAAAGGTTTCAAAGAAAAGATAGGGTTTCAAGGGTGTGGTACCTTCTCAAAATTGGAGATAGGCCATTCAAGTCACTAAAGAGTGGTAAAATAGATAAGATGACTTGAATGTGCAGTGTTTAATCCATGATCAAGATCTAAAGGCCATAAAGAAGATTAAGGTCAATTAAAGTCTAATAAGATAGAGATGGCATCAATTCAAACAAGCTTCCACAGTAACAATTAGTTTTGAGCTAAGAGGTCAAGATGCAAAGAAGAAAACTTTTCAATGATTTACTTAAGTAATAGAGATGCATTATCAAGAGATTCAGATTGAATGCTAAGTCAAAAAGCTTTACAAGGAAATTATATCATTGTTCTCATATGTACAATGCAAATGCAACCTAGAATGAGCATACATGTAAATGAGAAAATCTTTTTGGGTTTTTTCGAATTTTTTTTCAAATTTTCTGAGTGCAAATGCAATGCATGAGGCTCAAAGGGAAACAAAACAAAACAAATTAGATGTTTTATTAGCAACGGCTCTCCCCCCGAACTTATTTCTCACTGTCTCGGTGAGATAAGTAAACCGAAGAAGAGAGCAAAACACATTAAAATCACACACAATAAAATGAAAGCAAAGCAATTAAATAAAAGGAAACACAAAATAACATGTCGTAAAGACAATGGTAAGCGGGGTACTTGGGATTAGGGGTTATGGGTGGTGGTAAAGGTGCTTCGTCTTGGGCGGTGGATACCTCTTAGGCGTATGATAGTGCCTCATAGAGTATCAACCCCTTGTTGCCATGGCTCAAGCTCACCTTCCTACCAAGCCACACTTGTCTCTTCTTCTTGAACCTCTTTTCTTTGTCGTAGCTAATACATGCTCCTCCTCACGGGCTCTCTTTGCACCTCTTCTTGGAGCGTTGGTTCCTCCTCGAAATATACATATCCAGGTGGTTGTAGCTTCTTGCACTTCTTCTTGATGTTGTCCAGCATTTTCAACAACCACTTGTTAATCCTTCCTTGCTTCTTGAATTCACCATGGATAATGGCTTCACGTTCGTTCGTGGGTGTGAAGCTTATCTCGGGTAGATGAAAGTTCGAGAACTCTCCTTCGTTCACAACCTCTTCTTGGGACATCTCTTGGTGTATATCTTGGTCTCCATAATTGTCCAAGAGGTTACCACCTTCTTGAGTTAGCTCAACCTCATAGTATTCTTCCTCTTCAAGGTCGAACTCTAGGTTGTCTTTGCTCTTGAGGGAAGTAAACTTCTTGTTCGGAAGTATGAAGTGGTGCCTCTCATCATCTTGATTTGTGAGTATGTAGTTGTAGGGTGAATATTACAAATGGTTGCCCTTGATGATCCTTACCTGCACTACATATCAATGTAGTTTCTATCCACATTTGGCATGATCTTGGAGATGTTGATCCCGACGTGGACAAAGATTGGCATAAGGACTACGCTGATGGAAATGAAAGGGCTCTTATGTGTTCGGATGGAAGGCAACCCCTTGGCAAATATCATCCCAATGTTCACATTATCACCAAGTATATCTTCAAATATTTCATAACTTTTTTTTTCTTCATCATCTTCATCATCGTCATCATTGGCATCGTCTATTATGAAATGCTTAACTCCTTGGTAAAGGAAGTTGAGCTCATCTGTTGTTATCGCGTTGACCTCTTTTTCCCCATAAAACGTATAGCCCAAAACCCTGGTGATATATCGTAGCATAATAACTTGCATATTCGGCATTCTCACCAACGAGGCTCCAAAACGCATCCGCTAGGGTGAATTTTGAGAATTTTATGGATGGCTTCTTCTTAATGTCATAGATGTCGCACAAATCAAAGAGTGAGAGGGTGTAGCCCTTGTTCCCAAGCTTGAACACGATGTACCCCTCCGATGTTTTTTAGAGCGGGTTTTTCGTATCCCAACTTTATGGTGGCTATGAACTCTCTAGTGAGATAATCGTACGTTAGGTGATCCATATTTGCAAACACTTGGAGTCCTATTTTCTTCATAGTTCTATTGAAATATCCTAACAAGTCCATATCATGTAGGAGTCTTCTATCTACCCAACTAGTTGCGTGCATTTCCACTTCTCTCAAGTCCTCGAGGCTCTTTACCTCTTTGGTAATCCATGTAACTTTCGATCCACGAGGTAACTTTCGACGAAGGCCTTGGATTTAGAGGTGGTCACAACTTTCTTCCCCTTATTCGTACTTGAGGATGATGCCATTGGTACCTACATTTTAGCGATTTAGAAAGTTAGTTCATTGAGGTGAGCCATACAATTGAAATGCAAGAAGACTCACGAGTTTATAGAATACCATAAAATCCTCATTTCATCATTTTTCCAAGTAATAGCAAGGTGTGTTCAAGAGCATGAATGTGATTTGAAATTTTTTTGATAAAAGAATGATTATAATAGAAAGTTAGGATGATTCAAAGCATACAAGATATGAAATGATCCATAAATTTGCAAAATCACTACTATTCAGAACTATTCGCTACAATTTACATTCAAGAACTTATTGGGAATAGATTTTGAGTTCTAAGGAGAATAGAGAGTGAGAAGTTCATACCTTGTTATTTGAATGGATGATGAGAAATGAAGCACTTGCAGAGGATGCTAGATTGGTGTGATGAAGTGCAAATGTATCAAAGAGAGTGCTTAGCAAGATAGAGATTTTTGTGATTTGAATGAGAAAGAGATAAATTCTTATATAGAGGTTTTTTGTAGTGGGAGACATGAGTGATCATTATGCAAAAGAAAAAGGAAATGTTGGTGGAGTAGTTACAAGTAGGTGGAGTTGCAAATGAGCATGTGCAAAATGGGAGAAATCGTTTGAAGAACCAAATCAAAACACAAGGAAAGGATGGAAGAAAACTTACCTGGTGTCCATTTGATCGATCAATTTGATCGATCTAATGGGGAGATTAGGTCGATCAAACTGACACTTTTGGCAATGCTTCAATTTTTCCTGCAAGCACTCATTTAATCGATCAGTTTGATCGATCTAATGGGGAGTCTTGGTCGATCAAACTAACACTTTTTTCCACTGGCGTGTAGCTTTGATCGACTCATTTGATCGACCTATCCAAGCAGAAGGATCGATCTAATTTATGTTTTTAGAGGAGGTACATTTTCTAAAACTGATATTTTACCTTATCTTGCTTTTTTTTGCCTCCAAAACCAACCATGATTGTTCCCTTTGCTTCCTACAAACAAAAGCACACAAAGACACAAATAAAAGTAGCTAAAACATAAGATAAATATGTACAAAGGATACCATGGTATTGCCTTGTTGGGGTCAATTTCCACCTACTGAGAATCAACGATTCAAAATGATTAAGTATAGAAGAAAAATCAGCTGTTCGGATTCTCATAACGGGTACCATGACCCGTGGCTAAGCAGAATGGATTATGTAAATGGATTGGGTACCCCGACCCGTAGTGCCACACACGGGTTCGGGTACCCCGACCCATAATGCCACACACGGGTTTGGGTACCCCGACCCGTAACAACACACAGGTCGGGTACCCCGACCCGTAACGATACATGGATTCGGGTATCCCGACCCGTAACAACACATGGGTCGGATACCCCGACCCGTAACAACACATGGTCGGGTACCCCGACCCGTAATGATACATTGGTCGGGTACCCCGACCCGTAATGATACATGGGTCGGGTACTCTGACCCGTAACGACACATGGGTTTGGGTACCCCGACCCGTAACGATACACGGGTCGGGTACCCCGACCCGTAATGATACATGGGTCGGGTACCCTGACCCGTCATGATACATGGGTCGGGTACCCCGACACGTAACGATATATGGGTCCGGATACCCCGATCTGTAACAGAATAGATGGATCGAGTAAGCCAAGGCAGACCAACGATATTTAGTTGTGGGAATCCCGAGCCGAACCAGAGTCAAGTCCAGTGAACCCGAGCCGTAGGTGATGGGTTCAATGAAACCAAGACAGGCCCAAGACAACAAGGAATTCAAGACAAGCCCACAAGTAGAAGTGAACCGAACCTGGACAAGAAGCCTAGCAGGCCGAACTGACTTAAGAAAGGAAATACCCGAAGAAACATGAAATATTCCTTATCTTTTAGGAATAGGTTTGGCCGACTCTGTCTTGTATATATATTCATGTACTTCCTTTGGAAAAAGGGATCCGTAATTTTACCTAGCAAACACTTGTTAATCTCCGCAACAGCTTTCTAAACAGCCTTAATAAAAACACCATCTTTGGATCTCTGTTTGGCTAAAATGACTTCGGCCGCGTCATCTTCCAGCTTCGTATAGAAATGACTTCGGCCAGGCAGCTCCGTATAGACTAAACTTCCGCCAGGATTGTCTTCGGCAGCTTTGACTCCGGCCAGACAGTTTCATATGGAATTGACTTCGGCTAGATAGTTCCGTATGGTTTTGACTTCAGCCAGACAGCTCTGTATGGATTTGACTTCAGCTATACAGTTTCGTATCACGGTCGAAGTGAGGGCTTGCCGATGTGGTCATGCTAGCCGAAATCTCCGTGTTTGCCAAAGTCTCCAAGCTTGCCGAAGTCTCCGTGTTTGCCGAAGTCTCCAAGCTTGCCGAAGTCTCCAAGCTTGCCGAAGTCTCCGTGTTTGCCAAAGTCTCCAGTGCTTGCTCAAGTCTCCAAGCTTGCTGAAGTCTCCGTGTTTGCCGAAGTCTCCGTGTTTGCCTAAGTCTCCAAGCTTGCTGAAGTTTCCGTGTTTGCCTAAGTCTCCAAGCTTGCCGAAGTCTCCGTGTTTGCCTAAGTCATCGTGTTTGCCGAAGTCTCTGTGTTTGCCGAAGTCTCCAAGCTTGCCGAAGTCTCCAAGCTTGCCGAAGTCTACGTGTTTGCCGAAGTCTCCAAGCTTGCTGAAGTCTCCGTGTTTGCCTAAGTCTCCAAGCTTGCCAAAGTCTCCGTGTTTGCCGAAGTCTCCAGTGCTTGCCGAAGTCTCAAAGCTTGCCAAAGTTTCCGTGTTTGCATAAGTCTCCAAGCTTGCTGAAGTCTCCGTGTTTGCCTAAGTCTCCGTGCTTGCCAAAGTCTACGTGTTTGCCAAAGTCTCCGTGTTTGCCTAAGTCTCCATGCTTGCCAAAGTCTCTAGTGTTTTCCGAAGTGAAGCAAAGCTTTTGCCGATGTGAGCCAAAGCTTGCCTAAGTGGAGACAAGGCTTGCCTAAGTGGAGACAAGGCTTGCCTAAGCGGAGACAAAGCTTGCCTAAGTGGAGACAAGGCTTGCCTAAGCGGAGACAAAGCTTGCCTAAGTGGAGACAAGGCTTGCCTAAGCGGAGACAAGGCTTTGCCGAAGCTTCCAGCGCTTGCCGAAGTCTCCGTATTTGCCGAAGTCTCCGTGCTTGCCGAAGTGTCCATGCTTGCCGAAGTCTCCATGCTTGCCGAAGTCTCCGTGTTTGCCGAAGTCTCCAATGCTTACCGAAGTCTCCGTGTTTGCCGAAGTCTCCATGCTTGCAGAAGTCTCCATGCTTGCCGAAGTCTCCGTGCTTGTCGAAGTCTCCATGCTTGCCAAAGTCTCCAGTGCTTGCTGAAGTCTCCGTGTTTGCCGAAGTCTCCAATGCTTGCCGAAGTGGAGCAGAGCTTTGCCGATGTGAGCCAAAGCTTGCCTAAGTGGAGACAAGGCTTGCCTAAACGGAGACAAAGCTTGCCTAAGTAGAGACAAGGCTTGCCTAAGTGGAGACAAGGCTTACCTAAGCGGAGACAAAGGCTGCCTAAGCGGAGACAAGGCTTGCCTAAGCGGAGACAAAGCTTGCCTAAGGTGAGACAAGACTTGCCTAAGTGGAGACAAGGCTTGCCTAAGCGGAGACAAAGCTTGCCTAAGTGGACACAAGGCTTGCCTAAGCGGAGACAAAGCTTGCCTAAGTCTCCGTGTTTGCCGAAGTCTCCAATGCTTACCGAAGTCTCCGTGTTTGCCAAAGTCTCCGTGCTTGCCGTAGTCTCCATGCTTGCCGAAGTCTCCGTGCTTGCCGAAGTCTCCATGCTTGCCGAAGTCTCTAGTGCTTGCCGAAGTTTCCGTGTTTGCCGAAGTCTCCAATGCTTGCCGAAGTCTCCTCTTTGCCGAAGTGGAGCAGAGCTTTGCCGATGTGAGCCAAAGCTTGCCTAAGTGGAGACAAGGCTTGCCTAAGTGGAGACAAGGCTTGCCCAAGCGGAGATAAAGATTGCCTAAGTGGAGACAAGGCTTGCCTAAGTGGAGACAAGGCTTGCCTAAGCGGAGACAAAGCTTGCCTAAGTGGAGACAAGGCTTGCCTAAGCAGAGACAAAGCTTGCCTAAGTGGAGATAAGGCTTTGCCGACGTCTCTCCTCTTTTTTCCGAAGTGGAGCAAAGCTTTGCCGATGTGAGCCAAAGCTTACCTAAGTGGAGACAAGGCTTTGCCAAAGTGAAGACAAGGCTTGGTTGGAATGGCCTATCTCGTGCTCAAGCGGACTCGTATAGAAACGACTTAGGCGCAATTCCAGCCTTGTCCGATTCTTCGTATTTCCACATTTAGCCATTTTTCCATTGATCGCAGCTGGGTGGGTTTTGACCCCAACAGTTAGCCCCCCAGCTCGGTAGTTTCAATGATGATAGTGCCGAGGTAGAGGAAGTCCAAGCTGGGATCAATGTGCTTTGTCGATTGATACGAGCTGAGTCGACATGACACCGAGTCCGTTGATTTCTTCGTTGTTGAAACTCGTTGCTCGAATGCTTTTTTATCCAAGGAGGACTGGTCTGTTTTGCTATATCTTGTGTTAATGTCAAGGCCAACGATTTGTTTGCTTCATTTGGAATGATCACGTTAGTGTAAGCATACGTGCTCCGATTACGAGCATAGGTGTTTTGACCAACGATTTAGTTGTCGGGTTTTCGGATGAACATTTTGGTTTACGGATACGCTACCGTAAGCATATCCGTTCCGACAATGGACACGTAGTACTGTTGCGACCAACGATCCGTTTGTTGGGTTTAGGATGAACATTTCGGTTGACAGATACGCTACCGTAAGCATATCCGCTCTGACAATGGACATGTAGTACTGTTATGACCAACGATTTGTTTGTTGGGTTTAAGATGAACATTTCGGTTTACGGATACGCTACCGTAAGCATATCCGCTCCGACAATGGACATGTAGTACTGTTGCGACCAACGATTCGTTTGTTGGGTTTTTGATGAGCATTTCGGTTTATGGATACGTTACCATAAACGTGTCCGCTCCGACAATGGACATCTAGTACTGTTGCAACCAACGATTCGTTTGTTGGGTTTAAGATGAACATTTCGGTTTACGGATACGCTACCATAAGCATATCCGTTCCGACAATGGACATAGACATTTATATAGCGCGCGCTTTTAATCGGCTAGGATGTAATAGTTAGATCGGCAAAGGATGTAGTAGTTCATTGCTGTGGCTAGCAGCAACGAGAGTGAGATGAGGTGCCTGTTTAGTTAGGACTTTGAGTAATCCGTGAAGGATGCGAATGGGATGCCTGTTTTTGTTAAGGCTTTAGTAACCCGTGAAGGATGTGGTATGATGATCTTAGCTTCAAAAAACTTGTATTAAGTAGACATAAAGCCTATTATGAAGGTGGGAGTATACGAGTATACGTACCCACTCCCCCCCCCTTTTTTTAAAGAGGGGGGCAGCTGAACCCATCCAAAGACGAGCTGCCTACGTACCCTTTGCAGGGATCTAGCTGCCCCGTAGTTCGTGTGAAGTGACTCAGTGATCCGTAAAACTTTGCTTTGATAGCTCGTTCTTAGATTGCTGATCCAGCTTGGCTCTCTTTTCCTTCGTCTTCGTGTTAAGCTTTGCTATGGGATTTCTGAGCTTATGCTCGGCCATAACACAAATTCGGGACTCCTTCTGATTTCCACGAATGGTTTGGATACCATTAGGCGTTGAGAACTTTATGCAGATATGGTATGTTGAGGCCACGGCGGGCATCGTATTTAACCAAGGGGTTCCCATAATAACGTTGTAGATTACTGGCTGATCGGCCACCAAAAACTCCACAATTTTGGTTATCTCTCTAGCCCGAACAGGTAGCTTGATTGTTCCGATTGTCATTGTCGTTTCTCCGGAGAATCCAGTAAATGGTTTTGGAGTTGCCGTTACTTCGGATAGGTCGACGTTCATTCTTCTGAGAGTCTCTTTGAAGATTATGTCCACCGTGCTTCCCGTGTCTACCAACACTCTGGCCACATCGCAATCGTTGATGATTAGCTCGATTACGAGAGGGTCATCGTGAGGTTTGTCGATTCCGGTAGTCTCCCTTTCTTCAAATGTGATTACGTCATTTGGGAACTTAGAAGGCTCGGACCAATTGACGCTAACGTCGGCTCGTCGTTGAAAAGCTTTAATCGACGAGACGGTGTCTGAGCAATAGTGAGATCTGCCCATTATCATATTTATTCTTCTTCTTGTCCTAGCTTGCGGGACGTCATCATCCTGCCTCCCTCGCTTAGGAAGGTCTTCATTGACCTGCTCAGAGAGGTTCGCGTTGGTATCCATGTCAAATTCCTTGAGGCTGATATCACCTTTGAGTTTACCAGCTGCCAACTTTGCAGCGAGTTTTAAGCCCAGAATACGGCAATCTGCAGTCGAATATCCGAAGATATGGTGATGTTCGCAATAAGCCATTTCTTCGTAAGTTCCTTGGCCCCTGGTCCACGTGCTATTCCATGTACCTCTTCCTCGGCCTTGGCCTTATCCTTCACCGTATCCTGACGAGTCAACTTGGTAATTATGGGCTCCTTTGAAACCTCTTTCGTGCTGGACATATTTGTTGGGGTCAAAACCCGCCCAGCTGTGATCAATGGGAAAATGGCTAAGTATGAAAATACGAAGAATCGGAGAAGGCCGAAATTGTGCCTAAGTCATTTCTGTACGAGTCCACTTAAGCACAAGAGAGGCCATTCTGGCTAAAGCAGCTCCATTTTCGGCAAAGGAAACTTCGGCAAGCCTAGCTCACTTCGGCAAGGGAGACTTCGGCAAGCCTAGCTCACTTCGGCAGGGAGACTTCGGCAAAGAAAAGAGAGACTTAGGCAAGCCTTGTCTTCACTTAGGCAAGCTTTGTCTCCACTTAGGCAAGCCTTGTCTTCACTTAGGCAAGCTTTGTCTCCACTTAGGCAAGCTTTAGCTCACTTCGGCAGGGAGACTTCGGCAAAGAAAGGAGAGACTTAGGCAAGCCTTGTCTCCGCTTAGGCAAGCCTTGTCTTCACTTAGGCAAGCTTTGTCTCCACTTAGGCAAGCTTTGGCTCGTATCGGCAAGAGCCTTGTCTTCACTTAGGCAAGCCTTGAAGGAAGCATCACTTCGGCAGCCCACTTCGGCAGCCTGACTTCGGCAGCTTACTTCGGCAGCCTAGTCACTTCGGCAGCCCACTTCGGCAGCCCACTTCGGCAGCCTGACTTCGGCAGCCTAGCTCACTTCGGCAGCCCACTTCGGCAGCCTGACTTCGGCAGCTCACTTCGGCAGCCTAGTCACTTCGGCAGCCTAGTCACTTCGGCAGCTCACTTCGGCAGCCTAGTCACTTCGGCAGCCCACTTCGGCAGCCTGACTTCAGCAGCTCACTTCGGCAGCCTAGTGACTTCGGCAGCTCACTTCGGCAGCCTGACTTCGGCAGCCTAGTGACTTCGGCAGCTCACTTCGGCAGCTTCGCTTCGGCAGCCTGACTTCGGCAGCCTAGTCACTTCGGCAGCCCACTTCGGCAGCCTGACTTCGGCAGCTCACTTCGGCAGCCTAGTCACTTCGGCAGCCCACTTCGGTAGCCTCACTTCGGCAGCTCACTTCGGCAGCCCACTTCGGCAGCCTAGTCACTTCGGCAGCCCACTTCGGCAGCCTGACTTCGGCAGCTCACTTCGGCAGCCTAGTGACTTCGGCAGCTCACTTCGGCAGCTTCGCTTCGGCAGCCCGACTTCGGCAGCCTAGTCACTTCGGCAGCCCACTTCGGCAGCCTGACTTCGGCAGCTCACTTCGGCAGCCTAGTCACTTCGGCAGCCCACTTCGGCAGCCTCACTTCGGCAGCTCACTTCGGCAGCCTACTTCGGCAGCCTGACTTCGGCAGCTCACTTCGGCAGCCTAGTCACTTCGGCAGCCTAGTCACTTCGGCAGCCTAGTCACTTCGGCAGCCTAGTCACTTCGGCAGTCCACTTCGGCAGCCTGACTTCGGCAGCTCACTTCGGCAGCCTAGTCACTTCGGCAGCCCACTTCGGCAGCCTCACTTCGGCAGCTCACTTCGGCAGCCCACTTCGGCAGCCTGACTTCGGCAGCTCACTTCGGCAGCCTAGTGACTTCGGCAGCCCACTTCGGCAGCTTCGCTTCGGCAGCCTGACTTCGGCAGCCTAGTCACTTCGGCAGCCCACTTCGGCAGCCTGAGTTCGGCAGCTCACTTCGGCAGCCTAGTCACTTCGACAGCCCACTTCGGCAGCCTCACTTCGGCAGCTCACTTCGGCAGCCCACTTCGGCAGCCTGACTTCGGCAACCCACTTCGGCAGCCTGACTTCGGCAGCTCACTTCGGCAGCCTAGTCACTTCGGCAGCCCACTTCGGCAGCCTCACTTCGGCAGCTCACTTCGGCAGCCCACTTCGGCAGCCTAGTCACTTCGGCAGCCCACTTCGGCAGCCTGACTTCGGCAGCTCACTTCGGCAGCCTAGTCACTTCGGCAGCCCACTTCGGCAGCCTCACTTCGGCAGCTCACTTCGGCAGCCCACTTCGGCAGCCTGACTTCGGCAACCCACTTCGGCAGCCTGACTTCGGCAGCTCACTTCGGCAGCCTAGTCACTTCGGCAGCCCACTTCGGCAGCCTCACTTCGGCAGCTCACTTCGGCAGCCCACTTCGGCAGCCTGACTTCGGCAGCTCACTTCGGCAGCCTAGTGACTTCGGCAGCTCACTTCGGCAGCTTCGCTTCGGCAGCCTGACTTCGGCAGCTCACTTCGGCAGCCTAGTGACTTCGGCAGCTCACTTCGGCAGCTTCGCTTCGGCAGCCTCACTTCGGCAGCTTCATTTCGGCAGCTCACTTCGGCAGCTTCACTTCGGCAGCCCACTTCGGCAGCCTCACTTCGGCAGCCCACTTCGGCAGCCTGACTTCGGCAGCCCACTTCGGCAGCCTCACTTCGGCAGCCCACTTCGGCAGCCTCACTTCGGCAGCTTCATTTCGGCAGCTCACTTCGGCAGCTCACTTCGGCAGCCCACGTCGGCAGCTTCGCTTCGACAGCTCCGCTTCGGCCACGATCCACTTCGGCCGCGATCCACTTCGGCCACGATCCTCTTCGGCCAAGCTCCACTTCGGCCATGCTCCACTTCGGCCAACGAGCTCGCTTCGACTATGATACGAATCCACTTAGGCACGATACGAGCTCGTTTCGGCCGAAGTCATTTTTATACGAAACTGCTTGGCCGAAGTCGAAATCATACGAGACTGCTTGGCCGAAGTGAGAATCCTACGAGACTGCTTGGCCGAAGTTAAAATCGTACGAAACTCTCCGGCCGAAGTCATACGAAACTGTCTGGCCGAAGTCATACGAAGCTGTCTGGCCGAAGTGATACGAAACTGTCTGGCCGAAGTCGATTCTATACAAAACCTGAAGACAACGCGGCCGAAGTCATTTTTATACGGAGCTGGAAGACGACGCGGCCGAAGTCATTTCTATGCAAGGACGACAAGCCCATCTCCGGCCCGCGCTGGGACAAAAGCCCACGAAGTCAAACCGACTCACGAGAACAGAAATCCCGAAGGATTGGGAAGTTTTCCTAATCCTTTTAGGATTGACCTGAACGACTCAAACAAGTATATATATCGATGTACATCTCTTGATAAAGGGATCCGCAATTTTACTTAGCAAAGAAAACCCTAGACTTTTTTGCTCTCCAACTCTTATACGCAAAAGCTTTCTTAACAGCTTAATAAAAACCATCTTTGGATCTCTCCGTTCGTGGTTCATCCGCAGAAATTTCATCCCCCTTAACAAACCTCCGACAAATTCTAATTGTGTTGATTTCGACTCCCACAATATTCAGAATCTTGGTTGCCCTTTTTGTTATTTGGTGGGTTCGGAGCAAAGGGAGGATAGTTCGTAAACTTCGCCTTTCCGTGCTTCTGGGCTAGGATCCTCACTTCTTCTTCGTTGGAGGCGAAGTCCGTTGCTCGATGCAATGCATCCTGGATCGTGGTTGGAGCGTTTAGCGCAATCTCCTTCCGAAAATTTGAGTCGAGCCATAGGGCTTTCTTTAATGCTTGCAACGCGGCTTCGTCACTTATCCCTTCTACCTTCGACAATACCGACTTGAATCGTTCGATGAAAGTTTGTAACGTCTCGTTTTGTCCTTGCCCCATGGTCCATAGATCCGCATCTGATGTTCGACGTTCCATGAATATAGCATAATGTTTGAGGAATGCCGACAACAGCTGATTGAAATTGTCGATCGAATTTCTTCCCAGGCTGGAGAACCATTGGAGAGCTGGACCTTTAAGGTGCTCAACGAACAAGAGACACTGACCAGCATCTGCTTCTCCTACTCTTAAGTTTGCTCGTCCGATCGCTATCGCGAAGGCGGTGAAGTGCTCCTTTGGATCAGCTTTTCCTTCGTAAACTGGTATCTTCATCTTCCCCAGATCGGAAACCCTTGCCTTGGTAATTCGAGTCGTGAATGGGGTGTTCTGTGCTTCTTCAAGCACTCGGTCGAGTTCGGGAGCTTTGCTGGTAGCTCTATGCATTTGAGATCGAACAAATTTCATCTCAGCGGCAGCTCGCTCCATGTCTGCCCAAATTTCGACCATCTCCTCCTTATGGGTTCGGATTATCGCTTTGCGTTCCTCTTCGATCTGGGCTCGTTGGGCCCAGAGGATGTTCTCTTCTTCCTCCGTAAGGTCTTGATCGTGGCCGAGGTTGGCACTGCTTCATTTGACTCGAGTTCGGGTTGCCACTGCGAGTTCAGCTACGAGGTGGTTGTCCGTGTCGTGTCCGCCCTCTGGGTTGTCTTCCAGGTCGATCACTGGGTTCATTCCGTCCACAGTTTGCGTGTTTGTTTCTTGTGCTACCGTGTTCAGTTCGGCGGTTACGGTTGGTTGGATCGGAGGAGGTAGTCCACCTGGGATTCTCGGCGCGTGGTGAGGCGTGGAAAAATCGAGGGCCGTTGGGTTGAGACGCCGGAGGGGGCACCTGATTAGGTCAACTCCAGAACTCCTACCTCGGGCTCGGCTTGCTGTTGCGAGGACTTCCAGCTTGTCTGCCATCGTGGTGTTTAGCTTATCCTGCTCCTCCACCTTTTTGAGCAGCGTTTCTAGCATCGTCTTTATCTGAGTCAGTGGCTCTGGGCTTGTCTCCGCGACTGTAGGCGTTGGTGTATCCGTAGCTCCAGATCCATCAATCCCCGTGTCCTGCGGGTCGTTAGTTCCTCCGTCGCTAGTCATCTTCTTCGAATCGTTCGTGCGGTGGTTCCTTGGAGTAAGAAAGTTTCAATTCCCCCTCCTTCTAGAGCCAAATTGTGGGAGTCGAAATCAACACAATTAGAATTTGTCAGAGGTTTGTTAAGGGGGATGAAATTTCTGCGGATGAACCACGAACGGAGAGATCCAAAGATGGTTTTATTAAGAAGTGTCGAAAAGCTTTCGTACAAGATTTTGAGAGCAAAAAAGTCTAGGGTTTTTTGCTAAGTAAATTGCGGATCCTCTTTTCAAGAGATGTACATGGATATATATACTAGTTTGAGTCGGCCGGGTTAATTCTAAAGAGATAAGGAAAACTTCCCAATCCTTCAGGATTTCTGTTTCAGCAAGTCAGCTTGACTTCGTGGGCCTTTGCATCGTTGTAGGCCGAAGATGGGCTTGTTGTCTTAGTATAGAAATGACTTCGGCCGCATCATCTTCCAACTTCGTATAGAAATGACTTCGGCCAGGCAGCTCCGTATAGACTTGACTTCGGCCAGGATTGTCTTTGGCAGCTTTGACTCCGGCCAGACAGTTTCGTATGGAATTGACTTCGGCTAGATAGTTCCGTATGGTTTTGACTTCAGCCGGACAGCTCTGTATGGATTTGACTTCCGCTACACAGTTTCGTATCACGGTCGAAGTGAGGGCTTGCCGACGTGGTCATGCTTGCCAAAATCTCCGTGCTAGCCGAAGTCTCCAAGCTTGCCGAAGTCTCCGTGTTTGCCGAAGTCTCCAAGCTTGCCGAAGTCTCCAAGCTTGCCGAAGTCTCCAAGCGTGCCGAAGTCTCTGTGTTTGCCGAAGTCTCCAGTGCTTGCCGAAGTCTCCAAGCTTGCCGAAGTCTCCGTGTTTGCCTAAGTCTCCAAGCTTGCTGAAGTCTCCGTGTTTGCCTAAGTCTCCAAGCTTGCCGAAGTCTCCGTGTTTGCCTAAGTCTCCGTGTTTGCCGAAGTCTCCGTGTTTGCCGAAGTCTCCAAGCTTGCCGAAGTCTCCAAGCTTGCCGAAGTCTCCGTGTTTGCCGAAGTCTCCAAGTTTGCCGAAATCTTTGTGTTTGCCTAAGTCTCCAAGTTTGCCGAAGTCTCCGTGTTTGCCGAAGTCTCCAGTGCTTGAAGAAGTCTCCAAGCTTGCCGAAGTCTCCGTGTTTGCCTAAGTCTCCAAGCTTGCTGAAGTCTCCGTGTTTGCCTAAGTCTCCGTGCTTGCCAAAGTCTCCGTGTTTGCCGAAGTCTCCGTGTTTGCCTAAGTCTCCATGCTTGCCGAAGTCTCCAGTGTTTGCCGAAGTGGAGCAAAGCTTTTGCCGAGGTGAGCCAAAGCTTGCCTAAGTGGAGACAAGGCTTGCCCAAGCGGAGACAAAGCTTGGCTAAGTGGAGACAAGGCTTGCCTAAGCGGAGACAAAGCTTGCCTAAGTGGAGATAAGGCTTGCCTAAGCGGAGACAAGGCTTTGCCGAAGCCTCCAGGGCTTGCCGAAGTCTCCGTATTTGCCGAAGTCTCCGTGCTTGCTGAAGCCTCCATGCTTGCCGAAGTCTCCTTGTTTGCCGAAGTCTCCAATGCTTACCGAAGTCTCCGTGTTTGCCGAAGCCTCCGTGCTTGCCGAAGTCTCCATGCTTGCCAAAGTCTCCGTGCTTGCCGAAGTCTCCATGCTTGCCGAAGTCTCCAGTGCTTGCCGAAGTCTCCGTGTTTGCCGAAGTCTCCAATGCTTGCCGAAGTTACTCTTTGCCGAAGTGGAGCAGAGCTTTGCCGATGTGAGCCAAAGCTTGCCTAAGTGGAGACAAGGCTTCCCTAAGCGGAGACAAAGCTTGCCTAAGTGGAGACAAGGCTTGCCTAAGCGGAAACAAGGCTTGCCTAAGCGGAGCCAAAGCTTGCCTAAGTGGAGGCAAGGCTTGCCTAAGCGGAGACAAAGCTTGCCTAAGTGGAGACAAGGCTTGCCTAAGCGTAGACAAGGCTTCCCTAAGCGGAGACAAAGCTTTCCTAAGTGGAGACAAGGCTTGCCTAAGCGGAGACAAAGCTTGCCTAAGTCTCCGTGTTTGCCGAAGTCTCCAATGCTTACCAAAGTCTTCGTGTTTGCCGAAGTCTCCGTGCTTGCCGAAGTCTCCATGCTTGCCGAAGTCTCCGTGCTTGCCGAAGTCTCCATGCTTGCCGAAGTCTCCAGTGCTTGCCAAAGCCTCCGTGTTTGCCGAAGTCTCCAATGCTTGTCGAAAGTCTCCTCTTTGCCGAAGTGGAGCAGAGCTTTGCCGATGTGAGCGAAAGCTTGCCTAAGTGGAGACAAGGCTTGCCTAAACGGAGATAAAGCTTGCCTAAGTGGAGACAAGGCTTGCCTAAGCGGAGACAAAGCTTGCCTAAGTGGAGACAAGGCTTGCCTAAGCGGAGAAAAAGCTTGCCTAAGTGGAGATAAGGCTTTGCCGACGTCTCTCCTCTCTTTGCCGAAGTGGAGCAAAGCTTTGCCGATGTGAGCCAAAGCTTGCCTAAGTGGAGACAAGGCTTTGCCGAAGTGAAGACAAGGCTTGGTTGGAATGGCCTATCTCGTGCTTAAGCGGACTCGTATAGAAACAACTTAGGCGCAATTCCAGCCTTGTCCGATTCTTCGTATTTTCACACTTAGCCATTTTTCCATTGATCGCAGCTGGGTGGGTTTTGACCCCAACAGCGAACACCATCACATCTATGGAAATTCCACCGCAAACTATCGCATCCTTGGCTTGAAACTTGCCAAAAAGTTAGCGACGTGGAGGAAACATCAGCCTTAATGATTTCAAGATAGATGTGAACACATACAAACCCAACCAGACAAAGGAAGATCATTCCGAGCGTGATAGACGGGACGACGAGGCACCATCCTCCGGATCGAGAAGGAGAATAAGCATGATAATGGGAGGATCTCATTATTTCTCGGATACTGTCTCATCGATCAAAGCATTCCAGTGACGGGCAGATGTCAGGATCAACTGGTCCATACCCTCAAAGTTTTGATGAACCTAGACGACCGGGAAAAGGCAGCCTTCATAACAGATCGCGAGATATACTGCTACAAGGTGATGCCATTTGGTCTGAAAAATGTTGGAGCGACATATCAGCGACTAGTGAACAAGATGTTCGCCAGTCAACTCGGAAAACAATGGAGGTTTATAGAGTAGACATGATGGTGAAGTCACTTAGGGAACAGGATCACATATCTCACCTAGAGGAGTGCTTTGCGCGATTGAATTATCATAACATGAAGTTGAAGCCGACCAAATGCAGATTCACGGTCACATCAGGAGAATTCCTTGTATACTTGGTTACTCAAAGTAGAAGCAAACCCAAACCAGATTGACGCACTCATTCAGATGGCTTCACCAAGGACAAAAGAGAGGTGCAAAGACTTACCGGGAGGGTAGCCGCACTCAACAGATTCATCTCACGATCCACCAAAAAATGTTTGCCTTTCTATGATACTTTGCTGGGAAACAAGAAGTTCGAATGGACCGAAAAATGTGAAGAAGCGTTTCAACAACTGAAGACCTACCTAACTATCCCTCCCATTCTTGCAAAACCAGTAGCAGGAGAGCCGCTTTTTCTATACACCGCAATTTCCGCCACAACAGTAAGCGGCGTGCTATTTTGAGATGAATGCGGGGAACATAAGCCAATCATCTACATCAGCAAAACTCTGACAGACGCTGAGACGAGGTACCCAAAAATGGAAAAATTGGCACTATCTGTCGTAATGGTTGCAAGAAAACTGAGGCCATACTTCCAGTTGGACTCGATCATCGTCCTGAGCACCTTCCCGATAAGGTCCATTTTTCACAGCCCGAGTCAATCAGGAAGGCTAGAAAAATGGGCAATCGAGCTGAGCGGATATGATATCGAGGATCACTGACGCACATGTGCAAAATCTCAAGTCCTGGCCGATTTCCTAGTTGAACTCCCTGAAGATAGCATTGTCCATGAAACACCAAGCCCGTCCTGGCAGCTTCACGTTGATGGCTCATCCTCCAAAAGCGGCTCAGGAGTAGGGATACGTCTAACCTCTCCAACCGGTGAACTTCTGGAACAGTTAGTTCGCTTAGGTTTTTGCGCATCCAACAACGAAGCATAATACGAAGCCCTGATCGCCGGGATGAAACTCGCTGGTGGCCTGAAGATTTAGCAGGTTCACGCGTTCTGCGATTCTCAGTTAGTCGCAAATCAATTCAGTGGCGAGTATGCAGTGAAGGATGGTTGAATTGAAGCTTACCTAAAGATCGTCAAGGAATTGGCTGCGCGATTCACAGAATTCGTACTGACACGCATCCCATGAGGAGAGAATACTTCGGCCGACGCGCTTGCAGCTCTTTCATCAACTTCTGATCCGGATCTAAAGAGAATTATCCCGTAGAATTCATTCAGCAATCAAGCATCAATCTTTCCGATACAGTGAACGCCATAACTCGTTTACAAGCAGCTAAGCAAGCAAGAGAAGTCACAAATGGGCAGGAGGAGACAGCTGAAATACAGGAAGGACCGGTAAACCCGCCATCAATCGAACCATATATTGCTCCAATGGAAGAGGACATTCTCGAAGAGTCGGCAATCATCGGAAGCAATGACGATCCAGTCATCAAATTAAAAATCGATGAGGAAGAAAGCAAGATCAACGATGAAGCAGAGTATGGCTGCGACAAAAATTGGCTCAACACAATCAGAGAATATATATAGGATAGAGCCTTACCTGCAGAGAAATGGGCAGCTCGTAAACTTCGGGCCCAAGCAGCTCGTTACGTTTTACTCGATGGGAACGTCTTTAAGTGGAGATTCTCAGGACCATTGTTAAGTTGCGTAGAAGGAAAGGACGCAAGGAAGATCATGGAAGAAGTTCACAATGGTTCATGCGGTAATCATTCAGGAGGGAGAGAGCACTAGGAATAAAAGTTAAATGTCACAGTTATTATTGGCCAACTATGATCAAAGACTGCAAGGAGTTTTCAGCTAAATGCGAGAAATATCAACGCCACGCGCCGATGATTCACCTACTAAACGAAGTGCTCTCCTCAATTATCATCACCGTACCCATTCATGCGGTGGTCCATGGATATCATCGGGCCGTTACACCCCTCAAAGCAGATGCTATTCCTGTTGGTTTTGACAGATTGTTTTTTTCGAAATGGGTCGAAGCTGACTCCTACGCTAGCATTAAAGACGCATAAGTGGAGGCCTTTGTCTGGAAGAATATTATATGTCGGCATGGAGTATCATACGATATCCTGAAGGACAATGGCTCGCAGTTCATTTCTAATCGTTTCGAAGCTTTCTCCAAAAAATGGAAAATCAGACTTAGCAAGTCCACTCCAAGGTATCCACAAGGGAACTGTCAAGCAGAAGTAATCAATAAAACAATCCTTGATGGTTTGAAAAAGCGTCTCGATGAAAAAAAAGGACATTGGACAGATGAATTAAAGGGAGTGATGTGGTCTCACCGTACAGCTCCAAATCGAGCAACTGGTGAAACCCCATTCGCTCTTGTCTACGAGGTGGAGTGTGTCATTCCACAAGGAATACATTTTTCTGGAGTGCACTGTAGACTTCTTCCAGAACAAGAAGGACTCAATCAACCTATTACTGCTTGACGAGTGGGATCTAATTAACGAAAGACGGGATCAGGCCTTGGTCAGGATCCAAAACTATCAGAACGCAGCAGCAAAGTACTACAATTCCAACGTTCGAATACGAAGATTTTACGAAGAAGACTTAGTTTTACCCAAAGGTTTCCAGAACACAGCTGAAACAAATGCCGGAAAACTGGGAGCAAACTGGGAAGGACCTTACAAAATCACAGAGGTCTTCAAACCCAGTGTTTACAAACTCGCCAGTATGACCAATGTTCCACTACCGAGATCATGGAACGCGATGCATCTCAAGAAATACTATCACTAAGTTATTTCACACGAACTACGGGGCGACTTGATTCCTGCAAAGGGTACATAGGCAGCCCGTCTTCGGAGGGGTTCAGTTGGCCCCTCCTTTAAAAAAGGGGGGGGGGGAGAGTGAGTACGTATACTCGTATACTCCCATATTTGTAGCAGACTATGTCTAATTAAAGCAAATTTTTCGAAGCTAAGGTCTTCAAATCACACCCTTTACGAATTATTCAAGGTCTTAACTAAACAGACATCTCATCTCACCCTCGTTGCTGCTGGCCACAGCAACGAACTACTACATCCTTTACGGATCTAAACTATCACATCCTTCTCAAGATTAAAAGCGCGCTGTATAAATATTTATTCATTGTCGGAGCGGATATGTTTATGGTAACGAATCCGTAAACCGAAATGTTCAAACTAAACCTATGCAAACATATGTTGATTGTCGGAGAAGATATGTTTATGGTAACGTCTCTGTAAACCGAAATATTCATATCAAACTCAAATAACTAAAAATGTCCATTGCCAGAGCGGATATGATTACGGTAACGTATCCGTAAACTGAAATGTTCATCTAAATACCCAGCAAACGGATCATTGATCAAACACATCTCATAAACGAAGTACTTTGACCAAAATTGTCTACAATATGAGATACCTAAAATTCGTTCACACTACTTAAATCCTCGCAAAGATATCTAAAAACACTTGAATCCCAAAAGGGGGAAACACAAATGAACTTAACAAAAGCCTCATTCATAGATCATCTCGTGTCAAACAAATAACATCGATAAAACAAGGCAAAGATATTACATCTTATAAATTCGAGATTGGATAAATCCGTCCAAGCATCGGACCAAGTTCAAAAATAAAAACAAAGCAAAGACTGCTGAAAACAAAAAAAAACACAAGGGCGCTATAGGAACTTAGGAAGCTTCCTCGATCTCGAGAGATGCGTCGGGGTTCAAGGCGGACGGATAGGCAATCTCGGAAGACTCAATGATTCCAGGAGCAGTTTCAGCAACCTGAGCATTTGGCTGTTCAGCAACCTCTACGGCAAGAAAATCAGCAGCACCTTGAGATATGGGTTCAGGGATCTCCATGGAGATTACCTCGGTGTGTGGATTCAATGACGTCTCCTCTCTGGATGACCTCGAATGAGCCCTCGATTTTAAGGATCCCTTGGAGCAAATCTCTGACGTGCCCGAAGTACCTTTATTCAAACCAGCAAGATCACGAACTCTGGCTTTGGCTGCAAGGAGCTCCATCGGCTCATCGGTGTTGAGCTCATCCAGTATGTTGGACTTAACCGGGGAAACATGTAGGCCCGCCATCAGATCGGCCACAAAACTGTCAAATTTCTCATAGGGTTTTTCAAACTCACCCAATCTCGCGGTTGGCTACTTTACTTCATCGTCAAGAGCTGGTGGCTCCTCAACCTGAAGCAGTTTGATGAGTTGAATGTTGCCCTCGATTTGAGCAAGATCAAGCATGTCATCCTTCGGCTTACCAATTAATTGCTCAACCTTTTTCTTAGCTCGGTTGACTTTGTCCTAAAACTTGTCCACCAGCTCGCGCTTTGCCTCTACCATAGCTAGAGTTACTTTTGATTGGAGGAGCTCGTCCGCTGCCTCCAACGCCCTTGTCAGCTCGCCTATCTTTGCGTCACGCTTAGCTTTAGCCGATTCGAGCACCATGTTACGTTTTTATGCCTCCTCGCGTTTCTTCTCAAGATATTCCTTCTCTGACTTCAGATGCTTGATCATCTTTGC